>CM060390.1:150427662-151649376 GCA_030545235.1 Helianthus tuberosus | reverse complement strand
CCCGGTATATCCCATTTTAATTTTACACCATTGTGAACCTTACGCCTTTTTTACTCTTTGATCGAGGTTCTCGGCATTTAAAAATCTTCGTAAACTAAATCACACGTGTATATGTTGACATTTAAGAGATATACAGTCAAGACAATCAAGGGCAATTGTGATATATATGCGGATTAGACACCAAAAAAAACACACTCAACAAATGGCTACAATTTAAGAAAATGTTTAGTGACGGCGTCAGATTCCTAATTGATGGAGAAAGGTCTGGTGGAAAGAAAAACTGCTTCTAGGAGGTTGTCAAGTGTTTTCGTTCGACGATTCCATTATTGGGTGGTTGGTTTGGCCCTTGTTCCTGTAACTCGAATCCTAGCCCAGTATATCCCATTTTAATTTTACACCATTGTGAACCTAACGCCTTTTTTACTCTCTGATCGAGGTTTTCGGCATTGAAAAATCTTCGTAAACTAAATCACACGTGTACATGTTCACATTTAAGAGATATACAGTCAAGTAAATCAAGGGCAATGGTGATATATATGCGGATTAGACACCAAAAAAACCACTCAAAAAATGGCTACAATTTAAGGAATGTGTTTAGTGACAGCATCAGATTCCAAATTGATGGAGAAAGGTCTGGTGGCAAGAAAAGCTACTTCTAGGAGGTTGTCAAGTGTTTTCGCTCGACGATTCCATTCTTGGGTGGTTGGTTTGGCCCTTGTTCCTTTAACTCGAATCCTAGCATGTAATATCCCATTTTAATTTTACACCATTGTGAACCTTACGCCTTTTTTACTCTCTGATCGAGGTTCTCGGCGTTGAAAAATCTTCGTAAACTAAATCACACGTGTATATGTTCACATTTAAGAGATATACAGTCAAGAAAATCAAGGGCAATGGTGATATATATGCTGATTAGACACCAAAAAAAAAACACTCAACAAATGGCTACAATTTAAGGAATGTGTTTAGTGACGGCATCAGATTCCTAATTGATGGAGAAAGGCCTGGTGGCAAGAAAAGCTGCTTCTAGGAGGGTGTCAAGTATTTTCGCTCGACGATTCCATTCATGGGTGGTTGGTTTGGCCCTTGTTCCTGAAACTCGAATCCTAGCCCGTTATATCCCATTTTAATTGTACACCATTGTAAACCTTACACCTTTTTTACTCTCTGATCGAGGTTCTCGGCATTGAAAAATCTTCGTAAACTAAATCACACGTGTATATGTTCACATTTAAGAGATATACAGTCAAGAAAATCAAGGGCAATGGTGATATATATGCGGATTAGACACCAAAAAAAACACTCAACAAATGGCTACAATTTAAGGAATGTGCTTAGTGACTGCATCAGATTCCTAATTGATGGAGAAAGGTCTGGTGGCAAGAAAAGCTGCTTCTAGGAGGGTGTCAAGTATTTTCGCTCGACGATTCCATTCTTGGGTCGTTGGTTTGGCCCTTGTTCCTGTAACTCGAATCCTAGCCCGGTATATCCCATTTTAATTTTACACCATTGTGAACCTTACGCCTTTTTTACTCTTTGATCGAGGTTCTCGGCATTTAAAAATCTTCGTAAACTAAATCACACGTGTATATGTTGACATTTAAGAGATATACAGTCAAGACAATCAAGGGCAATGGTGATATATATGCGGATTAGACACCAAAAAAAACACACTCAACAAATGGCTACAATTTAAGGAATATGTTTAGTGACGGCGTCAGATTCCTAATTGATGGAGAATGGTCTGGTGGAAAGAAAAACTGCTTCTAGGAGGTTGTCAAGTGTTTTCGCTCGACGATTCCATTCTTGGGTGGTTGGTTTGGCCCTTGTTCCTGTAACTCGAATCCTAGCCCAGTATATCCCATTTTAATTTTACACCATTGTGAACCTAACGCCTTTTTTACTCTCTGATCGAGGTTTTCGGCATTGAAAAATCTTCATAAACTAAATCACACGTGTATATGTTCACATTTAAGAGATATACAGTCAAGAAAATCAAGGGCAATGGTGATATATATGCGGATTAGACACCAAAAAAAACACTCAACAAATGGCTACAATTTAAGGAATGTGCTTAGTGACTGCATCAGATTCCTAATTGATGGAGAAAGGTCTGGTGGCAAGAAAAGCTGCTTCTAGGAGGGTGTCAAGTATTTTCGCTCGACGATTCCATTCTTGGGTGGTTGGTTTGGCCCTTGTTCCTGTAACTCGAATCCTAGCCCGTAATATCCCATTTTAATTTTACACCATTGTGAACCTTACGCCTTTTTTACTCTCTGATCGAGGTTCTCGGCGTTGAAAAATCTTCGTAAACTAAATCACACGTGTATATGTTCACATTTAAGAGATATACAGTCAAGAAAATCAAGGGCAATGGTGATATATATGCTGATTAGACACCAAAAAAAAACACTCAACAAATGGCTACAATTTAAGGAATGTGTTTAGTGACGGCATCAGATTCCTAATTGATGGAGAAAGGTCTGGTGGCAAGAAAAGCTGCTTCTAGGAGGGTGTCAAGTATTTTCGCTCGACGATTCCATTCATGGGTGGTTGGTTTGGCCCTTGTTCCTGTAACTCGAATCCTAGCCCGTTATATCCCATTTTAATTGTACACCATTGTAAACCTTACACCTTTTTTACTCTCTGATCGAGGTACTCGGCATTGAAAAATCTTCGTAAACTAAATCACACGTGTATATGTTCACATTTAAGAGATATACAGTCAAGAAAATCAAGGACAATGGTGATATATATGCGGATTAGACACAAAAAAAAAACACTCAACAAATGGCTACAATTTAAGGAATGTGTTTAGTGACGGCATCAGATTCCTAATTGATGGAGAAAGGTCTGGTGGCAAGAAAAGCTGCTTCTAGGAGGGTGTCAAGTATTTTCGCTCGACGATTCCATTCTTGGGTGGTTGGTTTGGCCCTTGTTCCTGCAACTCGAATCCTAGCCCGGTATATCCCATTTTAATTTTACACCATTGTGAACCTTACGCCTTTTTTACTCTTTGATCGAGGTTCTCGGCACTTAAAAATCTTCGTAAACTAAATCACACGTGTATATGTTGACATTTAAGAGATATACAGTCAAGAAAATCAAGGGCAATGGTGATATATTAGCGGATTAGACACCAAAAAAAACACTCAAAAAATGGCTACAATTTAAGGAATGTGTTTAGTGACAACATCAGATTCCAAATTGATGGAGAAAGGTCTGGTGGCAAGAAAAGCTACTTCTAGGAGGTTGTCAAGTGTTTTCGCTCGACGATTCCATTCTTGGGTGATTGGCTTGGCCCTTGTTCCTGTAACTCGAATCCTAGCCTGTTATATCCCATTTTAATTTTACACCATTGTGAACCTTACGCCTTTTTTACTCTCTGATCGAGGTTCTCGGCATTGAAAAATCTTCGTAAACTAAATCACACGTGTATATGTTGACATTTAAGAGATATACAGTCAAGATAATCAAGGGCAATGGGGATATATATGCGGATTAGACACCAAAAAAAACACACTCAACAAATGGCTACAATTTAAGGAATATGTTTAGTGACGGCGTCAGATTCCTAATTGATGGAGAAAGGTCTGGTGGAAAGAAAAACTGCTTCTAGGAGGGTGTCAAGTATTTTCGCTAGACTATTCCATTCTTGGGTGGTTGGTTTGGCCCTTGTTCCTGTAACTCGAATCCTAGCCCGGTATATCCCATTTTAATTTTACACCATTGTGAACCTTACGCCTTTTTTACTCTCTGATCGAGGTTCTCGGCATTGAAAAATCTTCGTAAACTAAATCACACGTGTATATGTTGACATTTAAGAGATATACACTCAAGAAAATCAAGGGCAATGGTGATATATTAGCGGATTAGACACCAAAAAAAACACTCAAAAAATGGCTACAATTTAAGGAATGTGTTTAGTGACAACATCAGATTCCAAATTGATGGAGAAAGGTCTGGTGGCAAGAAAAGCTACTTCTAGGAGGTTGTCAAGTGTTTTCGCTCGACGATTCCATTCTTGGGTGATTGGCTTGGCCCTTGTTCCTGTAACTCGAATCCTAGCCTGTTATATCCCATTTTAATTTTACACCATTGTGAAACTTACGCCTTTTTTACTCTCTGATCGAGGTTCTCGGCATTGAAAAATCTTCGTAAACTAAATCACACGTGTATATGTTGACATTTAAGAGATATACAGTCAAGATAATCAAGGGCAATGGTGATATATATGCGGATTAGACACCAAAAAAAGACACTCAACAAATGGCTACAATTTAAGGAATGTGTTTAGTGACGGCATCAGATTCCTAATTGATGGAGAAAGGTCTGGTGGCAAGAAAAGCTGCTTCTAGGAGGGTGTCAAGTATTTTCGCTCGACTATTACATTCTTGGGTGGTTGGTTTGGCCCTTGTTCCTGTAACTCGAATCCTAGCCCGGTATATCCCATTTTAATTTTACACCATTGTGAACCTTACGCCTTTTTTACTCTCTGATCGAGGTTCTCGGCATTGAAAAATCTTCGTAAACTAAATCACACGTGTATATGTTGACATTTAAGAGATATACACTCAAGAAAATCAAGGGCAATGGTGATATATATGCGGATTAGACACCAAAAAAAAACTCTCAACAAATGGCTACAATTTAAGGAATGTGTTTAGTGACGGCATCAGATTCCTAATTGATGGAGAAAGGTCTGGTGGCAAGAAAAGCTGCTTCTAGGAGGGTGTCAAGTATTTTCTCTTGACTATTCCATTCTTGGGTGGTTGGTTTGGCCCTTGTTCCTGTAACTCAAATCCTTGCCCGGTATATCCCATTTTAATTTTACACCATTGTGAACCTTACGCCTTTTTTACTCTCTGATCGAGGTTCTCGGCATTGAAAAATCTTCGTAAACTAAATCACACATGTATATGTTGACATTTAAGAGATATACAGTCAAGAAAATCAAAGGCAATGGTGATATATATGCGGATTAGACACCAAAAAAAACACACTCAACAAATGGCTACAATTTAAGGAATGTGATTAGTGACGTCATCAGATTCCTAATTGATGGAGAAAGGTCTGGTGGCAAGAAAAGCTGATTCTAGGAGGTTGTCAAGTGTTTTCGCTCGACGATTACGTTCTTGGGTGGTTGGTTTGGCCTTTGTTCCTGTAACTCGAATGCTAGCCAAGTATATCCCATTTTAATTTTACACCATTGTGAACCTTACGCCTTTTTTACTCTCGGATCGAGGTTCTAGGCATTGAAAAATCTTCGTAAACTAAATCACATGTCTATATGTTGACATTTTTTAGATATACAGTCAAGAAAATCAAGGGAAATTGTGATATATATGCGGATTAGGCACAAAAAAAACACACTCAACAAATGGCTACAATTTAAGGAATGTGTTTAGTGACGACATCAGATTCCTAATTGATGGAGAAAGGTCTGGTGGCAAGAAAAGCTGCTTCTAGGTGGGTGTCAAGTATTTTCGCTTGACGATTCCATTCTTGGGTGGTTGGTTTGGCCCTTGTTCCTGTAACTCGAATGCTAGCCCGTTATATCCCATTTTAATTGTACACCATTGTAAACCTTACACCTTTTTTACTCTCTGATCGAGGTTCTCGGCATTGAAAAATCTTTGTAAACTAAATCGCTTATGTATATGTTGACATTTAAGAGATATACAGTCAAGAAAATCAAGGGCAATGGTGATATATATGCGGATTAGACACCAAAAAAAATCACTCAACAAATGGCTACAATTTAAGGAATGTGTTTAGTGACGGCATCAGATTCCTAATTGATGGAGAAAGGTCTGGTGGCAAGAAAAGCTGCTTCTAGGAGGGTGTCAAGTATTTTCGCTCAACGATTCCATTCTTGGGTGGTTGGTTTGGCCCTTGTTCCTGTAACTCGAATCCTAGCCCGGTATATCCCATTTTAATTTTACACCATTGTGAACCTTACGCCTTTTTTACTCTTTGATCAAGGTTCTAGGCATTTAAAAATCTTCGTAAACTAAATCACACGTATATATGTTGACATTTAAGAGATATACAGTCAAGATAATAAAGGGAAATGGGGATATATATGCGGATTAGACACCAAAAAAAACACACTCAACAAATGGCTACAATTTAAGGAATATGTTTAGTAACGGCGTCAGATTCCTAATTGATGGAGAAAGGTCTGGTGGCAAGAAAAGCTGCTTCTAGGAGGGTGTCAAGTATTTTCGCTCGACTATTCCATTCTTGGGTGGTTGGTTTGGCCCTTGTTCCTCTAACTCGAATCCTAGCCCGGTATATCCCATTTTAATTTTACACCATTGTGAACCTTACGCCTTTTTTACTCTCTGATCGAGGTTCTCGGCATTGAAAAATCTTCGTAAACTAAATCACACGTGTATATGTTGACATTTAAGAGATATACACTAAAGAAAATCAAGGGCAATGGTGATATATATGCGGATTAGACACCAAAAAAAAACTCTCAACAAATGGCTACAATTTAAGGAATGTGTTTAGTGACGGCATCAGATTCCTAATTGATGGAGAAAGGTCTGGTGGCAAGAAAAGCTGCTTCTAGGAGGGTGTCAAGTATTTTCGCTCGACTATTCCATTCTTGGGTGGTTGGTTTGGCCCTTGTTCCTGTAACTCGAATCCTAGCCCGGTATATCCCATTTTAATTTTACACCATTGTGAACCTTACGCCTTTTTTACTCTCTGATCGAGGTTCTCGGCATTGAAAAATCTTCGTAAACTAAATCACACATGTATATGTTGACATTTAAGAGATATACAGTCAAGAAAATCAAAGGCAATGGTGATATATATGCGGATTAGACACCAAAAAAAACACACTCAACAAATGGCTACAATTTAAGGAATGTGTTTAGTGACGTCATCAGATTCCTAATTGATGGAGAAAGGTCTGGTGGGAAGAAAAGCTGATTCTAGGAGGTTGTCAAGTGTTTTCGCTCGACGATTACGTTCTTGGGTGGTTGGTTTGGCCTTTGTTCCTGTAACTCGAATGCTAGCCAAGTATATCCCATTTTAATTTTACACCATTGTGAACCTTACGCCTTTTTTACTCTCTGATCGAGGTTCTCGGCATTGAAAAATCTTCGTAAACTAAATCACACATGTATATGTTGACATTTAAGAGATATACAGTCAAGAAAATCAAGGGAAATTGTGATATATATGCGGATTAGGCACAAAAAAAAAACACACTCAACAAATGGCTACAATTTAAGGAATGTGTTTAGTGACGACATCAGATTCCTAATTGATGGAGAAAGGTCTGGTTGCAAGAAAAGCTGCTTCTAGGTGGGTGTCAAGTATTTTCGCTCGACGATTCCATTCTTGGGTGGTTGGTTTGGCCCTTGTTCCTGTAACTCGAATCCTAGCCCGTTATATCCCATTTTAATTGTACACCATTGTAAACCTTACACCTTTTTTACTCTCTGATCGAGGTTCTCGGCATTGAAAAATCTTTGTAAACTAAATCGCTTGTGTATATGTTGACATTTAAGAGATATACAGTCAAGAAAATCAAGGGCAGTGGTGATATATATGCGGATTAGACACCAAAAAAAATCACTCAACAAATGGCTACAATTTAAGGAATGTGTTTAGTGACGGCATCAGATTCCTAATTGATGGAGAAAGGTCTGGTGGCAAGAAAAGCTGCTTCTAGGAGGGTGTCAAGTATTTTCGCTTAACGATTCCATTCTTGGGTGGTTGGTTTGGCCCTTGTTCCTATAACTCGAATCCTAGCCCAGTACATCCCATTTTAATTTTACACCATTGTGAACCTTGCACCTTTTTTACTCTTTGATCGAGGTTCTCGGCATTGAAAATTTTTCGTAAACTAAATCACACGTGTATATGTTGACATTTAAGAGATATACAGTCAAGATACTCAAGGGCAATGGTGATATATATATGCGGATTAGACACCAAAAAAAAACGCACTCAACAAATGGCTACAATTTAGGGAATATGTTTAGTGACGGCGTCAGATTCCTAATTGATGGAGAAAGGTCTGGTGGCAAGAAAAGCTGCTTCTAGGTGGGTGTCAAGTACTTTCGCTCGACGATTCCATTAATGGGTGGTTGGTTTGGACCTTGTTCCTGTAACTCGAATCCTAGCCCGTTATATCCCATTTTAATTGTACACCATTGTAAACCTTACACCTTTTTTACTCTCTGATCGAGGTTCTCGGCGTTGAAAAATCTTCGTAAACTAAATCACACGTGTATATGTTCACATTTAAGAGATATACAGTTAAGAAAATCATGGGCAATGGTGATTGACGGGTGGTCCGTAGGACAACCCTTAAATGAGCTAAATACGTGTATATCCCATATTTTACACGGTAATGTATCGTGAATGTGATAACTACGAGTGTTCGTGTGTTTTGCAGGTAAATCGCTTAATACGGTTTAATGCAAAAGATATTGGCAGCCCATATGGTTTTGTTTTGTTTAAGGTTTAAAGGGTTTAAAAACCCTAAAATAAAGTGGCACGTAAAAAAGGAATATGTGGGGGATGCTTGGATTATTGTGAGAAGACATCATTATCACACATTGACTTTGGGACTTCTTTTTTACGGTGGCATCAAGGAAAGAAAGGGGGTGCACGTGAAGAGCATTTAATTATCAACAACATCACACAACATAAACCTCAACACAATTATCCATCATTTTTGTGGGCTACTGTTGACGGCTGAACAGTTGGGCCGCACATGAGACATGGATTTCTTTGAGTGGGCCGAGATCATCACATGTTGGGCAGGTCTTGGAAACAACAACACATGTGGCGGTTGACTTCTTCTCATGTGAACTTTGACTTCTCAACAATAATACACAACAACAACAGGAAACATAATCATCATCAACACTAGAGTTTTGTTTTGAGGCGGCACACGTGTACAGGAGGGGTTGAGAAGTCAACATGCACATGCGATGATCAAGAGAAGGGGGCGGCACATATTATCACTTGAGGGACAAGACAAAAAGAGAGACATCATTGGGGGCCCATGATATGATATGCATACATTAAAAGAAAGGGCCACATACATCACGTGGACTTCTCATGTTGGGCGGCACATCTTGGGCAGACAACACATACACCTTGGAGGCTGCCGTAAATCAGTCTTATCACACCGTAAGAACATCAAGTCCACCGTAAATTACTGTAGGATCGTAATTTACGGTGGTGGCTGCGATCAATTGTGTAACTGCCTCATTAAAGTTGGTTTATGGGTGTCTTTTCAATTGTTCTCATCAATGGTCGGTTTTGGAGCAGGAGAGGGGCGATTTTTGGCTCTCCTTTTGTGTTCTTGAGTGATCAAAACATGAAGACTTTGTGTTTGATTCCAATAAACAAAGGTTCGATTGTGATGATGGTTCATAACACTATGAGCGGCTAGGTTTGTTTGGTGATCGTCTCGGATGTAAGGTTTTATTTGTGACAATTATGCTTGTTCTTTAATTTCTGGAATATTAGACTGTGCATGTGTTGTTAATTTATTATGGTGTTTGATTGATTGTTTGTAAATTGTTAATGTGTGTTTGATCATAGTTCTAAACCATACGTTCTTGGTGCCGTTGGCAATCGAGATATCATGGGAGGGATTAGGGTTGGATATGTGTTGATTGGTCATCGGGTAACAACCTCGCGTTCTAGGAATCCGAGTACTTAGTTCCCTTTCATCACAAACAATTGATCTTACATGAGCCATGTCTATGTGGTTCTTTCCAGTTGAACATGAACGTTAGTTGTCACTTAAAACTTGAAACTCGGGATGATCACTATCCTCTTATCTGTTACAAAACTTGACTTTGATTTGTATTCTAATTTAGTAATTCTAGATAATTAAAACCAAACAACTCAAACATTGAAATTTACATTTCTTGCAATTTAGATTAATCTAGTTAGTTAGACATACATTGAAATAACACACATTCCACAAACTCCCTGTGTTCGATACCCACTTACCGCTATCTATATAGTTGTTTTTGGGATTAAATTTGCGTGACCCATGACAATCACGTCAAATTTTGGCGCCGTTGCCGGGGAGTAGTGCGCAACGTGTGTTATCTTGTGTATTAGTTTGAAAAAAAAAATTATTAAAAAAATTAAAAAAAAAAAAAAACCAAAAAGATTTCTTTTATGTTCATGATTTACACTTGGTAGTTGAGTTGTGTTGTGCAGGATGACAGGGCATTACACAAATTTCAACTTATTTACGTGTAGATTGTGTGGGGGTCCACGACATCCATGTATTGGTTGCCACGAGGCTCACTACAGGAGGGCACATGGAAAACCGGTGTCTTATGTTTCACAGCTTCCACCTCCATCATACGTTGACGATTATGAAACAGAAATGGAGGATGACTATTATTCATATGGATACGATCGGGACGAGGAAGTTGATTATGAGGCAAGGATGGATGGTATATGTTTTTGTTGCGGTCGCGATCACACTTATGATTATGATGTGTGCCCGGTGTATTCGGAAAACCCGAAGTATTGGAATAAAAAGATGATGGAAGCGCGCATCTATAGACCGTATCAGGGATATCGACAATATCATCCTGAAGAATATTCTGAGCCCGAGGGTGTTTATGTTTATGAGACCGAGGAGGAAAAAGAGCTTGCTGTATTGGAAGTAACTTTGTCCAAACTCGAGCAATATTTAGCAACACCCAACCTGTCCGATGAAGACCGAATCAGCTGCTTAGTTTCTAAGTGTCATACTTTAAAATTGAAGATAGAGATAGAAGAACGCCTCTCACCATTACCTGACGATATTAGAGATTATTCTCACATGAAGGAGGAGGTTGTGGCGGATAATACCACACCAATGAGTCCTTTATCTGATGAAGAGTCACTTGTAGATCAGATGATGTGTGCAGATTATGAGGTAGAGCAGGCTGATGGGATGGATATGTGTACCGAACCTCTTCCCATAATTCAAATTAACAAGTGTGGGGAAGAGGGTTCGAGAAACAAGATGAGAAGGGTGAAACTAACAGACATTAAGGTATATGTCATGAAGTGGACTAGCAAAGCCCGCAGGAGCAGCTTTAACATGCCAAATAGACTGACAAATCTATGGAGATGGCATGTAAATTTCCGGGCATTTGTTGGAAATGCTGCGGGTAAGTGTGCATTAAGACCACCATAACGCATATCAGGTATGGTCTGGCTGAAGACCTTTAAACTTAGCGCTCTCGGGAGGCAGCCCGAGGATGTAGAGTATTGTATTTGTGTTTTGTTTTGTTTTGTTTTGCTTTGTTTGGTTTTGTTTTGGTGTTGTGTTTGTGTGTTGGCAGGTTATTACGTTTCAACCCTCGCGGATGCAATGATTCAAGTGTGGGGATGTTTGGCAACATCCCTGTTGAGATATCGGCGAATCTAAGAGATGTTTTTGAACCGGTTCGATCACCGCAGCTGCATCACTACCAACACTGCTGATTTACTAATCAGGTCGTGTCTTGTTCTCATCTTGTGCCCCTTTGTATATATTCATGTTTAAGTTTTTGGTTGGGCGGTTGGGTGGTGTTTTGATGTGTTTAGTTTATGGGTTGTGAAGGAATTGGTGGTGTTTTTAATAATTAAAATAAAAAAAAAAGAAATTTGGGGTTTGAGAGTATAAGCAATTGTTGATGTTCTTGGTTAAAGCGATCTTTTCCTCAAAGCCATACATTGGGACAATGTATCCCAAGTGTGGGGATGGGGGAAATTTTTGAGAATTTTAAAAATTTTGTAAATCCGAGCGAAAATTGTTAAAATTTGAAAGCTTGATATTATACCATTTGACACACCGACACCCATTCCTAGTCTTTTCTTGGTGAGGATTTGAGCCACACATGATTGTTATTGATATTTCTTTGTTTGAGTGGCGGTGTGTTTATTGTGTTAATAGAACTTGTATATGAATTCTTGTTAAATCCTAGAGTTAGCATGCTTTTGGAAATGATATGGGACTTTTAGGAAGCCTTGTCTAGATGTGTGAAGAGTGCGGGATTGGTGGGTTGGACCTCATACGTTACATATATGAGCTTGGTATTGTGAGGGGTGGGGGTTTGGTCCTTAGAAAGCCATGTTGAGCATTAGACCATTCGGTTGTGACCCAAACCTACTTCTTACAAAATTTTACCTATTGAGATGACCCGGTTTAGGAGATTTAGTATGTAGTATTGATGTTCTTGTATATATTGTTGAGTTTGATGTGTTATGAAAAGAAAAAAAAATGAAAAAAAAATTGAAAAAAAAGAGAAAAAAAAAAGAAAAAAAAAAGAGAGAAAAATATGAAAAATACAAAAAGAAGTATTTAATTGCAATAGAGTGTGAATGTCAAGAAGCTTTGTATATATTTTTGGTGTTTGTTTCGTAGTGGTAGTAAAAATAAAAACCGGGTCAAATCAATTAGCTCTTTCATATGTATTCCACAATTTTCCTACCTTTACACCTAGCCCCGTTGCAACCCGCAAGTCCCTTTGATTCTAAAGCATGTTAGATATTTGTTAAGAGGAAACTTGATTTGTATACAAGCTTATTGTCGCACAATCACACACACGCATTGAGTGGTTTAGCATTATGTGCTAATATTTTTTGTCACCGAGAGTTTTTGTGAGGGGTGTGTCTTGTGGTATGATTGAAGGTTAGTAAAATGACGATACATTTTAGCTTGGTTTGCATCTTGATCGCTTGTGTTTTGAAATAGTTTTTAAATCGGTTGCTTGGGACAAGCAACGGGTAAGTGTGGGGATGTGACGGGTGGTCCGTAGGACAACCCTTAAATGAGCTAAATACGTGTATATCCCATATTTTACACGGTAATGTATCGTGAATGTGATAACTACGAGTGTTCGTGTGTTTTGCAGGTAAATCGCTTAATACGGTTTAATGCAAAAGATATTGGCAGCCCATATGGTTTTGTTTTGTTTAAGGTTTAAAGGGTTTAAAAACCCTAGAATAAAGTGGCACGTAAGAAAGGAATATGTGGGGGATGCTTGGATTATTGTGAGAAGACATCATTATCACACATTGACTTTGGGACTTCTTTTTGACGGTGGCATCAAGGAAAGAAAGGGGGTGCACGTGAAGAGCATTTAATTATCAACAACATCACACAACATAAACCTCAACACAATTATCCATCATTTTTGTGGGCTACTGTTGACGGCTGAACAGTTGGGCCGCACATGAGACATGGATTTCTTTGAGTGGGCCGAGATCATCACATGTTGGGTAGGTCTTGGAAACAACAACACATGTGGCGGCTGACTTCTTCTCATGTGAACTTTGACTTCTCAACAATAATACACAACAACAACAGGAAACATAATCATCATCAACACTAGAGTTTTGTTTTGAGGCGGCACACGTGTACAGGAGGGTTTGAGAAGTCAACATCCACATGCGATGATCAAGAGAAGGGGGCGGCACATATTATCACTTGAGGGACAAGACAAAAAGAGAGACATCATTGGGGGCCCATGATATGATATGCATACATTAAAAGAAAGGGCCACATACATCACGTGGACTTCTCATGTTGGGCGGCACATCTTGGGCAGACAACACATACACCTTGGAGGCTGCCGTAAATCAGTCTTATCACACCGTAACAACATCAAGTCCACCGTAAATTACGGTAGGACCGTAATTTACGGTGGTGGCTGCGATCAATTGTGTAACTGCCTCATTAAAGTTGGTTTATGGGTGTCTTTTCAATTGTTCTCATCAATGGTCGGTTTTGGAGCAGAAGAGGGGCGATTTTTGGCTCTCCTTTTGTGTTCTTGAGTGATCAAAACATGAAGACTTTGTGTTTGATTCCAATAAACAAAGGTTCGATTGTGATGATGGTTCATAACACTATGAGCGGCTAGGTTTGTTTGGTGATCGTCTCGGATGTAAGGTTTTATTTGTGACAATTATGCTTGTTCTTTAATTTCTGGAATATTAGACTGTGCATCTGATCGAGATATCATGGGAGGGATTAGGGTTGGATATGTGTTGATTGGTCATCGGGTAACAACCTCGCGTTCTAGGAATCCGAGTACTTAGTTCCCTTTCATCACAAACAATTGATCTTACATGAGCCATGTCTATGTGGTTCTTTCCAGTTGAACATGAACGTTAGTTGTCACTTAAAACTTGAAACTCAGGATGATCACTATCCTCTTATCTGTTACAAAACTTGACATTGATTTGTATTCTAATTTAGTAATTCTAGATAATTAAAACCAAACAACTCAAACATTGAAATTTACATTTCTTGCAATTTAGATTAATCTAGTTAGTTAGACATACATTGAAATAACACACATTCCACAAACTCCCTGTGTTCGATACCCACTTACCGCTATCTATATAGTTGTTTTTGGGATTAAATTTGCGTGACCCACGACAATCACGTCAGTGATATATATGCGGATTAGACACCAAAAAAAAACACTCAACAAATGGCTACAATTTAAGGAATGTGTTTAGTGACGGCATCAGATTCCTAATTGATGGAGAAAGGTCTGGTGGCAAGAAAAGGTGCTTCTAGGTGGGTGTCAAGTATTTTCGCTCGACGATTCCATTCTTGGGTGGTTGGTTTGGCCCTTGTTCCTGTAACTCGAATCCTAGCCCGTTATATCCCATTTTAATTGTACACCATTGTAAACCTTACACCTTTTTTACTCTCTGATCGAGGTTCTCGGCATTGAAAAATCTTTGTAAACTAAATCGCTTGTGTATATGTTGACATTTAAGAGATATACAGTCAAGAAAATCAAGGGCAATGGTGATATATATGCGGATTAGACACCAAAAAAAATCACTCAACAAATGGCTACAATTTAAGGAATGTGTTTAGTGACGGCATCAGATTCCTAATTGAAGGAGAAAGGTCTGGTGGCAAGAAAAGCTGCTTCTAGGAGAGTGTCAAGTATTTTCGCTCAACGATTCCATTCTTGTGATGTTGGTTTGGCCCTTGTTCCTGTAACTCGAATCCTAGCCCGGTATATCCCATTTTAATTTTACACCATTGTGAACCTTATACCTTTTTTACTCTTTGATCGAGGTTCTCGGCATTGAAAATATTTCGTAAACTAAATCACACGTGTATATGTTGACATTTAAGAGATATACAGTCAAGATAATCAAGGGAAATGGTGATATATAAATGCGGATTAGACACCAAAAAAAAAAACACACTCAACAAATGGCTACAATTTAAGGAATATGTTTAGTGACGGCGTCAGATTCCTAATTGATGGAGAAAGGTCTGGTGGCAAGAAAAGCTGCTTCTAGGTGGGTGTCAAGTATTTTCGCTCGACGATTCCATTCATGGGTGGTTGGTTTGGACCTTGTTCCTGTAACTCGAATCCTAGCCCATTATATCCCATTTTAATTGTACACCATTGTAAACCTTACACCTTTTTTACTCTCTGATCGAGGTTCTCGGCATTGAAAAATCTTCGTAAACTAAATCACACGTGTATATGTTCACATTTAAGAGATATACAGTTAAGAAAATCAAGGGCAATGGTGATATATATGCGGATTAGACACCAAAAAAAAACACTCAACAAATGGCTACAATTTAAGGAATGTGTTTAGTGACGGCATCAGATTCCTAATTGATGGTGAAAGGTCTGGTGGGAAGAAAAACTGCTTCTAGGATGGTGTCAAGTATTTTCCCTCGACGATTCCATTCTTGGGTGGTTGGTTTGGCCCTTGTTCCTGTAACTCGAATCCTAGCCCGGTATATCTCATTTTAATTTTACACCATTGTGAACCTTACGCCTTTTTTACTCTTTGATCGAGGTTCTCGGCATTTAAAAATCTTCGTAAACTAAATCACACGTGTATATGTTGACATTTAAGAGATATACAGTCAAGATAATCAAGGGCAATGGTGATATATATGCGGATTAGACACAAAAAAAACACACTCAACAAATGGCTACAATTTAAGGAATATGTTTAGTGACGGCGTCAGATTCCTAATTGATGGAGAAAGGTCTGGTGGAAAGAAAAACTGCTTCTAGGAGGTTGTCAAGTGTTTTCGCTCGACGATTCCATTCTTGGCTGGTTGGTTTGGCCCTTGTTCCTGTAACTCGAATCCTAGCCCAGTATATCCCATTTTAATTTTACACCATTGTGAACCTAACGCCTTTTTTACTCTCTGATCGAGGTTCTCGGCATTGAAAAATCTTCGTAAACTAAATCACACGTGTATATGTTCACATTTAAGAGATATACAGTCAAGAAAATCAAGGGCAATGGTGATATATATGCGGATTAGACACCAAAAAAAAACACTCAACAAGTGGCTACAATTTAAGGAATGTGTTTAGTGACGGCATCAGATTCCTAATTGATGGAGAAAGGTCTGGTGGCAAGAAAAGCTGCTTCTAGGAGGGTGCCAAGTATGTTCGCTCGACGATTCCATTCTTGGGTGGTTGGTTTGGCCCTTGTTCCTGTAACTCGAATCCTAGCCCCGTATATCCCATTTTAATTTTACACCATTATGAACCTTACGCCTTTTTTACTCTCTGATCCAGGTTCTCGGCATTGAATAATCTTCGGAAACTAAATCACACGTGTATATGTTGACATTTAAGAGATATACAGTCAAGAAAATCAAGGGCAATGGTGATATATATGCGGGTTAGACACAAAAAAAAAACAACACGCAACAAATGGCTACAATTTAAGGAATGTGTTTAGTGACGGCATCAGATTCCTAATTGATGGAGAAAGGTCTGGTGGCAAGAAAAGCTGCTTCTAGGAGGGTGTCAAGTATTTTTGCTCGACGGTTCCATTCTTGGGTGGTTGGTTTGGCCCTTGTTCCTGTAACTCGAATTCTAGCCCGGTATATCCCATTTTAATTTTACACCATTGTGAACCTTACGCCTTTTTTACTCTCTGATCGAGGTTCTCGGCATTAAAAAATCTTCGTAAACTAAATCACACGTGTATGTGTTGACATTTAAGAGAAATACAGTCAAGATAATCAAGGGCAATGGTGATATACATGCGGATTAGACACCAAAAAAAACACTCAACAAATGGCTACTATTTAAGGAATGTGTTTAGTGACGGCATCAGATTCCTAATTGATGGAGAAAGGTCTGGTGGCAAGAAAAGCTGCTTCTAGGAGGGTGTCAAGTATTTTTGCTCGACGATTCCATTCATGGGTGGTTGGTTTGGCCCTTGTTCCTGTAACTCGAATCCTAGCCCGTTATATCCCATTTTAATTGTACACCATTGTAAATCTTACACCTTTTTTACTCTCTGATCGAGGTTCACGGCATTGAAAAATCTTTGTAAACTAAATCACATGTATATATGTTGACATTGAAGAGATATACAGTCAAGAAAATCAAGGGCAATGGTGATATACATGCGGATTAGACACCAAAAAAAACACTCAACAAATGGCTACTATTTAAGGAATGTGTTTAGTGACGGCATCAGATTCCTAATTGATGGAGAAAGGTCTGGTGGCAAGAAAAGCTGCTTCTAGGAGGGTGTCAAGTATTTTCGCTCGACGATTCCATTCTTGGGTGGTTGGTTTGTCCCTTGTTTCCGTAACTCGAATCCTGGCCCGGTATATCCCATTTTAATTTTACACCATTGTGAACCTTACGCCTTTTTTACTCTCTGATCGAGGTTCTCGGCATTGAAAAATCTTCGTAAACTAAATCACACGTGTATATGTTGACATTTAAGAGATATACAGTCAAGATAATTAAGGGCAATGGTGATATATATGCGGATTAGACACCAAAAAATACACACTCAACAAATGGCTACAATTTAAGGAATGTGTTTAGTGATGGCATCAGATTCCTAGTTGATGGAGAAAGGTCTGGTGGAAAGAAAAGCTGCTTCTAGGAGGTTGTCAAGTGTTTTCGCTCGACGATTCCATTCTTGGGTGGTTGGTTTGGCCCTTGTTCCTGTAACTCGAATCCTAGCCCGGTATATCCCATTTTAATTTTACACCATTGTCAACCTTACGCCTTTTTTACTCTCTGATCGAGGTTCTCGGCATTGAAAAATCTTCGTAAACTAAATCAGACGTGTATATGTTGACATTTAAGAGATATACAGTCAAGAAAATCAAGGGCAATGGTGATATATATGCGGATTAGACACCAAAAAAAACACACTCAACAAATGGCTACAATTTAAGGAATGTGTTTAGTGACGGCATTAGATTCCTAATTGATGGAGAAAGCTCTGGTGGCAAGAAAAGCTGCTTCTAGGAGGGTGTCAAGTATTTTCGCTTGACGATTCCATTCTTGGGTGGTTGGTTTGACCCTTCTTCTTGTAACTCGAATCCTAGCCCGGTATATCCCATTTTAATTTTACACCATTGTGAACCTTACGCCTTTTTTACTCTCTGATAGAGGTTCTCGGCATTGAAAAATCTTCGTAAACTAAATCACACATGTATGTGTTGACATTTAAGAGATATACAGTCAAGATAATCAAGGGCAATGGTGATATATATGCGGATTAGACAACAAAAAAAACACACTCAACAAATGGCTACAATTTAAGGAATGCGTGTAGTGACGACATCAGATTCCTAATTTATGGAGAGAGGTCTGGTGGCAAGAAAAGCTGCTTCTAGGAGGGTGTCAAGTATTTTCGCTCGACGATTCCATTCTTGGGGGGTTGGTTTGGCCCTTGTTCCTGTAACTCGAATCCTAGCCCGGTACATCCCATTTTAATTTTACACCATTGTGAACCTTATGCCATTTTTACTCTCTGATCGACGTTCTCGGCATTGAAAAATCTTCGTAAACTAAATCACACGTGTATATGTTGACATTTAAGAGATATATAGTCAAGATAATCAAAGGCAATGGTGATATATATGCGGATTAGACACAAAAAAAACACACTCAACAAATGGCTACAATTTAAGGAATGTGTTTAGTGACGGCATCAGATTCCTAATTGATGGAGAAAGGTCTGGTGGAAAGAAAAGCTGCTTCTAGGAGGTTGTCAAGTGTTTTTGCTCGACGATTCCATTCTTGGGTGGTTGGTTTGGCCCTTGTTCCTGTAACTCGAATCCTAGCCCGGTATATCCCATTTTAATTTTACACCATTGTCAACCTTACGCCTTTTTTACTCTCTGGTCGAGGTTCTCGGCATTGAAAAATCTTCGTAAACTAAATCACACGAGTATATGTTGACATTTAAGAGATATACAGTCAAGAAAATCAATGGCAATGGTGATATATATGCGGATTAGACACCAAAAAAACACACTCAACAAATGGCTTCAATTTAAGGAATGTGTTTAGTGACGGCATCAGATTCCTAATTGATGGAGAAATGTCTGGTGGAAAGAAAAGCTGCTTCTAGGTGGGTGTCAAGTATTTTCGCTCGACGATTCCATTCTTGGGTGGTTGGTTTGGCCCTTGTTCCTGTAACTCGAATCCTAGCCCGTTAAATCCCATTTTAATTGTACACCATTGTAAATCTTACACCTTTTTTACTCTCTGATAGAGGTTCACGGCATTGAAAAATCTTTGTAAACTAAATCGCATGTGTATATGTTGACATTTAAGAGAGATACAGTCAAGAAAATCAAGGGCAATGGTGATATACATGCGGATTAGACACCAAAAAAAACACTTAACAAATGGCTACAATTTAAGGAATGTGTTTAGTGACGACATCAGATTCCTAATTGATGGAGAAAGGTCTGGTGGCAAGAAAAGCTGCTTCTAGGTGGGTGTCAAGTATTTTCGCTCGACGATTCCATTCTTGGGTGGTTGGTTTGGCCCTTGTTCCTGTAACTCGAATCCTAGCCCGGTATATCCCATTTTAATTTTACAGCATTGTGAACCTTACGCCTTTTTTACTCTCTGATCGAGGTTCTCGGCATTGAAAAATCTTCGTAAACTAAATCACACGTGTATATGCTGACATTTAAGAGATATACAGTCAAGATAATCAAGGGCAATGGTGATATATATGCGGATTAGACACCAAAAAAAACACACTCAACAAATGGCTACAATTTAAGGAATGTGTTTAGTGACGGCATCAGATTCCTAATTGATGGAGAAAGGTCTGGTGGAAAGAAAAGCTGCTTCTAGGAGGTTGTCAAGTGTTTTCGCTCGACGATTCCATTCTTGGGTGGTTGGTTTGGCCCTTGTTCCTGTAACTCGAATCCTAGCCCGGTATATCCCATTTTAATTTTACACCATTGTCAACCTTACGCCTTTTTTACTCTCTGATCGAGGTTCTCGGCATTGAAAAATCTTCGTAAACTAAATCAGACGTGTATATGTTGACATTTAAGAGATATACAGTCAAGAAAATCAAGGGCAATGGTGATATATATGCGGATTAGACACCAAAAAAAACACACTCAACAAATGGCTACAATTTAAGGAATGTGTTTAGTGACGGCATTAGATTCCTAATTGATGGAGAAAGCTCTGGTGGCAAGAAAAGCTGCTTCTAGGAGGGTGTCAAGTATTTTCGCTTGACGATTCCATTCTTGGGTGGTTGGTTTGACCCTTCTTCTTGTAACTCGAATCCTAGCCCGGTATATCCCATTTTAATTTTACACCATTGTGAACCTTACGCCTTTTTTACTCTCTGATAGAGGTTCTCGGCATTGAAAAATCTTCGTAAACTAAATCACACATGTATGTGTTGACATTTAAGAGATATACAGTCAAGATAATCAAGGGCAATGGTGATATATATGCGGATTAGACAACAAAAAAAACACACTCAACAAATGGCTACAATTTAAGGAATGCGTGTAGTGACGACATCAGATTCCTAATTTATGGAGAGAGGTCTGGTGGCAAGAAAAGCTGCTTCTAGGAGGGTGTCAAGTATTTTCGCTCGAAGATTCCATTCTTGGGGGGTTGGTTTGGCCCTTGTTCCTGTAACTCGAATCCTAGCCCGGTACATCCCATTTTAATTTTACACCATTGTGAACCTTATGCCATTTTTACTCTCTGATCGACGTTCTCGGCATTGAAAAATCTTCGTAAACTAAATCACACGTGTATATGTTGACATTTAAGAGATATATAGTCAAGATAATCAAAGGCAATGGTGATATATATGCGGATTAGACACAAAAAAAACACACTCAACAAATGGCTACAATTTAAGGAATGTGTTTAGTGACGGCATCAGATTCCTAATTGATGGAGAAAGGTCTGGTGGAAAGAAAAGCTGCTTCTAGGAGGTTGTCAAGTGTTTTTGCTCGACGATTCCATTCTTGGGTGGTTGGTTTGGCCCTTGTTCCTGTAACTCGAATCCTAGCCCGGTATATCCCATTTTAATTTTACACCATTGTCAACCTTACGCCTTTTTTACTCTCTGGTCGAGGTTCTCGGCATTGAAAAATCTTCGTAAACTAAATCACACGAGTATATGTTGACATTTAAGAGATATACAGTCAAGAAAATCAATGGCAATGGTGATATATATGCGGATTAGACACCAAAAAAACACACTCAACAAATGGCTTCAATTTAAGGAATGTGTTTAGTGACGGCATCAGATTCCTAATTGATGGAGAAATGTCTGGTGGAAAGAAAAGCTGCTTCTAGGTGGGTGTCAAGTATTTTCGCTCGACGATTCCATTCTTGGGTGGTTGGTTTGGCCCTTGTTCCTGTAACTCGAATCCTAGCCCGTTAAATCCCATTTTAATTGTACACCATTGTAAATCTTACACCTTTTTTACTCTCTGATAGAGGTTCACGGCATTGAAAAATCTTTGTAAACTAAATCGCATGTGTATATGTTGACATTTAAGAGAGATACAGTCAAGAAAATCAAGGGCAATGGTGATATACATGCGGATTAGACACCAAAAAAAACACTTAACAAATGGCTACAATTTAAGGAATGTGTTTAGTGACGACATCAGATTCCTAATTGATGGAGAAAGGTCTGGTGGCAAGAAAAGCTGCTTCTAGGAGGGTGTCAAGTATTTTCGCTCGACGATTCCATTCTTGGGTGGTTGGTTTGGCCCTTGTTCCTGTAACTCGAATCCTAGCCCGGTATATCCCATTTTAATTTTACAGCATTGTGAACCTTACGCCTTTTTTACTCTCTGATCGAGGTTCTCGGCATTGAAAAATCTTCGTAAACTAAATCACACGTGTATATGCTGACATTTAAGAGATATACAGTCAAGATAATCAAGGGCAATGGTGATATATATGCGGATTAGACACCAAAAAAAACACACTCAACAAATGGCTACAATTTAAGGAATGTGTTTAGTGACGGCATCAGATTCCTAATTGATGGAGAAAGGTCTGGTGGAAAGAAAAGCTGCTTCTAGGAGGTTGTCAAGTGTTTTCGCTCGACGATTCCATTCTTGGGTGGTTGGTTTGGCCCTTGCTCCTGTAACTCGAATCCTAGCCCGGTATATCCCATTTTAATTTTACACCATTGTCAACCTTACGCCTTTTTTACTCTCTGATCGAGGTTCTCGGCATTGAAAAATCTTCGTAAACTAAATCACACGTGTATATGTTGACATTTAAGAGATATACAGTCAAGAAAATCAAGGGCAATGGTGATATATATGCGGATTAAACACCAAAAAAAACACACTCAACAAATGGCTACAATTTAAGGAATGTGTTTAGTGACGGCATTAGATACCTAATTGATGGAGAAAGGTCTGGTGGCAAGAAAAGCTGCTTCTAGGAGGGTGTCAAGTATTTTCGCTTGACGATTCCATTCTTGGGTGGTTGGTTTGGCCCTTCTTCCTGTAACTCGAATCCTAGCCCGGTATATCCCATTTTAATTTTACACCATTGTGAACCTTACGCCTTTTTTACTCTCTGATCGAGGTTCTCGGCATTGAAAAATCTTCGTAAACTAAATCACACATGTATGTGTTGACATTTAAGAGATATACAGTCAAGATAATCAAGGGCAATGGTGATATACATGCGGATTAGACACCAAAAAAAAAACACTCAACAAATGGCTACAATTTAAGGAATGTGTTTAGTAACGGCATCAGATTCCTAATTGATGGAGAAAGGTCTGGTAGCAAGAAAAGCTGCTTCTAGGAGGGTGTCAAGTATTTTCGCTCGACGATTCCATTCTTGGGTGGTTGGTTTGGCCTTTGTTCGTGTAACTCGAATCCTAGCCCGTTATATCCCATTTTAATTGTACACCATTGTAAATCTTACACCTTTTTTACTCTCTGATCGAGGTTCATGGCGTTGAAAAATCTTTGTAAACTAAATCGCATGTGTATATGTTGACATTTAAGAGATATACAGTCAAGAAAATCAAGGGCAATGGTGATATACATGCGGATTAGACACAAAAAAAAGACTCAACAAATGGCTACCTTTTAAGTAATGTGTTTAGTGACGGCATCAGATTCCTAATTGATGGAGAAAGGTCTGGTGGCAAGAAAAGCTGCTTCTAGGAGGGTGTCAAGTATTTTCGCTCGACGATTCCATTCTTGGGTGGTTGGTTTGGCCCTTGTTCCTGTAACTCGAATCCTAGCCCGGTATATCCCATTTTAATTTTACACCATTGTCAACCTTACGCCTTTTTTACTCTCTGGTCGAGGTTCTCGGCATTGAAAAATCTTCGTAAACTAAATCACACGAGTATATGTTGACATTTAAGAGATATACAGTCAAGAAAATCAATGGCAATGGTGATATATATGCGGATTAGACACCAAAAAAAACACACTCAACAAATGGCTTCAATTTAAGGAACGTGTTTAGTGAGGGCATCAGATTCCTAATTGATGGAGAAATATCTGGTGGAAAGAAAAGCTGCTTCTAGGTGGGTGTCAAGTATTTTTGCTCGACGATTCCATTCTTGGGTGGTTGGTTTGGCCCTTGTTCCTGTAACTCGAATCCTAGCCCGTTATATCCCATTTTAATTGTACACCATTGTAAATCTTACACCTTTTTTACTCTCTGATCGAGGTTCACGGCATTGAAAAATCATTGTAAACAAAATCGCATGTGTATATGTTGACATTTAAGAGATATACAGTCAAGAAAATCAAGGCAAATGGTGATATACATGCGGATTAGACACCAAAAAAAAAACACTCAACAAATGGCTACAATTTAAGGAATGTGTTTAGTGACGGCATTAGATTCCTAATTGATGGAGAAAGGTCTGGTGGCAAAAAAAAGCTGCTTCTAGGAGGGTGTTAAGTATTTTCGCTCGACGATTCCATTCTTGGGTGGTTGGTTTGGCCCTTGTTCCTGTAACTCGACTCCTAGCCCGGTATATCCCATTTTAATTTTACACCATTGTGAACCTTACGCCTTTTTTACTCTTTGATCGAGGTTCTCGGCATTAAAATCTTCGTAAACTAAATCACACGTTTATATGTTGACATTTAAGAGATATACAGTCAAGATAATCAAGGGCAATGGTGATATATATGCGGATTAGACACCAAAAAAAACACACTCAACAAATGGCTACAATTTAAGGAATGTGTTTAGTGACGGCATCAGATTCCTAATTGATGGAGAAAGGTCAGGTGGAAAGAAAAGCTGCTTCTAGGAGGTTGTCAAGTGTTTTCGCTCGACGATTCCATTCTTGGGTGGTTGGTTTGGCCCTTGTTCCTGTAACTCGAATCCTAGCCCGGTATATCCCATTTTAATTTTACACCATTGTCAACCTTACGCCTTTTTTTACTCTCTGATCGAGGTTCTCGGCATTGAAAAATCTTCGTAAACTAAATCACACGTGTATATGTTGACATTTAAGAGATATACAGTCAAGAAAATCAAGGGCAATGGTGATATATATGCGGATTAGACACCAAAAAAAAACACACTCAACAAATGGCTACAATTTAAGGAATGTGTTTAGTGACGGCATTAGATTCCTAATTGATGGAGAAAAGTCTGGTGGCAAGAAAAGCTGCTTCTAGGAGGGTGTCAAGTATTTTCGCTTGACGATTCCATTCTTGGGTGGTTGGTTTGGCCATTCTTCCTGTAACTCGAATCCTAGCCCGGTATATCCCATTTTAATTTTACACCATTGTGAACCTTACGCCTTTTTTACTCTCTGATCGAGGTTCTCGGCATTGAAAAATCTTCGTAAACTAAATCACACATGTATGTGTTGACATTTAAGAGATATACAGTCAAGATAATCAAGGGAAATGGTGATATATATGCGGATTAGACACCAAAAAAAACACTCTCAACAAATGGCTACAATTTAAGGAATGTGTGTAGTGACGGCATCAGATTCCTTATTGATTAAGAAAGGTCTGGTGGAAAGAAAAGCTGCTTCTAGGTGGGTGTCAAGTATTTTCGCTCGACGATTCCATTCTTGGGTGGTTGGTTTGGCCCTTGTTCCTGTAACTCGAATCCTAGCCCGTTATATCCCATTTTAATTGTACACCATTGTAAATCTTACACCTTTTTTACTCTCTGATCGAGGTTCACGGCATTGAAAAATCATTGTAAACTAAATCGCATGTGTATATGTTGACATTTAAGAGATATACAGTCAAGAAAATCAATGGCAATGGTGATATACATGCGGATTAGACACCAAAAAAAACACTCAACAAATGGCTACAATTTAAGGAATGTGTTTAGTGACGGCATCAGATTCCTAATTGATGGAGAAAGGTCTGGTGGCAATAAAAGCTGCTTCTAGGAGGGTGTCAAGTATTTTCGCTCGACGATTCCATTCTTGGGTGGTTGGTTTGGCCCTTGTTCCTGTAACTCGAATCCTAGCCCGGTATATCCCATTTTAATTTTACACCATTGTGAACCTTACGCCTTTTTTACTCTCTGATCGAGGTTCTCGGCATTGAAAAATCTTCGTAAACAAAACCACACGTGTATATGTTGACATTTAAGAGATATACAGTCAAGATAATCAAGGGCAATGGTGATATATATGCGGATTAGACACCAAAAAAAACACACTCAACAAATGGCTACAATTTAAGGAATGTGTTTAGTGACGGCATCAGATTCCTAATTGATGGAGAAATGTCTGGTGGAAAGAAAAGCTGCTTCTAGGAGGTTGACAAGTGTTTTCGCTCGACGATTCCATTCTTGGGTGGTTGGTTTGGGCCTTGTTCCTGTAACTCGAATCCTAGCCCGGTATATCCCATTTTAATTTTACACCATTGTCAACCTTACGCCTTTTTTACTCTCTGATCGAGGTTCTCGGCATTGAAAAATCTGCGTAAACTAAATCACACGTGTATATGTTGACATTTAAGAGATATACAGTCAAGAAAATCAAGGGCAATGGTGATATATATGCGGATTAGACACCAAAAAAAAAACACACTCAACAAATGGCTACAATTTAAGGAATGTGTTTAGTGACGGCATTAGATTCCTAATTGATGGAGAAAGGTCTGGTGGCAAGAAAAGCTGATTCTAGGAGGGTGTCAAGTATTTTCGCTTGACGATTCCATTCTTGAGTGGTTGGTTTGGCCCTTCTTTCTGTAACTCGAATCCTAGCCCGGTATATCCCATTTTAATTTTACACCATTGTGAAACTTACGCCTTTTTTACTCTCTGATCGAGGTTCTCGGCATTGAAAAATCTTCGTAAACTAAATCACACATGTATGTGTTGACATTTAAGAGATATACAGTCAAGATAATCAAGGGCAATGGTGATATATATGCGGATTAGACACCAAAATAAACACACTCAACAAATGGCTACAATTTAAGGAATGTGTGTAGTGACGGCATCAGATTCCTAATTGATGCAGAAAGGTCTGGTGGAAAGAAAAGCTGCTTCTAGGTGGGTGTCAAGTATTTTTGCTCGACGATTCCATTCTTGGGTGGTTGGTTTGGCCCTTGTTCCTGTTACTCGAATCATAGCTCGGTATATCCCATTTTAATTTTACCCCATTGTAAACCTTACACCTTTTTTACTCTCTGATCGAGGTTTTCGGCATTGAAAAATCTTTGTAAACTAAATCGCATGTGTATATGTTGACATTTAAGAGATATACTGTCAAGAAAATCAAGGGCAACAGTGATATATATGGGGATTAGACACCAAAAAAAAAACGCTCAACAAATGGCTACAATTTAAGAAATGTGTTTAGTGACGGCATCAGATTCCTAATTGATGGAGAAAGGTCTGGTGGCAAGAAAAGCTGCTTCTAGGAGGGTGTCAAGTATTTTCGCTCGACGATTCCATTCTTGGGGGTTAGTTTGGCCCTTGTTCCTGTAACTCGAATCCTAGCCTGGTATATCCCATTTTAATTTTACACCATCGTGAACCTTATGCCTTTTTTACTCTCTGATCGAGGTTCTCGGCATTGAAAAATCATCGTAAACTAAATCACACGTGTATATGTTGACATTTAAGCGATATACAGTCAAGATAATCAAAGGCAATGGTGATATATATGCCGAGTAGACACAAAAAAAACACACTCAACAAATGGCTACAATTTAAGGAATGTGTTTAGTGACGACATCAGATTCCTAATTGATGGAGAAAGGTCTGGTGGAAAGAAAAGCTGCTTCTAGGAGGTTGTCAAGTGTTTTCGCTCGACGATTCCATTCTTGGGTGGTTGGTTTAGCCCTTGTTCCTGTAACTCGAATCCTAGCCCGGTATATCCCATTTTAATTTTACACCATTGTCAACCTTACGCCTTTTTTACTCTCTGATCGAGGTTCTCGGCATTGAAAAATCTGCGTAAACTAAATCACACGTGTATATGTTGACATTTAAGAGATATACAGTCAAGAAAATCAAGGGCAATGGTGATATATATGCGGATTAGACACCAAAAAAAAAACACACTCAACAAATGGCTACAATTTAAGGAATGTGTTTAGTGACGGCATTAGATTCCTAATTGATGGAGAAAGGTCTGGTGGCAAGAAAAGCTGATTCTAGGAGGGTGTCAAGTATTTTCGCTTGACGATTCCATTATTGAGTGGTTGGTTTGGCCCTTCTTTCTGTAACTCGAATCCTAGCCCGGTATATCCCATTTTAATTTTACACCATTGTGAAACTTACGCCTTTTTTACTCTCTGATCGAGGTTCTCGGCATTGAAAAATCTTCGTAAACTAAATCACACATGTATGTGTTGACATTTAAGAGATATACAGTCAAGATAATCAAGGGCAATGGTGATATATATGCGGATTAGACACCAAAATAAACACACTCAACAAATGGCTACAATTTAAGGAATGTGTGTAGTGACGGCATCAGATTCCTAATTGATGCAGAAAGGTCTGGTGGAAAGAAAAGCTGCTTCTAGGTGGGTGTCAAGTATTTTCGCTCGACGATTCCATTCTTGGGTGGTTGGTTTGGCCCTTGTTCCTATTACTCGAATCATAGCTCGGTATATCCCATTTTAATTTTACCCCATTGTAAACCTTACACCTTTTTTACTCTCTGATCGAGGTTTTCGGCATTGAAAAATCTTTGTAAACTAAATCGCATGTGTATATGCTGACATTTAAGAGATATACTGTCAAGAAAATCAAGGGCAACAGTGATATATATGGGGATTAGACACCAAAAAAAAAAACGCTCAACAAATGGCTACAATTTAAGAAATGTGTTTAGTGACGGCATCAGATTCCTAATTGATGGAGAAAGGTCTGGTGGCAAGAAAAGCTGCTTCTAGGAGGGTGTCAAGTATTTTCGCTCGACGATTCCATTCTTGGGGGGTTAGTTTGGCCCTTGTTCCTGTAACTCGAATCCTAGCCTGGTATATCCCATTTTAATTTTACACCATTGTGAACCTTATGCCTTTTTTACTCTCTGATCGAGGTTCTCGGCATTGAAAAATCATCGTAAACTAAATCACACGTGTATATGTTGACATTTAAGCGATATACAGTCAAGATAATCAAAGGCAATGGTGATATATATGCCGAGTAGACACAAAAAAAACACACTCAACAAATGGCTACAATTTAAGGAATGTGTTTAGTGACGACATCAGATTCCTAATTGATGGAGAAAGGTCTGGTGGAAAGAAAAGCTGCTTCTAGGAGGTTGTCAAGTGTTTTCGCTCGACGATTCCATTCTTGGGTGGTTGGATTGGCCCTTGTTCCTGTAACTCGAATCCTAGCCCGGTATATCCCATTTTAATTTTACACCATTGTCAACCTTACGCCTTTTTTACTCTCTGGTCGAGGTTCTCGGCATTGAAAAATCTTCGTAAACTAAATCACACGAGTATATGTTGACATTTAAGAGATATACAGTCAAGAAAATCAATGGCAATGGTGATATATATGCGGATTAGACACCAAAAAAAAACACACTCAACAAATGGCTTCAATTTAAGGAATGTGTTTAGTGACGGCATCAGATTCCTAATTGATGGAGAAAGGTCTGGCGGCAAGAAAAGCTACTTCTAGGAGATTGTCAAGTGTTTTCGCTCGATGATTCCATTCTTGGGTGGTTGGTTTGGCCCTTGTTCCTGTAACTCGAATCCTAGCCCGATATATCACATTTTAATTTTACACCATTGTGAACCTTAAGCCTTTTTTACTCTCTGATCGAGGTTCTCGGCATTGAAAAATCTTCGTAAACTAAATCACACGTGTATATATTAACATTTAAGAGATATACAGTCAAGAAAATCAAGGTCAATGGTTATATATATGCGGATTAGACACCAGAAAAAAACACTCAACAAATGGCTGCAATTTAAGGAATGTGTTTAGTGACGGCATCAGATTCCTAATTGACGGAGAAAGGTCTGGTGGCAAGAAAAGCTGCTTCTAGGAGGGTGTCAAGTATTTTCGCTCGACGATTCCATTCTTGGGTGGTTGGTTTGGCCCTTGTTCCTGTTACTCGAATCCTAGCCCGGTATATCCCATTTTAATTTTACACCATTGTGAACCTTACGCCTTTTTTACTCTCTGATCGAGGTTCTCGGCATTGAAAAATCTTCGTAAACTAAATCACACGTGTATATGTTGACATTTAAGAGATATACAGTCAAGAAAATCAAGGGCAATGGTGATATATATGCGGATTAGACACCAAAAACAAAACACACTCAATAAAATGGCTACAATTTAAGGAATGTGTTTAGTGACGGCATCAGATTCCTAATTAATGGAGAAAGGTCTGGTGGCAAGAAAAGCTGCTTCTAGGAGCTTCTCAAGTGTTTTCGCTTGACGATTCCATTCTTGGGTTGGTTGGTTTAGCCCTTGTTCCTGTAACTCGAATCCTACCCCGGTATATCCCATTTTAATTTTACACCAATGTGAACCTTTCGCCTTTTTTACTCTCTGATCGAGGTTCTCGGCATTGAAAAATCTTCGTAAACTAAATCACACGTGTATATGTTGACATTTAAGAGATATACAGTCAAGAAAATCAAGGGAAACAGTGATATAAATGCGGATTAGACAACAAAAAAACACTCAACAAATGGCTACAATTTAAGGAATGTGTTTAGTGACGGCATCAAATTCCTAATTGATGGAGAAAGGTCTGGTGGCAAGAAAATCTGCTTCTAGGAGGGTGTCAAGTATTTTCGCTCGAAGATTCCATTCTTGGGTGGTTGGTTTGGCCCTTGTTCCTGTAAGTCGAATCCTAGCCCGGTATATCCCATTTTAATTTTACACCATTGTGAACCTTACGACTTTTTTACTCTCTGATGGAGGTTCTTGGAATTGAAAAATCTTCGTAAACTAAATCACACGTGTATATGTTGACATTTAAGAAATACACAGTTAAGAAAATCAATGGCAATGGTGATATATATGTGGATTAGACACCAGAAAAAAACACTCAACAAATGGCTACAATTTAAGGAATGTGTTTAGTGATGGCATCAGATTCCTAATTGATGGAGAAAGGTCTGGCAACAAGAAAAGCTGCTTCTAGGAGATTGTCAAGTGTTTTCGCTCGACGATTCCTTTCTTGGGTGGTAGGTTTGGCCCTTGTTCCTGTAACTCGAATCCTAGCCCGGTATATCACATTTTAATTTTACACCATTATGAACCTTAAGCCTTTTTTACTCTCTAATCGAGGTTCTCGGCATTGAAAAATCTTCGTAAACTAAATCACACGTGTATATGTTAATATTTAAGAGATATACAGTCAAGAAAATCAAGGGCAATGGTTATATATATGCGGATTAGACACCAGAAAAAAACACTCGACAAATGGCTGCAATTTAAGGAATGTGTTTAGTGACGGCATCAGATTCCTAATTGACGGGGAAAGGTCTGGTGGCAAGAAAAGCTGCTTCTAGGAGGGTGTCAAGTATTTTCGCTCGACGATTCCATTCTTGGGTGGTTGGTTTGGCCCTTGTTCCTGTTACTCGAATCATAGCCCGGTATATCCCATTTTAATTTTACACCATTGTGAACCTTACGCCTTTTTTACTCTCTGATCGAGGTTCTCGACATTGAAAAATCTTCGTAAACTAAATCACACGTGTATATGTTGACATTTAAGAGATATACAGTCAAGAAAATCAAGGGAAATGGTGATATATATGCGGATTAGACACCAAAAACAAAACACACTCAATAAAATGGCTACAATTTAAGGAATGTGTTTAGTGACGGCATCAGATTCCTAATTAATGGAGAAAGGTCTGGTGGCAAGAAAAGCTGCTTCTAGGAGCTTCTCAAGTGTTTTCGCTTGACGATTCCATTCTTGGGTGGTTGGTTTAGCCCTTGTTCCTGTAACTCGAATCCTACCCCGGTATATCCCATTTTAATTTTACACCAATGTGAACCTTATGCCTTTTTTACTCTCTGATCGAGGTTCTCGGCATTGAAAAATCCTCGTAAACTAAATCACACGTGTATATGTTGACATTTAAGAGATATACAGCCAAGAAAATCAAGGGCAACAGTGATATAAATGCGGATTAGACAACAACAAAAAAAACACTCAACAAATGGCTACAATTTAAGGAATGTGTTTAGTGACGGCATCAAATTCCTAATTGATGGAGAAAGGTCTGGTGGCAAGAAAAGTTGCTTCTAGGAGGGTGTCAAGTATTTTCGCTCGAAGATTCCATTCTTGGGTGGTTGGTTTGGCCCTTGTTCCTGTAATTCGAATCCTAGCCCAGTATATCCCATTTTAATTTTACACCATTGTGAACCTTACGCCTTTTTTACTCTCTGATGGAGGTTCTTGGAATTGAAAAATCTTCGTAAACTAAATCACACGTGTGTATGTTGACATTTAAGAGATACACAGTTAAGAAAATCAAGGGCAATGGTGATATATATGTGGATTAGACACCAGAAAAAAAACACTCAACAAATGGCTACAATTTAAGGAATGTGTTTAGTGATGGCATCAGATTCCTAATTGATGGAGAAAGGTCTGGTGGCAAGAAAAGCTGCTTCTAGGAGGGTGTCAAGTATTTTCGCTCGAAGATTCCATTGTTGGGTGGTTGGTTTGGCCCTTGTTCCTGTAACTCGAATCCTAGCCCGGTATATCCCATTTTAATTTTACACCATTGTGAACCTTAAGCCTTTTTTACTCTTTGATCGAGGTTCTCGGCATTGAAAAATCTTCGTAAACTAAATCACACGTGTATATGTTGACATTTAAGAGATATACAGTCAAGAAAATCAAGGGCAATGGTGATATATATGTGGATTAGACACCAGAAAAAAACACTCAACAAATGGCTTCAATTTAAGGAATGTGTTTAGTGAAGGCAGCAGATTCCTAATTGATGGAGAAAGGACTGGTGGCAAGAAAAGCTGCTTCTAGGAGGGTGTCAAGTTTTTTCGCTCGACGATTCCATTCTTGGGTGGTTGGTTTGGCCCTTGTTCCTGATACTCGAATCCTAGCCCGGTATATCCCATTTTTATTTTACACCAATGTTAACCTTACGCCTTTTTTACTCTCTGATCGAGGTTCTCGGCATTGAAAAATCTTCGTAAACTAAATCACCCGTGTATATGTTGACATTTAAGAGATACACTGTCAAGAAAATCAAGGGCAATGGGGATATATATGTGGATTAGACACCAGAAAAAAACACTCAACAAATGGCTACAATTTAAGGAATGTGTTTAGTGACGGCATCAGATTCCTAATTGATGGAGAAAGGTCTGGTGGCAAGAAAAGCTGCTTCTAGGAGGGTGTCAAGTATTTTCGCTCGACGATTCCATTCTTGGGTGGTTGGTTTGGCCCTTGTTCCTGTTACTCGAATCCTAGCCCGGTATATCCCATTTTAATTTTACACCATTGTGAACCTTACGCCTTTTTTACTCTCTGATCGAGGTTCTCGACATTGAAAAATCTTCGTAAACTAAATCACACGTGTATATGTTGACATTTAAGAGATATACAGTCAAGAAAATCAAGGGCAATGGTGATATATATGCGGATTAGACACCAAAAAAAACACACTCAACAAATGGCTACAATTTAAGGAATGTGTTTAGTGACGGCATCAGATTCCTAATTCATGAAGAAATGTCTGGTGGGAAGAAAAGCTGCTTCTAGGAGGTTCTCAAGTGTTTTCGCTTGACGATTCCATTCTTGGGTGGTTGGTTTGGCCCTTGTTCCTGTAACTCGAATCCTACCCCGGTATATCCCATTTTAATTTTACACCATTGTGAACCTTACGCCTTTTTTATTCCCTGTTCGAGGTTCTCGGCATTGAAAAATCTTCGTAAACTAAATCACACGTGTATATGTTGACATTTAAGAGATATACAGTCAAGAAAATCAAGGGCAACAGTGATATAATTGCGGATTAGACAACAAAAAAAAACACACTCAACAAATGGCTACAATTTAAAGAATGTGTTTAGTGACGGCATCAGTTTCCTAATTGATGGAGAAAGGTCTGTTGGCAAAAAAAGGTGCTTCTAGGAGGGTGTCAAGTATTTTCGCTCGAAGATTCCATTCTTGGGTGGTTGGTTTGGCCCTTGTTCCTGTAATTCGAATCCTAGCCTGGTATATCCCATTTTAATTTTACACCATTGTGAACCTTACGCCTTTTTTACTCTCTGATGGAGGTTCTTGGCATTGAAAAATCTTCGTAAACTAAATCACACGTGTATATGTTGACATTTAAGAGATACACAGTCAAGAAAATCAAGGGCAATGGTGATATATATGTGGATTAGACACCAGAAAAAAAACACTCAACAAATGGCTACAATTTAAGGAATGTGTTTAGTAACGGCATCAGATTCCTAATTGATGGAGAAAGGTCTGGTGGCAAGAAAAGCTGCTTCTAGGAGGGTGTCAAGTAGTTTTGCTCGACTATTCCATTCTTGAGTGGTTGGTTTGGCCCTTGTTCCTGTTACTCGAATCCTAGCCCGGTATATCCCATTTTAATTTTATATCATTGTGAACCTTACGCCTTTTTTACTCTATGATCGAGGTTCTCGGCATTGAAAAATCTTCGTAAACTAAATCACACGTGTATATGTTAACATTTAAGAGATATACAGTCAAGAAAATCAAGGGCAATGGTGATATATATGCGGATTAGACACCAAAAAAAAACACACTCAACAAATGGCTACAATTTAAGGAATGTGTTTAGTGACGGCTTCAGATTCCTAATTGATGGGGAAAGGTCTGGTGGCAAGAAAAGCTGCTTCTAGGAGGGTGTCAAGTATTTTCGCTCGACGATTCCATTCTTGGGTGGTTGGTTTGTCCCTTGTTCCTGTTACTCGAATCCTAGCCCGGTATATCCCATTTTAATTTTACACCATTGTGAACCTTACGCCTTTTTTACTCTCTGATCGAGGTTCTCAGCATTGAAAAATCTTCGTAAACTAAATCACACGTGTATATGTTGACATTTAAGAGATATACAGTCAAGAAAATCAAGGGCAATGGTGATATATATGCGGATTAGACACCAAAAAAAAAACACACTCAACAAATGGCTACAATTTAAGGAATGTGTTTAGTGATGGCATCAGATTCCTAATTTATGGAGAAAGGTCTGGTGGCAAGAAAAGCTGCTTCTAGGAGGTTCTCAAGTGTTTTCGCTTGACGATTCCATTCTTGGGTGGTTGGTTTGGCCCTTGTTCCTGTAACTCGAATCCTACCCCGGTATATCCCATTTTAATTTTACACAATTGTGAACCTTACACCTTTTTTTCTCCCTGATCGAGGTTCTCGGCATTGAAAAATCTTCGTAAACTAAATCACACGTGTATATGTTGACATTTAAGAGATATACAGTCAAGAAAATCAAGGGCAACAGTGATATAAATGTGGATTAGACAACAAAAAAAAACACACTCAACAAATGGCTACAATTTAAGGAATGTGTTTAGTGACGACATCAGTTTCCTAATTGATGGAGAAAGGTCTGTTGGCAAGAAAAGGTGCTTCTAGGAGGGTGTCAAGTATTTTCGCTCGAAGATTCCATTCTTGGGTGGTTGGTTTGGCCCTTGTTCCTGTAATTCGAATCCTAGCCCGGTATATCCCATTTTAATTTTACACCATTGTGAACCTTACGCCTTTTTTACTCTCTGATGGAGGTTCTTGGCATTGAAAAATCTTCGTAAACTAAATCACACGTGTATATGTTGACATTTAAGAGATACACAGTCAAGAAAATCAAGGGCAATGGTGATATATATGTGGATTAGACACCAGAAAAAAAACACTCAACAAATGGCTACAATTTAAGGAATGTGTTTAGTAACGGCATCAGATTCCTAATTGATGGAGAAAGGTCTGGTGGCAAGAAAAGCTGCTTCTAGGAGGGTGTCAAGTAGTTTTGCTCGACTATTCTATTCTTGGGTGGTTGGTTTGGCCCTTGTTCCTGTTACTCGAATCCTAGCCCGGTATATCCCATTTTAATTTTATATCATTGTGAACCTTACGCCTTTTTTACTCTATGATCGAGGTTCTCGGCATTGAAAAATCTTCGTAAACTAAATCACACGTGTATATGTTGACATTTAGGAGATATACAGTCAAGAAAATCAACGGCAATGGTGATATATATGCGGATTAGACACCAAAAAAAAAACACACTCAACAAATGGCTACAATTTAAGGAATGTGTTTAGTGACGGCTTCAGATTCCTAATTGATGGAGAAAGGTCTGGTGGCAAGAAAAGCTGCTTCTAGGAGGGTGTCAAGTATTTTCGCTCGACGATTCCATTCTTGGGTGGTTGGTTTGTCCCTTGTTCCTGTTACTCGAATCCTAGCCCGGTATATCCCATTTTAATTTTACACCATTGTGAACCTTACGCCTTTTTTACTCTCTGATCGAGGTTCTCAGCATTGAAAAATCTTCGTAAACTAAATCACACGTGTATATGTTGACATTTAGGAGATATACAGTCAAGAAAATCAAGGGCAATGGTGATATATATGCGGATTAGACACAAAAAAAAAACACACTCAACAAATGGCTACAATTTAAGGAATGTGTTTAGTGATGGCATCAGATTCCTAATTTATGGAGAAAGGTCTGGTGGCATGAAAAGCTGCTTCTAGGAGGTTCTCAAGTGTTTTCGCTTGACGATTCTATTCTTGGGTGGTTGGTTTGGCCCTTGTTCCTGTAACTCGAATCCTACCCCGGTATATCCCATTTTAATTTTACACAATTATGAACCTTACACCTTTTTTTCTCCCTGATCGAGGTTCTCGGCATTGAAAATCTTCGTAAACTAAATCACACGTGTATATGTTGACATTTAAGAGATATACAGTCAAGAAAATCAAGGGCAACAGTGATATAAATGCGGATTAGACAACAAAAAAAAACACACTCAACAAATGGCTACAATTTAAGGAATGTGTTTAGTGACGACATCAGTTTCCTAATTGATGGAGAAAGGTCGGTTGGCAAGAAAAGGTGCTTCTAGGAGGGTGTCAAGTATTTTCGCTCGAAGATTCCATTCTTGGGTGGTTGGTTTGGCCCTTGTTCCTGTAATTCGAATCCTAGCCCGGTATATCCCATTTTAATTTTACACCATTGTGAACCTTACGCCTTTTTTACTCTCTGATGGAGGTTCTTGGCATTGAAAAATCTTCGTTAACTAAATCACACGTGTATATGTTGACATTTAAGAGATACACAGTCAAGAAAATCAAGGGCAATGGTGATATATATGTGGATTAGACACCAGAAAAAAACACTCAACAAATGGCTACAATTTAAGGAATGTGTTTAGTAACGGCATCAGATTCCTAATTGATGGAGAAAGGTCTGGTGGCAAGAAAAGCTGCTTCTAGGAGGGTGTCAAGTAGTTTTGCTCGACTATTCCATTCTTGGGTGGTTGGTTTGGCCCTTGTTCCTGTTACTCGAATCCTAGCCCGGTATATCCCATTTTAATTTTATATCATTGTGAACCTTACGCCTTTTTAACTCTATGATCGAGGTTCTCGGCATTGAAAAATCTTCGTAAACTAAATCACACGTGTATATGTTGACATTTAAGAGATATACAGTCAAGAAAATCAAGGGCAATGGTGATATATATACGGATTAGACACCAAAAAAAACACACTCAACAAATGGCTACAATTTAAGGAATGTGTTTAGTGACGGCATCAGATTCCTAATTCATGTAGAAAGGTCTGGTGGCTAGAAAAGCTGCTTCTAGGAGGTTCTCAAGTGTTTTCGCTTGACGATTCCATTCTTGGGTTGTTGGTTTGGCCTTTGTTCCTGTAACTCGAATCCTACCCCGGTATATACCATTTTAATTTTACACCATTGTGAACCTTACGCCTTTTTTACTCTCTGATCGAGGTTCTTGGCATTGAAAAATCTTCGTAAACTAAATCACACGTGTATATGTTGACATTTAAGAGATATACAGTCAAGAAAATCAAGGGCAACAGTAATATATATGTGGATTAGACAACAAAAAAAAACACACTCAACAAATGGCTACAATTTAAGGAATGTGTTTAGTGACGGCTTCAGATTCCTAATTGATGGAGAAAGGTCTGGTGGCAAGAAAAGCTGCTTCTAGGAGGGTGTCAAGTATTTTCCCTCGAAGATTCCATTCTTGGGTGGTTGGTGTGGCCCTTGTTCCTGTAATTCGAATCCTAGCCCGGTATATCCCATTTTAATTTTACACCATTGTGAGCCTTACGCCCTTTTTACTCTCTGATGAAGGTTCTTGGCATTGAAAAATCTTCGTAAACTAAATCACACATGTATATGTTGACATTTAAGAGATACACAGTCAAGAAAATCAAGGGCAATGGTGATATATATGTGGATTAGACACCAGAAAAAAACACTCAACAAATTGCTACAATTTAGGGAATGTGTTTAGTTACGGCATCAAATTCCTAATTGATGGAGAAAGGTCTGGTGGCAAGAAAAGCTGCTTCAAGGAGGGTGTCATGTATTTTCGCTCGACGATTCCATTCTTGGGTGGTTGGTTTGGCCCTTGTTCCTGTTACTCGAATCCTAGCCCGGTATATCCCATTTTAATTTTACACCATTGTGAACCTTACGCCTTTTTTACTCTCTGATCGAGGTTCTCGGCATTGAAAAATCTTCGTAAACTAAATCACACGTGTATATGTTGACATTTAAGAGATATACAGTCAAGAAAATCAAGGGCAATGGTGATATATATGCGGATTAGACACCAAAAAAAAAACACACTCAACAAATGGCTACAATTTAAGGAATGTGTTTAGTGTCGGCATCAGATTCCTAATTCATGGAGAAAGGTCTGGTGGCAAGAAAAGCTGCTTCTAGGAGGTTCTCAAGTGTTTTCGCTTGACGATTCCATTCTTGGGTGGTTGGTTTGGCCCTTGTTCCTGTAACTCGAATCCTACCCCGGTATATCCCATTTTAATTTTACACCATTGTGAACCTTCCGCCTTTTTTACTCTCTGATCGAGGTTCTCGGCATTGAAAAATCTACGTAAACTAAATCACACGTGTATATCTTGACATTTAATAGATATACAGTTAAGAAAATCAAGGGCAATGGTGATATATATGCGGATTAGACACCAAAAAAAACACTCAACAAATGGCTTCAATTTAAGGAATGTGTTTAGTGACGGCATCAGATTCCTAATTGATGGAGAAAGGTCTGGTGGCAAGAAAAGCTGCTTCTAGGAGGGTGTCAAGTGTTTTCGCTCGAAGATTCCATTCTTGGGTGGTTGGTTTGGCCCTTGTTCCTGTAATTCGAATCCTAGCCCGGTATATCCCATTTTAATTTTACACCATTGTGAACCTTACGCCTTTTTTACTCTCTGATGGAGGTTCTTGGCATTGAAAAATCTTCGTAAACTAAATCACACGTGTAAATATTGACATTTAAGAGATACACAGTCAAGAAAATCAAGGGCAATGGAGATATTTATGTGGATTAGACACCAGAAAAAAACACTCAACAAATGGCTACAATTTAAGGAATGTGTTTAGTGACGACATCAGATTCCTAATTGATGGAGAATAGTCTGGTGGCAAGAAAATCTGCTTCTAGGAGGGTGTCAAGTATTTTCGCTCGACGATTCCATTCTTGGGTGGTTGGTTTGGCCCATGTTCCTGTTACTCGAATCCTAGCCCGGTATATCCCATTTTAATTTTACACCATTGTGAACCTTGCGCCTTTTTTACTCTCTGATCGAGGTTCTCGGCATTGAAAAATCTTCGTAAACTAAATCACACGTGTATAGGTTGACATTTAAGAGATATACAGTCAAGAAAATCAAGGGCAATTGTAATATATATGCGGATTAGACACCAAAAAAAAACACACTCAACAAATGGCTACAATTTAAGGAATGTGATTAGTGACGGCATTAGATTCCTAATTCATGGAGAAAGGTCTGGTGGCAAGAAAAGCTGCTTCTAGGAGGTTCTCAAGTGTTTTCGCTTGACGATTCCATTCTTGGGTGGTTGGTTTGGCCCTTGTTCCTGTAACTCGAATCCTACCCCGGTATATCCCATTTTAATTTTACACCATTGTGAACCTTACGCCTTTTTTACTCTCTGATCGAGGTTCTCGGCATTGAAAAATCTTCATAAACTAAATCACACGTGTATATGTTGACATTTAAGAGATATACAGTCAAGAAAATCAAGGGCAATGGTGATTTATACGCGGATTAGACACCAAAATAAAACACACTCAACAAATGGCTACAATTTAAGGAATGTGTTTAGTGACGGCATCAGATTCCTAATTCATGGAGAAAGGTCTGGTGGCAAGAAAAGCTGCTTCTAGGAGGTTCTCAAGTGTGTTTTCGCTTGACGATTCCATTCTTGGGTGGTTGGTTTGGCCCTTGTTCTTGTAACTCGAATCCTACCCCGGTATATCCCATTTTAATTTTACACCACTGTGAACCTTACGCCTTTTTTACTCTCTGATCGAGGTTCTCGGCATTGAAAAATCTTCGTAAACTAAATCACACGTGTATATGTTGACATTTAAGAGATATACAGTCAAGAAAATCAAGGGCAATGGTGATATATATGTGGATTAGACACCAAAAAAAACACACTCAACAAATGGCTACAATTTAAGGAATGTGTTTAGTTACGGCATCAAATTCCTAATTGATGGAGAAAGGTCTGGTGGCAAGAAAAGCTGCTTCAAGGAGGGTGTCATGTATTTTCGCTCGACGATTCCATTCTTGGGTGGTTTGTTTGGCCCTTGTTCCTGTAACTCGAATCCTAGCCCGGAATATCCCATTTTAATTTTACACCATTGTGAACCTTACGCCTTTTTTACTCTCTGATCGAGGTTCTCGGCATTGAAAAATCTTCGTAAACTAAATCACACGTGTATATGTTGACATTTAAGAGTTATACAGTCAAGAAATTCAAGGGCAACAGTGATATATATGCGGATTAGACAACAAAAAAAACACACTCAACAAGTGGCTACAATTTAAGGAGTGTGTTTAGTGACGGCATCAGATTCCTAATTGATGGAGAAAGGTCTGGTGGCAAGAAAAGCTGCTTCTAGGAGGGTGTCAAGTATTTTCGCTCGAAGATTCCATTCTTGGGTGGTTGGTCCGGCCCTTGTTCCTATAACTCGAATCCTAGCCCGGTATATCACATTTTAATTTTACACCATTGTGAACCTTAAGCCTTTTTTACTCTCTGATCGAGGTTCTCGGCATTGAAAAATCTTCGTAAATTAAATGACACGTGTATATGTTGACATTTAAGAGATATACCGTCAAGAAAATCAAGAGCAATGGTGATATATATGTGGATTAGACACCAAAAAAAAACACACTCAACAAATGGCTACAATTTAAGGAATGTGTTTAGTGACGGCATCAGATTCCTAATTCATGGAGAAAGGTCTAGTGGTAAGAAAAGCTGCTTCTAGGAGGTTCTCAAGTGTTTTCGCTTGACGATTCCATTCTTGGGTGGTTGGTTTAGCCCTTGTTCCTGTAACTCGAATCCTACCCTGATATATCCCATTTTAATTTTACACCACTGTGAACCTTACGCCGTTTTTACTCTCTGATCGAGGTTCTCGGCACTGAAAAATCTTCGTAAACTAAATCACACGTGTATATGTTGACATTTAAGAGATATACAGTCAAGAAAATCAAGGGCAATGGTGATATATATGTGGATTAGACACCAAAAAAAACACACTCAACAAATGACTACAATTTATGGAATGTGTTTAGTTACGGCATCAAATTCCTAATTGATGGAGAAAGGTCTGGTGGCAAGAAAAGCTGCTTCAAGGAGGGTGTCAAGTATTTTCGCTCGACGATTCCATTCTTGGGTGGTTTGTTTGGCCCTTGTTCCTGTAACTCGAATCCTAGCCCGGTATATCCCATTTTAATTTTACACCATTGTGAACCTTACGCCTTTTTTACTCTCTGAGAGGTTCTCGGCATTGAAAAATCTTCGTAAACTAAATCACACGTGTATATGTTGACATTTAAGAGATATACAGTCAAGAAAATCAAGGGCAACAGTGATATATATGCGGATTAGACAAAAAAAAACACACTCAACAAGTGGCTACAATTTAAGGAATGTGTTTAGTGAAGGCATCAGATTCCTAATTGATGGAGAAAGGTCTGGTGGCAAGAAAAGCTGCTTCTAGGAGGGTGTCAAGTATTTTCGCTCAAAGATTCCATTCTTGGGTTTTGGTCTGGCCCTTGTTCCTATAACTCGAATCCTAGCCCGGTATATCACATTTTAATTTTACACCATTGTGAACCTTAAGCCTTTTTTACTCTCTGATCGAGTTCTCGGCATTGAAAAATCTTCGTAAACTAAATGACACGTGTATATGTTGACATTTAAGAGATATACAGTCAAGAAAATCAAGGGCAATGGTGATATATATGCGGATTAGACACCAGAAAAAAAACACTCAACAAATGGCTACAATTTAAGGAATGTGTTTAGTGACGGCATCAGATTCCTAATTGATGGAGAAAGGTCTGGTGACAAGAAAAGCTGCTTCTAGGAGGGTGTCAAGTATTTTTGCTCGACGATTCCATTCTTGGGTGGTTGGTTTGGCCCTTGTTCCTGTTAATCGAATCCTTGCCCGGTATATCCCATTTTAATTTTACACCATTGTGAACCTTACGCCTTTTTTACTCTCTGATCGAGGTTCTCGGCATTGAAAATCTTCGTAAACTAAATCACACGTGTATATGTTGACATTTAAGAGATATACAGTCAAGAAAATCAAGGGCAATGGTGATATATATGCGGATTAGACACAAAAAAAAACACACTCAACAAATGGCTACAATTTAAGGAATGTGTTTAGTGACGGCATCAGATTCCTAATTCATGGAGAAAGGTCTGGTGGCAAGAAAAGCTGCTTCTAGGAGGTTCTCAAGTGTTTTCGCTTGACGATTCCATTCTTGGGTGGTTGGTTTGGCCCTTATTCCTGTAACTCGAATCCTACCCCGGTATATCCCATTTTAATTTTACACCACTGTGAACCTTACGCCTTTTTTACTCTCTGATCAAGGTTCTCGGCATTGAAAAATCTTCGTAAACTAAATCACACGTGTATAGGTTGACATTTAAGAGATATACAGTCAAGAAAATCAAGGGCAATTGTGATATATATGCGGATTAGACACCAAAAAAAAACACACTCAACAAATGGCTACAATTTAAGGAATGTGTTTAGTGACGGCATCAGATTCCTAATTCATGGAGAAAGGTCTGGTGGCAAGAAAAGCTGCTTCTAGGATGTTCTCAAGTGTTTTCGCTTGACGATTCCATTCTTGGGTGGTTGGTTTGGCCCTTGTTCCTGTAACTCGAATCCTACCCCGGTATATCCCATTTTAATTTTACACCATTGTGAACCTTACGCCTTTTTTACTCTCTGATCGAGGTTCTCGGCATTGAAAAATCTTCGTAAACTAAATCACACGTGTATATGTTGACATTTAAGAGATATACAGTCAAGAAAATCAAGGGCAATGGTGATTTATATGCGGATTAGACACCAAAAAAAAACACACTCAACAAATGGCTACAATTTAAGGAATGTGTTTAGTGACGGCATCAGATTCCTAATTCATGGAGAAAGGTCTGGTGGCAAGAAAAGCTGCTTCTAGGAGGTTCTCAAGTGTTTTCGCTTGACGATTCCATTCTTGGGTGGTTGGTTTGGCCCTTGTTCCTGTAACTCGAATCCTACCCCGGTATATCCCATTTTAATTTTACACCACTATGAACCTTACGCCTTTTTTACTCTCTGATCGAGGTTCTCGGCATTGAAAAATCTTCGTAAACTAAATCACACGTGTATATGTTGACATTTAAGAGTTATACAGTCAAGAAATTCAAGGGCAACAGTGATATATATGCGGATTAGACAACAAAAAAAAACACACTCAACAAGTGGCTACAATTTAAGGAATGTGTTTAGTTACGGCATCAAATTCCTAATTGATGGAGAAAGGTCTGGTGGCAAGAAAAGCTGCTTCTAGGAGGGTGTCAATTATTTTCGCTCGAAGATTCCATTCTTGGGTGGTTGGTCTGGCCCTTGTTCCTGTAACTCGAATCCTAGCCCGGTATATCCCATTTTAATTTTACACCATTGTGAACCTTACGCCTTTTTTACTCTCTGATCGAGGTTCTCGGCATTGAAAAATCTTCGTAAATTAAATGACACGTGTATATGTTGACATTTAAGAGATATACAGTCAAGAAAATCAAGAGCAATGGTGATATATATGTGGATTAGACACCAAAAAAAACACACTCAACAAATGGCTACAATTTAAGGAATGTGTTTAGTGACGGGATCAGATTCCTAATTCATGGAGAAAGGTCTAGTGGTAAGAAAAGCTGCTTCTAGGAGGTGCTCAAGTGTTTTCGCTTGACGATTCCATTCTTGGGTGGTTGGTTTGGCCCTTGTTCCTGTAACTCGAATCCTACCCCGGTATATCCCATTTTAATTTTACACCACTGTGAACCTTACGCCTTTTTTACTCTCTGATCGAGGTTCTCGGCATTGAAAAATCTTCGTAAACTAAATCACACGTGTATATGTTGACATTTAAGAGATATACAGTCAAGAAAATCAAGGGCAATGGTGATATATATGTGGATTAGACACCAAAAAAAACACACTCAACAAATGGCTACAATTTATGGAATGTGTTTAGTTACGGCATCAAATTCCTAATTGATGGAGAAAGGTCTGGTGGCAAGAAAAGCTGCTTCAAAGAGGGTGTCAAGTATTTTCGCTCGACGATTCCATTCTTGGGTGGTTTGTTTGGCCCTTGTTCCTGTAACTCGAATCCTAGCCCGGTATATCCCATTTTAATTTTACACCATTGTCAACCTTACGCCTTTTTTACTCTCTGATCGAGGTTCTCGGCATTGAAAAATCTTCGTAAACTAAATCACACGTGTATATGTTGACATTTAAGAGATATACAGTCAAGAAAATCAAGGGCAACAGTGATATATATGCGGATTAGACAAAAAAAAAACACACTCAACAAGTGGCTACAATTTAAAGAATGTGTTTAGTGACGGCATCAGATTCCTAATTGATGGAGAAAGGTCTGGTGGCAAGAAAAGCTGCTTCTAGGAGGGTGTCAAGTATTTTCGCTCGAAGATTCCATTCTTGGGTGGTTGGTCTGGCCCTTGTTCCTATAACTCGAATCCTAGCCCGGTATATCACATTTTAATTTTACACCATTGTGAACCTTAAGCCTTTTTTACTCTCTGATCGAGGTTCTCGGCATTGAAAAATCTTCGTAAACTAAATGACACGTGTATATGTTGACATTTAAGAGATATACAGTCAAGAAAATCAAGGGCAACAGTGATATATATGCGGATTAGACAAAAAAAAAACACACTCAACAAGTGGCTACAATTTAAGGAATGTGTTTAGTGAAGGCATCAGATTCCTAATTGATGGAGAAAGGTCTGGTGGCAAGAAAAGCTGCTTCTAGGAGGGTGTCAAGTATTTTCGCTCGAAGATTCCATTCTTGGGTTTTGGTCTGGCCCTTGTTCCTATAACTCGAATCCTAGCCCGGTATATCACATTTTAATTTTACACCATTGTGAACCTTAAGCCTTTTTTACTCTCTGATCGAGTTCTCGGCATTGAAAAATCTTCGTAAACTAAATGACACGTGTATATGTTGACATTTAAGAGATATACAGTCAAGAAAATCAAGGGCAATGGTGATATATATGCGGATTAGACACCAGAAAAAAAACACTCAACAAATGGCTACAATTTAAGGAATGTGTTTAGTGACGGCATCAGATTCCTAATTGATGGAAAAAGGTCTGGTGACAAGAAAAGCTGCTTCTAGGAGGGTGTCAAGTATTTTTGCTCGACGATTCCATTCTTGGGTGGTTGGTTTGGCCCTTGTTCCTGTTAATCGAATCCTTGCCCGGTATATCCCATTTTAATTTTACACCATTGTGAACCTTACGCCTTTTTTACTCTCTGATCGAGGTTCTCGGCATTGAAAATCTTCGTAAACTAAATCACACGTGTATATGTTGACATTTAAGAGATATACAGTCAAGAAAATCAAGGGCAATGGTGATATATATGCGGATTAGACACAAAAAAAAACACACTCAACAAATGGCTACAATTTAAGGAATGTGTTTAGTGACGGCATCAGATTCCTAATTCATGGAGAAAGGTCTGGTGGCAAGAAAAGCTGCTTCTAGGAGGTTCTCAAGTGTTTTCGCTTGACGATTCCATTCTTGGGTGGTTGGTTTGGCCCTTATTCCTGTAACTCGAATCCTACCCCGGTATATCCCATTTTAATTTTACACCACTGTGAACCTTACGCCTTTTTTACTCTCTGATCAAGGTTCTCGGCATTGAAAAATCTTCGTAAACTAAATCACACGTGTATAGGTTGACATTTAAGAGATATACAGTCAAGAAAATCAAGGGCAATTGTGATATATATGCGGATTAGACACCAAAAAAAAACACACTCAACAAATGGCTACAATTTAAGGAATGTGTTTAGTGACGGCATCAGATTCCTAATTCATGGAGAAAGGTCTGGTGGCAAGAAAAGCTGCTTCTAGGATGTTCTCAAGTGTTTTCGCTTGACGATTCCATTCTTGGGTGGTTGGTTTGGCCCTTGTTCCTGTAACTCGAATCCTACCCCGGTATATCCCATTTTAATTTTACACCATTGTGAACCTTACGCCTTTTTTACTCTCTGATCGAGGTTCTCGGCATTGAAAAATCTTCGTAAACTAAATCACACGTGTATATGTTGACATTTAAGAGATATACAGTCAAGAAAATCAAGGGCAATGGTGATTTATATGCGGATTAGACACCAAAAAAAAACACACTCAACAAATGGCTACAATTTAAGGAATGTGTTTAGTGACGGCATCAGATTCCTAATTCATGGAGAAAGGTCTGGTGGCAAGAAAAGCTGCTTCTAGGAGGTTCTCAAGTGTTTTCGCTTGACGATTCCATTCTTGGGTGGTTGGTTTGGCCCTTGTTCCTGTAACTCGAATCCTACCCCGGTATATCCCATTTTAATTTTACACCACTATGAACCTTACGCCTTTTTTACTCTCTGATCGAGGTTCTCGGCATTGAAAAATCTTCGTAAACTAAATCACACGTGTATATGTTGACATTTAAGAGTTATACAGTCAAGAAATTCAAGGGCAACAGTGATATATATGCGGATTAGACAACAAAAAAAAACACACTCAACAAGTGGCTACAATTTAAGGAATGTGTTTAGTTACGGCATCAAATTCCTAATTGATGGAGAAAGGTCTGGTGGCAAGAAAAGCTGCTTCTAGGAGGGTGTCAATTATTTTCGCTCGAAGATTCCATTCTTGGGTGGTTGGTCTGGCCCTTGTTCCTGTAACTCGAATCTTAGCCCGGTATATCCCATTTTAATTTTACACCATTGTGAACCTTACGCCTTTTTTACTCTCTGATCGAGGTTCTCGGCATTGAAAAATCTTCGTAAATTAAATGACACGTGTATATGTTGACATTTAAGAGATATACAGTCAAGAAAATCAAGAGCAATGGTGATATATATGTGGATTAGACACCAAAAAAAACACACTCAACAAATGGCTACAATTTAAGGAATGTGTTTAGTGACGGGATCAGATTCCTAATTCATGGAGAAAGGTCTAGTGGTAAGAAAAGCTGCTTCTAGGAGGTGCTCAAGTGTTTTCGCTTGACGATTCCATTCTTGGGTGGTTGGTTTGGCCCTTGTTCCTGTAACTCGAATCCTACCCCGGTATATCCCATTTTAATTTTACACCACTGTGAACCTTACGCCTTTTTTACTCTCTGATCGAGGTTCTCGGCATTGAAAAATCTTCGTAAACTAAATCACACGTGTATATGTTGACATTTAAGAGATATACAGTCAAGAAAATCAAGGGCAATGGTGATATATATGTGGATTAGACACCAAAAAAAACACACTCAACAAATGGCTACAATTTATGGAATGTGTTTAGTTACGGCATCAAATTCCTAATTGATGGAGAAAGGTCTGGTGGCAAGAAAAGCTGCTTCAAAGAGGGTGTCAAGTATTTTCGCTCGACGATTCCATTCTTGGGTGGTTTGTTTGGCCCTTGTTCCTGTAACTCGAATCCTAGCCCGGTATATCCCATTTTAATTTTACACCATTGTCAACCTTACGCCTTTTTTACTCTCTGATCGAGGTTCTCGGCATTGAAAAATCTTCGTAAACTAAATCACACGTGTATATGTTGACATTTAAGAGATATACAGTCAAGAAAATCAAGGGCAACAGTGATATATATGCGGATTAGACAAAAAAAAAACACACTCAACAAGTGGCTACAATTTAAAGAATGTGTTTAGTGACGGCATCAGATTCCTAATTGATGGAGAAAGGTCTGGTGGCAAGAAAAGCTGCTTCTAGGAGGGTGTCAAGTATTTTCGCTCGAAGATTCCATTCTTGGGTGGTTGGTCTGGCCCTTGTTCCTATAACTCGAATCCTAGCCCGGTATATCACATTTTAATTTTACACCATTGTGAACCTTAAGCCTTTTTTACTCTCTGATCGAGTTCTCGGCATTGAAAAATCTTCGTAAACTAAATGACACGTGTATATGTTGACATTTAAGAGATATACAGTCAAGAAAATCAAGGGCAATGGTGATATATATGCGGATTAGACACCAGAAAAAAAACACTCAACAAATGGCTACAATTTAAGGAATGTGTTTAGTGACGGCATCAGATTCCTAATTGATGGAGAAAGGTCTGGTGACAAGAAAAGCTGCTTCTAGGAGGGTGTCAAGTATTTTTGCTCGACGATTCCATTCTTGGGTGGTTGGTTTGGCCCTTGTTCCTGTTAATCGAATCCTTGCCCGGTATATCCCATTTTAATTTTACACCATTGTGAACCTTACGCCTTTTTTACTCTCTGATCGAGGTTCTCGGCATTGAAAATCTTCGTAAACTAAATCACACGTGTATATGTTGACATTTAAGAGATATACAGTCAAGAAAATCAAGGGCAATGGTGATATATATGCGGATTAGACACAAAAAAAAACACACTCAACAAATGGCTACAATTTAAGGAATGTGTTTAGTGACGGCATCAGATTCCTAATTCATGGAGAAAGGTCTGGTGGCAAGAAAAGCTGCTTCTAGGAGGTTCTCAAGTGTTTTCGCTTGACGATTCCATTCTTGGGTGGTTGGTTTGGCCCTTATTCCTGTAACTCGAATCCTACCCCGGTATATCCCATTTTAATTTTACACCACTGTGAACCTTACGCCTTTTTTACTCTCTGATCAAGGTTCTCGGCATTGAAAAATCTTCGTAAACTAAATCACACGTGTATAGGTTGACATTTAAGAGATATACAGTCAAGAAAATCAAGGGCAATTGTGATATATATGCGGATTAGACACCAAAAAAAAACACACTCAACAAATGGCTACAATTTAAGGAATGTGTTTAGTGACGGCATCAGATTCCTAATTCATGGAGAAAGTTCTGGTGGCAAGAAAAGCTGCTTCTAGGATGTTCTCAAGTGTTTTCGCTTGACGATTCCATTCTTGGGTGGTTGGTTTGGCCCTTGTTCCTGTAACTCGAATCCTACCCCGGAATATCCCATTTTAATTTTACACCATTGTGAACCTTACGCCTTTTTTACTCTCTGATCGAGGTTCTCGGCATTGAAAAATCTTCGTAAACTAAATCACACGTGTATATGTTGACATTTAAGAGATATACAGTCAAGAAAATCAAGGGCAATGGTGATTTATATGCGGATTAGACACCAAAAAAAAACACACTCAACAAATGGCTACAATTTAAGGAATGTGTTTAGTGACGGCATCAGATTCCTAATTCATGGAGAAAGGTCTGGTGGCAAGAAAAGCTGCTTCTAGGAGGTTCTCAAGTGTTTTCGCTTGACGATTCCATTCTTGGGTGGTTGGTTTGGTCCTTGTTCCTGTAACTCGAATCCTACCCCGGTATATCCCATTTTAATTTTACACCACTATGAACCTTACGCCTTTTTTACTCTCTGATCGAGGTTCTCGGCATTGAAAAATCTTCGTAAACTAAATCACACGTGTATATGTTGACATTTAAGAGTTATACAGTCAAGAAATTCAAGGGCAACAGTGATATATATGCGGATTAGACAACAAAAAAAAACACACTCAACAAGTGGCTACAATTTAAGGAATGTGTTTAGTTACGGCATCAAATTCCTAATTGATGGAGAAAGGTCTGGTGGCAAGAAAAGCTGCTTCTAGGAGGGTGTCAATTATTTTCGCTCGAAGATTCCATTCTTGGGTGGTTGGTCTGGCCCTTGTTCCTGTAACTCGAATCCTAGCCCGGTATATCCCATTTTAATTTTACACCATTGTGAACCTTACGCCTTTTTTACTCTCTGATCGAGGTTCTCGGCATTGAAAAATCTTCGTAAATTAAATGACACGTGTATATGTTGACATTTAAGAGATATACAGTCAAGAAAATCAAGAGCAATGGTGATATATATGTGGATTAGACACCAAAAAAAACACACTCAACAAATGGCTACAATTTAAGGAATGTGTTTAGTGACGGGATCAGATTCCTAATTCATGGAGAAAGGTCTAGTGGTAAGAAAAGCTGCTTCTAGGAGGTGCTCAAGTGTTTTCGCTTGACGATTCCATTCTTGGGTGGTTGGTTTGGCCCTTGTTCCTGTAACTCGAATCCTACCCCGGTATATCCCATTTTAATTTTACACCACTGTGAACCTTACGCCTTTTTTACTCTCTGATCGAGGTTCTCGGCATTGAAAAATCTTCGTAAACTAAATCACACGTGTATATGTTGACATTTAAGAGATATACAGTCAAGAAAATCAAGGGCAATGGTGATATATATGTGGATTAGACACCAAAAAAAACACACTCAACAAATGGCTACAATTTATGGAATGTGTTTAGTTACGGCATCAAATTCCTAATTGATGGAGAAAGGTCTGGTGGCAAGAAAAGCTGCTTCAAAGAGGGTGTCAAGTATTTTCGCTCGACGATTCCATTCTTGGGTGGTTTGTTTGGCCCTTGTTCCTGTAACTCGAATCCTAGCCCGGTATATCCCATTTTAATTTTACACCATTGTCAACCTTACGCCTTTTTTACTCTCTGATCGAGGTTCTCGGCATTGAAAAATCTTCGTAAACTAAATCACACGTGTATATGTTGACATTTAAGAGATATACAGTCAAGAAAATCAAGGGCAACAGTGATATATATGCGGATTAGACAAAAAAAAAACACACTCAACAAGTTGCTACAATTTAAAGAATGTGTTTAGTGACGGCATCAGATTCCTAATTGATGGAGAAAGGTCTGGTGGCAAGAAAAGCTGCTTCTAGGAGGGTGTCAAGTATTTTCGCTCGAAGATTCCATTCTTGGGTGGTTGGTCTGGCCCTTGTTCCTATAACTCGAATCCTAGCCCGGTATATCACATTTTAATTTTACACCATTGTGAACCTTAAGCCTTTTTTACTCTCTGATCGAGGTTCTCGGCATTGAAAAATCTTCGTAAACTAAATGACACGTGTATATGTTGACATTTAAGAGATATACAGTCAAGAAAATCAAGGGCAACAGTGATATATATGCGGATTAGACAAAAAAAAAACACACTCAACAAGTGGCTACAATTTAAGGAATGTGTTTAGTGAAGGCATCAGATTCCTAATTGATGGAGAAAGGTCTGGTGGCAAGAAAAGCTGCTTCTAGGAGGGTGTCAAGTATTTTCGCTCGAAGATTCCATTCTTGGGTTTTGGTCTGGCCCTTGTTCCTATAACTCGAATCCTAGCCCGGTATATCACATTTTAATTTTACACCATTGTGAACCTTAAGCCTTTTTTACTCTCTGATCGAGTTCTCGGCATTGAAAAATCTTCGTAAACTAAATGACACGTGTATATGTTGACATTTAAGAGATATACAGTCAAGAAAATCAAGGGCAATGGTGATATATATGCGGATTAGACACCAGAAAAAAAACACTCAACAAATGGCTACAATTTAAGGAATGTGTTTAGTGACGGCATCAGATTCCTAATTGATGGAGAAAGGTCTGGTGACAAGAAAAGCTGCTTCTAGGAGGGTGTCAAGTATTTTTGCTCGACGATTCCATTCTTGGGTGGTTGGTTTGGCCCTCGTTCCTGTTAATCGAATCCTTGCCCGGTATATCCCATTTTAATTTTACACCATTGTGAACCTTACGCCTTTTTTACTCTCTGATCGAGGTTCTCGGCATTGAAAATCTTCGTAAACTAAATCACACGTGTATATGTTGACATTTAAGAGATATACAGTCAAGAAAATCAAGGGCAATGGTGATATATATGCGGATTAGACACAAAAAAAAACACACTCAACAAATGGCTACAATTTAAGGAATGTGTTTAGTGACGGCATCAGATTCCTAATTCATGGAGAAAGGTCTGGTGGCAAGAAAAGCTGCTTCTAGGAGGTTCTCAAGTGTTTTCGCTTGACGATTCCATTCTTGGGTGGTTGGTTTGGCCCTTATTCCTGTAACTCGAATCCTACCCCGGTATATCCCATTTTAATTTTACACCACTGTGAACCTTACGCCTTTTTTACTCTCTGATCAAGGTTCTCGGCATTGAAAAATCTTCGTAAACTAAATCACACGTGTATAGGTTGACATTTAAGAGATATACAGTCAAGAAAATCAAGGGCAATTGTGATATATATGCGGATTAGACACCAAAAAAAAACACACTCAACAAATGGCTACAATTTAAGGAATGTATTTAGTGACGGCATCAGATTCCTAATTCATGGAGAAAGGTCTGGTGGCAAGAAAAGCTGCTTCTAGGATGTTCTCAAGTGTTTTCGCTTGACGATTCCATTCTTGGGTGGTTGGTTTGGCCCTTGTTCCTGTAACTCGAATCCTACCCCGGTATATCCCATTTTAATTTTACACCATTGTGAACCTTACGCCTTTTTTACTCTCTGATCGAGGTTCTCGGCATTGAAAAATCGTCGTAAACTAAATCACACGTGTATATGTTGACATTTAAGAGATATACAGTCAAGAAAATCAAGGGCAATGGTGATTTATATGCGGATTAGACACCAAAAAAAAACACACTCAACAAATGGCTACAATTTAAGGAATGTGTTTAGTGACGGCATCAGATTCCTAATTCATGGAGAAAGGTCTGGTGGCAAGAAAAGCTGCTTCTAGGAGGTTCTCAAGTGTTTTCGCTTGACGATTCCATTCTTGGGTGGTTGGTTTGGCCCTTGTTCCTGTAACTCGAATCCTACCCCGGTATATCCCATTTTAATTTTACACCACTATGAACCTTACGCCTTTTTTACTCTCTGATCGAGGTTCTCGGCATTGAAAAATCTTCGTAAACTAAATCACACGTGTATATGTTGACATTTAAGAGTTATACAGTCAAGAAATTCAAGGGCAACAGTGATATATATGCGGATTAGACAACAAAAAAAAACACACTCAACAAGTGGCTACAATTTAAGGAATGTGTTTAGTTACGGCATCAAATTCCTAATTGATGGAGAAAGGTCTGGTGGCAAGAAAAGCTGCTTCTAGGAGGGTGTCAATTATTTTCGCTCGAAGATTCCATTCTTGGGTGGTTGGTCTGGCCCTTGTTCCTGTAACTCGAATCCTAGCCCGGTATATCCCATTTTAATTTTACACCATTGTGAACCTTACGCCTTTTTTACTCTCTGATCGAGGTTCTCGGCATTGAAAAATCTTCGTAAATTAAATGACACGTGTATATGTTGACATTTAAGAGATATACAGTCAAGAAAATCAAGAGCAATGGTGATATATATGTGGATTAGACACCAAAAAAAACACACTCAACAAATGGCTACAATTTAAGGAATGTGTTTAGTGACGGGATCAGATTCCTAATTCATGGAGAAAGGTCTAGTGGTAAGAAAAGCTGCTTCTAGGAGGTGCTCAAGTGTTTTCGCTTGACGATTCCATTCTTGGGTGGTTGGTTTGGCCCTTGTTCCTGTAACTCGAATCCTACCCCGGTATATCCCATTTTAATTTTACACCACTGTGAACCTTACGCCTTTTTTACTCTCTGATCGAGGTTCTCGGCATTGAAAAATCTTCGTAAACTAAATCACACGTGTATATGTTGACATTTAAGAGATATACAGTCAAGAAAATCAAGGGCAATGGTGATATATATGTGGATTAGACACCAAAAAAAACACACTCAACAAATGGCTACAATTTATGGAATGTGTTTAGTTACGGCATCAAATTCCTAATTGATGGAGAAAGGTCTGGTGGCAAGAAAAGCTGCTTCAAAGAGGGTGTCAAGTATTTTCGCTCGACGATTCCATTCTTGGGTGGTTTGTTTGGCCCTTGTTCCTGTAACTCGAATCCTAGCCCGGTATATCCCATTTTAATTTTACACCATTGTCAACCTTACGCCTTTTTTACTCTCTGATCGAGGTTCTCGGCATTGAAAAATCTTCGTAAACTAAATCACACGTGTATATGTTGACATTTAAGAGATATACAGTCAAGAAAATCAAGGGCAACAGTGATATATATGCGGATTAGACAAAAAAAAAAACACACTCAACAAGTGGCTACAATTTAAAGAATGTGTTTAGTGACGGCATCAGATTCCTAATTGATGGAGAAAGGTCTGGTGGCAAGAAAAGCTGCTTCTAGGAGGGTGTCAAGTATTTTCGCTCGAAGATTCCATTCTTGGGTGGTTGGTCTGGCCCTTGTTCCTATAACTCGAATCCTAGCCCGGTATATCACATTTTAATTTTACACCATTGTGAACTTTAAGCCTTTTTTACTCTCTGATCGAGGTTCTCGGCATTGAAAAATCTTCGTAAACTAAATGACACGTGTATATGTTGACATTTAAGAGATATACAGTCAAGAAAATCAAGGGCAATGGTGATATATATGCGGATTAGACACCAGAAAAAAACACTCAACAAATGGCTACAATTTAAGGAATGTGTTTAGTGACGGCATCAGAATCCTAATTGATAGAGAAAGGTCTGGTGACAAGAAAAGCTGCTTCTAGGAGGGTGTCAAGTATTTTTCCTCGACGAATCCATTCTTGGGTGGTTGGTTTGGCCCTTGTTCCTGTTAATCGAATCCTTGCCCAGTATATCCCATTTTAATTTTACACCATTGTGAACCTTACGCCTTTTTTACTCTCTGATCGAGGTTCTCGGCATTGAAAATCTTCGTAAACTAAATCACACGTGTATATGTTGAAATTTAAGAGATATACAGTCAAGAAAATCAAGGGCAATGGTGATATATATGCGGATTAGACACAAAAAAAAAACACACTCAACAAATGGCTACAATTTAAGGAATGTGTTTAGTGACGGCATCAGATTCCTAATTCATGGAGAAAGGTCTGGTGGCAAGAAAAGCTGCTTCTAGGAGGTTCTCAAGTGTTTTCGCTTAACGATTCCATTCTTGGGTGGTTGGTTTGGCCCTTGTTCCTGTAACTCGAATCCTACCCCGGTATATCCCATTTTAATTTTACACCATTGTGAACCTTACGCCTTTTTTACTCTCTGATCGAGGTTCTCGGCATTGAAAAATCTTCGTAAACTAAATTACACGTGTATATGTTGACATTTAAGAGATATACATTCAAGAAAATCAAGGGCAACAGTGATATATATGCGGATTAGACAACAAAAAAAACACACTCAACAAATGGCTACAATTTAAGGAATGTGTTTAGTGACGGCATCAGATTCCTAATTGATGGAGAAAGGTCTGGTGGCAAGAAAAGCTGCTTCAAGGAGGGTGTCAAGTATTTTCGCTCGACGATTCCATTCTTGGGTGGTTTGTTTGGCCCTTGTTCCAGTAACTCGAATCCTAGCCCGGTATATCCCATTTTAATTTTACACCATTGTGAACCTTACGCCTTTTTTACTCTCTGATCGAGGTTCTTGGCATTGAAAAATCTTCGTAAACAAAATCACACGTGTATATGTTGACATTTAAGAGATAGACAGTCAAGAAAATCAAGGGCAATGGTGATATATATGTGGATTAGACACCAGAAAAAAACACTCAACAAATCGCTACAATTTGAGGAATGTGTTTAGAGACGGCATCAGATTCCTAATTGATGGAGAAAGGTCTGGTGGCAAGAAAAGCTGCTTCTAGGAGGGTGTCAAATATTTTCGCTCGACGATTCCATTCTTGGGTGGTTGGTTCGGCCCTTGTTCTTGTTACTCGAATCCTAGCCCGGTATATCCCATTTTAATTTTACACCATTGTGAACCTTACGCCTTTTTTACTCTCTGATCGAGGTTCTCGGCATTGAAAAATCTTCGTAAACTAAATCACACGTGTATATGTTGACATTTAAGAGATATACAGTCAAGAAAATCAAGGGCAATGGTGATATATATGCGGATTAGACACCAAAAAAAACACACTCAACAAATGGCTACAATTTAAGGAATGTGTTTAGTGACGGCATCAGATTCCTAATTCATGGAGAAAGGTCTAGTGGTAAGAAAAGCTGCTTCTAGGAGGTTCTCAAGTGTTTTCGCTTGACGATTCCATTCTTGGGTGGTTGGTTTGGCCCTTGTTCCTGTAACTCGAATCCTACCCCGGTATATCCCATTTTAATTTTACACCACTGTGAACCTTACGCCTTTTTTACTCTCTGATCGAGGTTCTCGGCATTGAAAAATCTTCGTAAACTAAATCACACGTGTATATGTTGACATTTAAGAGATATACAGTCAAGAAAATCAAGGGCAATGGTGATATATATGTGGATTAGACACCAAAAAAAACACACTCAACAAATGGCTACAATTTATGGAATGTGTTTAGTTACGGCATCAAATTCCTAATTGATGGAGAAAGGTCTGGTGGCAAGAAAAGCTGCTTCAAGGAGGGTGTCAAGTATTTTCGCTCGACGATTCCATTCTTGGGTGGTTTGTTTGGCCCTTGTTCCTGTAACTCGAATCCTAGCCCGGTATATCCCATTTTAATTTTACACCATTGTGAACCTTACGCCTTTTTTACTCTCTGATCGAGGTTCTCGGTATTGAAAAATCGTCGTAAACTAAATCACACGTGTATATGTTGACATTTAAGAGATATACAGTCAAGAAAATCAAGGGCAACAGTGATATATATGCGGATTAGACAAAAAAAACACACTCAACAAGTGGCTACAATTTAAGGAATATGTTTAGTGACGGCATCAGATTCCTAATTGATGGAGAAAGGTCTGGTGGTAAGAAAAGCTGCTTCTAGGAGGGTGTCAAGTATTTTCGCTCGAAGATTCCATTCTTGGGTGGTTGGTCTGGCCCTTGTTCCCATAACTCGAATCCTAGCCCGGTATATCACATTTTAATTTTACACCATTGTGAACCTTAAGCCTTTTTTACTCTCTGATCGAGGTTCTCGGCATTGAAAAATCTTCGTAAACTAAATGACACGTGTATATGTTGACATTTAAGAGATATACAGTCAAGAAAATCAAGGGCAATGGTGATATATATGCGGATTAGACAACAAAAAAAACACACTCAACAAATGGCTACAATTTAATGAATGTGTTTAGTGACGGCATCAGATTCCTAATTGATGGAGAAAGGTCTGGTGGCAAGAAAAGCTGCTTCAAGGAGGGTGTCAAGTATTTTCGCTCGACGATTCCATTCTTGGGTGGTTTGTTTGGACCTTGTTCCTGTAACTCGAATCCTAGCCCGGTATATCCCATTTTAATTTTACACCATTGTGAACCTTACGCCTTTTTTACTCTCTGATCGAGGTTCTCGGTATTGAAAAATCGTCGTAAACTAAATCACACGTGTATATGTTGACATTTAAGAGATACACAGTCAAGAAAATCAAGGGCAATGGTGATATATATGTGGATTAGACACCAGAAAAAAACACTCAACAAATCGCTACAATATGAGGAATGTGTTTAGAGACGGCATCAGATTCCTAATTGATGGAGAAAGGTCTGGTGGCAAGAAAAGCTGCTTCTAGGAGGGTGTCAAATTTTTTTGCTCGACGATTCCATTCTTGGGTGGTTGGTTTGTCCCTTGTTCCTGTTAATCGAATCCTTGCCCGGTATATCCCATTTTAATTTTACACCATTGTGAACCTTACGCCTTTTTTACTCTCTGATCGAGGTTCTCGGCATTGAAAATCTTCGTAAACTAAATCACACGTGTATATGTTGACATTTAAGAGATATACAGTCAAGAAAATCAAGGGCAATGGTGATATATATGCGGATTAGACACAAAAAAAAAAAACACACTCAACAAATGGCTACAATTTAAGGAATGTGTCTAGTGACGGCATCAGATTCCTAATTCATGGAGAAAGGTCTGGTGGCAAGAAAAGCTGCTTCTAGGAGGTTCTCAAGTGTTTTCGCTTAACGATTCCATTCTTGGGTGGTTGGTTTGGCCCTTGTTCCTGTAACTCGAATCCCACCCCGGTATATCCCATTTTAATTTTACACCATTGTGAACCTTACGCCTTTTTTACTCTCTGATCGAGGTTCTCGGCATTGAAAAATCTTCGTAACCTAAATTACACGTGTGTATGTTGACATTTAAGAGATATACATTCAAGAAAATCAAGGGCAATAGTGATATATATGCGGATTAGACAACAAAAAAAAACACACTCAACAAATGGCTACAATTTAAGGAATGTGTTTAGTGACGGCCTCAGATTCCTAATTGATGGAGAAAGGTCTGGTGGCAAGAAAAGCTGCTTCTAGGAGGGTGTCAAGTATTTTCGCTCGAAGATTCCATTCTTGGGTGGTTGGTTTGGCCCTTGTTCCTGTAATTCGAATCCTAGCCCGGTATATCCCATTTTAATTTTACACCATTGTGAACCTTACGCCTTTTTTACTCTCTGATGGAGGTTCTTGGCATTGAAAAATCTTCGTAAACTAAATCACACGTGTATATGTTGACATTTAAGAGATACACAGTCAAGAAAATCAAGGGCAATGGTGATATATATGTGGATTAGACACCAGAAAAAAACACTCAACAAATCGCTACAATTTGAGGAATGTGTTTAGTGACGGCATCAGATTCCTAATTGATGGAGAAATGTCTGGTGGCAAGAAAAGCTGCTTCTAGGAGGGTGTCAAATATTTTCGCTCGACGATTCCATTCTTGGGTGGTTGGTTCGGCCCTTGTTCTTGTTACTCGAATCCTAGCCCGGTATATCCCATTTTAATTTTACACCATTGTGAACCTTACGCCTTTTTTACTCTCTGATCGAGGTTCTCGGCATTGAAAAATCTTCGTAAACTAAATCACACGTGTATATGTTGACATTTAAGAGATATACAGTCAAGAAAATCAAGGGCAATGGTGATATATATGCGGATTAGACACCAAAAAAAAAACACACTCAACAAATGGCTACAATTTAAGGAATGTGTTTAGTGACGACATCAGATTTCTAATTCATGGAGAAAGGTCTGGTGGCAAGAAAAGCTGCTTCTAGGAGGTTCTCAAGTGTTTTCGCTTGACGATTCCATTATTGGGTGGTTGGTTTGGCCCTTGTTCCTGTAACTCGAATGCTACCCCGGTATATCCCATTTTAATTTTACACCATTGTGAACCTTACGCCTTTTTTACTCTCTGATCGAGGTTCTCGTCATTGAAAAATCTTCGTAAACTAAATCACACGTGTATATGTTGACATTTAAGAGATATATAGTCAAGAAAATCAAGGGCAATGGTGATATATATGCGGATTTGACACCAAAAAAAACACACTCAACAAATGGCTACAATTTAAGGAATGTGTTTAGTGACGGCATCAGATTCCTAATTCATGGAGAAAGGTCTGGTGGCAAGAAAAGCTGCTTCTAGGAGGGTGTCAAGTATTTTCGCTCGACGATTCCATTCTTGGGTGGTTGGTTCGGCCCTTGTTCTTGTTACTCGAATCCTAGCCCGGTATATCCCATTTTAATTTTACACCATTGTGAACCTTACGCCTTTTTTACTCTCTGATCGAGGTTCTCGGCATTGAAAAATCTTCGTAAACTAAATCACACGTGTATATGTTGACATTTAAGAGATATACAGTCAAGAAAATCAAGGGCAATGGTGATATATATGCGGATTAGACACCAAAAAAAACACACACTCAACAAATGGCTACAGTTTAAGGAATGTGTTTAGTGACGTCATCAGATTCCTAATTCATGGAGAAAGGTCTGGTGGCAAGAAAAGCTGCTTCTAGGAGGTTCTCAAGTGTTTTCGCTTGACGATTCCATTATTGGGTGGTTGGTTTGGCCCTTGTTCCTGTAACTCGAATCCTACCCCGGTATATCCCATTTTAATTTTACACCATTGTGAACCTTACGCCTTTTTTACTCTCTGATCGAGGTTCTCGTCACTGAAAAATCTTCGTAAACTAAATCACACGTGTATATGTTGACATTTAAGAGATATACAGTCAAGAAAATCAAGGGCAATGGTGATATATATGCGGATTAGACACCAAAAAAAAACACACTCAACAAATGGCTTCAATTTAAGGAATGTGTTTAGTGACGGCATCAGATTCCTAATTCATGGAGAAAGGTCTGGTGGCAAGAAAAGCAGCTTCTAGGAGGTTCTCAAGTGTTTTCGCTTGACGATTCCATTCTTGGGTGGTTGGTTTGGCCCTTGTTCTTGTAACTCGAATCCTACCCCGGTATATCCCATTTTAATTTTACACCACTGTGAACCTTACGCCTTTTTTACTCTCTGATCGAGGTTCTCGGCATTGAAAAATCTTCGTAAACTAAATCACACGTGTATATGTTGACATTTAAGAGATATACAGTCAAGAAAATCAAGGGCAATGGTGATATATATGTGGATTAGACACCAAAAAAAACACACTCAACAAATGGCTACAATTTAAGAAATGTGTTTACTTACGGCATCAAATTCCTAATTGATGGAGAAAGGTCTGGTGGCAAGAAAAGCTGCTTCAAGGAGGGTGTCAAGTATTTTCGCTCGACGATTCCATTCTTGGGTGGTTGGTTCGGCCCTTGTTCTTGTTACTCGAATCCTAGCCCGGTATATCCCATTTTAATTTTACACCATTGTGAACCTTACGCCTTTTTTACTCTCTGATCGAGGTTCTCGGCATTGAAAAATCTTCGTAAACTAAATCACACGTGTATATGTTGACATTTAAGAGATATACAGTCAAGAAAATCAAGGGCAATGGTGATATATATGCGGATTAGACACCAAAAAAAACACACTCAACAAATGGCTACAATTTAAGGAATGTGTTTAGTGACGGCATCAGATTCCTAATTCATGGAGAAAGGTCTGGTGGCAAGAAAAGCTGCTTCTAGGAGGTTCTCAAGTGTTTTCGCTTGACGATTCCATTATTGGGTGGTTGGTTTGGCCCTTGTTCCTGTAACTCGAATCCTACCCCGGTATATCCCATTTTAATTTTACACCATTGTGAACCTTACGCCTTTTTTACTCTCTGATCGAGGTTCTCGTCATTGAAAAATCTTCGTAAACTAAATCACACGTGTATATGTTGACATTTAAGAGATATACAGTCAAGAAAATCAAGGGAAATGGTGATATATATGCGGATTAGACACCAAAAAAAAACACACTAAACAAATGGCAACAATTTAAGGAATGTGTTTAGTGACGGCATCAGATTCCTAATTCATGGAGAAAGGTCTGGTGGCAAGAAAAGCTGCTTCTAGGAGGTTCTCAAGTGTTTTCGCTTGACGATTCCATTCTTGGGTGGTTGGTTTGGCCCTTGTTCCTGTAACTCGAATCCTACCCCGATATATCCCATTTTAATTTTACACCACTGTGAACCTTACGCCTTTTTTACTCTCTGATCGAGGTTCTCGGCATTGAAAAATCTTCGTAAACTAAATCACACGTGTATATGTTGACACTTAAGAGATATACAGTCAAGAAAATCAATGGCAATGGTGATATATATGTGGATTAGACACCAAAAAAAACACACTCAACAAATGGCTACAATTTAAGAAATGTGTTTAGTTACGGCATCAAATTCCTAATTGATGGAGAAAGGTTTGGTGGAAAGAAAAGCTGCTTCAAGGAGGGTGTCAAGTATTTTCGCTCGACGATTCCATTCTTGGGTGGTTTGTTTGGCCCTTGTTCCTGTAACTCGAATCTTAGCCCGGTATATCCCATTTTAATTTTACACCATTGTGAACCTTACGCCTTTTTTACTCTCTGATCGAGGTTCTCGGCATTGAAAAATCTTCGTAAACTAAATCACACGTGTATATGTTGACATTTAAGAGATATACAGTCAAGAAAATCAAGGGCAACAGTGATATATATGCGGATTAGACAACAAAAAAAACACACTCAACAAGTGGCTACAATTTAAGGAATGGGTTTAGTGACGGCATCAGATTCCTAATTGATGGAGAAAGGTCTGGTGGCAAGAAAAGCTGCTTCTAGGAGGGTGTCATGTATTTTCGCTCGAAGATTCCATTCTTGGGTGGTTGGTCTGGCCCTTGTTCCTATAACTCGAATCCTAGCCCGGTATATCACATTTTAATTTTACACCATTGTGAACCTTAAGCCTTTTTTACTCTCTGATCGAGGTTCTCGGCATTGAAAAATCTTCGTAAACTAAATGACACGTGTATATGTTGACATTTAAGAGATATACAGTCAAGAAAATCAAGGGCAATGGTGATATATATGCGGATTAGACACCAGAAAAAAACACACAACAAATGGCTACAATTTAAGGAATGTGTTTAGTGACGACATCAGATTCCTAATTGATGGAGAAAGCTCTGGTGACAAGAAAAGCTGCTTCTAGGAGGGTGTCAAGTATTTTCGCTCGACGATTTCATTCTTGGGTGGTTGGTTTGGCCCTTGTTCCTGTTACTCGAATCCTAGCCCGGTATATCCCATTTTAATTTTACACCATTGTGAACCTTACGCCTTTTTTACTCTCTGATCGAGGTTCTCGGCATTGAAAAATCTTCGTAAACTAAATCACACGTGTATATGTTGACATTTAAGAGATATACAGTCAAGAAAATCAAGGGCAATGGTGATATATATGCGGATTAGACACCAAAAAAAACACACTCAACAAATGGCTACAATTTAAGGAATGTGTTTAGTGACGGCATCAGATTCCTAATTCATGGAGAAAGGTCTGGTGGCAAGAAAAGCTGCTTCTAGGAGGTTCTCAAGTGTTTTCGCTTGACGATTCCATTCTTGGGTGGTTGGTTTGGCCCTTGTTCCTGTAACTCGAATCCTACCCCGATATATCCCATTTTAATTTTACACCACTGTGAACCTTACGCCTTTTTTACTCTCTGATCGAGGTTCTCGGCATTGAAAAATCTTCGTAAACTAAATCACACGTGTATATGTTGACACTTAAGAGATATACAGTCAAGAAAATCAATGGCAATGGTGATATATATGTGGATTAGACACCAAAAAAAACACACTCAACAAATGGCTACAATTTAAGAAATGTGTTTAGTTACGGCATCAAATTCCTAATTGATGGAGAAAGGTTTGGTGGAAAGAAAAGCTGCTTCAAGGAGGGTGTCAAGTATTTTCGCTCGACGATTCCATTCTTGGGTGGTTTGTTTGGCCCTTGTTCCTGTAACTCGAATCTTAGCCCGGTATATCCCATTTTAATTTTACACCATTGTGAACCTTACGCCTTTTTTACTCTCTGATCGAGGTTCTCGGCATTGAAAAATCTTCGTAAACTAAATCACACGTGTATATGTTGACATTTAAGAGATATACAGTCAAGAAAATCAAGGGCAACAGTGATATATATGCGGATTAGACAACAAAAAAAACACACTCAACAAGTGGCTACAATTTAAGGAATGGGTTTAGTGACGGCATCAGATTCCTAATTGATGGAGAAAGGTCTGGTGGCAAGAAAAGCTGCTTCTAGGAGGGTGTCATGTATTTTCGCTCGAAGATTCCATTCTTGGGTGGTTGGTCTGGCCCTTGTTCCTATAACTCGAATCCTAGCCCGGTATATCACATTTTAATTTTACACCATTGTGAACCTTAAGCCTTTTTTACTCTCTGATCGAGGTTCTCGGCATTGAAAAATCTTCGTAAACTAAATGACACGTGTATATGTTGACATTTAAGAGATATACAGTCAAGAAAATCAAGGGCAATGGTGATATATATGCGGATTAGACACCAGAAAAAAACACACAACAAATGGCTACAATTTAAGGAATGTGTTTAGTGACGACATCAGATTCCTAATTGATGGAGAAAGCTCTGGTGACAAGAAAAGCTGCTTCTAGGAGGGTGTCAAGTATTTTCGCTCGACGATTTCATTCTTGGGTGGTTGGTTTGGCCCTTGTTCCTGTTACTCGAATCCTAGCCCGGTATATCCCATTTTAATTTTACACCATTGTGAACCTTATGCCTTTTTTACTCTCTGATCGAGGTTCTCGGTATTGAAAATCTTCGTAAACTAAATCACACGTGTATATGTTGACATTTAAGAGATATACAGTCAAGAAAATCAAGGGCAATGGTGATATATATGCGGATTAGACACCAAAAAAAAACACACTCAACAAATGGCTACAATTTAAGGAATGTGTTTAGTGACGGTATCAGATTCCTAATTCATGGAGAAAGGTCTGGTGGCAACAAAAGCTGCTTCTAGGAGGTTCTCAAGTGTTTTCGCTTAACGATTCCATTCTTGGGTGGTTGGTTTGGCCCTTGTTCCTGTAACTCGAATCCTACCCCGGTATATCCCATTTTAATTTTACACCACTGTGAACCTTACGCCTTTTTTACTCTCTGATCGAGGTTCTCGGCATTGAAAAATCTTCGTAAACTAAATCACACGTGTATATGTTGACATTTAAGAGATATACAGTCAAGAAAATCAAGGGCAATGGTGATATATATGTGGATTAGACACCAAAAAAAACACACTCAACAAATGGCTACAATTTAAGAAATGTGTTTACTTACGGCATCAAATTCCTAATTGATGGAGAAAGGTCTGGTGGCAAGAAAAACTGCTTCAAGGAGGGTGTCAAGTATTTTCGCTCGACGATTCCATTCTTGGGTGGTTGGTTCGGCCCTTGTTCTTGTTACTCGAATCCTAGCCCGGTATATCCCATTTTAATTTTACACCATTGTGAACCTTACGCCTTTTTTACTCTCTGATCGAGGTTCTCGGCATTGAAAAATCTTCGTAAACTAAATCACACGTGTATATGTTGACATTTAAGAGATATACAGTCAAGAAAATCAAGGGCAATGGTGATATATATGCGGATTAGACACCAAAAAAAACACACTCAACAAATGGCTACAATTTAAGGAATGTGTTTAGTGACGGGATCAGATTCCTAATTCATGGAGAAAGGTCTGGTGGCAAGAAAAGCTGCTTCTAGGAGGTTCTCAAGTGTTTTCGCTTGACGATTCCATTATTGGGTGGTTGGTTTGGCCCTTGTTCCTGTAACTCGAATCCTACCCCGGTATATCCCATTTTAATTTTACACCATTGTGAACCTTACGCCTTTTTTACTCTCTGATCGAGGTTCTCGTCATTGAAAAATCTTCGTAAACTAAATCACACGTGTATATGTTGACATTTAAGAGATATACAGTCAAGAAAATCAAGGGCAATGGTGATATATATGCGGATTAGACACCAAAAAAAAACACACTAAACAAATGGCTACAATTTAAGGAATGTGTTTAGTGACGGCATCAGATTCCTAATTCATGGAGAAAGGTCTGGTGGCAAGAAAAGCTGCTTCTAGGAGGTTCTCAAGTGTTTTCGCTTGACGATTCCATTCTTGGGTGGTTGGTTTGGCCCTTGTTCCTGTAACTCGAATCCTACCCCGGTATATCCCATTTTAATTTTACACCACTGTGAACCTTACGCCTTTTTTACTCTCTGATCGAGGTTCTCGGCATTGAAAAATCTTCGTAAACTAAATCACACGTGTATATGTTGACACTTAAGAGATATACAGTCAAGAAAATCAATGGCAATGGTGATATATATGTGGATTAGACACCAAAAAAAACACACTCAACAAATGGCTACAATTTAAGAAATGTGTTTAGTTACGGCATCAAATTCCTAATTGATGGAGAAAGGTTTGGTGGAAAGAAAAGCTGCTTCAAGGAGGGTGTCAAGTATTTTCGCTCGACGATTCCATTCTTGGGTGGTTTGTTTGGCCCTTGTTCCTGTAACTCGAATCTTAGCCCGGTATATCCCATTTTAATTTTACACCATTGTGAACCTTACGCCTTTTTTACTCTCTGATCGAGGTTCTCGGCATTGAAAAATCTTCGTAAACTAAATCACACGTGTATATGTTGACATTTAAGAGATATACAGTCAAGAAAATCAAGGGCAACAGTGATATATATGCGGATTAGACAACAAAAAAAACACACTCAACAAGTGGCTACAATTTAAGGAATGGGTTTAGTGACGGCATCAGATTCCTAATTGATGGAGAAAGGTCTGGGGGCAAGAAAAGCTGCTTCTAGGAGGGTGTCATGTATTTTCGCTCGAAGATTCCATTCTTGGGTGGTTGGTCTGGCCCTTGTTCCTATAACTCGAATCCTAGCCCGGTATATCACATTTTAATTTTACACCATTGTGAACCTTAAGCCTTTTTTACTCTCTGATCGAGGTTCTCGGCATTGAAAAATCTTCGTAAACTAAATGACACGTGTATATGTTGACATTTAAGAGATATACAGTCAAGAAAATCAAGGGAAATGGTGATATATATGCGGATTAGACACCAGAAAAAAACACACAACAAATGGCTACAATTTAAGGAATGTGTTTAGTGACGACATCAGATTCCTAATTGATGGAGAAAGCTCTGGTGACAAGAAAAGCTGCTTCTAGGAGGGTGTCAAGTATTTTCGCTCGACGATTTCATTCTTGGGTGGTTGGTTTGGCCCTTGTTCCTGTTACTCGAATCCTAGCCCGGTATATCCCATTTTAATTTTACACCATTGTGAACCTTATGCCTTTTTTACTCTCTGATCGAGGTTCTCGGTATTGAAAATCTTCGTAAACTAAATCACACGTGTATATGTTGACATTTAAGAGATATACAGTCAAGAAAATCAAGGGCAATGGTGATATATATGCGGATTAGACACCAAAAAAAAACACACTCAACAAATGGCTACAATTTAAGGAATGTGTTTAGTGATGGTATCAGATTCCTAATTCATGGAGAAAGGTCTGGTGGCAACAAAAGCTGCTTCTAGGAGGTTCTCAAGTGTTTTCGCTTAACGATTCCATTCTTGGGTGGTTGGTTTGGCCCTTGTTCCTGTAACTCGAATCCTACCCCGGTATATCCCATTTTAGTTTTACACCATTGTGAACCTTACGCCTTTTTTACTCTCTGATCGAGGTTCTCGGCATTGAAAAATCTTCGTAAACTAAATTACACGTGTATATGTTGACATTTAAGAGATATACATTCAAGAAAATCAAGGGCAACAGTGATATATATGCGGATTTGACAACAAAAAAAACACACTCAATAAATGGCTACACTTTAAGGAATGTGTTTAGTGACGGCATCAGATTCCTAATTGATGGAGAAAGGTCTGGTGGCAAGAAAAGCTGCTTCTAGGAGGGTGTCAAGTATTTTCGCTCGAAGATTCCATTCTTGGGTGGTTGGTTTGGCCCTTGTTCTTGTAACTCGAATCCTACCCCGGTATATCCCATTTTAATTTTACACCACTGTGAACCTTACGCCTTTTTTACTCTCTGATCGAGGTTCTCGGCATTGAAAAATCTTCGTAAACTAAATCACACGTGTATATGTTGACATTTAAGAGATATACAGTCAAGAAAATCAAGGGCAATGGTGATATATATGTGGATTAGACACCAAAAAAAACACACTCAACAAATGGCTACAATTTAAGAAATGTGTTTACTTACGGCATCAAATTCCTAATTGATGGAGAAAGGTCTGGTGGCAAGAAAAGCTGCTTCAAGGAGGGTGTCAAGTATTTTCGCTCGACGATTCCATTCTTGGGTGGTTGGTTCGGCCCTTGTTCTTGTTACTCGAATCCTAGCCCGGTATATCCCATTTTAATTTTACACCATTGTGAACCTTACGCCTTTTTTACTCTCTGATCGAGGTTCTCGGCATTGAAAAATCTTCGTAAACTAAATCACACGTGTATATGTTGACATTTAAGAGATATACAGTCAAGAAAATCAAGGGAAATGGTGATATATATGCGGATTAGACACCAAAAAAAACACACTCAACAAATGGCTACAATTTAAGGAATGTGTTTAGTGACGGCATCAGATTCCTAATTCATGGAGAAAGGTCTGGTGGCAAGAAAAGCTGCTTCTAGGAGGTTCTCAAGTGTTTTCGCTTGACGATTCCATTATTGGGTGGTTGGTTTGGCCCTTGTTCCTGTAACTCGAATCCTACCCCGGTATATCCCATTTTAATTTTACACCATTGTGAACCTTACGCCTTTTTTACTCTCTGATCGAGGTTCTCGTCATTGAAAAATCTTCGTAAACTAAATCACACGTGTATATGTTGACATTTAAGAGATATACAGTCAAGAAAATCAAGGGCAATGGTGATATATATGCGGATTAGACACCAAAAAAAAACACACTAAACAAATGGCTACAATTTAAGGAATGTGTTTAGTGACGGCATCAGATTCCTAATTCATGGAGAAAGGTCTGGTGGCAAGAAAAGCTGCTTCTAGGAGGTTCTCAAGTGTTTTCGCTTGACAATTCCATTCTTGGGTGGTTGGTTTGGCCCTTGTTCCTGTAACTCGAATCCTACCCCGGTATATCCCATTTTAATTTTACACCACTGTGAACCTTACGCCTTTTTTACTCTCTGATCGAGGTTCTCGGCATTGAAAAATCTTCGTAAACTAAATCACACGTGTATATGTTGACACTTAAGAGATATACAGTCAAGAAAATCAATGGCAATGGTGATATATATGTGGATTAGACACCAAAAAAAACACACTCAACAAATGGCTACAATTTAAGAAATGTGTTTAGTTACGGCATCAAATTCCTAATTGATGGAGAAAGGTTTGGTGGAAAGAAAAGCTGCTTCAAGGAGGGTGTCAAGTATTTTCGCTCGACGATTCCATTCTTGGGTGGTTTGTTTGGCCCTTGTTCCTGTAACTCGAATCTTAGCCCGGTATATCCCATTTTAATTTTACACCATTGTGAACCTTACGCCTTTTTTACTCTCTGATCGAGGTTCTCGGCATTGAAAAATCTTCGTAAACTAAATCACACGTGTATATGTTGACATTTAAGAGATATACAGTCAAGAAAATCAAGGGCAACAGTGATATATATACGGATTAGACAACAAAAAAAACACACTCAACAAGTGGCTACAATTTAAGGAATGGGTTTAGTGACGGCATCAGATTCCTAATTGATGGAGAAAGGTCTGGTGGCAAGAAAAGCTGCTTCTAGGAGGGTGTCATGTATTTTCGCTCGAAGATTCCATTCTTGGGTGGTTGGTCTGGCCCTTGTTCCTATAACTCGAATCCTAGCCCGGTATATCACATTTTAATTTTACACCATTGTGAACCTTAAGCCTTTTTTACTCTCTGATCGAGGTTCTCGGCATTGAAAAATCTTCGTAAACTAAATGACACGTGTATATGTTGACATTTAAGAGATATACAGTCAAGAAAATCAAGGGCAATGGTGATATATATGCGGATTAGACACCAGAAAAAAACACACAACAAATGGCTACAATTTAAGGAATGTGTTTAGTGACGACATCAGATTCCTAATTGATGGAGAAAGCTCTGGTGACAAGAAAAGCTGCTTCTAGGAGGGTGTCAAGTATTTTCGCTCGACGATTTCATTCTTGGGTGGTTGGTTTGGCCCTTGTTCCTGTTACTCGAATCCTAGCCCGGTATATCCCATTTTAATTTTACACCATTGTGAACCTTATGCCTTTTTTACTCTCTGATCGAGGTTCTCGGTATTGAAAATCTTCGTAAACTAAATCACACGTGTATATGTTGACATTTAAGAGATATACAGTCAAGAAAATCAAGGGCAATGGTGATATATATGCGGATTAGACACCAAAAAAAAAACACACTCAACAAATGGCTACAATTTAAGGAATGTGTTTAGTGACGGTATCAGATTCCTAATTCATGGAGAAAGGTCTGGTGGCAACAAAAGCTGCTTCTAGGAGGTTCTCAAGTGTTTTCGCTTAACGATTCCATTCTTGGGTGGTTGGTTTGGCCCTTGTTCCTGTAACTCGAATCCTACCCCGGTATATCCCATTTTAGTTTTACACCATTGTGAACCTTACGCCTTTTTTACTCTCTGATCGAAGTTCTCGGCATTGAAAAATCTTCGTAAACTAAATTACACGTGTATATTTTGACATTTAAGGGATATACATTCAAGAAAATCAAGGGCAACAGTGATATATATGCGGATTTGACAACAAAAAAAACACACTCAATAAATGGCTACACTTTAAGGAATGTGTTTAGTGACGGCATCAGATTCCTAATTGATGGAGAAAGGTCTGGTGGCAAGAAAAGCTGCTTCTAGGAGGGTGTCAAGTATTTTCGCTCGAAGATTCCATTCTTGGGTGGTTGGTTTGGCCCTTGTTCCTGTAATTCGAATCCTAGCCCGGTATATCCCATTTTAATTTTACACCATTGTGAACCTTACGCCTTTTTTTACTCTCTGATGGAGGTTCTTGGCATTGAAAAATCTTCATAAACTAAATCACACGTGTATATGTTGACATTTAAGAGATACACAGTCAAGAAAATCAAGGGCAATGGTGATATATATGTGGATTAGACACCAGAAAAAAACACTCAACATCGCTACAATTTGAAGAATGTGTTTAGTGACGGCATCAGATTCCTAATTGATGGAGAAAGGTCTGGTGGCAAGAAAAGCTGCTTCTAGGTGGGTGACAAGTATTTTCGTTCGACGATTCCATTCTTGGGTGGTTGGTTCGGCCCTTGCTCTTGTTACTCGAATCCTAGCCCAGTATATCCCATTTTAATTTTACACCATTGTGAACGTTACGCCTTTTTTACTCTCTGATCGAGGTTCTCGGCATTGAAAAATCTTCGTAAACTAAATCACACGTGTATATGTTGACATTTAAGAGATATACAGTCAAGAAAATCAAGGGCAACAGTGATATATATGCGGATTAGACAACAAAAAAAACACACTCAACAAGTGGCTACAATTTAAGGAATGTGTTTAGTGACGGCATCATATTACTAATTGATGGAGAAAGGTCTGGAGGCAAGAAAAGCTGCTTCTAGGAGGGTGTCAAGTATTTTCGCTCGAAGATTCCATTCTTGGGTGGTTGGTCTGGCCCTTGTTCCTATAACTCGAATCCTAGCCCGGTATATCACATTTTAATTTTACACCATTGTGAACCTTAAGCCTTTTTTACTCTCTGATCGAGGTTCTCGGCATTGAAAAATCTTCGTAAACTAAATGACACGTGTATATGTTGACATTTAAGAGATATACAGTCAAGAAAATCAAGGGCAATGGTGATATATATGCGGATTAGACACCAGAAAAAAACACACAACAAATGGCTACAATTTAAGGAATGTGTTTAGTGACGACATCAGATTCCTAATTGATGGAGAAAGCTCTGGTGACAAGAAAAGCTGCTTCTAGGAGGGTGTCAAGTATTTTCGCTCGACGATTCCATTCTTGGGTGGTTGGTTTGGACCTTGTTCCTGTTACTCGAATCCTAGCCCGGTATATCCCATTTTAATTTTACACCATTGTGAACCTTACGCCTTTTTTACTCTCTGATCGAGGTTCTCGGCATTGAAAATCTTCGTAAACTAAATCACACGTGTATATGTTGACATTTAAGAGATATACAGTCAAGAAAATCAAGGGCAATGGTGATATATATGTGGATTAGACACCAAAAAAAACACACTCAACAAATAGGTACAATTTAAGGAATGTGTTTAGTGACGGCATCAAATTCCTAATTGATGGAGAAAGGTTTGGTGGTAAGAAAAGCCGCTTTTAGGAGGTTGTCAAGTGTTTTCGCTCGACGATTCCATTCTTGGGTGGTTGGTTTGGCCCTTGTTCCTGTAACTCGAATCCTAGCCCGGTATATCCCATTTTAGTTTTACACCATTGTGAACCTTACGCCTTTTTTACTCTCTGATCGAGGTTCTCGGCATTGAAAAATCTTCGTAAACTAAATTACACGTGTATATGTTGACATTTAAGAGATATACATTGAAGAAAATCAAGGGCAACAGTGATATATATGCGGATTAGACAACAAAAAAAACACACTCAACAAATGGCTACAATTTAAGGAATGTGTTTAGTGACGGCATCGGATTCCTAATTGATGGAGAAAGGTCTGGTGGCAAGAAAAGCTGCTTCTAGGAGGGTGTCAAGTATTTTCGCTCGAAGATTCCATTCTTGGGTGGTTGGTTTGGCCCTTGTTCCTGTAATTCGAATCCTAGCCCGGTATATCACATTTTAATTTTACACCATTGTGAACCTTACGCCTTTTTTACTCTCTGATGGAGGTTCTTGGCATTGAAAAATCTTCGTAAACTAAATCACACGTGTATATGTTGACATTTAAGAGATACACAGTCAAGAAAATCAAGGGCAATGGTGATATATATGTGGATTAGACACCTGAAAAAAACACTCAACATCGCTACAATTGGAGGAATGTGTTTAGTGATGGCATCAGATTCCTAATTGATGGAGAAAGGTCTGGTGGCAAGAAAAGCTGCTTCTAGGAGGGTGTCAAGTATTTTTCTCGACGATTCCATTCTTGGGTGGTTGGTTCGGCCCTTGTTCTTGTTACTCGAATCCTAGCCCAGTATATCCCATTTTAATTTTACACCATTGTGAACCTTACGCCTTTTTTACTCTCTGATCGAGGTTCTCGGCATTGAAAAATCTTCGTAAACTAAATCACACGTGTATATGTTGACATTTAAGAGATATACAGTCAAGAAAATCAAGGGCAATGGTGATATATATGCGGATTAGACACCAAAAAAAACACACTCAACAAATGGCTACAATTTAAGGAATGTGTTTAGTGACGGCATCAGATTCCTAATTCATGGAGAAAGGTCTGGTGGCAAGAAAAGCTGCTTCTAGGAGGTTCTCAAGTGTTTTCGCTTGACGATTCCATTATTGGGTGGTTGGTTTGGCCCTTGTTCCTGTAACTCGAATCCTACCCCGGTATATCCCATTTTAATTTTACACCATTGTGAACCTTACGCCTTTTTTACTCTCTGATCGAGGTTCTCGTCATTGAAAAATCTTCGTAAACTAAATCACACGTGTATATGTTGACATTTAAGAGATATACAGTCAAGAAAATCAAGGGCAACAGTGATATATATGCGGATTAGACAAAAAAAAAACACACTCAACAAATGGCTACAATTTAAGGAATGTGTTTAGTGACGGCATCAGATTCCTAATTGATGGAGAAAGGTCTAGTGGCAAGAAAAGCTGCTTCTAGGAGGGTGTCAAGTATTTTCGCTCGAAGATTCCATTCTTGGGTGGTTGGTTTGGCCCTTGTTCCTGTAATTCGAATCCTAGCCCGGTATATCCCATTTTAATTTTACACCATTGTGATCCTTACGCCTTTTTTACTCTCTGATGGAGGTTCTTGGAATTGAAAAATCTTCGTAAACTAAATCACACGTGTATATGTTGACATTTAAGAGATACACAGTCAAGAAAATCAAGGGCAATGGTAATATATATGTGGATTAGACACCAGAAAAAAACACTCAACAAATGGCTACAATTTAAGGAATGTGTTTAGTGACGGCATCAGATTCCTAATTGATGGTGAAAGGTCTGGTGGCAAGAAAAGCTGCTTCTAGGAGGGTGTCAAGTATTTTCGCTCGACGATTCCATTCTTGGGTGGTTGGTTTGGCCCTTGTTCCTGTTACTCGAATCCTAGCCCGGTATATCCCATTTTAATTTTACACCATTGTGAACCTTACGCCTTTTTTACTCTCTGGTCGAGGTTCTTGGCATTGAAAAATCTTCGTAAACTAAATCACACGTGTATATGTTGACATTTAAGAGATATACAGTCAAGAAAATCAAGGGCAATGGTGATATACATGCGGATTAGACACAAAAAAAAAACACACCCAACAAATGGCTACAATTCAAGGAATGTGTTTAGTGACGGCATCAGATTCCTACTTCATGGAGAAAGGTCTGGTGGCAAGAAAAGCTGCTTCTAGGAGGTTCTCAAGTGTTTTCGCTTGACGATTCCATTCTTGGGTGGTTGGTTTGGCCCTTGTTCCTGTAACTCGAATCCTACCCCGGTATATCCCATTTTAATTTTACACCATTGTAAACCTTACGCTTATTTTACTCTCTGATCGAGGTTCTAGGCATTGAAAAATCTTTGTAAACTAAATCACACGTGTATATGTTGACATTTAAGAGATATACAGTCAAGAAAATCAATGGCAACAGTGATATATATACGGATTAGAGACCAAAAAAAACACTCAACAAATAGGTACTATTTAAGGAATGTGTTTAGTGACGGCATCAGATTCCTAATTGATGGAGAAAGGTTTGGTGGTAAGAAAAGCTGCTTTTAGGAGGTTGTCAAGTGTTTTCGCTCGACGATTCCATTCTTGGGTGGTTGGTTTGGCCCTTGTTCCTGTAACTGGAATCCTAGGCCGTTATATCCCATTTTAATTTTACACCATTGTGAACCTTACGCCTTTTTACTCTCTGATCGAGGTTCTCGGCATTGAAAAATCTTCGTAAATTAAATCACACGTGTACATGTTGACATTTAAGAGATATACAGTCATGAAAATCAAGGGCAATAGTGATATGTATGTGGATTGGACACCAAGAAAAATCACTCAACAAATGGCTACAATTTAAGGAATTTGTTTAGTGACGGCATCAGATTCCTAATTGATGGAGAAAGGCCTGGTGGCAAGAAAAAGCTGCTTCTAGGAGGGTGTCAAGTATTTTGGCTCGACGATTCCATTCTTGGGTGGTTGGTTTCGCCCTTGTTCCTGTAATTCGAATCCTAGCCCGGTATATCCCATTTTAATTTCACACCATTGTGAACCTTACGCCTTTTTTACTCTCTGGTCGAGGTTCTTGGCATTGAAAAATCTTCGTAAACTAAATCACACGTGTATATATTGACATTTAAGAGATATACATTCAAGAAAATTAAGGGCAATGGTGATATACATGCGGATTAGACACAAAAAAAAACACACCCAACAAATGGCTACAATTCAAGGAATGTGTTTAGTGACGGCATTAGATTCCTACTTCATGGAGAAAGGTCTGGTGGCAAGAAAAGCTGCTTCTAGGAGGTTCTCAAGTGTTTTCGCTTGACGATTCCATTCTTGGGTGGTTGGTTTGGCCCTTGTTCCTGTAACTCGAATCCTACCCCGGTATATCCCATTTTAATTTTACACCATTGTGAACCTTACGCCTTTTTTACTCTCTGATCGAGGTTCTCGGCATTGAAAAATCTTCGTAAACTAAATCACACGTGTATATGTTGACATTTAAGAGATATACGGTCAAGAAAATCAATGGCAACAGTGATATATATGCGGATTAGACACCAAAAAAAAACACTCAACAAATAGGTACAATATAAGGAATGTGTTTAGTGACGGCATCAGATTCCTAATTGATGGAGAAAGGTTTGGTGGTAAGAAAAGCTGCTTTTAGGAGGTTGTCAAGTGTTTTCGCTCGGCGATTCCATTCTTGGGTGGTTGGTTTGACCCTTGTTCCTGTAACTCGAATCCTAGGCCGTTATATCCCATTTTAATTTTACACCATTGTTAACCTTACGCCTTTTTTACTCTCTGATCGAGGTTATCGGCATTGAAAAATCTTCGTAAACTAAATCACACGTGTACATGTTGACATTTAAGAGATATACAGTCATGAAAATCAAGGGCAATGGTGATATATATGTGGATTAGACACCAAGAAAAATCACTCAACAAATGGCTACAATTTAAGGAATGTGTTTAGTGACGGCATCAGATTCCTAATTGATGGAGAAAGGCCTGGTGGCAAGAAAAAGCTGCTTCTAGGAGAGTGTCAAGTATTTTCGCTCGACGATTCCATTCTTGGGTGGTTGGTTTGGCCCTTGTTTCTGTAACTCGAATCCTAGCCCGATATATCCCATTTTAATTTTACACCATTGTGAACCTTACGCCTTTTTTACTCTCTGATCGAGGTTCTCGGCATTGAAAAATCTTCATAAACTAAATCACACGTGTATATGTTGACATTTAAGAGATATACAGTCAAGAAAATCAAGGGTAATGGTGATATATATGCGGATTAGACACCAAAAAAACACACTCAGTAAATGGCTACAATTTAAGGAATGTGTTTAGTGACGGCATCTGATTCCTAATTGATGGACAAAGGTCTGGTGGCAAGAAAAGCTGCTTCTTGGAGTGTGTCAAATATTTTCGATCGACGACTCCATTCTTGGGTGATTGGTTTGGCCCTTATTCCTGTAACTCGAATCCTAGCCCGGTATATCCTATTTTAATTTTACACCATTGTGAACTTTACGCCTTTTTTACTCTCTGATCGAGGTTCTCGGCGTTGAAAAATCTTCGTAAACTAAATCACATGTGTATATGTTGACATTTAAGAGATATACAGTCAAGAAAATCAAGGGCAATGGTGATATATATGCGGATTAGACACCAAAAAAAACACTCAACAAATGGCTACAATTTAAGGAATGTGTTTAGTGACGGCATCAGATTCCTAATTGATGGAGAAAGGTCTGGTGGCAAGAAAAACTGCTTCTAGGAGGTTGTCAAGTGTTTTCGCTTGACGATTCCATTCTTGGGTGGTTGGGTTAGCCCTTGTTCCTGTAACTCGAATCCTAGCCCGGTATATCCAATTTTAATTTTACACCATTGTGAACCTTACGCCTTTTTTACTCTCTGATCGAGGTTCTCGGCATTGAAAAATCTTCGTAAACTAAATCACACGTGTATATGTTGACATTTAAGAGATATATAGTAAAGAAAATCAAGGGCAATGGTGATATATATGCGAATTAGACACAAAAAAAAACACACTCAACAAATGACTACAATTTAAGGAATGTGTTTAGTGACGGCATCAAATTCCTAATTGATGGAGAAAGTTCTGATGGCAAGAAACGTTGCTTCTAGGAGGTTGTCAAGTGTTTTCGCTCGACGATTCCATTCTTGGGTGGTTGGTTTGGCCCTTGTTCCTGTAACTCGAATCCTAGCCCGGTATATCCCATTTTAATTTTACACCATTGTTAACCTTACGCCTTTTTTACTCTCTGATCGAGGTTCTCGGCATTGAAAAATCTTCGTAAACTAAATCACACGTTTATATGTTGACATTTTGGAGATATACAGTCAAGAAAATCAAGGGCAAAGGTGATATATATGCGGATTAGACACCAAAAAAAAACACACTCAACACATGACAACAATTTAAGGAATGTGTTTAGTGACGAAATTAGATTCCTAATTGATGGAGAAAGGTCTGGTGGCAAGAAAAGCTGCTTCTAGGAGGTTGTCAAGTGTTTTCGCTCGACGATTCCATTCTTGGGGGGTTGGTTTGGCCCTTGTTCTTGTAACTCGAATCCCAGCCCGTTATATCCCATTTTAATTTACACCATTGTGAACCTTACGCCTTTTTTACTCTCTGATCGAGGTTCTCGGCATTAAAAAATCTTCGTAAACTAAATCACATGTGTATATGTTGACATTTAAGAGATATACAGTCAAGAAAATCAAGGGCAATGGAGATATATATGCGGATTAGACACCAAAAAAAAACACTCAACAAATGTCTACAATTTAAGGAATGTGTTTAGTGACGGCATCAGATTCCTAATTGATGGAGAAAGGTCTGGTGGTAAGAAAAACTGCTTCTAGGAGGTTGTCAAGTGTTTTCGCTTGACGATTCCATTCTTGGGTGGTTGGTTTGGCCCTTGTTCCTGTAACTCGAATCCTAGCCCGGTATATCCAATTTTAATTTTACACCATTGTGAACCTTACGCCTTTTTTACTCTCTGATCGAGGTTCTCGGCATTGAAAAATCTTCGTAAACTAAATCACACGTGTATATGTTGACATTTAAGAGATATAAAGTCAAGAAAATGAAGGGCAATGGTGATATAAATGCGAATTAGACACCAAAAAATCACTCAACAAATGGCTACAAGTTAAGGAATGTGTTTAGTGACGGCATCAGATTCCTAATTGATGTAGATTTGTCTGGTGGCAAGAAAAGCTGCTTCTAGGAAGGTGTCAAGTATTTTTGCTCGACGATTCAATTCTTGGGTCGTTGGTTTGGCCCTTGTTCCTGTAACTCGAATCCTAGCCCGGTATATCCCATTTTAATTTTACACCATTGTGAACCTTACGCCTTTTTTACTCTCTGATCGAGGTTCTCGGCCTTGAAAAATCTTCGTAAACTAAATCACACGTGTATATGTTGACATTTAAGAGATATATAGTCAAGAAAATCAAGGGCAATGGTGATATATATGCGGATTAGACACCAAAAAAAAAACACACTCAACAAATGGCTACAATTTAAGGAATGTGTTTAGAAACGGCATCAGATTCCTAATTAATGGAGAAAGTTCTGATGGCAAGAAACGCTGCTTCTAGGAGGTTGTCAAGTGTTTTCGCTCGACGATTCCATTCTTGGGTGGTTGGTTTGGCCCTTGTTCTTGTAACTCGAATCCTAGCCCGTTATATCCCATTTTAATTTACACCATTGTGAACCTTACGCCATTTTTACTCTCTGATCGAGGTTCTCGGCATTGAAAAATCTTCGTAAACTAAATCATATGTGTATATGTTGACATTTAAGAGATATACAGTCAAGAAAATCAAGGGCAATGGTGATATATATGCGGATTAGACACCAAAAAAAACACTCAACAAATGTCTACGATTTAAGGAATGTGTTTAGTGACGGCATCAGATTCCTAATTGATGGTGAAAGGTCTGGTGGCAAGAAAAACTGCTTCTAGGAGGTTGTCAAGTGTTTTCGCTTGACGATTCCATTCTTAGGTGGTTGGTTTGGCCCTTGTTCCTGTAACTCGAAACCTAGCCCGGTATATCCAAATTTAATTTTACACCATTGTGAACCTTACGCCTTTTTTACTCTCTGATCGAGGTTCTCGGCATTGAAAAATCTTCGTAAACTAACTAACACGTGTATATGTTGACATTTAAGAGATATACAGTCAAGAAAAAGAAGGGCAATGGTGATATATATGCGGATTAGACACCAAAAAAAAAATCACTCAACAAATGGCTACAAGTTAAGGAATGTGTTTAGTGACGGCATCAGATTCCTAATTGATGGAGAAAGGTCTGGTGGCAAGAAAAGCTGCTTCTAGGAAGGTGTCAAGTATTTACGTTCGACGATTCAATTCTTGGGTCGTTGGTTTGGCCCTTGTTCCTCTAACTCGAATCCTAGCCCGGTATATCCCATTTTAATTTTACACCATTGTGAACCTTACGCCTTTTTAGTCTCTGATGGAGGTTCTCGGCATTGAAAAATCTTCGTAAACTAAATCACACGTGTATATGTTGACATTTAAGAGATATATAGTCAAGAAAATCAAGGGCAATGGTGATATATATGCGGATTAGACACCAAAAAAAATACACTCAACAAATGGCTACAATTTAAGGAATGTGTTTAGTGACGGCATCAGATTCCTAATTGATGGAGAAAGGTCTTGTGGCAAGAAAAGCTGCTTCTAGGAGGGTGTCAAGTATTTTCGCTCGACGATTCCATTCTTGGGTGATTGGTTTGTCCCTTGTTCCTGTAACTCGAATCCTAGCCCGGTATATCCCATTTTAATTTTACACCATTGTGAACCTTGCGCCTTTTTTACTCTCTGATCGAGGTTCTTGGCATTGAAAAATATTCGTAAACTAAATCACACGTGTATATGTTGACATTTAAGAGATATACAGTCAAGAAAATCAAGGGCAATGGTGATATATATGCGGATTAGACACCTAAAAAAACACACTCAACAAATGGCTACAATTTAAGGAATGTGTTTAGAGCGGCATCAGATTCCTAATTGATGGAGAAAGGTCTAGTGGAAAGAAAATCTGCTTCTAGGAGGTGGTCAAGTGTTTTCGCTCGACGATTCCACTCTTGGGTGGTTGGTTTGGCCCTTGTTCCTGTAACTCAAATCCTAGCCCGGTATATCCCATTTTAATTTTACACCATTGTGAACCTTATGCCTTTTTTACTCTCTGATGGAGGTTCTCGGCATTGAAAAATCTTCGTAAACTAAATCACACGTGTATATGTTGACATTTAAGAGATATACAGTCAAGAAAATCAAGGGCAATGGTGATATATATGCGGATTAGACACCAAAAAAATCACTCAACAAATGGCTACAATTTAAGTAATGTGTTTAGTGACGGCATTAGATTCTTAATTGATGGAGAAAGATCTGGTGGCAAGAAAAGCTGCCTCTAGAGGGTGTCAAGTGTTTTCGCTCGACGATTCCATTCTTGGGTGGTTGGTTTGGCCCTTGTTCATGTAACTCGAATCCTAGCCTGTTATATCCTATTTTAATTTTACCCCATTGTGAACCTTACGCCTTTTTTACACTCTGATGGTGGTTCTCGGCATTGAAAAATCTTCGTCAACTAAATGACACGTGCATATGTTGACATTTAAGAGATATACAGTCAAGCAAAACAAGGGCAATGGTGATATATATGCGGATTAGACTCCAAAAAAAAATCACTCAACAAATGGCTACAATTTAAGAAATGTGTTTAGTGACGGCATCAGATTCCTAACTGATTGAGAAAGGTCTGGTGGAAAGAAAAGCTGCTTCTAGGAGGGTGTCAAGTGTTTTCGCTCGACGATTCCATTCTTGGGTGGTTGGTTTGGCCCTTGTTCCTGTAACTCGAATCCTAGCCCGGTATATCCCATTTTAATTTTACACCATTGTGAACCTTACACCTTTTTTACTCTCTGATCGAGGTTCTTGGCATTGAAAAATATTTGTAAACTAAATCACACGTGTATATGTTGACATTTAAGAGATATACATTCAAGAAAATCAAGGGCAATGGTGATATATATGCGGATTAGACACAAAAAAAAAACACACTCAACAAATTGCTACAATTTAAGGAATGTGTTTAGTGACGGCATCAGATTCCTAATTGATGGAGAAAGGTCTGGTGGAAAGAAAATCTGCTTCTAGGAGGGTGTCAAGTATTTTCGCTCGACGATTCCATTCTTGGGTGGTTGGTTTGGCCCATGTTCCTGTAACTCGAATCCTAGCCCGGTATATCCCATTTTAATTTTACACCATTGTGAACCTTACGCCTTTTTTACTCTCTGGTTGAGGTTCTCGGCATTGAAAAATCTTCGTAAACTAAATAACACGTGTATATGTTGACATTTAAGAGATATACAGTCGAGAAAATCAAGCGCAATGGTGATATATATGCGGATTATACACCAAAAAAAACACTCAACAAATGGCTACAATTTAAGAAATGTGTTTAGTGACGGCATCATATTCCTAATTGTAGGATAAAGGTCTGGTGGCAAGAAAAGCTGCTTCTAGGAGGGTGTCAAGTGTTTTCGCTCGACGATTCCATTCTTGGGTGGTTGGTTTGGCCCTTGTTCCTGTAACTTGAATACTATCGCGGTATATCCCATTTTAATTTTACACCATTGTGAACCTTACGCCTTTTTTACTCTCTGATGGAGGTTCCCGGTATTGAAAAATCTTCGTAAACTAAATCACACGTGTATATGTTGACATTTAAGAGATATACAGTGAAAAAAATCAAGGGCAATGGTGATATATATGCGGATTAGACACCAAAAAAAAATCACTCAACAAATGGCTACAATTTAAGTTATGTGTTTAGTGACGGCATCAGATTCCTAATTGATGGAGAAAGATCTGGTGGCAAGAAAAGCTGCCTCTAGAGGGTGTCAAGTGTTTTCGCTCGACGATTCCATTCTTGGGTGGTTGGTTTGGTCCTTGTTCCTGTAACTCGAATCCTATCCCGGTATATCCCATTTTAATTTTACACTATTGTGAACCTTACGCCTTTTTTACTCTCTGATGGAGGTTCTTGGCATTGAAAAATCTTGGTAAACTAAATCACACATGCATATGTTGACATTTAAGAGATATACAGTTAAGCAAATCAAGGGAAATGGTGATATATATGCGGATTAGACACCAAAAAAAAACACTGAACAAATGGCTACAATTTAAGGAATGTGTTTAGTGACGGCATCAGATTCCTAATTGATTGAGAAAGGTCTGGTGGCAAGAAAAGCTGCTTCTAGGAGGTTGTCAATTGTTTTCGCTCGACGATTCCATTCTTGAGAGGTTGGTTTGGCCCGTGTTCCTGTAACTCGAATCCTAGCCCGGTATATCCCATTTTAATTTTACACCATTGTGAACCTTACGCCTTTTTTACTCTCTGATCGAGGTTCTTGGCATTGAAAAATATTCGTAAACTAAATCACACGTGTATATGTTGACATTTAAGAGATATACAGTCAAGAAAATCAAGGGCAATGGTGATATATATGCGGATTAGACACCTAAAAAACACACTCAACAAATGGCTACAATTTAAGGAATGTGTTTAGTGACGACATCAGATTCCTAATTGATGGAGAAAGGTCTGGTGGAAAGAAATCTGCTTCTAGGAGGTTTCAACTGTTTTCGCTCGACGATTCCACTCTTGGGTGGTTGGTTTGGCCCTTGTTCCTGTAACTCGAATCCTAGCCCGGTATATCCCATTTTAATTTTACACCATTGTGAACCTTATGCCTTTTTTACTCTCTGATGGAGGTTCTCGGCATTGAAAAATCTTCGTAAACTAAATCACACGTGTATATGTTGACATTTAAGAGATATACAGTCAAGAAAATCAAGGGCAATGGTGATATATATGCGGATTAGACACCAAAAAAAAATCACTCAACAAATGGCTACAATTTAAGTAATGTGTTTAGTGACGGCATTAGATTCTTAATCGATGGAGAAAGATCTGGTGGCAAGAAAAGCAGCCTCTAGAGGGTGTCAAGTGTTTTCGCTCGACGATTCCATTCTTGGGTGGTTGGTTTGGCCCTTGTTCCTGTAACTCGAATCCTATCATGTTATATCCCATTTTAATTTTACACCATTGTGAACCTTACGCCTTTTTTACTCTCTGATGGTGGTTCTCGGCATTGAAAAATCTTCGTAAACTAAATGACACGTGCATATGTTGACATTTAAGAGATATACAGTCAAGCAAATCAAGGGCAATGGTGATATATATGCGGATTAGACACCAAAAAAAAATCACTCAACAAATGGCTACAATTTAAGGAATGTGTTTAGTGACGGCATCAGATTCCTAGTTGATTGAGAAAGGTCTAGTGGTAAGAAAAGCTGCTTCTAGGAGGGTGTCAAGTGTTTTCGCTCGACGATTCCATTCTTGGGTGGTTGGTTTGGCCCTTGTTCCTGTAACTCGAATCCTAGCCCGGTATATCCCATTTTAATTTTACACCATTGTGAACCTTACACCTTTTTTACTCTCTGATCGAGGTTCTCGGCATTGAAAATTTTTTGTAAACTAAATCACACGTGTATATGTTGACATTTAAGAGATATACATTCAAGAAAATCAAGGGCAATGGTGATATATATGCGGATTAGACACCAAAAAAACACACTCAACAAATGGCTACAATTTAAGGAATGTGTTTAGTGACGGCATCAGATTCCTAATTGATGGAGAAAGGTCTGGTGGAAAGAAAATCTGCTTCTAGGAGGGTGTCAAGTAGTTTCGCTCGACGATTCCATTCTTGGGTGGTTGGTTTGGCCCTTGTTCCTGTAACTCGAATCCTAGCCCGGTATATCCCATTTTAATTTTACACCATTGTGAACCTTACGCCTTTTTTACTCTCTGGTTGAGGTTCTCGGCATTGAAATATCTTCGTAAACTAAATCACACGTGAATATGTTGACATTTAAGAGATATACAGTCGAGAAAATCAAGGGCAATGGTGATATATATGCGGATTATACACCAAAAAAAAAAACACACTCAACAAATGGTTACAATTTAAGGAATGTGTTTAGTGACGGCATCAGATTCCTAATTGATGGAGAAAGGTCTGGTGGAAAGAAAATCTGCTTCTAGGAGGGTATCAAGTAGTTTCGCTCGACGATTCCATTCTTGGGTGGTTGGTTTGGCCCTTGTTCCTGTAACTCGAATCCTAGCCCGGTATATCCCATTTTAATTTTACACCATTGTGAACCTTACGCCTTTTTTACTCTCTGGTTGAGGTTCTCGGCATTGAAAAATCTTCGTAAACTAAATCACACGTGTATATGTTGACATTTAAGAGATATACAGTCAAGAAAATCAAGGGCAATGGTGATATATATGCGGATTAGACAACAAAAAAAAATCACTCAACAAATGGCTACAATTTAAGTTATGTGTTTAGTGACGGCATCAGATTCCTAATTGATGGAGAAAGATCTGGTGGCAAGAAAAGCTGCCTCTAGAGGGTGTCAAGTGTTTTCGCTCGACGATTCCATTCTTGGGTGGTTGGTTTGTCCCTTGTTTCTGTAACTCGAATCCTGGCCTGTTATATCCCATTTTAATTTTACACCATTGTGAACCTTACGCCTTTTTTACTCTCTAATCGAGGTTCTTGGCATTGAAAAATATTCGTAAACTAAATCACACGTGTATATGTTGACATTTAAGAGATATACAGTCAAGAAAATCAAGGGCAATGGTGATATATATTCGGATTAGACACCTAAAAAAACACACTCAACAAATGGCTACAATTTAAGGAATGTGTTTAGTGACGGCATCAGATTCCTAATTGATGGAGAAAGGTCTGGTGGAAAGAAAATCTGCTTCTAGGAGGTTGTCAAGTGTTTTCGCTCGACGATTCCACTCTTGGGTGGTTGGTTTGGCCCTTGTTCCTGTACCTCGAATCCTAGCCCGGTATATCCCATTTTAATTTTACACCATTGTGAACCTTATGCCTTTTTTACTCTCTGATGGAGGTTCTCGACATTGAAAAATCTTCGTAAACTAAATCACACGAGTATATGTTGACATTTAAGAGATATACAGTCAAGAAAATCAAGGGCAATGGTGATATATATGCGGATTAGACACCAAAAAAAATCACTCAACAAATGGCTACAATTTAAGTAATGTGTTTAGTGACGGCATTAGATTCTTAATTGATGGAGAAGGATCTGGTGGCAAGAAAAGCTGCCTCTAGAGGGTGTCAAGTGTTTTCGCTTGACGATTCCACTCTTGGGTGGTTGGTTTGGCCCATGTTCCTGTAACTCGAATCCTAGCCTGTTATATCCATTTTAATTTTACACCATTGTGAACCTTACTCCTTTTATACTCTCTGATGGTGGTTCTCGGCATTGAAAAATCTTCATAACTAAATCACATGTGCATATGTTGACATTTAAGAGATATACAGTCAAGCAAATCAAGGGCAATGGTGATATATATGCGGATTAGACACCAAAAAAAATCACTCAACAAATGGCTACAATTTAAGGAATGTGTTTAGTGACGGCATCAGATTCCTAATTGATTGAGAAAGGTCTAGTGGTAAGAAAAGCTGCTTCTAGGAGGGTGTCAAGTGTTTTCGCTCGACGATTCCATTCTTGGGTGGTTGGTTTGGCCCTTGTTCCTGTAACTCGAATCCTAGCCCGGTATATCCCATTTTAATTTTACACCATTGTGAACCTTACACCTTTTTTACTCTCTGATCGAGGTTCTCGGCATTGAAAAATTTTTGTAAACTAAATCACACGTGTATATGTTGACATTTAAGAGATATACATTCAAGAAAATCAAAGGCAATGGTGATATATATGCGGATTAGACACCAAAAAAAACACACTCAACAAATGGCTACAATTTAAGGAATGTGTTTAGTGACGGCATCAGATTCCTAATTTATGGAGAAAGGTCTGCTGGAAAGAAAATCTGCTTCTAGGAGGGTGTCAAGTAGTTTCGCTAGACGATTCCATTCTTGGGTGGTTGGTTTGGCCCTTGTTCCTGTAACTCGAATCCTAGCCCGGTATATGCCATTTTAATTTTACACCATTGTGAACCTTATGCCTTTTTTACTCTCTGGTTGAGGTTCTCGGCATTAAAAAATCTTCGTAAACTAAATCACACGTGTATATGTTGACATTTAAGAGATATACAGTCGAGAAAATCAAGGGCAATGGTGATACTTATGCCAGTTATACACCAAAAAAACACACTCAACAAATGGCTACAATTTAAGGAATGTGTTTAGTGACGGCATCAGATTCCTAATTGATGGAGAAAGGTCTGGTGGAAAGAAAATCTGCTTCTAGGAGGGTGTCAAGTAGTTTCGCTCGACGATTCCATTCTTGGGTGGTTGGTTTGGCCCTTGTTCCTGTAACTCGAATCCTAGCCCGGTATATGCCATTTTAATTTTACACCATTGTGAACCTTACGCCTTTTTTACTCTCTGGTTGAGGTTCTCGGCATTAAAAAATCTTCGTAAACTAAATCACACGTGTATATGTTGACATTTAAGAGATATACAGTCGAGAAAATCAAGGGCAATGGTGATACATATGCGGATTATACACCAAAAAAACACACTCAACAAATGGCCACAATTTAAGGAATGTGTTTAGTGACGGTATCAGATTCCTAATTGATGGAGAAAGGTTTGGTGGCAAGAAAAGCTGCTTCTCGGAGGTTGTCAAGTGTTTTCGCTCGACGATTCCATTCTTAGGTGGTTGGTTTGGCCCTTGTTCCTGTAACTCGAATCCTAGCCAGGTATATTCCATTTTAATTTTACTCCATTGTGAACCTTACGCCTTTTTTACTCTCTGATCGAGGTTCTCGGCATTGAAAAATCTTCGTAAACTAAATCACACGTGTATATGTTGACATTTAAGAGATATACAGTCAAGAAAATCTAAGGCAATGGTGATATATATGCGGATTAGACCTAAAAAAAACACTCAACAAATGGCTACAATTTAAGGATTGTGTTTAGTGACGGCATCAGATTCCTAATTGATGGAGAAAGGTCTGGTGGCAAGAAAAGCTGCTTCTAGGAGGTTGTCAAGTGTTTTCGCTCGACGATCCAATTCTTGGGTGGTTGGTTTGGCCCTTGTTCCTGTAACTCGAATCCTAGCCCAGTATATCCCATTTTAATTTTACACCATTGTGAACCTTACGCCTTTTTTACTCTCTGATTAAGGTTCTCGGCATTGAAAAATCTTCGTAAACTAAATCACACGTGTATATGTTGAAATTTAAGAGATATAATGTCGAGAAAATCAAGGGCAATGGTGATATATATGCGGATTAGACACCAAAAAAAACACTCAACAAATGGTTACAATTTAAGAAATGTGTTTAGTGACGGCATCATATTCCTAATTGTTGAAGAAAGGTCTGGTGGCAAGAAAAGCTGCTTCTAGGAAGGTGTCAAGTGTTTTCGCTCGACGATTCCATTCTTGGGTGGTTGGTTTGGCCCTTTTTCCTGTAACTTGAATCCTATCCCGGTATATCCCATTTTAATTTTACACCATTGTGAACCTCACGCCTTTTTTACTCTCTGATCGAGGTTCTCGGCATCGAAAAATCTACGTAAACTAAATCGCACGTGTATATGTTGACATTTAAGAGATATACAGTCAAGAAAATCAAGGGCAATGGTGATATATATGCAGATTAGACACCAAAAAAAAAACACACTCAACAAATGGCCACAATTTAACGAATGTGTTTAGTGACGGTATCAGATTCCTAATTGATGGAGAAAGGTCTGGTGGCAAGAAAAACTGCTTCTAGGAGGTTGTCAAGTGTTTTCGCTCGACGATTCCATTCGTGGGTGGTTGGTTTCACCCTTGTTCCTATAAGTCGAATCCTAGCACGGTATATTCCATTTTAATTTTACACCATTGTGAACCTTACGCCTTTTTTACTCTCTGATCGAGGTTCTCGGCATTCAAAAATCCTCGTAAACTAAATCACACGTGTATATGTTGACATTTAAGAGATATACAGTCAAGAAAATTAAGGGCAATGGTGATATATATGCGGATTAGACACCAAAAAAAAACACTCAACAAATGGCTACAATTTAAGAAATATGTTTAGTGACGACATCAGATTCCTAATTGATGGAGAAAGGTCTGGTGGCAAGAAAAACTGCTTCTAGGAGGGTGTCAAGTATTTTCACTCGACGATTCCATTCTTGGGTGGTTGGTTTGGCCCTTGTTCCTGTAACTCAAATCCTAGCCCGGTATATCTCATTTTAATTTTACACCATTGTGAACCTTACGCCTTTTTTAGTCTCTGATGGAGGTTCTCGGCATTGAAAAATCTTCGTAAACTAAATCACACGTGTATATGTTGACATTTAAGAGATATACAGTCAAGAAAATCAAGGGCAATGGTGATATATATGCGGATTAGACACAAAAAAAACACTCAACAAATGGCTACAATTTAAGAGATGTGTTTAGTGACGGCATCAGATTCCTAATTGATGAAGAAAGGTCTGATGGCAAGAAAAGCTGCTTCTAGGAGGGTGTCAAGTATTTTCACTCGACGATTCCATTCTTGGGTGGTTGGTTTGGCCCTTGTTCCTGTAACTCAAATCCTAGCCCGGTATATCCCATTGTAATATTACACCATTGTGAACCTTACGCCTTTTTTACTCTCTGATAGAGGTTCTCGGCATTGAAAAATCTTCGTAAACTAAATCACACGTGTATATGTTGACATTTAAGAGATATACATTCAAGAAAATCAAGGGCAATGGTGATATATACGCGGATTAGACACCAAAAAAATCACTCAACAAATGGCTACAATTTAAGGAGTGTGTTTAGTGACGGCATCCGATTCCTAATTGATGGAGAAAAGTCTGGTGGCAAGAAAAGCTGCTTCTAGGAGTGTGTCAAGTGTTTTCGCTAGATGATTCTATTCTTGGGTGGTTGGTTTGGCCCTAGTTCCTGTAACTCGAATCCTAGCCTGTTATATCCCATTTTAAAATTACACCATTGTGAACCTTACGCCTTTTTTACTCTCTGATGGAGGTTCTCGGCATTGAAAAATCTTCGTAAACTAAATCACACATTTATATGTTGACATTTAAGAGATATACAGTCAAGCAAATCAAGGGCAATGGTGATATATATGCGGATTAGACACCAAAAAAATTTCACTCAACAAATGGCTACAATTTAAGGAATGTGTTTAGTGACGACATTAGATTCCTAATTGATGAAGAAAGGTCTGGTGGCAAAAAAAACTGCTTCTAGGACGGTGTCAAGTATTTTCACTCGACGATTCCATTCTTGGGTGGTTGGTTTGGCCCTTGTTCCTGTAACTCAAATCCTAGCCCGGTATATCCCATTTTAATTTTACACCATTGTGAACCTTACGCCTTTTTTACTCTCTGATGGAGGTTCTCGGCATTGAAAAATCTTCGTAAACTAAATCACACGTTTATATGTTGACATTTAACAGATATACAGTCAAGCAAATCAAGGGCAATGGTGATATATATGCGGATTAGACACCAAAAAAAATTCACTCAATAAATGGCTACAATTTAAGGAATGTGTTTCGTGACGGCATCAGATTCCTAATTGATTGAGAAAGGTCTAGTGGTAAGAAAAGCTGCTTCTAGGAGGGTGTCAAGTGTTTTCGCTCGACGATTCCATTCTTGGGTGGTTGGTTTGGCCCTTGTTCCTGTAACTCGAATCCTAGCCCGGTATATCCCATTTTAATTTTACACCATTGTGAACCTTACACCTTTTTTACTCTCTGATCGAGGTTCTCGGCATTGAAAAATTTTTGTAAACTAAATCACACGTGTATATGTTGACATTTAATAGATATACATTCAAGAAAATCAAGGGCAATGGTGATATATATGCGGATTAGACACCAAAAAAAACACACTCAACAAATGGCTACAATTTAAGGAATGTGTTTAGTGACGGCATCAGATTCCTAATTGATGTAGAAAGGTCTGGTGGAAAGAAAATCTGCTTCTAGGAGGGTGTCAAGTAGTTTCGCTCGACGATTCCATTCTTGGGTGGTTGGTTTGGCCCATGTTCCTGTAACTCGAATCCTAGCCCGGTATATCCCATTTTAATTTTACACCATTGTGAACCTTACGCCTTTTTTTCTCTCTGATAGAGGTTCTCGGCATTGAAAAATCTTCGTAAACTAAATCACACGTGTATATGTTGACATTTAAGAGATATACAGTCGAGAAAAACAAGGGCAATGGTGATATATATGCGGATTATACACCAAAAAAAACACACTCAACAAATGGCTACAATTTAAGGAATGTGTTTAGTGACGGCATCAGATTCCTAATTGATGGAGAAAGGTCTGGTGGAAAGAAAATCTGCTTCTAGGAGGGTGTCAAGTAGTTTCGCTCGATGATTCCATTCTTGGGTGGTTGGTTTGGCCCTTGTTCCTGTAACTCGAATCCTAGCCTGGTATATCCCTTTTTAATTTTACACCATTGTGAACCTTACGCCTTTTTTACTCTCTGGTTGTGGTTCTCGGCATTGAAAAATCTTCGTAAACTAAATCACACGTGTATATGTTGACATTTAAGAGATATACAGTCAAGTAAATCAAGGGCAATGGTGATATATATGCGGATTAGACACCAAAAAAAATCACTCAACAAATGGCTACAATTTAAGTTATGTGTTTAGTGACGTCATCAGATTCCTAATTGATGGAGAAAGATCTGGTGGCAAGAAAAGCTGCCTCTAGAGGGTGTCAAGTGTTTTCGCTCGACGATTCCATTCTTGGGTGGTTGGTTTGGCCCTTGTTTCTGTAACTCGAATCCTGGCCCGTTATATCCCATTTTAATTTTACACCATTGTGAACCTTACGCCTTTTTTACTCTCTGATGGAGGTTCTTGGCATTGAAAAATCTTGGTAAACTAAATCACACGTGCATATATTGACATTTAAAGGATATACAGTCAAGCAAATCAAGGGAAATGATGATATATATGCGGATTAATAACCAAAAAAAAACACTGAACAAATGGCTACAATTTAAGGAATGTGTTTAGTGACGGCATCAGATTCCTAATTGATTGAGAAAGGTCTGGTGGCAAGAAAAGCTGCTTCTAGGAGGTTGTCAATTGTTTTCGCTCGACGATTCCATTCTTGGGTGGTTGGTTTGGCCTTTGTTCCTGTAACTCGAATCCTAGCCCGGTATACCCCATTTTAATTTTACACCATTGTGAACCTTACGCCTTTTTTACACTTTGATCGAGGTTCTCTGCTTCGAAAAATCTTCGTAAACTAAATCACACGTGTATATGTTGACATTTAAGAGATATTCAGTCAAGAAAATCAAGGGCAATGGTGATATATATGCGGATTAGACACCAAAAAAAAACACACTCAACAAATGGCAACAATTTAAGGAATGTGTTTAGTGACGGTATCAGATTCCTAATCGATGGAGAAGGTCTGGTGGTAAGAAAAGATGCTTCTAGGAGGTTGTCAAGTGTTTTCGCTCGACGATTCCATTCTTTGGTGGTTGGTTTGGCCCTTGTTCCTGTAGCTCGAATCCTAGCCCAGTATATCCCATTTTAATTTTACACCATTGTGAACCTTACGCCTTTTTTACTCTCTGATCGAGGTTCTCGGCATTGAAAAATCCTCGTAAACTAAATCACACGTGTATATGTTGACATTTAAGAGATATACAGTCAAGAAAATCAAGGGCAATGGTGATATATATGCGGATTAGACACCAAAAAAAGCACTCAACAAATGGCTACAATTTAAGAAATGTGTTTAGTGACGGCATCAGATTCCTAATTGTTGGAGAAAGGTCTGGTGGCAAGAAAAGCTGCTTCTAGGAAGGTGTCAAGTATTTTCACTCGTCGATTCCATTCTTGGGTGGTTGGTTTGGCCCTTGTTCCTGTGACTCAAATCCAAGCCCGGTATATCCCATTTTAATTTTACACCATTGTGAACCTTACGCCTTTTTTAGTCTCTGATGGAGGTTCTCGGCATTGAAAAATCTTCGTAAACTAAATCACACGTGTATATGTTGACATTTAAGAGATATACAGTCAAGAAAATCAAGGGCAATGGTGATATATATGCGGATTAGACACAAAAAAAACACTCAACAAATGGCTACAATTTAAGAAATGTGTTTAGTGACGGCATCAGATTCCTAATTGATGAAGAAAGGTCTGGTGGCAAGAAAAGCTACTTCTAGGAGGGTGTCAAGTATTTTCACTCGACGATTCCATTCTTGGGTGGTTGGTTTGGCCTTTGTTCCTGTAACTCAAATCCTAGCCCGGTATATCCCATTTTAATTTTACACCATTGTGAACCTTACGCCTTTTTTACTCTCCGATGGAGGTTGTCGGCATTGAAAAATCTTCGTAAACTAAATCACATGTGTATATGTTGACATTTAAGAGATATACAGTCAAGAAAATCAAGGGCAATGGTGATATATATGCGGATTAGACACAAAAAAAAAACACTCAACAAATGGCTACAATTTAAGGAATGTGTTTAGTGACGGCATTAGATACCTAATTGATGGAGAAAAGTCTGGTGGCAAGAAAAGCTGCTTCTAGGAGGGTGTCAAGTGTTTTAACTCGACGATTCCATTCTTGGGTGGTTGGTTTGGCCCTTGTTCCTGTAACTCAAATCCTAGCCCGGTATATCCCATTTTAATTTTACACCATTGTGAACCTTACGCCTTTTTTACTCTCTGATAGAGGTTCTCGGCATTGAAAAATCTTCGTAAACTAAATCACACGTGTATATGTTGACATTTAAGAGATATACATTCAAGAAAATCAAGGGCAATGGTGATATATACGCGGATTAGACACCAAAACAAAATCACTCAACAAATGGCTACAATTTAAGGAATGTGTTTAGTGACGGCATCAGATTCCTAATTGATGGAGAAAAGTCTGGTGGCAAGAAAAGCTGCTTCTAGGAGTGTCTCAAGTGTTTTCGCTCGATGATTCTATTCTTGGGTGGTTGGTTTGGCCCTAGTTTCTGTAACTCGAATCCTAGCCTGTTATATCCCATTTTAATTTTACACCATTGTGAACCTTACGCCTTTTTTACTCTCTGATGGAGGTTCTCGGCATTGAAAAATCTTCGTAAACTAAATCACACGTTTATATGTTGACATTTAAGAGATATACAGTCAAGCAAATCAAGGGCAATGGTGATATATATGCAGATTAGACACAAAAAAAAATTCACTCAACAAATGGCTACAATTTAAGGAATGTGTTTAGTGACGACATCAGATTCCTAATTGATGAAGAAAGATCTGGTGGCAAGAAAAGCTGCTTCTAGGAGGGTGTCAAGTATTTTCACTCGACGATTCCATTCATGGGTGGTTGGTTTGGCCCTTGTTCCTGTAACTCAAATCCTAGCCCGGTATATCCCATTTTAATTTTACACCATTGTGAACCTTACGCCTTTTTTACTCTCTGATGGAGGTTCTCGGCATTGAAAAATCTTCGTAAACTAAATCACACGTGTATATGTTGACATTTAAGAGATATAATGTCGAGAAAATCAAGGGCAATGGTGATATATATGCGGATTAGACACCAAAAAAAACACTCAACAAATAAATTTAAGAAATGTGTTTAGTGATGGCATCAGATTCCTAATTGATGGAGAAAGGTCTGTGGCAAGAAAAGCTGCTTCTATGAGGGTGTCAAATATTTTCACTCGACGATTCCATTCTTGGGTGGTTGGTTTGGCCCTAGTTCCTGTAACTCGAATCCTAGCCCGGTATATCCCATTTTAATTTTAAACCATTGTGAACCTTACGCCTATTTTACTCTCTGATCGAGGTTCTCGGCAATGAAAAATCTTCGAAAACTAAATCACACGTGTATATATGGACATTTAAGACATATACAGTCAAGCAAATCAAGGGCAATGGTGATATATATGCAGATTAGACACCAAAAAAAATCACTCAAGAAATGGCTACAATTTAAGGAATGTGTTTAGTGACGGCATCAAATTCCTAATTGATGGAGAAAGGTCTGGTGGCAAGAAAAGCTGCTTCTAGGAGGTTTTCAAGTGTTTTCGCTCGACGATTTCATTCTTGGGTGGTTGGTTTGGCCCTTGTTCCTGTAACTCGAATCCTAGCCCAGTATATCCCATTTTAATTTTACACCATTGTGAACCTTACGCCTTTTTTACTCTCTGATTGAGGTTCTCGGCATTGAAAAATCTTCGTAAACTAAATCACACGTGTATATGTTGACATTTAAGAGATATACAGTCGAGAAAATTAAGAGCAATGGTGATATATATGCGGATTATACACAAAAAAAAAACACTCAACAAATGGCTACAATTTAAGAAATGTGTTTAGTGACGGCATCAGATTCCTAATTGTTGGAGAAAGGTCTGGTGGCAAGAAAAGCTGCTTCTAGGAGGGTGTCAAGTATTTTCACTCGACGATTCCATTCATGGGTGGTTGGTTTGGCCCTTGTTCCTGTAACTCAAATCCTAGCGCGGTATATCCCATTTTAATTTTACACCATTGTGAACCTTACGCCTTTTTTAGTCTCTGATGGAGGTTCTCAGCATTGAAAAATCTTCGTAAACTAAATCACACGTGTATATGTTGTCATTTAAGAGATATACATTCAAGAAAATCAATGGCAATGGTGATAAATACACGGATTAGACACCAAAAAAAATCACACTCAACAAATGGCCACAATAGAACGAATGTGTTTAGTGACGGTATCAGATTCCTAATTGATGGAGAAAGGTCTGGTGGCAAGTAAAGCTGCTTCTAGGAGGTTGTCAAGTGTTTTCGCTCGACGATTCCATTCATGGGTGGTTGGTTTCGCCCTTGTTCCTATAAGTCGAATCCTAGCACGGTATATTCCATTTTAATTTTACACCATTGTGAACCTTACGCCTTTTTTACTCTTTGATCGAGGTTCTCGGCATTGAAAAATCCTCGTAAACTAAATCACACGTGTATATGTTGACATTTAAGAGATATACAGTCAAGAAAATCAAGGGCAATGGTGATATATATGCGAATTAGACACCAAAAAAAACACTCAACAAATGGCTACAATTTAAGAAATGTGTTTAGTGACGGCATCAGATTCCTAATTGATGGAGAAAGGTCTGGTGGCAAGAAAAGCTGCTTCTAGGAGGGTGTCAAGTATTTTCACTCGATGATTCCATTCTTGGGTGGTTGGTTTGGCCCTTGTTCCTGTAACTCAAATCCTAGCCCGGTATATCCCATTTTAATTTTACACCATTGTGAACCTTACGCCTTTTTTAGTCTCTGATGGAGGTTCTCGGCATTGAAAATTCTTCGTAAACTAAATCACACGTGTATATGTTGACATTTAAGAGATATACATTCAAGAAAATCAAGGGCAATGGTGATATATACGCGGATTAGACACCAAAAAAATCACTCAACAAATGGCTACAATTTAAGGAATGTGTTTAGTGACGGCATCAGATTCCTAATTGATGGAGAAAAGTCTGGTTGCAAGAAAAGCAGCTTCTTGGAGGGTGTCAAGTGTTTTCGCTCGACGATTCCATTCTTAGGTGGTTGGTTTGGCCCTAGTTCCTGTAACTCGAATCCTAGCCTGTTATATCCCATTTTAATTTTACACCATTGTGAACCTTACGCCTTTTTTACTCTCTGATGGAGGTTCTCGGCATTGAAAAATCTTCGTAAACTAAATCACACGTTTATATGTTGACATTTAAGAGATATACACTCAAGCAAATCAAGGGCAATGGTGATATATACGCGGATTAGACACCAAAAAAAATTCACTCAACAAATGGCTACAATTTAAGGAATGTGTTTAGTGACGGCATCAGATTCCTAATTGATGAAGAAAGGTCTGGTGGCAAGAAAAGCTGCTTCTAGGAGGGTGTCAAGTATTTTCACTCGACGATTCCATTCTTGGGGGGTTGGTTTGGCCCTTGTTCTTGTAACTCAAATCCTAGCCCGGTATATCCCATTTTAATTTTACACCATTGTGAACCTTACACCTTTTTTACTCTCTGATGGAGGTTCTCGGCATTGAAAAATCTTCGTAAACTAAATCACACGTTTATATATTGACATTTAAGAGATATACAGTCAAGCAAATCAAGGGCAATGGTGATATATATGCGGATTAGACACCAAAAAAAATTCACTCAACAAATGGCTACAATTTAAGGAATGTGTTTAGTGACGGCATCAGATTCCTAATTGATGAAGAAAGGTCTGGTGGCAAGAAAAGCTGCTTCTAGGAGGGTGTCAAGTATTTTCACTCGACGATTCCATTCTTGGGTGGTTGGTTTGGCCCTTGTTCCTGTAACTCAAATCCTAGCCCGGTATATCCCATTTTAATTTTACACCATTGTGAACCTTACGCCTTTTTTACTCTCTGATGGAGGTTCTCGGCAATGAAAAATCTTCGTAAACTAAATCACACGTGTATATGTTGACATTCAAGAGATATACAATCAAGAAAATCAAGGGCAATGGTGATATATATGCGGATTAGACACCAAAAAAAAATCACTCAACAAATGGCTACAATTTAAGGAATGTGTTTAGTGACGGCATCAGATTCCTAATTGATGGAGAAAAGTCTGGTGGCAAGAAAAGCTGCTTCTAGGAGGGTGTCAAGTGTTTTCGCTCGATGATTCCATTCTTGGGTGGTTGGTTTGGCCCTAGTTCCTGTAACTCGAATCCTAGCCTGTTATATCCCATTTTAATTTTACACCATTGTGAACCTTACGCCTTTTTTACTATCTGATGGAGGTTCTCGGCATTGAAAAATCTTCGTAAACTAAATCATACATTTATATGTTGACATTTAAGAGATATACAATCAAGCAAATCAAGGGCAATGGTGATATATATGCGGATTAGACACCAAAAGAAAATCACTCAACAAATGGCTACAATTTAAGGAATGTGTTTAGTGACGGCATAAGATTCCTAATTGATGGAGAAAGGTCTGGTGGCAAGAAAAGCTGCTTCTAGGAGGGTGCCAAGTGTTTTCGCTCGACGATTCCATTCCTGGGTGGTTGGTTTGGCCCTTGTTCCTGTAACTCGAATCCTAGCCCAGTATATCCCATTTTAATTTTACACCATTGTGAACCTTACGCGTTTTTTACTCTCTGATTGAGGTTCTCGGCATTGAAAAATCTTCGTAAACTAAATCACACGTGTATATGTTGACATTTAAGAGATATAATGTCGAGAAAATCAAGGGCAATGGTGATATATATGCGGATTAGACACCAAAAAAAACACTCAACAAATAAATTTAAGAAATGTGTTTAGTGATGGCATCAGATTCCTAATTGATGGAGAAAGGTCTGGTGGCAAGAAAAGCTGCTTCTAGGAGGGTGTCAAATATTTTCACTCGACGATTCCATTCTTGGGTGGTTGGTTTGGCCCTTGTTCCTGTAACTCGAATCACAGCCCGGTATATCCCATTTTAATTTTACACCATTGTGAACCTTACGCCTTTTTTACTCTCTGATCGAGGTTCTCGGCAATGAAAAATCTTCGTAAACTAAATCACACGTGTATATATTGACATTTAAGACATATACAGTCAAGCAAATCAAGGGCAATGGTGATATATATGCAGATTAGACACCAAAAACAATCACTCAAGAAATGGCTACAATTTAAGGAATGTGTTTAGTGACGGCATCAAATTCCTAATTGATGGAGAAAGGTCTGGTGGCAAGAAAAGATGCTTCTAGGAGGTTGTCAAGTGTTTTAGCTCGACGATTTCATTCTTGGGTGGTTGGTTTGGCCCTTGTTCCTGTAACTCGAATCCTAGCTCAGTATATCCCATTTTAATTTTACACCATTGTGAACCTTACGCCTTTTTTACTCTCTGATTGAGGTTCTCGGCATTGAAAAATCTTCGTAAACTAAATCACACGTGTATATGTTGACATTTAAAAGATATACAGTCGAGAAAATTAAGAGCGATGGTGATATATATGCGGATTATACACCAAAAGCACACTCAATAAATGGCTACAATTTAAGAAATGTGTTTAGTGACGGCATCAGATTCCTAATTGATGAAGAAAGGTCTGGTGGCAAGAAAAGCTGCTTCTAGGAGGGTGTCAAGTATTTTCACTTGACGATTCCATTCTTGGGTGGTTGGTTTGGCCCTTGTTCCTGTAACTCAAATCCTAGCCCGGTATATCCCATTTTAATTTTACACCATTGTGAACCTTACGCCTTTTTTACTCTCTGATGGAGGTTCTCGGCATTGAAAAATCTTCGTAACCTAAATCACACGTTTATATGTTGACATTTAAGAGATATACAGTCAAGCAAATCAAGGGCAATGGTGATATATATGCGGATTAGACACCAAAAAAAATTCACTCAACAAATGGCTACAATTTAAGGAATGTGTTTAGTGACGGCATCAGATTCCTAATTGATGAAGAAAGGTCTGGTGGCAAGAAAAGCTGCTTCTAGGAGGGTGTCAAGTATTTTCACTCGACGATTCCATTCTTGGGTGGTTGGTTTGGCCCTTGTTCCTGTAACTCAAATCCTAGCCCGGTATATCCCATTTTAATTTTACACCATTGTGAACCTTACGCCTTTTTTACTCTCTGATGGAGGTTCTCGGCATTGAAAAATCTTCGTAAACTAAATCACACGTGTATATGTTGACATTCAATAGATATACAATCAAGAAAATCAAGGGCAATGGTGATATATATGCGGATTAGACACCAAAAAAAAATCACTCAACAAATGGCTACAATTTAAGGAATGTGTTTAGTGACGGCATCAGATTCCTAATTGATGGAGAAAAGTCTGGTGGCAAGAAAAGCTGCTTCTAGGAGGGTGTCAAGTGTTTTCGCTCGATGATTCCATTCTTGGGTGGTTGGTTTGGCCCTAGTTCCTGTAACTCGAATCCTAGCCTGTTATATCCCATTTTAATTTTACACCATTGTGAACCTTACGCCTTTTTTACTATCTGATGGAGGTTCTCGGCATTGAAAAATCTTCGTAAACTAAATCACACATTTATATGTTGACATTTAAGAGATATACAATCAAGCAAATCAAGGGCAATGGTGATATATATGCGGATTAGACACCAAAAGAAAATCACTCAACAAATGGCTACAATTTAAGGAATGTGTTTAGTGACGGCATCAGATTCCTAATTGATGGAGAAAGGTCTGGTGGCAAGAAAAGCTGCTTCTAGGAGGGTGCCAAGTGTTTTCGCTCGACGATTCCATTCTTGGGTGGTTGGTTTGGCCCTTGTTCCTGTAACTCGAATCCTAGCCCAGTATATCCCATTTTAATTTTACACCATTGTGAACCTTACGCGTTTTTTACTCTCTGATTGAGGTTCTCGGCATTGAAAAATCTTCGTAAACTAAATCACACGTGTATATGTTGACATTTAAGAGATATAATGTCGAGAAAATCAAGGGCAATGGTGATATATATGCGGATTAGACACCAAAAAAAACACTCAACAAATAAATTTTAGAAATGTGTTTAGTGATGGCATCAGATTCCTAATTGATGGAGAAAGGTCTGGTGGCAAGAAAAGCTGCTTCTAGGAGGGTGTCAAATATTTTCACTCGACGATTCCATTCTTGGGTGGTTGGTTTGGCCCTTGTTCCTGTAACTCGAATCACAGCCCGGTATATCCCATTTTAATTTTACACCATTGTGAACCTTACGCCTTTTTTACTCTCTGATCGAGGTTCTCGGCAATGAAAAATCTTCGTAAACTAAATCACACGTGTATATATTGACATTTAAGACATATACAGTCAAGCAAATCAAGGGCAATGGTGATATATATGCAGATTAGACACCAAAAACAATCACTCAAGAAATGGCTACAATTTAAGGAATGTGTTTAGTGACGGCATCAAATTCCTAATTGATGGAGAAAGGTCTGGTGGCAAGAAAAGCTGCTTCTAGGAGGTTGTCAAGTGTTTAAGCTCGACGATTTCATTCTTGGGTGGTTGGTTTGGCCCTTGTTCCTGTAACTCGAATCCTAGCTCAGTATATCCCATTTTAATTTTACACCATTGTGAACCTTACGCCTTTTTTACTCTCTGATTGAGGTTCTCGGCATTGAAAAATCTTCGTAAACTAAATCACACGTGTATATGTTGACATTTAAAAGATATACAGTCGAGAAAATTAAGAGCGATGGTGATATATATGCGGATTATACACCAAAAACACACTCAACAAATGGCTACAATTTAAGAAATGTGTTTAGTGACGGCATCAGATTCCTAATTGATGAAGAAAGGTCTGGTGGCAAGAAAAGCTGCTTCTAGGAGGGTGTCAAGTATTTTCACTTGACGATTCCATTCTTGGGTGGTTGGTTTGGCCCTTGTTCCTGTAACTCAAATCCTAGCCCGGTATATCCCATTTTAATTTTACACCATTGTGAACCTTACGCCTTTTTTACTCTCTGATGGAGGTTCTCGGCATTGAAAAATCTTCGTAACCTAAATCACACGTTTATATGTTGACATTTAAGAGATATACAGTCAAGCAAATCAAGGGCAATGGTGATATATATGCGGATTAGACACTAAAAAAAATTCACTCAACAAATGGCTACAATTTAAGGAATGTGTTTAGTGATGGCATCAGATTCCTAATTGATGAAGAAAGGTCTGGTGGCAAGAAAAGCTGCTTCTAGGAGGGTGTCAAGTATTTTCACTCGACGATTCCATTCTTGGGTGGTTGGTTTGGCCCTTGTTCCTGTAACTCAAATCCTAGCCCGGTATATCCCATTTTAATTTTACACCATTGTGAACCTTACGCCTTTTTTACTCTCTGATGGAGGTTCTCGGCATTGAAAAATCTTCGTAAACTAAATCACACGTGTATATGTTGACATTCAAGAGATATACAATCAAGAAAATCAAGGGCAATGGTGATATATATGCGGATTAGACACCAAAAAAAAATCACTCAACAAATGGCTACAATTTAAGGAATGTGTTTAGTGACGGCATCAGATTCCTAATTGATGGAGAAAAGTCTGGTGGCAAGAAAAGCTGCTTCTAGGAGGGTGTCAAGTGTTTTCGCTCGATGATTCCATTCTTGGGTGGTTGGTTTGGCCCTAGTTCCTGTAACTCGAATCCTAGCCTGTTATATCCCATTTTAATTTTACACCATTGTGAACCTTACGCCTTTTTTACTATCTGATGGAGGTTCTCGGCATTGAAAAATCTTCGTAAACTAAATCACACATTTATATGTTGACATTTAAGAGATATACAATCAAACAAATCAAGGGCAATGGTGATATATATGCGGATTAGACACCAAAAGAAAATCACTCAACAAATGGCTACAATTTAAGGAATGTGTTTAGTGACGGCATCAAATTCCTAATTGATGGAGAAAGGTCTGGTGGCAAGAAAAGCTGCTTCTAGGAGGGTGCCAAGTGTTTTCGCTCGACGATTCCATTCTTGGGTGGTTGGTTTGGCCCTTGTTCCTGTAACTCGAATCCTAGCCCAGTATATCCCATTTTAATTTTACACCATTGTGAACCTTACGCGTTTTTTACTCTCTGATTGAGGTTCTCGGCATTGAAAAATCTTCGTAAACTAAATCACACGTGTATATGTTGACATTTAAGAGATATAATGTCGAGAAAATCAAGGGCAATGGTGATATATATGCGGATTAGACACCAAAAAAAACACTCAACAAATAAATTTAAGAAATGTGTTTAGTGATGGCATCAGATTCCTAATTGATGGAGAAAGGTCTGGTGGCAAGAAAAGCTGCTTCTAGGAGGGTGTCAAATATTTTCACTCGACGATTCCATTCTTGGGTGGTTGGTTTGGCCCTTGTTCCTGTAACTCGAATCACAGCCCGGTATATCCCATTTTAATTTTACACCATTGTGAACCTTACGCCTTTTTTACTCTCTGATCGAGGTTCTCGGCAATGAAAAATCTTCGTAAACTAAATCACACGTGTATATATTGACATTTAAGACATATACAGTCAAGCAAATCAAGGGCAATGGTGATATATATGCAGATTAGACACCAAAAACAATCACTCAAGAAATGGCTACAATTTAAGGAATGTGTTTAGTGACGGCATCAAATTCCTAATTGATGGAGAAAGGTCTGGTGGCAAGAAAAGCTGCTTCTAGGAGGTTGTCAAGTGTTTAAGCTCGACGATTTCATTCTTGGGTGGTTGGTTTGGCCCTTGTTCCTGTAACTCGAATCCTAGCTCAGTATATCCCATTTTAATTTTACACCATTGTGAACCTTACGCCTTTTTTACTCTCTGATTGAGGTTCTCGGCATTGAAAAATCTTCGTAAACTAAATCACACGTGTATATGTTGACATTTAAAAGATATACAGTCGAGAAAATTAAGAGCGATGGTGATATATATGCGGATTATACACCAAAAACACACTCAACAAATGGCTACAATTTAAGAAATGTGTTTAGTGACGGCATCAGATTCCTAATTGATGAAGAAAGGTCTGGTGGCAAGAAAAGCTGCTTCTAGGAGGGTGTCAAGTATTTTCACTTGACGATTCCATTCTTGGGTGGTTGGTTTGGCCCTTGTTCCTGTAACTCAAATCCTAGCCCGGTATATCCCATTTTAATTTTACACCATTGTGAACCTTACGCCTTTTTTACTCTCTGATGGAGGTTCTCGGCATTGAAAAATCTTCGTAACCTAAATCACACGTTTATATGTTGACATTTAAGAGATATACAGTCAAGCAAATCAAGGGCAATGGTGATATATATGCGGATTAGACACCAAAAAAAATTCACTCAACAAATGGCTACAATTTAAGGAATGTGTTTAGTGACGGCATCAGATTCCTAATTGATGAAGAAAGGTCTGGTGGCAAGAAAAGCTGCTTCTAGGAGGGTGTCAAGTATTTTCACTCGACGATTCCATTCTTGGGTGGTTGGTTTGGCCCTTGTTCCTGTAACTCAAATCCTAGCCCGGTATATCCCATTTTAATTTTACACCATTGTGAACCTTACGCCTTTTTTACTCTCTGATGGAGGTTCTCGGCATTGAAAAATCTTCGTAAACTAAATCACACGTGTATATGTTGACATTCAAGAGATATACAATCAAGAAAATCAAGGGCAATGGTGATATATATGCGGATTAGACACCAAAAAAAAATCACTCAACAAATGGCTACAATTTAAGGAATGTGTTTAGTGACGGCATCAGATTCCTAATTGATGGAGAAAAGTCTGGTGGCAAGAAAAGCTGCTTCTAGGAGGGTGTCAAGTGTTTTCGCTCGATGATTCCATTCTTGGGTGGTTGGTTTGGCCCTAGTTCCTGTAACTCGAATCCTAGCCTGTTATATCCCATTTTAATTTTACACCATTGTGAACCTTACGCCTTTTTTACTATCTGATGGAGGTTCTCGGCATTGAAAAATCTTCGTAAACTAAATCACACATTTATATGTTGACATTTAAGAGATATACAATCAAACAAATCAAGGGCAATGGTGATATATATGCGGATTAGACACCAAAAGAAAATCACTCAACAAATGGCTACAATTTAAGGAATGTGTTTAGTGACGGCATCAAATTCCTAATTGATGGAGAAAGGTCTGGTGGCAAGAAAAGATGCTTCTAGGAGGGTGCCAAGTGTTTTCGCTCGACGATTCCATTCTTGGGTGGTTGGTTTGGCCCTTGTTCCTGTAACTCGAATCCTAGCCCAGTATATCCCATTTTAATTTTACACCATTGTGAACCTTACGCGTTTTTTACTCTCTGATTGAGGTTCTCGGCATTGAAAAATCTTCGTAAACTAAATCACACGTGTATATGTTGACATTTAAGAGATATAATGTCGAGAAAATCAAGGGCAATGGTGATATATATGCGGATTAGACACCAAAAAAAACACTCAACAAATAAATTTAAGAAATGTGTTTAGTGATGGCATCAGATTCCTAATTGATGGAGAAAGGTCTGGTGGCAAGAAAAGCTGCTTCTAGGAGGGTGTCAAATATTTTCACTCGACGATTCCATTCTTGGGTGGTTGGTTTGGCCCTTGTTCCTGTAACTCGAATCATAGCCCGGTATATCCCATTTTAATTTTACACCATTGTGAACCTTACGCCTTTTTTACTCTCTGATCGAGGTTCTCGGCAATGAAAAATCTTCGTAAACTAAATCACACATGTATATGTTGACATTTAAGAGATATAATGTCGAGAAAATCAAGGGCAATGGTGATATATATGCGGATTAGACACCAAAAAAAACACTCAACAAATAAATTTAAGAAATGTGTTTAGTGATGGCATCAGATTCCTAATTGATGGAGAAAGGTCTGGTGGCAAGAAAAGCTGCTTCTAGGAGGGTGTCAAATATTTTCACTCGACGATTCCATTCTTGGGTGGTTGGTTTGGCCCTTGTTCCTGTAACTCGAATCATACCCCGGTATATCCCATTTTAATTTTACACCATTGTGAACCTTACGCCTTTTTTACTCTCTGATTGAGGTTCTCGGCATTGAAAAATCTTCGTAAACTAAATCACACGTGTATATGTTGACATTTAAGAGATATAATGTCGAGAAAATCAAGGGCAATGGTGATATATATGCGGATTAGACACCAAAAAAAACACTCAACAAATAAATTTAAGAAATGTGTTTAGTGATGGCATCAGATTCCTAATTGATGGAGAAAGGTCTGGTGGCAAGAAAAGCTGCTTCTAGGAGGGTGTCAAATATTTTCACTCGACGATTCCATTCTTAGGTGGTTGGTTTGGCCCTTGTTCCTGTAACTCGAATCATAGCCCAGTATATCCCATTTTAATTTTACACCATAGTGAACCTTACGCCTTTTTTACTCTCTGATCGAGGTTCTCGGCAATGAAAAATCTTCGTAAACTAAATCACACGTGTATATGTTGACATTTAAGAGATATAATGTCGAGAAAATCAAGGGCAATGGTGATATATATGCGGATTAGACACCAAAAAAAACACTCAACAAATAAATTTAAGAAATGTGTTTAGTGATGGCATCAGATTCCTAATTGATGGAGAAAGGTCTGGTGGCAAGAAAAGCTGCTTCTAGAAGGGTGTCAAATATTTTCACTCGACGATTCCATTCTTGGGTGGTTGGTTTGGCCCTTGTTCCTGTAACTCGAATCATAGCCCGGTATAACCCATTTTAATTTTACACCATTGTGAACCTTACGCCTTTTTTACTCTCTGATCGAGGTTCTCGGCAATGAAAAATCTTCGTAAACTAAATCACACGTGTATATATTGACATTTAAGACATATACAGTCAAGCAAATCAAGGGCAATGGTGATATATATGCAGATTAGACACCAAAAACAATCACTCAAGAAATGGCTACAATTTAAGGAATGTGTTTAGTGACGGCATCAAATTCCTAATTGATGGAGAAAGGTCTGGTGGCAAGAAAAGCTGCTTCTAGGAGGTTGTCAAGTGTTTTAGCTCGACGATTTCATTCTTGGGTGGTTGGTTTGGCCCTTGTTCCTGTAACTCGAATCCTAGCTCAGTATATCCCATTTTAATTTTACACCATTGTGAACCTTACGCCTTTTTTACTCTCTGATTGAGGTTCTCGGCATTGAAAAATCTTCGTAAACTAAATCACACGTGTATATGTTGACATTTAAAAGATATACAGTCGAGAAAATTAAGAGCGATGGTGATATATATGCGGATTATACACCAAAAAAACACTCAACAAATGGCTACAATTTAAGAAATGTGTTTAGTGACGGCATCAGATTCCTAATTGTTGGAGAAAGGTCTGGTGGCAAGAAAAGCTGCTTCTAGGAGGGTGTCAAGTGTTTTCGCTCGACGATTTCATTCTTGGGTGGTTGGTTTGGCCCTTGTTCCTGTAACTTGAATCCTATCCCGGTATATCCCATTTTAATTTTACACAATTGTGAACCTTACGCCTTTTTTATTCTCTGATCGAGGTTCTCGGCATCGAAAAATCTTCGTAAACTAAATCGCACGTGTATATGTTGACATTTAAGAGATATACAGTCAAGAAAATCAAGGGCAATGGTGATATATATGCAGATTAGACACAAAAAAAAACACACTCAACAAATGGCCACAATTTAACGAATGTGTTTAGTGACGGTATCAGATTCCTAATTGATGGAGAAAGGTCTGGTGGCAAGAAAAGCTGCTTCTAGGAGGTTGTCAAGTGTTTTCGCTCGACGATTCCATTCATGGGTGGTTGGTTTCGCCCTTGTTCCTATAAGTCGAATCCTAGCACGGTATATTCCATTTTAATTTTACACCATTGTGAACCTTACGCCTTTTTTACTCTCTGATCGAGGTTCTCGGCATTGAAAAATCCTCGTAAACTAAATCACATGTGTATATGTTGACATTTAAGAGATATACAGTCAAGAAAATTGTCACACCCCCAAAATCCACCTGCGGAATACTACCGCTTGGAGGTGTGACTGACTAGGATCCATCCACCAATCATATTGAACAAGCATATAAGTAGTTGTAAAATCCAACCAATACAATTGGTGTTCAAACAAAACATAGTTTAAGTTGCAAGCGGAAGCATAATGTTTAAAACCAAAACATGAGTTTAATTGTTCAAAGTTTAACATGGCACACAGTTGTCCATGTCCCACAACGACCCTCTTCCATGCAAGCTCCAGCTAAGTACCTAAAGACCTGCAAAGCATGTAGTAACGAGTCAACAACAAGTTGAGTGAGTTCACAGTTGGGTGTTCGTTTTAAGTTGTTTCGAAAACAGTTTCCTTTATCTGGCATCCTGCCGTGGGGGTTACCCCATAGTTGAAAAACATGACTTGTTTATTCCCGGTTACTCTGGAACTCCGGCCGTGGGGGCTACCCCATGTTAGTTATCTGGCATTTCGGCCGTGGGGGCTACCCCATGTATACACTAGACTCGTTACCATATCGACTGCTGACTGTAGTCATGTTTATGTGCCCTGAAACTGTCAATGTCTATCATCATTGACGTGCCCCAGATCCATTAGTTCACGCCCGTCCTCTGCGGCACGGTGTGAGGTTTGTCAGACCTAAATAGCGCTATCTAACTAATGACCCGCTCGCCATTGGCCTGGCGATTAAGTCGATATAAAAAGGAGGGACTTCGTGATAGAGTTTTGGTCTAGTACGAGTTATCCGTCCATGAGGACGAGGAATTACATTCCTGAACCAATGCTGTCCTACCCAAGGAGGACGAGGAACCCCCGTTCCTTAACCCCATTCCCAACCCAGGGAATCCCATGCTTTGTAGAGGGTGTGAACTCACCTTGGTTTGCTCGGCAGATAAACGAAGGGTCAATTCAGCTAATTATGGTCAACCACGTCCTAGTATGGTTATCACACAAGTCAGGTACAAACTAAGTAACGCACATACATTTCTACATGTATACTAGCACGTTGCAAGCAAGTGTTTCTCATGGCAGTCCAAATCAGTGCACAACGTACACAATTAACAATACACAGAAAGTCCATATATCCGGCCCACTAACTTAGGCCCGTAACCATGCAGGTCCAACAGAACATACATAATTAAGTGGTCTCGAGTCGAGACTGTGCAGTCTCTAGTCGAGACCGTGCGGTCTCGAGTTGTAGCCTACAAGTTCTTGAGTCGCAACTGAGGAGGTCTCGGGTCATGCATGTATTGGTCTCGAGTCGCAACCGGACTCGTAACCGTGGTTTCGAGTCATGCTGTTTTGTGTGTGGGAGCTGTGGTCTCGAGTCGAGACTAGAGGTTCTCGACTCGCAACCGCTGATCTCGGGCTGGCTTTTAGATGGTCTCGAGTCGAAACCAGAGGTCTCGACTCCCAGCACCTGCTGATCTGCATAGTGTACTTAACCAATGGAAATCCGATTTCATGCACCCTTATGTACTATCCATATAAACATGTTTTCTTGTCTAACAATTTACTAAAATGGATCAAACAAGTATTTTTCAAATGTTCATATCACATTCAAACACATATTCAAATATTCATATCCTCATTCAACACCTTTTCATCATATGTTCATCCTATATAAACTCTTGCATTTTACGGACAAGATTCATAATACCTAAACTAGATATCAAGATCATCTTGCAAACAAAACATTTGTTCCGTAACTTCATAAATCGGATGATCATAACAAATCCTCTAACTATCATTCTTTTATCACTCAAGCTTATCTTAGCAAGGCATTTATCATACAACATTCATACTTTTCACAAAAGAGAATATTTGTTCATTTTATGTATTTGGAACCAAGCATATATCAATAGCAAACAAGAACTCATTAAACCGATCAAACACTTTAATCATGCATAAAACTTTAACAAGCAAACACATTATCAAGTATCTTCATCACACATCATCATCAACCGAAATATTACACACTATCATCAACCGAATACCATACCTAGCATGAATCACTAACCGGTTAGGTTTTCAAGGGAGATCTTAAGCTTGAACCGTGAGCTCTTGTGTTGCCACCGGTTGAATCCGAAAGGAGAGGAGAGAAGACTTGTGCCTCTAGGGTTTTGGAGAGAGAGAATGTAGGAGAGTATGTGTGAGAGTGAGTGTGGGTTGCCCAAAGAATGGCAAAGTTGGCTAGGAGCATGATATATATACAAGCTCTAAGTTGGTTCACCCTAGTGGGTTTTCGAGTGGGGTGAGGAGGAACATGGCCCAACCGGCCCAATAGTTACACTATTCACTCGAGACCGCATGGTCTCGAGTCGGGTTCTTGTGTCTCGGGTCGCATACATACAAGCATACATATAAACATAACACATAATCACATAGGATGTTCACTTATATCATTAAACCAACAAGTTAACTAGTCACACAACGTTCAAGCATGTTACATCAAGATACAACGAAGGTTCTAAGTTTCGAGTTGTCACATCATCCCCAAGTTGAAAGAAATTTCGCCCCGAAATTTGGTAAGCACTCACTGAGGAAGCTAGTTAAGTTGTATGGTGTTCCCGGTTTTCCTGGGGTGTCACATCCTCCCCCCGTTGATCTGGAATTTCGTCCCGAAATTCCGTAGCTTCAGCCTCAGTAGTGGTTGTACTGTTTGCGAACAGTTGGGGATACTTTTGTTTCATCCGATCTTCGCGTTCCCAGGTGAACTCTGGGCCGCGACGTGAGTTCCAACGAACTCGAACGAGAGGTATTCTAGTGCTCTTGAGGACCTTAACATCCCGGTCCGTGATTTCAACTGGTTCCTAGACGAATCGTAACTGCTCGTCGATAGTGAGTTCCTTCAGAGGAACTATGTGGGTCTCATCTGACAGACACTTCTTCAGATTCGACACGTGGAAAACGTTGTGAACTGCACCGAGTTCTGCTGGTAAATTCAGTCTGTAGGCCACCCTGCCTATTTTCTCGATGATTTCGAAAGGTCCGATGTATCGTGGGTTAAGTTTGCCTCGTTTACCAAAAGGAACCACACCCTTCCAGGGTGAAACTTTGAGTAGTACCCGCTCCCCAACCTGGAGCTCAAGTGGTTTCCTGCCCTTATCGGCGTAGACTTTCTGACGGTCACGAGCTGCCGCCATGCGTTGTCGAATTTGAGCAATTCGTTCGGTTGTGTCTACCACATGTTCTGGACCAGTGATCTAACTGTCCCCCACCTCTGCCCAACAAAGAGGTGACCGGCATTTACGCCCGTACAATGCCTCAAACGGAGCAGCTTTAATGCTGGTGTGTTAGCTGTTATTGTACGAGAATTCCACAAGTGGCAGATGCTTTTCCCAGCTGTTGCCAAAGTCGATTACACATGCACGAAGCATGTCTTCTAAGGTTTGAATAGTGCGCTCGGACTGCCCGTCCGTCTGAGGGTGATACGCTGTGCTCATGTCTAATCGTGAGCCAAAGGATTTGTGCATCACCTGCCACAGTTCTGAAGTAAAACGCGCATCTCGATCCGAGATAATAGAGGTGGGCACCCTGTGCCTCGAAACAACTTCCTTGAGGTATACGTCTGCTAGAGTGGAGAACTTATCCGTTTCCTTGATAGCCAAGAAGTGAGCAGACTTTGTGAGTCGATCCACGATCACCCAAATAGTATCGTTACCTCGTTGAGATCTAGGTAGGCCGGTAACAAAATCCATGGAAATTTGCTCCCATTTCCATTGCGGTATCTCTGGTTGTTGGAGTAGGCCTAAGGGTTTCTGGTATTCAAACTTGACTCTCGCACAAGTCAAACACTTGCTGACGTAAGTTGCTATGTGGGCCTTCATGCTAGGCCACCAATACGTAGTTTTGATATCGTGGTACATCTTATCTGAACCAGGATGTACTGAGTAGCGAGACTTGTGTGCTTCATCCATCACAAGCTCTCGTAAGTTGCCATAGAGTGGGACCCAAATGCGCCCCGTTACGTAGTAAGCACCGTCTTCCTTCTGTTCCATGCGTTGCCTTGAGCCGCGTAGGGCTTCAGCCCTGACGTTTTCTGGTTTCAATGCTTCTATCTGAGCGTCTCGTATTTGGGAGGGAAGACTAGAATGTATAGTGAGTTGCAATGCTCGCACGCGCCTAGGCGTAGTGTCCTTCCGACTGAGGGCGTCGGCCACAACATTGGCCTTGCCCGGGTGGTACCTGATCGAGCACTCGTAGTCATTCAGTAGCTCGACCCATCGTCGTTGTCGCATTTTCAGTTCTTTCTGTTTGACGATGTGCTCGAGGCTCCTGTGGTCGGTGTAGATGGCACACTTGGTACCGTACAGGTAATGTCGCCATATCTTTAGTGCAAAAACAACAGCTCCCAGCTCTAAATCGTGTGTAGTGTAGTTCTTCTCGTGAACTTTGAGTTGGCGTGAGGCGTAGGCTATAACTTTATCTCGTTGCATCAATACACAACCAAGACCTTGAATTGATGCGTCACAGTAAACCACAAAATCGTCTGTGCCCTCTGGCAATGAAAGGATAGGTGCGCTGCAAAGTCTATCCTTTAGATGCTGAAACGCTAACTCCTGGGCATTTCCCCATCGATAAACAACGCCTTTCTGCGTCAGTGAGGTGAGAGGCTGTGCAATCTTGGAAAAATCCTTAATGAACCTCCTGTAGTAACCTGCCAATCCCAAGAATTGGCGAATTTCCTTTAGTGTACGAGGTGCAGGCCAGTTCTTAATCGAATCCACCTTGGATGGATCAACATGAATCCCATCCTTGTTTACCACATGGCCTAAGAAATGGACTTCACGAAGCCAGAAATCGCATTTCGAGAACTTTGCGTAAAGCTGTTCTGTTCGAAGGAGTTCCAAAATGAGTCGTAGATGCTGCTCGTGTTCCTCCTGACTCTTAGAATAGATCAGGATGTCGTCGATGAAGACTATAACGAACTTGTCCAGATAAGGCTTGCACACTCGATTCATCAAGTCCATGAAAACCGTAGGGACGTTTGTCAGCCCAAAAGGCATGACCAAAAACTCATAGTGTCCATAACGAGTTCTAAAAGCTGTTTTGGAGACGTCCTCTTCTCGGACCCTCAGCTGGTGATATCCTGATCTCAAATCAATCTTTGAATAGTAGCTCGACCCTTGCAGCTGGTCGAACAAGTCGTCAATTTGTGGTAGAGGATAACGATTCTTCACCGTCACCTTGTTGAGTTCCCGGTAGTCGATGCACATTCTAAAGGTACCGTCTTTCTTCTTCACAAACAGAACTGGAGCTCCCCAGGGCGATGAGCTAGGACGAATAAAACCCTTATCCAAGAGTTCTTGTAGTTGCGTAGATAGTTCCTCCAACTCTGATGGAGCTAAGCGATAAGGTGCACGAGCTATAGGCGCAGCTCCAGGAGCTAGTTCAATCTGAAATTTGACTTGGCGATGCGGCGGAAGACCAGGTAATTCCTCCAGAAATACCTCAGGATAGTCGCGTACAATTGGAAGATCTTCTATCTTCTTCTCTTTCTCCGAGGTGTCAGTAACGAGAGCCAAAATGGCGATGTGGCCCTTTCTCAAATACTTCTGGGCCTTAAGGAGAGAGATGACGTTCTCAACAGCACTCCTCCTGTCGCCACGAATCATGAGAGGTTCACCGCTGGAACCAGGAATACGAACAATCTTCTCGTTGAAAAGAATATCTGCTCGGTGTTGGGATAACCAATCCATCCCAATGACAACGTCGAAACTACCCAAGACGATAGGGATGAGGTCGATAGAGAAGGTCTGGTTAGCAAGAACAAGTTTACATCCCTTGACTACGTGTGTGGCCTCTAAACTCTTACCATTTGCTAGCTCTACAGTGTGCTTGTTGTTCAAAGGTGTTGGAATACGCTTAAGTATTCGACTAACTTCTAGTGACATGTAGCTAGTATCGGCACCTGAATCAAATAAAACTGTAACATAAAAGTCGTCGAGAAGGAACTTACCCGCTACAACATTGGGGTCATTCCTTGCTTCACCTTGGCCAATCACGAACTCCCGCCCCCTGGCTCCATTGTTGTTGTTGTTCCCATTGTTACCATTCCCCTGATTGTTGTTGTTGTTCTGGTTCCTGTTCAGTTGAGGTCAATCTCTCTTGAAGTGGCCTTCAGCTCCACACTGAAAGCACCCTTTGTTATCACCTTGCTGCTGCTGCTGGCGCTGGTTCTGTTGAGCTTGTTGACGATTCTGATTGGCGGGGTATAAGCTCCTGCAATCCTTTGCAGCGTGACCTGGCTTGTTGCACCGATGACAGTTACCCCTGGTGCATGGCCCGCTGTGGTGCAGGCTGCAGCGATTGCATTTGGGGTGATTCCCTTTGTACCCACCATGACTCTGACCACCAGGTGATTGCTGACTAGGGCTCTTGTAGTCATCAGTCTTTCTCTGCTGAGACTGGGACTGAACATAAGTCGAACCCTTACTTGAAGCTCCATCCCATTTTCGTTTGTTGTCACTAGGGACACCAGAAGTAGTTGCAGCACCTATGCGCTTTGGTAACCTGTTCTGCTCCACCGCTTGGTCAGTAAGACGGTGAGCCAACTGAACAACCTGCTGGATAGTAGCGAGGTTTGCTGAAGTCACATGGCTTTGGATCTCTGGCACCAAGCCCTTGAGAAAGAGTTCAATTCGCTTAATTGGAGGGTCCACCATAGTAGGACACAGTAAGGCAAGCTCATTTGATCTCTTAGTGTACGCCTCAATTTCTGACCCCGTCATCTTGAGGTTGAAGAACTCGACTTCCAGCTTATGAATGTCATCCCGACTGCAGTATTCTTCCTTGATCATTTCCTTAAAAGTTTCCCATGGGGTGGCGTTGGCAGCAACCAACCCCAGCATTTGGACCTGAGCGTTCCGCCATGTGAGAGCTAAACTCTCGAGAGTACTGGTAGCATACTTCACCCTGCGCGCCTCAGGGCATTCACACATTTCGAAAACTGACTCGAGCTTCTCAAACCAGTGGAGGAGGCCTACGACTCCTTCAGTACCGCTAAAAGTAGTTGGTCGACAGTCCATGAAAGTTTTAAAAGTGCACACGGGTGGCTGAGCATGCTGACCTATTGTGGGCGAAAGAAAGACAGAGTTTAACACAAAGGTTGGTTCACGAGAGTAGGATTCTAAAGATCCTAGAATGAGTTTGGACTGCAGGATATACCTCCTGCGTGTTCAGCTGCAAGTGCCGCAGCAACTCGTTCGTTGATCAGAGCCGTCAACTGGGCTTGTGTCATGTTAATGCGTCCAGACATGATCTTCATATCAAGAGGAACGTGAGTGAGAGGGGTTCGCGAAAACGCGATGACAGAAGTGAGTAAGTACACACGTGTTCAAGCAACAGTAGTTATACTAACCAAGCATACCATGAGCAATGTACTATGTAACTAACAAGTAGGCAATACACACATAGATCATATCACCTAGAATGTCGAGCCTTGCATGTGGAGTGAAGCGTCGTTGTGGATCGTAGAGCACTGTACAGGTTATAGTCTGATTTTAATAAAACTTTTCCCTTATTAAAACCAAGTTCACTATAACCAATGGCTCTGATACCAATCTGTCACTCCCCCAAAATCCACCTGCGGAATACTACCGCTTGGAGGCGTGACTGACCAGGATCCAGCCACCAATCATATTGAACAAGCATATAAGTAGTTGTAAAATCCAACCAATACAATTGGTGTTCAAACAAAACATAGTTTAAGTTGCAAGCGGAAGCATAATGTTTAAAACCAAAACATGAGTTTAATTGTTCAAAGTTTAACATGGCACACATCTGTCCATGTCCCACAACGACCCTCTTCCATGCAAGCTCCAGCTAAGTACCTAAAGACCTGCAAAGCATGTAGTAACGAGTCAACAACAAGTTGAGTGAGTTCACAGTTGGGTGTTCGTTTTAACTTGTTTCAAAAACAGTTTCCTTTATCTGGCATCCTGCCGTGGAGGTTACCCCATAGTTGAAAAACATGACTTGTTTATTACCGGTTACTCTGGCACTCCGGCCGTGGGGGCTACCCCATGTTAGTTATCTGGCATTTCGGCCGTGGGGGCTACCCCATGTATACACTAGACTCGTTACCATATCGACTGCTGACTGTAGTCATGTTTATGTGCCCTGAAACTCTCAATGTCTATCATCATTGACGTGCCCCAGATCCATTAGTTCACGCCCGTCCTCTGCGGCATGGTGTGAGGTTTGTCAGACCTAAATAGCGCTATCTAACTAATGACCCGCTCGCCATTGGCCCGGCGATTAAGTCGATATAAAAAGGAGGGACTTCGTGATAGAGTTTTGGTCTAGTACGAGTTATCTGTCCATGAGGACGAGGAATTACATTCCTGAACCAATGCTATCCTACCCAAGGAGGACGAGGAACCCCCGTTCCTTAACCCCATTCCCAACCCAGGGAATCCCATGCTTTGTAGAGGGTGTGAACTCACCTTGGTTTGCTCGGCAGATAAACGAAGGGTCAATTCAGCTAATTATGGTCAACCACGTCCTAGTATGGTTATCACACAAGTCAGGTACAAACCAAGTAACACACATACATTTCTACATGTATACTAGCACGTTGCAAGCAAGTGTTTCTCATGGCAGTCCAAATCAGTGCACAACGTACACAATTAACAATACACAGAAAGTCCATATATCCGGCCCACTAACTTAGGCCCGTAACCATGCAGGTCCAACAGAACATACATAATTAAGTGGTCTCGAGTCGAGACTGTGCAGTCTCTAGTCGAGACTGTGCGGTCTCGAGTTGTAGCCTACAAGTTCTTGAGTCGCAACTGAGGAGGTCTCGGGTCATGCATGTATTGGTCTCGAGTCGCAACCGGACTCGTAACCGTGGTTTCGAGTCATGCTGTTTTGTGTGAGGGAGCTGTGGTCTCGAGTCGAGACTAGAGGTTCTCGACTCGCAACCGCTGATCTCGGGCTGGCTTTTAGATGGTCTCGAGTCGAAACCAGAGGTCTCGACTCCCAGCACCTGCTGATCTGCATAGTGTACTTAACCAATGGAAATCCGATTTCATGCACCCTTATGTACTATCCATATAAACATGTTTTCTTGTCTAACAATTTACTAAAATGGATCAAACAAGTATTTTTCAAATGTTCATATCACATTCAAACACATATTCAAATATTCATATCCTCATTCAACACCTTTTCATCATATGTTCATCCTATATAAACTCTTGCATTTTACGGACAAGAATCATAATACCTAAACTAGATATCAAGATCATCTTGCAAACAAAACATTTGTTCCGTAACTTCATAAATCGGATGATCATAACAAATCCTCTAACTATCATTCTTTTATCACTCAAGCTTATCTTAGCAAGGCATTTATCATACAACATTCATACTTTTCACAAAAGAGAATATTTGTTCATTTTATGTATTTGGAACCAAGCATATATCAATAGCAAACAAGAACTCATCAAACCGATCAAACACTTTAATCATGCATAAAACTTTAACAAACAAACACATTATCAAGTATCTTCATCACACATCATCATCAACCGAAATATTACACACTATCATCAACCGAATACCATACCTAGCATGAATCACCAACCGGTTAGGTTTTCAAGGGAGATCTTAAGCTTGAACCGTGAGCTCTTGTGTTGCCACCAGTTGAATCCGAAAGGAGAGGAGAGAAGACTTGTGCCTCTAGGGTTTTAGAGAAAGAGAATGTAGGAGAGTATGTGTGAGAGTGAGTGTGGGTTGCCCAAAGAATGGCAAAGTTGGCTAGGAGCATGATATATATACTAGCTCTAAGTTGGTTCACCCTAGTGGGTTTTCGAGTGGGGTGAGGAGGAACATGGCCCAACCGGCCCAATAGTTACACTATTCACGTCGGGTTCTTGTGTCTCGGGTCGCATACATACAAGCATACATATAAACATAACACATAATCACATAGGATGTTCACTTATATCATTAAACCAACAAGTTAACTAGTCACACAACGTTCAAGCATGTTACATCAAGATACAACGAAAGGTTCTAAGTTTCGAGTTGTCACATCATCCCCAAGTTGAAAGAAATTTCGTCCCGAAATTTGGTAAGCACTCACTGAGGAAGCTAGTTAAGTTGTATGGTGTTCCCGGTTTTCCTGGGGTGTCACATCCTCCCCCCGTTGATCTGGAATTTCGTCCCGAAATTCCGTAGCTTCAGCCTCAGTAGTGGTTGTACTGTTTGCGAACAGTTGGGGATACTTTTGTTTCATCTGATCTTCGTGTCCCAGGCGAACTCTGGGCCGCGACGTGAGTTCCAACGAACTCGAACGAGAGGTATTCTAGTGCTATTGAGGACCTTAACATCCCGGTCCGTGATTTCAACTGGTTCCTCGACGAATCGTAACTGCTCGTCGATAGTGAGTTCCTTCAGAGGAACTATGTGGGTTTCATCTGACAGACACTTCTTCAGATTCGACACGTGGAAAACATTGTGAAGGGCAATGGTGATATATATGCGGATTAGACACCAAAAAAAATCACTCAAGATTTGGCTACAATTTAAGGAATGTGTTTAGTGACGGCATCAGATTCCTAATTGATGGAGAAAGGTCTGGTGGCAAGAAAAGCTGCTTCTAGGAGGGTGTCAAGTATTTTCACTCGACGATTCCATTCTTGGGTGGTTGGTTTGGCCCTTGTTCCTGTAACTCAAATCCTAGCCCGGTATATACCATTTTAATTTTACACCATTGTGAACCTTACGCCTTTTTTACTCTCTGATGGAGGTTCTCGGCATTGAAAAATCTTCGTAAACTAAATCACACGTGTATATGTTGACATTTAAGAGATATACATTCAAGAAAATCAAGGGCAATGGTGATATATATGCGGATTAGACACCAAAAAAAATCACTCAACAAATGGCTACAATTTAAGGAATGTGTTTAGTGAGGGCATTAGATTCCTAATTGATGGAGAAAAGTCTGGTGGCAAGAAAAGCTGCTTCTAGGAGGGTGTCAAGTGTTTTCGCTCGATGATTCCATTCTTGGTTGGTTGGTTTGGCCCTAGTTCCTGTAACTCGAATCCTAGCCTGTTATATCCCATTTTAATTTTACACCATTGTGAACCTTACGCCTTTTTTACTCTCTGATGGAGGTTCTCGGCATTGAAAAATCTTCGTAAACTAAATCACACGTTTATATGTTGACATTTAAGAGATATACAGTCAAGCAAATCTAGGGCAATGGTGATATATATGTGGATTAGACACCAAAAAAAAAAAATCATTCAACAAATGGCTACAATTTAAGGAATGTGTTTAGTGACGGAATCAGGTTCCTAATTGATGAAGAAAGGTCTGGTGGCAAGAAAAGCTGCTTCTAGGAGGGTGTCAAGTATTTTCACTCGACGATTCCATTCTTGGGTGGTTGGTTTGGCCCTTGTTCCTGTAACTCAAATCCTAGCCCGGTATATCCCATTTTAATTTTACACCATTGTGAACCTTACGCCTTTTTTACTCTCTGATGGAGCTTCTCGGCATTAAAAAATCTTCGTAAACTAAATCACACGTGTATATGTTGACACTTAAGAGATATACATTCAAGAAAATCAAGGGCAATGGTGATATATATGCGGATTAGACACAAAAAAAAATCACTCAACAAATGGCTACAATTTAAGGAATGTGTTTAGTGACGGCATCAAATTCCTAATTGATGGAGAAAGGTCTGGTGGCAAGAAAAGCTGCTTCTAGGAGGTTGTCAAGTGTTTAAGCTCGACGATTTCATTCTTGGGTGGTTGGTTTGGCCCTTGTTCCTGTAACTCGAATCCTAGCTCAGTATATCCCATTTTAATTTTACACCATTGTGAACCTTACGCCTTTTTTACTCTCTGATTGAGGTTCTCGGCATTGAAAAATCTTCGTAAACTAAATCACACGTTTATATGTTGACATTTAAGAGATATACAGTCAAGCAAATCAAGGGCAATGGTGATATATATGTGGATTAGACACCAAAAAAAAATCATTCAACAAATGGCTACAATTTAAGGAATGTGTTTAGTGACGGCATCAGATTCCTAATTGATGAAGAAAGGTCTGGTGGCAAGAAAAGCTGCTTCTAGGAGGGTGTCAAGTATTTTCACTAGACGATTCCATTCTTGGGTGGTTGGTTTGGCCCTTGTTCCTGTAACTCAAATCCTAGCCCCGGTATATCCCATTTTAATTTTACACCATTTTGAACCTTACGCCTTTTTTACTCTCTGATGGAGGTTCTCGGCATTGAAAAATCCTCGTAAACTAAATCACACGTGTATATGTTGACATTTAAGAGATATACATTCAAGAAAATTAAGGGCAATGGTGATATATATGCGGATTAGACACCAAAAAAAAATCACTCAACAAATGGCTACAATTTAAGGAATGTGTTTAGTGACAGCATCAGATTCCTAATTGATGGAGAAAAGTCTGGTGGCAAGAAAAGCTGCTTCTAGGAGGGTGTCAGGTGTTTTCGCTCGACGATTCCATTCTTGGGTGGTTGATTTGGCCCTAGTTCCTGTAACTCGAATCCTAGCCAGTTATATCCCATTTTAATTTTACACCATTGTGAACCTTACGCCTTTTTTACTCTCTGATCGAGGTTCTCGGCATTGAAAAATCTTCGTAAACTAAATCACACGTGTATATGTTGACATTTAAGAGATATACAGTCAAGAAAATCAAGGGCAATGGTGATATATATGCGGATTAGACACCAAAAAACAAAACACACTCAACAAATGGCCACAATTTAAGGAATGTGTTTAGTGACGGTGTCAGATTCCTAATTGATGGAGAAAGGTCTGGTGGCAAGAAAAGCTACTTCTAGGAGGTTGTCAATTGTTTTCGCTCGATGATTCCATTCTTGGGTGGTTGGTTTGGCCCTTGTTCCAGTAACTCGAATCCTAGCCAGGTATATTCCATTTAAATTTTACACCATTGTGAACCTTACGCCTTTTCTACTCTCTGATCGAGGTTCTCGGCATTGAAAAATCTTCGTAAACTAAATCACACGTGTAAATGTTGACATTTAAGAGATATACAGTCAAGAAAATCTAGGGAAATGGTGATATATATGCGGATTAGACATAAAAAAAACACTAAACAAATGGCCACAATTTAAGGAATGTGTTTAGTGACGGCATCAGATTCCTAAATGATGGAGAAAGGTCTGGTGGCAAAAAAAGCTGCTTCTAGGTGGTTGTCAAGTGTTTTCGCTCGACGATTCCATTCTTGGGTGGTTGGTTTGGCCCTTGTTCCTGTAACTCGAATCCTAGCCCAGTATATCCCATTTTAATTTTACACCATTGTGAACCTTACGCCTTTTTTACTCTCTGATTGAGGTTCTCGGCATTGAAAAATCATCGTAAACTAAATCACACGTGTATATGTTGACATTTAAGAGATATACTATCGAGAAAATCACGGGCAATGGTGATATATATGCGGATTAGATACCAAAAAAAACACTCAACAAATAAATTTAAGAAATGTGTTTAGTGATGGCATGAGATTCCTAATTGATGGAGAAAGGTCTGGTGGCAAGAAAAGCTGCTTCTAGGAGGGTGTCAAATATTTTCACTCGACGATTCCATTCTTGGGTGGTTGGTTTGGCCCTTGTTCCTTTAACTCGAATCCTAGCCCGGTATATCCCATTTTAATTTTACACCATAGTGAACCTTACGCCTTTTTTACTCTCTGATCGAGGTTCTCGGCATTGAAAAATCTTCGTAAACTAAATCACACGTGTATATATTGACATTTAAGACATATACAGTCAAGCAAATCAAGGGCAATGGTGATATATATGCGGATTAGACACCAAAAAAAATCACTCAAGAAATGGCTACAATTTAAGGAATGTGTTTAGTGACGGCATCAGATTCCAAATTGATGGAGAAAGGTCTGGTGGCAAAAAAAAACTGCTTCTAGGAGGTTGTCAAGTGTTTTCGCTCGACGATTCCATTCTTGGGTGGTTGGTTTGGCCCTTGTTCCTGTCACTCGAATCCTAGCCCAGTATATCCCATTTTAATTTTACACCATTGTGAACCTTACGCCTTTTTTACTCTCTGATTGAGGTTCTCGGCATTGAAAAATCTTCGTAAACTAAATCACACGTGTATATGTTGACATTTAAGAGATATACAGTCAAGAAAATCAAGGGCAATGGTGATATATATGCGGATTAAACTAAATATTTTCACTCGACGATTCCATTCTTGGGTGGTTGGTTTGACCCTTGTTCCTGTAACTCGAATCTTAGCCCGGTATATCCCATTTTAATTATACACCATTGTGAACCTTACGCCTTTTTTACTTTCTGATCGAGGTTCTCGGCATTGAAAAATCTTCGTAAACTAAATCACACGTGTATATGTTGACATTTAAGAGATATACAGTCAAGAAAATCAAGGGCAATGGTGATATATATGCGAATTAGACACCAAAAAACAAAACACACTCAACAAATGGCCGCAATTTAAGGAATGTGTTTAGTGACGGTATCAGATTCCTAATTGATGGAGAAAGGTCTGGTGGCAAGAAAAGCTGCTTCTAGGAGGTTGTCAAGTGTTTTCGCTCGACGATTCCATTCTTGGGTGGTTGGTTTGGCCCTTGTTACTGTAACTCGAATCCTAGCCCGGTATATTCCACTTTAATTTTACACCATTGTGAACCTTACGCCTTTTTTACTCTCTGATCGAGGTTCTCGGCATTGAAAAATCATCGTAAACTAAATCACACGTGTATATGTCGACATTTAAAAGATATACAGTCAAGAAAATCAAGGGCAATGGTGATATATATATGCGGATTAGAGATAAAAAAAAACACTCAACAAATGGCTACAATTTAAGGAATGTGTTTAGTGAAGGCATCAGATTCCTAATTGATGGAGAAAGGTCTGTTGGCAAGAAAAGCTGCATCTAGGAGGTTGTCAAGTGTTTTCGCTCGACGATTCCATTCTTGGGTGGTTGGCTTGGCCCTTGTTCCTGTAACTCGAATCTTAGACCGGTATATCCCATTTTAATTATACACCATTGTGAACCTTACGCCTTTTTTACTCTCTGATTGAGGTTCTCGTCATTGAAAAATCTTCGTAAACTAAATCACACGTGCATATGTTGACATTTAAGAGATATACAGTCAAGTAAATCAAGGGCAATGGTGATATATATGCGGATTAAACTAAATATTTTCACTCGACGATTCCATTCTTGGGTGGTTTGTTTGCTCCTTGTTCCTGTAACTCGAATCTTAGACCGGTATATCCCATTTTAATTATACACCATTGTGAACCTTACGCCTTTTTTACTCTCTGATTGAGGTCCTCGGCATTGAAAAATCTTCGTAAACTAAATCACACGTGTATATGTCGACATTTAAGAGATATACAGTCAAGAAAATCATGGGCAATGGTGATATATATGCGGATTAGACATAAAAAAAACACTCAACAAATGGCTACAATTTAAGGAATGTGTTTAGTGACGGCATCTAATTCCTAATTGATGGAGAAAGGTCTGGTGGCAAGAAAATCTGCTTCTAGGAAGTTGTCAAGTGTTTTCGCTCGACGATTCCATTCTTGGGTGGTTGGTTTGGCCCTTGTTCCTGTAACTCGAATCCTAGCCCAGTATATCCCATTTTAATTTTACACCATTGTGAACCTTACGCCTTTTTTACTCTCTGATTGAGGTTCTCGGCATTGAAACATCTTCGTAAACTAAATCACACATGTATATGTTGACATTTAAGAGATATACAGTCAAGAAAATCAAGGGCAATGGTGATATATATGCGGATTAGACACCAAAAAACAAAACACACTCAGCAAATGGCCATAATTTAAGGAATGTGTTTAGTGACGGTGTCAGATTCCTAATTGATGGAGAAAGGTCTGGTGGCAAGAAAAGCTACTTCTAGGAGGTTGTCAATTGTTTTCGCTCGATGATTCCATTCTTGGGTGGTTGGTTTGGCCCTTGTTCCAGTAACTCGAATCCTACCCAGGTATATTCCATTTAAATTTTACACCATTGTGAACCTTACACCTTTTCTACTCTCTGATCGAGGTTCTCGGCATTGAAAAATCTTCGTAAACTAAATCACACGTGTAAATATTGACATTTAAGAGATATACAGTCAAGAAAATCTAGGGAAATGGTGATATATATGCGGATTAGACATAAAAAAAACACTAAACAAATGGCCACAATTTAAGGAATGTGTTTAGTGACGGCATCAGATTCCTAAATGATGGAGAAAGGTCTGGTGGCAAAAAAAGCTGCTTCTAGGTGGTTGTCAAGTGTTTTCGCTCGACGATTCCATTCTTGGGTGGTTGGTTTGGCCCTTGTTCCTGTAACTCGAATCCTAGCCCAGTATATCCCATTTTAATTTTACACCATTGTGAACCTTACGCCTTTTTTACTCTCTGATTGAGGTTCTCGGCATTGAAAAATCTTCGTAAACTAAATCACACGTGTATATGTTGACATTTAAGAGATATACTATCGAGAAAATCACGGGCAATGGTGATATATATGCGGATTAGATACCAAAAAAAACACTCAACAAATAAATTTAAGAAATGTGTTTAGTGATGGCATAAGATTCCTAATTGATGGAGAAAGGTCTGGTGGCAAGAAAAGCTGCTTCTAGGAGGGTGTCAAATATTTTCACTCGACGATTCCATTCTTGGGTGGTTGGTTTGGCCCTTGTTCCTTTAACTCGAATCCTAGCCCGGTATATCCCATTTTAATTTTACACCATAGTGAACCTTACGCCTTTTTTACTCTCTGATCGAGGTTCTCGGCATTGAAAAATCTTCGTAAACTAAATCACACGTGTATATATTGACATTTAAGACATATACAGTCAAGCAAATCAAGGGCAATGGTGATATATATGCGGATTAGACACCAAAAAAAATCACTCAAGAAATGGCTACAATTTAAGGAATGTGTTTAGTGACGGCATCAGATTCCAAATTGATGGAGAAAGGTCTGGTGGCAAAAAAAAACTGCTTCTAGGAGGTTGTCAAGTGTTTTCGCTCGACGATTCCATTCTTGGGTGGTTGGTTTGGCCCTTGTTCCTGTCACTCGAATCCTAGCCCAGTATATCCCATTTTAATTTTACACCATTGTGAACCTTACGCCTTTTTTACTCTCTGATTGAGGTTCTCGGCATTGAAAAATCTTCGTAAACTACATCACACGTGTATATGTTGACATTTAAGAGATATACAGTCAAGAAAATCAAGGGCAATGGTGATATATATGCGGATTAAACTAAATATTTTCACTCGACGATTCCATTCTTGGGTGGTTGGTTTGACCCTTGTTCCTGTAACTCGAATCTTAGCCCGGTATATCCCATTTTAATTATACACCATTGTGAACCTTACGCCTTTTTTACTTTCTGATCGAGGTTCTCGGCATTGAAAAATCTTCGTAAACTAAATCACACGTGTATATGTTGACATTTTAGAGATATACAGTCAAGAAAATCAAGGGCAATGGTGATATATATGCGAATTAGACACCAAAAAACAAAACACACTCAACAAATGGCCGCAATTTAAGGAATGTGTTTAGTGACGGTATCAGATTCCTAATTGATGGAGAAAGGTCTGGTGGCAAGAAAAGCTTCTTCTAGGAGGTTGTCAAGTGTTTTCGCTCGACGATTCCATTCATGGGTGGTTGGTTTGGCCCTTGTTACTGTAACTCGAATCCTAGCCCGGTATATTCCACTTTAATTTTACACCATTGTGAACCTTACGCCTTTTTTACTCTCTGATCGAGGTTCTCGGCATTGAAAAATCATCGTAAACTAAATCAAACGTGTATATGTCGACATTTAAAAGATATACAGTCAAGAAAATCAAGGGCAATGGTGATATATATATGCGGATTAGAGATAATAAAAACACTCAACAAATGGCTACAATTTAAGGAATGTGTTTAGTGAAGGCATCAGATTCCTAATTGATGGAGAAAGGTCTGTTGGCAAGAAAAGCTGCATCTAGGAGGTTGTCAAGTGTTTTCGCTCGACGATTCCATTCTTGGGTGGTTGGCTTGGCCCTTGTTCCTGTAACTCGAATCTTAGACCGGTATATCCCATTTTAATTATACACCATTGTGAACCTTACGCCTTTTTTACTCTCTGATTGAGGTTCTCGTCATTGAAAAATCTTCGTAAACTAAATCACACGTGCATATGTTGACATTTAAGAGATATACAGTCAAGAAAATCAAGGGCAATGGTGATATATATGCGGATTAAACTAAATATTTTCACTCGACGATTCCATTCTTGGGTGGTTTGTTTGCTCCTTGTTCCTGTAACTCGAATCTTAGACCGGTATATCCCATTTTAATTATACACCATTGTGAACCTTACGCCTTTTTTACTCTCTGATTGAGGTTCTCGGCATTGAAAAATCTTCGTAAACTAAATCACACGTGTATATGTCGACATTTAAGAGATATACAGTCAAGAAAATCATGGGCAATGGTGATATATATGCGGATTAGACATAAAAAAAACACTCAACAAATGGCTACAATTTAAGGAATGTGTTTAGTGACGGCATCTGATTCCTAATTGATGGAGAAAGGTCTGGTGGCAAGAAAAGCTGCTTCTAGGAAGTTGTCAAGTGTTTTCGCTCGACGATTCCATTCTTGGGTGGTTGGTTTGGCCCTTGTTCCTGTAACTCGAATCCTAGCCCAGTATATCCCATTTTAATTTTACACCATTGTGAACCTTACGCCTTTTTTACTCTCTGATTGAGGTTCTCGGCATTGAAAAATCTTCGTAAACTAAATCACACGTGTATATGTTGACATTTAAGAGATATACAGTCAAGAAAATCAAGGGCAATGGTGATATATATGCGGATTAGACACCAATAAACAAAACACACTCAGCAAATGGCCATAATTTAAGGAATGTGTTTAGTGACGGTATCAGATTCCTAATTGATGGTGAAAGGTCTGGTGGCAAGAAAAGCTGCTTCTAGGAGGTTGTCAAGTGTTTTCGCTCGACGATTCCATTCTTGGGTGGTTGGTTTGAACCTTGTTCCTGAAACTCGAATCCTAGCCAGGTATATTCCATTTTAATTTTACACCATTGTGAACCTTACGCCTTTTTTACTCTCTGATCGAGGTTCTCGGCATTGAAAACTCTTCGTAAACTAAATCACACGTGTATATGTTGACATTTAAGAGATATACAGTCAAGAAAATCAAGGGCAATAGCGATATATATGCGGATTAGACATAAAAAAAACACTCAACAAATGTCTACAATTTAAGGAATGTGTTTAGTGACGGCATCAGATTCCTAATTGATGGAGAAAGGTCTGGTGGCAAGAAAAGCTGCTTCTAGGAGGTTGTCAAGTGTTTTCGCTCGACGATTCCATTCTTGGGTGGTTGATTTGGCCCTTGTTCCTGTAACTCGAATCCTAGCCCAGTATATCCCATTTTAATTTTACACCATTGTGAACCTTACGCCTTTTTTACTCTCTGATTGAGGTTCTCGGCAATGAAAAATCTTCGTAAACTAAATCACACGTGTATATGTTGACATTTAGGAGATATACTGTCGAGAAAATCAAGGGCAATGGTGATATATATGCGGATTAGACACCAAAAAAAAACACTCAACAAATGGCTACAATTTAAGAAATGTGTTTAGTGATGGCATCAGATTCATAATTGATGGAGAAAGGTCTGGTGGCAAGAAAAGCTGCTTCTAGGAGGGTGTCAAGTATTTTCACTCGACGATTCCATTCTTGGGTGGTTGGTTTGTGTAACGCCTGTGTCACTTCAACCATCAAACAACTGCCAAGCCAATGAAATATTGTATTTCATACTTGGGATCTGAATAAATATGTGCATCATTTGCACATATCAATTCTTGTTCAATTTCAAGCTCTAAATCGCTTTCTGGAAGGTTATACGCGCACTGATGCGTAAATATAACCAGTTTAAATCCAACGAACACTCCAGAATAGTGAAATAGGCTTAACATACCTTAAATAACCTTTACATAACTTAGATATAAGTTTTGAAAGGTTTGGTATGGTAAAATCAAAGTTTAATTGCTTACATGACCATAAGTTAAACACACCTTAAATATCCTTTACATAGCTTAGAAATAGGCTTTGAGGGGTTTGCTGTGCTAAAATAAACTTTTGGGACATTCAGGGACTAAAAGTGTCAAAAAGTGCACAAGTTTGCATTTTCGCGCATAACTTACGTTCTGAATACATCCGGACATCCAAAAATTTATGAAAGCATGACTACATTATATTTTAGTGTTCGCCTTAAGAAAAATCCATTCGTTGCGTCATTTGGATCGTTTTTCGCGCTTGTGCGCATTTCGTCGTAATTAAGCGAACATCGCGTTCGTACGGCCAAACGAACCAACATCAGACATATTTTTGAACATGTTTCATGTCCACAATGTTTAGGCAACATTTTAGGGCCTTAAAGTTGGCTTTACGGGCCTTAGAAGTGCCGGAAATGGGCTGAATACACAACAGGGACCAAAACTGTAATTTCTGATCTGTCATGGCCAGGCGGCCCGCCTCAGTTTCTGTTAACTCCCACGCGGGCCGCGTCCGCCTGTCTGATCAGATTAGAACGAACAGTCAGCACGATCCAGCTGTTTTAACCACAACCACATGCTTGCAACTTGCAAATTCAGCTGATAAGGACCATTTTAGGCTACCACAACTTTGCAACACTTGTACGGATGGGATTAAGGCACGTTTTCCATGAAACGATCTTAACGGTGGACCGAATACTATAAATACCCCACCCCCCATTGTTCATAATCACTAGAAATTTGATTTGAGAAACTCTAAGTTGAAACATTTGTTTCATACCTGAGATTTTTGAATCGAGTTTAGCATTCGGGGACCCTTCGTAAGTATTCTTTCGTTCTTTTCCTTATTTTACTACTTTTCGAGTCGGAAAGTCAAACTTTGTTTGACTTTCAACGTTGACCAGTAATGGTCAATGCGAAGTTCGTTTGAACTTCGCAACGTGAGTGTAATCACGTTGGTTATAGTCCTTTGGGACTATGCCTACTGATTACCACGTTGTCTAGGGTCGTAGGGTAAGCGATCTAATAAATCGCTTATGCCTCGAACCCGACCCATTTGGTCGATCATTAGGATCCGACCAAACACATTAGGTGACCATAGTAGGTAGGGAATAACCTTCCGAGGTTATACCCTATGGTCACATCGTTTGGGTAGTTGTATGATAGGTAGTTTATATGCCTTAGGTAAATTACCAGAATACCCTTTTCATGTATAATTGGTAATTAAGCATATGTAACCTAAACTTTTGTCACATAACTGATTATGTAACATGTTTAGGCATATAACACTTGTCATGGGACTAGTTAGGCGGTCCGAACGCGTTTCACGCGCACGACGCGTTAAAGTAGCATAAGCTACCTTAATGGGTCACGATGGGTCAAAAGCATTAGGTTAGGTTTCATTTAGTATGTAGGCTTTGTTAAACCATATGACACGAGTCTCTATACTTGTTTGGTTTACGAACCCTCATTCTATCCAATCATCCGATCAAGGTCCGATTTATTAACATAGTTACCTATATTAGGTGCCATTTTATATCCGCGACCTCTAGCATTGTTTGGTTGTTACTCAAGGACTACTGAGCAATCTCAAGTGAGTACATAGACCCCTCTTTTACTGTTTTCCAAACTGTTTTGGGGTGAAACACATGTGCCTACTTGTTACTTTCATGCTTTACATGTTTTCACATCATATACCTGCTATGTTCGTTAGTACATTATAGTACATGATTTTATTACCATTTATGCTATGTATGCCCATTGAGTGCGTATTTAGTACATCGTTTTACATTACATTTCATGCTACGTGTGCCCATGGTGTGCATTACTTAGTACAGCTGATTTCATCACATGCTTACATTTTGACATTTGTTTATACATGTTATTACTTATCATTTGACAAACTAAATGACTATCTATGATTTAAATACTGATTTCTCAATGAACATAAAATAAAATGTTGAATTGTACTTATTTTATGTTCACCAGACCGATTGTTAGTATGATATAGCGCTATAGGATTTGACACCCCATTCCTGTTGTCATGGAATGTCTGAAACCAATTTGTTGCTCCATCCAAATAGGGATTGCCTTTGTGGTATTTCTATAGTCTCAAAGGTGTATTTTGATGCACCAGGTCTGAATGAATTCTTAAATCACACTATTAAAGTATAATTCGATATACTCTCATGTGTGGTATTGTACAAACCAACATATATTTATCACATCCAAAGCATATTTTGATATGTTACTTATGAAACCAAAACATAGTTTAATATGATATTTATCACATCCAAAGCATATTTTGATATGTTACTTATGAAACCAAAACATAGTTTAATATGATATTTATCACATCCAAAGCATATTTTGATATGTTACTTATGAAACCAAAACATAGTTTAATATGTTATTTATCACATCCAAAGCATATTTTGATATGTTACTTATGAAACCAAAACATAGTTTAATACGTTACTTACAAATCCTAAGTATACTTTTGATATGCTACTATAAGGTTATTTGTTTAACCTTACATTACTTACAATACATAAACATTTCTAGAATTGTTAAACATAAACATTCTATATCGGTGGTTTGATTTGAGTAAGTGATTAAGTAACGATGCGTGTGTAATATGATACAAGCATGGTGGATACGCCGCTGGTACTTCCTATATATAAGTGTTTGTATGGTATTACATATTGTAGCGTTATTTGAATCATTTCAGTTTGAGACATAGAACATTTTATACAAGTAACATACTTTTCACAAGACATTGTTTTACAAAACAACTTATCTTATACAAACTCATTTTTCATGGTTATTCATTTAACCATACAATATTTCTCTTATTTATACATATCATCTGATCTTATAAATTTTCAAATGATTTACAAGACAAAGCAAATTACAAGGTTCATGACTAAACATTTTCACAAACATAAGTCATGAATCCTATTTTCACAAAACCTATGTATCTCACAGGCATTTTTATGCTGACGTACCTATTTTCACATGTGTTTTCAGGAGATGATGCATAGGACTTATCAAGACATACTTAGGCGGACCTGTGCCTTAGTGACTTAAAACGAGACAAGACGAGTTAATTATGTTGTACTTCTTTGTTTGTTAAGACATTGTATCACTTTTGATTAATAAAATGAAACTTCAATTGCCATGGATTTGAAACATTTAATTCTGTTACAACACTCCCCGACGTTTCCGCCACGTTTTGTATGTTCTACGTGGTCGGGGTGTGACAGAAAAGATGGTATCAGAGCCAATGGTTATAGGGAATTAGGTTATTAGTAATGCTTTGACCTAGTCTATAACTTTTCTAGGACCCTAACGCGAGTTTACTTGCGTTTAGTCATAAAACAATACCGTCACCTATCCTTAGGCGATGACCACGACAAGAACATAAATTTCAAAACCGCTTTGAAAACTAATCATCTGTTCTAGGATGATTGATTACTAGGTTTTGAACCCTCTGTTATATGGTTTTGAACCCCTTTGAGTTTTCAAAATCTCGTCAAGGTTTTGGGTTTTAAATAATGTGAACACGTGCAAACTGGAAGGGTGAATGCCTGTATTCTGGGTTTTCTGTCTAGGCAAGCACTTCGTATATATCTCATCAGACGTGAGACCAGTTGTGCTTACCTGGGAATTCTTGGGATGAGTGTTCACTTATAGGCGAGCATGTCTTCGCGATACATTATTTTAATCCATTTACTTTGATTAGTCATTGTGTGTCGTTTGTTGCTTTATAGTAACAAACAAATGACCACTATCCTTGCTTTCATCAGATTTGATTCATCTCATTCTTTTCGTCTAAATCTCTCACTCGTTTCCTTTCATGTTTCCTCTTTTAGAATGCCTCCTCGACGCGACAATCAGATGGCAAATGACGAACTGGCGGGAATCATCGCACAGCAAATGGCTGTTGCCTTCCCAAATCTTTATGCTCAAATGATGCAAGCCATCAACAACAACCATGCCCCATGCAATTTCAAAACTTTTAACTCGGCTAAACCACTCAAGTTTAGTGGTTCTGAGGGAGCGACTGGGCTTCTTCAATGGTTCGAAAGCATTGAGAATACCTTCCGTCACGTTCAGTGCCCTGAAAATCGCAAGGTCGAGTTTTCTTCAAGTGTGTTTCAGAAGAGGGCTTTTACGTGGTGGAACGGGGTGATGAGAGACCGCGGTGCTGATGTAGCATTAGCACAGACTTGGGCTGAGCTTAGGGCTCTTATGATGAAGGAGTTTTGCCCTCGTCATGAACTACGAGCTTTGGAGAGGGAGTTTGATGATTTGAAGCAAGACAGTGGTGAACATCGAGCCTATACTGACCGTTTTGAAGAATTGAGCCTGTTGTGTCCTGCTATGGTTACTCCTGTGGATAAGGCGATCGAGAAATATACTGATGGTCTTCCTGACTTAGTTCAGGATATTGTTACTGGCAGCAACCCTACTACTGTCAGACAAGCCATTGAACTGTCTGCCACCCTAACTGAATCCCACATCAGAAAGAAAAAGCTGTTTCGGAAGGGTGACCCAAGACCATCTGACAAGACTGCTCAAGTGGAACCAAAGGAAGAACATGCTGAGGTGTCCAAGAAGAAGAAACGCAAAGCCTCTCAAAACTACGCAGTAACTGCTCAAGACAAACAGGTTGCACCAAACCAGCCAGCACAACCTCGCAAAAGGCAAAACTATGTTGGTACCGCACCTTTGTGCAACAAGTGCAACCGTCATCATCTAGAGCAAGAGCAGTGTCACAAATGTACCCACTGTGGGCGGTTGGGACATTTGATCAATGTATGTCGATATGCAAATCAAGCTGCTGCAAACCCTGCTGCTGTTCAAGCACGGTTCCCTCCGGGGTCATGTTATAACTGTGGTGACCATACCCACTACAGGAACAATTTCCCAAGACTTGTTAACATACCTCCAGCGCGAGGATGAGCATTTAACATCAATGAGGCAAACATGAACAATGATGCAGCGGTGAACAATTAGTGTTTTGTATTTCCATGGTTGTTATCTTTTGACACTTCAAGACAATTCGGTTGTTACATAAATAAAGATTTGTTGTTTTTATTTCTGCAAAATTTATACGTTTGTATGAATGCTTGATGCAACCTTATGATGTCAACCCAAATACAAACTACTCGTGTGGTCCTGTCATTTTATGATCACTTATGATCTCCCCAAGAACCATAAACACTTGTTTCTTTTAAGAAACAAAGCCAAACTCTTACTAAGAATCCTTCTATCTTTATAGATGAATCCTTGGAAATGATTAAAGTGCCAAATGAAATCCATAGATTGGATTCCTAGTGTGCTTTAATTATCTATACCTAAAGAGAACGAATTAAAGAATCAAGTTAACTAATTATGTGCTTATATGTTTTCTTTTATGTTTTGTGGTTGTTTGTAATCCATCCAAATCCTCGTAGAATCTTCCATATCTTATATGAGGGATTCATAGAAGGATATCCAAAGTTACTATCTTAAATCCTTAATAGACTTCTACGTTGTAGTCAAGTCCTTTGGGTTTTAAAGTACTATTCTATAATTGGACCTCTTGCATGGTCTAGTTAAACAGATTGATTTTGAAAATCTGATTAGAAATATCATGTGATATATAAATGAAAAGATCCCTTAAGTGGTCTATTTAAAAAGATCATACGACGATCTAGTTAAGAAGATCATGCGTTGATCTAGTTAAAAGGATCGTTCGTTGATCTAACTAAAAGGACCCTTTGGTGGTCTAGTCGAGTCGTTTCATGTTTATTCAAGTGATTTTCCTTTCTACGCATTACGAAATGAACTGTGCGGACTGTGCAAGGAATTACGTAATTATGGAGGCCTACATAATTATGGAAATTCAGTGCACAGAAACCACAAGAAGTTTTGTCATGTGTTAAGATCTATAGTGACGAGAATGATGATACGGGAGAAGTCTTGGACCTTAACCAATGTCATTCATTCTCACACTCCCCAATTCTGATTTCAAGCACTCACAAGTTTACTATGATAAGTCTTCATAAGAAACGTTTTTCTTGTCTGTAGTTCAAAAATTCCATGTTTTACTACTACAAGGAATTCACTTTGAGGGTTAACAAATTCGCTAAGAGTTCTAAAATGGCCCAAAGTTTTTACTTAAGGGTTCAATGGATCTATTAGAAGGCGAAATCGTCACAGCTGTCTTCACAAGTTTCCTCTAAAATTAAATTTCGGGACGAAATTTCCTAAAGTAGGGGAGACTGTAACACCTGTGTCACTTCAACCATCAAACAACTGCCAAGCCAATGAAATATTGTATTTCATACTTGGGATCTGAATAAATATGTGCATCATTTGCACATATCAATTCTTGTTCAATTTCAAGCTCTAAATCGCTTTCTGGAAGGTTATACGCGCACTGATGCGTAAATATAACCAGTTTAAATCCAACGAACACTCCAGAATAGTGAAATAGGCTTAACATACCTTAAATAACCTTTACATAACTTAGATATAAGTTTTGAAAGGTTTGGTATGGTGAAATCAAAGTTTAATTGCTTACAGGGACTAAAGTTGACAAACTGCGAAAGTATGCCAATTTGAACTGTAACGAACATTCCGGAACATGACCATAAGTTAAACACCCCTTAAATATCCTTTACATAGCTTAGAAATAGGCTTTGAGGGGTTTGGTGTGCTAAAATAAACTTTTGGGACATTCAGGGACTAAAAGTGTCAAAAAGTGCACAAGTTTGCATTTTCGCGCATAACTTACGTTCTGAATACATCCGGACATCCAAAAATTTATGAAAGCATGACTACATTATATTTTAGTGTTCGCCTTAAGAAAAATCCATTCGTTGCGTCATTTGGATCGTTTTTCGCGCTTGTGCGCATTTCGTCGTAATTAAGCGAACATCGCGTTCGTACGGCCAAACGAACCAACATCAGACATATTTTTGAACATGTTTCATGTCCACAATGTTTAGGCAACATTTTAGGGCCTTAAAGTTGGCTTTACGGGCCTTAGAAGTGCCGGAAATGGGCTGAATACACAACAGGGACCAAAACTGTAATTTCTGATCTGTCATGGCCAGGCGGCCCGCCTCAGTTTCTGTTACGTCCCACGCGGGCCGCGTCCGCCTGTCTGATCAGATTAGAACGAACAGTCAGCACGATCCAGCTGTTTTAACGACAACCACATGCTTGCAACTTGCAAATTCAGCTGATAAGGACCATTTTAGGCTACCACAACTTTGCAACACTTGTACGAATGGGATTAAGGAACGTTTTCCATGAAACGATCTTAACGGTGGACCGAATACTATAAATACCCCACCCCCCATTGTTCATAATCACTAGAAATTTGATTTGAGAAACTCTAAGTTGAAACATTTGTTTCATACCTGAGATTTTTGAATCGAGTTTAGCATTCGGGGACCCTTCGTAAGTATTCTTTCGTTCGTTTCCTTATTTTACTGCTTTTCGAGTCGGAAAGTCAAACTTTGTTTGACTTTCAGCGTTGACCAGTAATGGTCAATGCGAAGTTCGTTTGAACTTCGCAACGTGAGTGTAATCACGTTGGTTATAGTCCTTTGGGACTATGCCTACTGATTACCACGTTGTCTAGGGTCGTAGGGTAAGCGATCTAATAAATCGCTTATGCCTCGAACCCGACCCATTTGGTCGATCATTAGGATCCGACCAAACACATTAGGTGACCATAGTAGGTAGGGAATAACCTTCCGAGGTTATACCCTATGGTCACATCGTTTGGGTAGTTGTATGATAGGTAGTTTATATGCCTTAGGTAAATTACCAGAATACCCTTTTCATGTATAATTGGTAATTAAGCATATGTAACCTAAACTTTTGTCACATAACTGATTATGTAACATGTTTAGGCATATAACACTTGTCATGGGACTAGTTAGGCGGTCCGAACGCGTTTCACGCGCACGACGCGTTAAAGTAGCATAAGCTACCTTAATGGGTCACGATGGGTCAAAAGCATTAGGTTAGGTTTCATTTAGTATGTAGGCTTTGTTAAACCATATGACACGAGTCTCTATACTCGTTTGGTTTACGAACCCTCATTCTATCCAATCATCCGATCAAGGTCCGATTTATTAACATAGTTACCTATATTAGGTGCCATTTTATATCCGCGACCTCTAGCATTGTTTGGTTGTTACTCAAGGACTACTGAGCAATCTCAAGTGAGTACATAGACCCCTCTTTTACTGTTTTCCAAACTGTTTTGGGGTGAAACACATGTGCCTACTTGTTACTTTCATGCTTTACATGTTTTCACATCATATACCTGCTATGTTCGTTAGTACATTATAGTACATGATTTTATTACCATTTATGCTATGTATGCCCATTGAGTGCGTATTTAGTACATCGTTTTACATTACATTTCATGCTACGTGTGCCCATGGTGTGCATTACTTAGTACAGCTGATTTCATCACATGCTTACATTTTGACATTTGTTTATACATGTTATTACTTATCATTTGACAAACTAAATGACTATCTATGATTTAAATACTGATTTCTCAATGAACATAAAATAAAATGTTGAATTGTACTTATTTTATGTTCACCAGACCGATTGTTAGTATGATATAGCGCTATAGGATTTGACACCCCATTCCTGTTGTCATGGAATGTCTGAAACCAATTTGTTGCTCCATCCAAATAGGGATTGCCTTTGTGGTATTTCTATAGTCTCAAAGGTGTATTTTGATGCACCAGGTCTGAATAAATTCTTAAATCACACTATTAAAGTATAATTCGATATACTCTCATGTGTGGTATTGTACAAACCAACATATATTTATCACATCCAAAGCATATTTTGATATGTTACTTATGAAACCAAAACATAGTTTAATATGATATTTATCATATCCAAAGCATATTTTGATATGTTACTTATGAAACCAAAACATAGTTTAATATGATATTTATCACATCCAAAGCATATTTTGATATGTTACTTATGAAACCAAAACATAGTTTAATACGTTACTTACAAATCCTAAGTATACTTTTGATATGCTACTATAAGGTTATTTGTTTAACCTTACATTACTTACAATACATAAACATTTCTAGAATTGTTAAACATAAACATTCTATATCGGTGGTTTGATTTGAGTAAGTGATTAAGTAACGATGCGTGTGTAATATGATACAAGCATGGTGGATACGCCGCTGGTACTTCCTATATATAAGTGTTTGTATGGTATTACATATTGTAGTGTTATTTGAATCATTTCAGTTTGAGACATAGAACATTTTATACAAGTAACATACTTTTCACAAGACATTGTTTTACAAAACAACTTATCTTATACAAACTCATTTTTCATGGTTATTCATTTAACCATACAATATTTCTCTTATTTATACATATCATCTGATCTTATAAATTTTCAAAGGGCAAATACCACAAAAAAACCAATATACTTTCTGTATTTTCTCACAAAAGTCCCTCAACTTATATTTTGCATATAAAAGTCCCTTAACTTGTTAAATTTGAACATTATTATGATTATTTAAAAAAAAGAGAAGTGGTAACCGGTTGTCCCGGTAGTTTTGGTTACATGGAAAAAATCCACATAGCATGATACTCGTTTTTTAATCAATTTCTTGTTGTTTTATCTTATGTGATATGAAGAAGGGGCTGTTTGGCTAAGCTTATTTTTTTTTGACTTATTTACTTATTTGCTTTTTGAAAAGTTAAAAGGTGTTTGGGTTAGCTTATTATGTGAGAGGAATAAGTAAATAAGTCATTCCATTATGACTTATTTGCTTTTCAAATAAGCAAATAAGTCAAAACAATAAGCTTAGCCAAACAGCCCCGAAATTGTTTTTAGAAGCCACCATGAAAGTGTGAAAGTGGATGATGACATCAGTGTTAAACAAAATCACCCTTTAATATTTTCCTCATAATTGTTGAGTTTTAAGTTCGTATCCATTAGTTTGCTTACTCACTATAATATTTATTAGTTTTTCTCAGTAGATATCATCCACATAAATATTACTTCTATCCTATTTGACATTAGCGAATTTTTTTTTATTATGGATTATATATTCATGCTTTTGTAGGATGGAGTCATATTCGAATGAATATGATGATTTTAGTGATGATATTTAAAATAGTTGAACCAATATTTTGATTACAATTGATGTTTTTGTCATTTGTTCGCAAAAATATATTTTTATAAAAGGACTAAAACGGAGAAAAAATCCCAACAATAACTACATAATAAAGAGAAAAAAAAACAAATGTCTAAATAATTTGCTTTCATATTTTTTTGACACGTAGATTGTCCATGTCAGCATTGTATATTTTACTCATATGCCACATCAGCAATAAATAGGCTATTATAAGTCATTTCACAATAATGTTCAAATTTAACAAGTTAAGTGACTTTTATATGCAAAAAATAAGTTGAGGGACTTTTGTGAGAAAATACAGAAAGTATATTGGTTTTTTGTGGTATTTGCCCTTTGAAAATTTATAAGATCAGATGATATGTATAAATAAGAGAAATATTGTATGGTTAAATGAATAACCATTTCAGTTTGAGACATAGAACATTTTATACAAGTAACATACTTTTCACAAGACATTGTTTTACAAAACAACTTATCTTATACAAACTCATTTTTCATGGTTATTCATTTAACCATACAATATTTCTCTTATTTATACATATCATCTGATCTTATAAATTTTCAAATGATTTACAAGACAAAGCAAATTACAAGGTTCATGACTAAACATTTTCACAAACATAAGTCATGAATCCTATTTTCACAAAACCTATGTATCTCACAGGCATTTTTATGCTGACGTACCTATTTTCACATGTGTTTTCAGGAGATGATGCATAGGACTTATCAAGACATACTTAGGCGGACCTGTGCCTTAGTGACTTAAAACGAGACAAGACGAGTTAATTATGTTGTACTTCTTTGTTTGTTAAGACATTGTATCACTTTTGATTAATAAAACGAAACTTCAATTGCCATGGATTTGAAACATTTAATTCTGTTACAACACTCCCCGACGTTTCCGCCACGTTTTGCATGTTCTACGTGGTCGGGGTGTGACAGTTTGGCCCTTGTTCCTGTAACTCGAATCCTAGCCCGGTATATCCCATTTTAATTTTACACCATTGTGAACTTTACGCCTTTTTTACTCTCTGATCGAGGTTCTCGGCATTGATAAATCTTCGTAAACTAAATCACACGTGTATATATTGACATTTAAGAGATATACAGTCAAGAAAATCAAGGGAAATGGTGATATACATGCGGATTAGACACAAAAAAAAATCACTTAAGAAATGGCTACAATTTAAGGAATGTGTTTAGTGACGGCATCAGATTCCTAATTGATGGAGAAAGGTCTGGTGGCAAGAAAAGCTGCTTCTAGGAGGGTGTCAATTGTTTTCGCTTGACGATTCCATTCTTGGGTGGTGGGTTTGGCCCTTGTCCCTGTAACTCGAATCTTAGCCCGGTGTATCCCATTTTAATTATACACCGTTGTGAACCTTACGCCTTTTTTACTTTCTGATCGAGGTTCTCGACATTGAAAAATCTTCGTAAACTAAATCACACGTGTATATGTTGACATTTAAGAGATATACAGTCAAGAAAATCAAGGGCAATGGTGATATATATGCGGATTAGACACCAAAAAACAAAACACACTCAACAAATGGCCGCAATTTAAGGAATGTGTTTAGTGACGGTATCAGATTCCTAATTGATGGAGAAAGGTCTGGTGGTAAGAAAAGCTGCTTCTAGGAGGTTGTCAAGTGTTTTCGCTCGACGATTCCATTCTTGGGTGGTTGGTTTGGCCCTTGTTACTGTAACTCGAATCCTAGCCCGGTATATTCCATTTTAATTTTCCACCATTGTGAACCTTACGCCTTTTTTACTCTCTGATGGAGGTTCTCGGCATTGAAAAATCTTCGTAAACTAAATCACACGTGTATATGTCGACATTTAAGAGATATACAGTCAAGCAAATCAAGGGCAATGGTTTAGTGACGGCATCAGATTCCTAATTGATGGAGAAAGGTCTGGTGGCAAGAAAAGCTGCTTCTAGGAGGGTGTCAAGTGTTTTCACTCAACGATTCCATTCTTGGGTGGTTGGTTTGGCCCTTGTTCCTGTAACTCGAATCCTAGCCCGGTATATCCCATTTTAATTATACACCATTGTGAACCTTACCCCTTTTTTACATTCTGATCGAGGTTCTAGGCATTGAAAAATCTTCGTAAACTAAATCACACGTGTATATGTTGACATTTAAGAGATATACAGTCAAGAAAATCAAGGGCAATGGTGATATATATGCGGATTAGACACCAAAAAAACAAATCACACTCAACAATTGGCCGCAATTTAAGGAATGTGTTTAGTGACGGTATCAGATTCCTAATTGATGTGAAAGGTCTGGTGGCAAGAAAAGCTGCTTCTAGGAGGTTATCAAGTGTTTTCGCTCGAAGATTCCATTTTTGGGTGGTTGGTTTGGCCCTTGTTACTGTAACTTGAATCCTAGCCCGGTATATTCCATTTTAATTTTACACCATTGTGAACCTTACGCCATTTTTACTCTTTGATCGAGGTTCTCGGCATTGAAAAATCTTCGTAAACTAAATCACACGTGTATATGTCGACATTTAAGAGATATACAGTCAAGAAAATCAACGGCAATGGTGATATATATGCGGATTAGACACCAAAAAAAACCACTCAAGAAATGGCTACAATTTAAGGAATATGTTTAGTGACGGCATCAGATTCCTAATTGATGGAGAAAGGTCTGGTGGCAAGAAAAGCTGCTTCTAGGAGGATGTCAAGTGTTTTCGCTCGACGATTCCATTCTTGGGTGGTTAGTTTGGCCCTTGTTCCTGTAACTCGAATCCTAGCCCGGTATATCCCATTTTAATTATACACCATTGTGAACCTTACGTCTTTTTTACTTTCTGATCGAGGTTCTCGGCATTGAAAAATCTTCGTAAACTAAATCACACGTGTATATGTTGACATTTAAGAGATATACAGTCAAGAAAATCAAGGGCAATGGTGATATATATGCGGATTAGACATCAAAAAACAAAACACACTCAACAAATGGCCGCAATTTAAGGAATGTGTTTAGTGACGGTATCAGATTCCTAATTGATGGAGAAAGGTCTGGTGGCAAGAAAAGCTGCTTCTAGGAGGTTGTCAAGTGTTTTCGCTCGACGATTCCATTCTTGGGTGGTTGGTTTGGCCCTTGTTAGTGTAACTCGAATCCTAGCCCGGTATATTCCATTTTAATTTTACACCATTGTGAACCTTACGCCTTTTTTACTCTCTGATCGAGGTTCTCGGCATTGAAAAATCTTCGTAAACTAAATCACAGGTGTATATGTTGACATTTAAGAGATATACAGTCAAGAAAATCAAGGGCAATGGTGATATATATGCGGATTAGACACCAAAAAAACAAAACACACTCAACAATTGGCCGCAATTTAAGGAATGTGTTTAGTGACGGTATCAGATTCCTAATTGATGGAGAAAGGTCTGGTGGCAAGAAAAGCTGCTTCTAGGAGGTTGTCAAGTGTTTTCGCTCGATGATTCCATTCTTGGGTGGTTGGTTTGGCCCTTGTTACTGTAACTTGAATCCTAGCCCGGTATATTCCATTTTAATTTTACACCATTGTGAACCTTACGCCATTTTTACTCTCTGATCGAGGTTCTCGGCATTGAAAAAATCTTCGTAAACTAAATCACACGTGTATATGTCAACATTTAAGAGATATACAGTCAAGCAAATCAACGGCAATGGTGATATATATGCGGATTAGACACAAAAAAAAACCACTCAAGAAATGGCTACAATTTAAGGAATATGTTTAGTGACGGCATCAGATTCCTAATTGATGGAGAAAGGTCTGGTGGCAAGAAAAGCTGCTTCTAGGAGGGTGTCAAGTGTTTTCGCTCGACGATTCCATTCTTGGGTGGTTGGTTTGGCCCTTGTTCCTGTAACTCGAATCCTAGCCCGGTATATCACATTTTAATTATACACCATTGTGAACCTTACGCCTTTTTTACTTTCTGATCGAGGTTCTCGGCATTGAAAAATCTTCGTAAACTAAATCACACGTGTATATGTTGACATTTAAGAGATATACAGTCAAGAAAATCAAGGGCAATGGTGATATATATGCGGATTAGACACCAAAAAACAAAACACACTCAACAAATGGCCGCAATTTAAGGAATGTGTTTAGTGACGGTATCAGATTCCTAATTGATGGAGAAAGGTCTGGTGGCAAGAAAAGCTGCTTCTAGGAGGTTGTCAAGTGTTTTCGCTCGACGATTCCATTCTTGGGTGGTTGGTTTGGCCCTTGTTACTGTAACTCGAATCCTAGCCCGGTATATTCCATTTTAATTTTACACCATTGTGAACCTTACGCCTTTTTTACTCTCTGATCGAGGTTCTCGGCATTGAAAAATCTTCGTAAACTAAATCACACGTGTATATGTTGACATTTAAGAGATATACAGTCAAGAAAATCAAGGGGAATGGTGATATATATGCGGATTAGACACCAAAAAAACAAAACACACTCAACAATTGGCCGCAATTTAAGGAATGTGTTTAGTGACGGTATCAGATTCCTAATTGATGGAGAAAGGTCTGGTGGCAAGAAAAGCTGCTTATAGGAGGTTATCAAGTGTTTTCGCTCGACGATTCCATTCTTGGGTGGTTGGTTTGGCCCTTGTTACTGTAACTTGAATCCTAGCCCGGTATATTCCATTTTAATTTTACACCATTGTGAACCTTACGCCATTTTTACTCTCTGATCGAGGTTCTCGGCATTGAAAAATCTTCATAAACTAAATCACACGTGTATATGTCGACATTTAAGAGATATACAGTCAAGCAAATCAACGGCAATGGTGATATATATGCGGATTAGACACCAAAAAAAAACCACTCAAGAAATGGCTACAATTTAAGGAATATGTTTAGTGACGGCATCAGATTCCTAATTGATGGAGAAAGGTCTGGTGGCAAGAAAAGCTGCTTCTAGGAGGGTGTCAAGTGTTTTCGCTCGACGATTCCATTCTTGGGTGGTTGGTTTGGCCCTTGTTCCTGTAACTCGAATCCTAGCCCGGTATATCCCATTTTAATTATACACCATTGTGAACCTTACGCCTTTTTTACTTTCTGATCGAGGTTATCGGCATTGAAAAATCTTCGTAAACTAAATCACACATGTATATGTTGACATTTAATAGATATACAATCAAGAAAATCAAGGGCAATGGTGATATATATGCGGATTAGACACCAAAAAACAAAACACACTCAACAAATGGCCGCAATTTAAGGAATGTGTTTAGTGACGGTATCAGATTCCTAATTGATGGAGAAAGGTCTGGTGGCAAGAAAAGCTGCTTCTAGGAGGTTGTCAAGTGTTTTCGCTCGACGATTCCATTCTTGGGTGGTTGGTTTGGCCCTTGTTACTGTAACTCGAATCCTGGCCCGGTATATTCCATTTTAATTTTACACCATTGTGAACCTTACGCCTTTTTTACTCTCTGATCGAGGTTCTCGGCATTGAAAAATCTTCGTAAACTAAATCACACGTGTATATGTTGACATTTAAGAGATATACAGTCAAGAAAATCAAGGGGAATGGTGATATATATGCGGATTAGACACCAAAAAAACAAAACACACTCAACAATTGGCCGCAATTTAAGGAATGTGTTTAGTGACGGTATCAGATTCCTAATTGATGGAGAAAGGTCTGGTGGCAAGAAAAGCTGCTTATAGGAGGTTATCAAGTGTTTTCGCTCGACGATTCCATTCTTGGGTGGTTGGTTTGGCCCTTGTTACTGTAACTCGAATCCTGGCCCGGTATATTCCATTTTAATTTTACACCATTGTGAACCGTACGCCATTTTTACTCTCTGATCGAGGTTCTCGGCATTGAAAAATCTTCGTAAACTAAATCACACGTGTATATGTCGACATTTAAGAGATATACAGTCAAGCAAATCAACGGCAATGGTGATATATATGCGGATTAGACACAAAAAAAAAACCACTCAAGAAATGGCTACAATTTAAGGAATATGTTTAGTGACGGCATCAGATTCCTAATTGATGGAGAAAGGTCTGGTGGCAAGAAAAGCTGCTTCTAGGAGGGTGTCAAGTGTTTTCGCTCGACGATTCCATTCTTGGGTGGTTGGTTTGGCCCTTATTCCTGTAACTCGAATCCTAGCCCGGTATATCCCATTTTAATTATACACCATTGTGAACCTTACGCCTTTTTTACTTTCTGATCGAGGTTCTCGGCATTGAAAAATCTTCGTAAACTAAATCACACGTGTATATGTTGACATTTAAGAGATATACAGTCAAGAAAATCAAGGGCAATGGTGATATATATGCGGATTAGACACCAAAAAACAAAACACACTCAACAAATGGCCGCAATTTAAGGAATGTGTTTAGTGACGGTATCAGATTCCTAATTGATGGAGAAAGGTCTGGTGGCAAGAAAAGCTGCTTCTAGGAGGTTGTCAAGTGTTTTCGCTCGACGATTCCATTCTTGGGTGGTTGGTTTGGCCCTTGTTACTGTAACTCGAATCCTGGCCCGGTATATTCCATTTTAATTTTACACCATTGTGAACCTTACGCCTTTTTTACTCTCTGATCGAGGTTCTCGGCATTGAAAAATCTTCGTAAACTAAATCACACGTGTATATGTTGACATTTAAGAGATATACAGTCAAGAAAATCAAGGGGAATGGTGATATATATGCGGATTAGACACCAAAAAAACAAAACACACTCAACAATTGGCCGCAATTTAAGGAATGTGTTTAGTGACGGTATCAGATTCCTAATTGATGGAGAAAGGTCTGGTGGCAAGAAAAGCTGCTTATAGGAGGTTATCAAGTGTTTTCGCTCGACGATTCCATTCTTGGGTAGTTGGTTTGGCCCTTGTTACTGTAACTTGAATCCTAGCCCGGTATATTCCATTTTAATTTTACACCATTGTGAACCTTACGCCATTTTTACTCTCTGATCGAGGTTCTCGGCATTGAAAAATCTTCGTAAACTAAATCACACGTGTATATGTCGACATTTAAGAGATATACAGTCAAGCAAATCAACGGCAATGGTGATATATATGCGGATTAGACACCAAAAAAAAACCACTCAAGAAATGGCTACAATTTAAGGAATATGTTTAGTGACGGCATCAGATTCCTAATTGATGGAGAAAGGTCTGGTGGCAAGAAAAGCTGCTTCTAGGAGGGTGTCAAGTGTTTTCGCTCGACGATTCCATTCTTGGGTGGTTGGTTTGGCCCTTGTTACTGTAACTCGAATCCTAGCCCGGTATATTCCATTTTAATTTTACACCATTGTGAACCTTACGCCTTTTTTACTCTCTGATCGAGGTTCTCGGCATTGAAAAATCTTCGTAAACTAAATCACACGTGTATATGTCGACATTTAAGAGATATACAGTCAAGCAAATCAATGGCAATGGTGATATATATGCGGATTAGACACCAAAAAAATTCACTCAAGATTTGGCTACAATTTAAGGAATGTGTTTAGTGACGGCATCAGATTCCTAATTGATGGAGAAAGGTCTGGTGGCAAGAAAAGCTGCTTCTAGGAGGGTGTCAAGTGTTTTCGCTCGACGATTCCATTCTTGGGTGGTTGGTTTGGCCCTTGTTCCTGTAACTCAAATCCTAGCCCGGTATAACCCATTTTAATTTTACACCATTATGAACCTTACGCCTTTTTTACTCTTTGATGGAGGTTCTCGGGATTGAAAAATCTTCGTAAGGTAAATCACACGTGTATATGTTGACATTTAAGAGATATACATTCAAGAAAATCAAGGGCAATGGTGATATATATGCGGATTAGACACCAAAAAAAATCACTCAACAAATGGCTACAATTTAAGGAATGTGTTTAGTGAGGGCATCAGATTCCTAATTGATGGAGAAAAGTCTGGTGGCAAGAAAAGCTGCTTCTAGGAGGGTGTCAAGTGTTTTCGCTCGATGATTCCATTCTTGGTTGGTTGGTTTGGCCCTAGTTCCTGTAACTCGAATCCTATCCTGTTATATCCCATTTTAATTTTACACCATTGTGAACCTTACGCCTTTTTTACTCTCTGATGGAGGTTCTCGGCATTGAAAAATCTTCGTAAACTAAATCACACGTTTATATGTTGACATTTAAGAGATATACAGTCAAGCAAATCAAGGGCAATGGTGATATATATGTGGATTAGACACCCAAAAAAAAATCATTCAACAAATGGCTACAATTTAAGAAATGTGTTTAGTGACGGCATCAGGTTTCTAATTGATGAAGAAAGGTCTGGTGGCAAGAAAAGCTGCTTCTAGGAGGGTGTCAAGTATTTTCACTCGACGATTCCATTCTTGGGTGGTTGGTTTGGCCCTTGTTCCTGTAACTCAAATCCTAGCCCCGGTGTATCCCATTTTAATTTTACACCATTGTGAACCATACGCCTTTTTTACTCTCTGATGGAGGTTTTCGGCATTGAAAAATCCTCGTAAACTAAATCACACGTGTATATGTTGACATTTAAGAGATATACATTCAAGAAAATCAAGCGCAATGGTGATATATATGCGGATTAGACACCAAAAAAAATCACTCAACAAATGGCTACAATTTAAGGAATGTGTTTAGTGACGGCATCAGATTCCTAATTGATGGAGAAAAGTTTGGTGGCAAGAAAAGCTGCTTCTAGGAGGGTGTCAAGTGTTTTCGCTCGACGATTCCATTCTTGGGTGGGTGGTTTGGCCCTAGTTCCTGTAACTCGAATCCTAGCCAGTTATATCCCATTTTAATTTTACACCATTGTGAACCTTACGCCTTTTTTACTCTCTGATCAAGGTTCTCGGCATTGAAAAATCTTCGTAAACTAAATCACACGTGCATATGTTGACATTTAAGAGATATACAGTCAAGAAAATCAAGGGCAATGGTGATATATATGCGGATTAGACACCAAAAAACAAAACACACTCAACAAATGGCCACAATTTAAGGAATGTGTTTAGTGACGGTGTCAGATTCCTAATTGATGGAGAAAGGTCTGGTGGCAAGAAAACCTACTTCTAGGAGGTTGTCAAGTGTTTTCGCTCGACGATTCCATTCTTGGGTGGTTGGTTTGGCCCTTGTTCCAGTAACTCGAATCCTAGCCAGGTATATTCCATTTAAATTTTACACCATTGTGAACCTTACGCCTTTTCTACTCTCTGATCGAGATTCTCGGCATTGAAAAATCTTCGTAAACTAAATCACACGTGTATATGTTGACATTTAAGAGATATACAGTCAAGAAAATCTAGGGCAATGGTGATATATATGCGGATTAGACATAAAAAAAAACACTAAACAAATGGCTACAATTTAAGGAATGTGTTTAGTGACGGCATCAGATTCATAATTGATGGAGAAAGGTCTGGTGGCAAGAAAAGCTGCTTCTAGGAGGCTGTCAAATGTTTTCGCTCGACGATTCCATTCTTGGGTGGTTGGTTTGGCCCTTGTTCCTGTAACTCGAATCCTAGCCCAGTATATCCCATTTTAATTTTACACCATTGTGAACCTTACGCCTTTTTTACTCTCTGATTGAGGTTCTCGGCATTGAAAAATCTTCGTAAACTAAATCACACGTGTATATGTTGACATTTAAGAGATATACTATCGAGAAAATCACGGGCTATGGTGATATATATGCGGATTAGATACCAAAAAAACACTCAACTAATAAATTTAAGAAATGTGTTTAGTGATGGCATGAGATTCCTAATTGATGGAGAAAGGTCTGGTGGCAAGAAAAGCTGCTTCTAGGAGGGTGTCAAATATTTTCACTCGACGATTCCATTCTTGGGTGGTTGGTTTGGCCCTTGTTCCTTTAACTCGAATCCTAGCCCGGTATATCCCATTTTAATTTTACACCATTGTGAACCTTACGCCTTTTTTACTCTCTGATCGAGGTTCTCGGCATTGAAAAATCTTCGTAAACTAAATCACACGTGTATATATTGACATTTAAGACATATACAGTCAAGAAAATCAAGGGCAATGGTGATATATATGCGGATTAGACACCAAAAAAAATCACTCAAGAAATGGCTACAATTTAAGGAATGTGTTTAGTGACGGCATCAGATTCCTAATTGATGGAGAAAGGTCTGGTGGCTAAAAAAAGCTGCTTCTAGGAGGTTGTCAAGTGTTTTCGCTCGACGATTCCATTCTTGGGTGGTTGGTTTGGCCCTTCTTCCTGTAACTCGAATCCTAGCCCGGTATATCCCATTTTAATTTTACACCATTGTGAACCTTACGCCTTTTTTACTCTCTGATTGAGGTTCTCGGCATTGAAAAATCTTCGTAAACTAAATCACACGTGTATATGTTGACATTTAAGAGATATACAGTCAAGAAAATCAAGGGCAATGGTGATATATATGCGGATTAAACTAAATATTTTTACTCGACGATTCCATTCTTGGGTGGTTGGTTTGGCCCTTGTCCTGTAACTCGAATCTTAGCCCGGTATATCCCATTTTAATTATACACCATTGTGAACCTTACGCCTTTTTTACTTTCTGATCGAGGTTCTCGGCATTGAAAAATCTTCGTAAACTAAATCACACGTGTATATGTTGACATTTAAGAGATATACAGTCAAGAAAATCAAGGGCAATGGTGATATATATGCGGATTAGACACCAATAAACAAAACACACTCAACAAATGGCCGCAATTTAAGGAATGTGTTTAGTGTCGGTATCAGGTTCCTAATTGATGGAGAAAGGTTTGGTGGCAAGAAAAGCTGCTTCTAGGAGGTTGTCAAGTGTTTTCGCTCGACGATTCCATTCTTGGGTGGTTGGTTTGGCCCTAGTTACTGTAACTCGAATCCTAGCCCGGTATATTCCATTTTAATTTTACACCATTGTGAACCTTACGCCTTTTTTACTCTCTGATCGAGGTTCTCGGCATTGAAAAATCTTCGTAAACTAAATCACACGTGTATATGTCGACATTTAAAAGATATACAGTCAAGAAAATCAAGGGCAATGGTGATATATATATGTGGATTAGACATAAAAAAAACACTCAACAAATGGCTACAATTTAAGGAATGTGTTTAGTGAAGGCATCAGATTCCTAATTGATGGAGAAAGGTCTGTTGGCAAGAAAAGCTGCATCTTGGAGGTTGTCAAGTGTTTTCGCTCGACGATTCCATTCTTGGATGGTTGGCTTGGCCCTTGTTCCTGTAACTCGAATCTTAGACCGGTATATCCCATTTTAATTATACACCATTGTGAACCTTACGCCTTTTTTACTCTCTGATTGAGGTTCTCGGCATTGAAAAATCTTCGTAAACTAAATCACACGTGCATATGTTGACATTTAAGAGATATACAGTCAAGAAAATCAAGGGAAATGGTGATATATATGCGGATTAAACTAAATATTTTCACTCGACGATTCCATTCTTGGGTGGTTGGTTTGCTCCTTGTTCCTGTAACTCGAATCTTAGACCGGTATATCCCATTTTAATTATACACCATTGTGAACCTTACGCCTTTTTTACTCTCTGATTGAGGTTCTCGGCATTGAAAAATCTCCGTAAACTAAATCACACGTGTATATGTCGACATTTAAGAGATATACAGTCAAGAAAATCAAGGGCAATGGTGATATATATGAGGATTAGACATAAAAAAAACACTCAACAAATGGCTACAATTTAAGGAATGTGTTTAGTGACGGCATCAGATTCCTAATTGATGGAGAAAGGTCTGGTGGCAAGAAAAGCTGCTTCTAGGAAGTTGTCAAGTGTTTTCGCTCGACGATTCCATTCTTGGGTGGTTGGTTTGGCCCTTGTTCCTGTAACTCGAATCCTAGCCCAGTATATCCCATTTTAATTTTACACCATTGTGAACCTTACGTCTTTTTTACTCTCTGATTGAGGTTCTCGGCATTGAAAAATCTTCGTAAACTAAATCACACGTGTATATGTTGACATTTAAGAGATATACAGTCAAGAAAATCAAGGGCAATGGTGATATATATGCGGATTAGACACCAAAAAACAAAACACACTCAGCAAATGGCCATAATTTAAGGAATGTGTTTAGTGACGGTATCAGATTCCTAATTGATGGAGAAAGGTCTGGTGGCAAGAAAAGCTGCTTCTAGGAGGTTGTCAAGTGTTTTCGCTCGACGATTCCATTCTTGGGTGGTTGGTTTGGACCTTGTTCCTGAAACTCGAATCTGTTGATGCACAATGTCTGAAGTCTGCGTCTTTATAATGCTATATTAATGTATAGGGTCCAGATAGGTTATTTTGTATAAGTTCAGGGGGTTAAAGTGTAAATTTATGATTTTCAAGATTGAGGTTCGCTTTTATGGCATATGTTCACAAAAGCGAACCAGCCTTGATGTCTGGATCGCTCATGTGGACATGTCATATGAGCGGACCAGGTTTCCTATAAATACCCCTGGTGTGTTCTTCATTTGTAACGTTTTTCTGGAACTCCAAGTCGAACTGTTGTCTGTACGGCAAACATTATCAAGTGAAGAAAAAGTATTTTAAGTGCGATTCTTCTGTTTCTACTCATTTCTGTTACGTATTTCTTTGTATCATGCTGAAAATGTGTTTCCGCCACATTTTCAGTAAGCACTAGCTCTGATTGACTCACTCGATAGGTCAATACTGATACTACAATTGGTATCAGAGCCAGTTGTGAGTTAGTTTGCTAGATACGAAGAGTTTTACACGAACTTTTGAAGATCTGGACAGTTTGAACGGTGGAAATGGACTGAAATTTGAACAACAGGTGTTAAATACACTAATAACAAACCCTTGAAAGATTCGAATCAAAATACAGCCGAAAAGTGATCCAAAAACCCTCGTGAATATGGTTCGCGCTTACGTCATGTTTCTGGTTCGCTCTTCTGAACCGCTCCAAAGTACCTTTTAAGCTGTTTTTGGTCCGCTCCAGTGCAAGTTGTGGTTCGCTCGATAGTCAGTTGTGGTTCGCTCAAATGTCAGTTCTAGTTCGCTCTTAGTGCAAGTTGTGGTTCGCTCGAATGTCAGTTCTGATTCGCTCTTAGTGCAACTTTCTAGTTCGCTTCAGTGTCAGTTCTAGTTCGCTCTTAGTACAACATTTGAGGTTCGCTCGTCTGGTCCGCTTGAACAGCATTTGTTCTGGTCCGCTCAAAAGATCATTTGAGGTTCGCTCGAAAGTGAACTGTCTGGTTCGCTTTTAGTGCCATATTCTGGTTCGCTCAAAAGTGTTGTGGTGGTTCGCTCATTATTACTTCTGTGGTTCGCTTTTTCAGAACTGTTTGAAACATTTTTTTACGACTGAAAATGGAAAGCCAAGATTTTTACAACATGTTTTCGGGAGTTGGTGCAGTACAAAGTCCAGCTAGCATCATGCAAAATGTCAACTTAGAAAACGAACTGGGAACAATGCAAAAGCCTCCTAAACTCATGAACATCGACGAATATTCGAGTTGGACAGGAAGATTTAAAACGTGGGTTCAAGCTAATCATTTTGAGAGCTAGTTGAAGATTGATGATGTGTATGTACCTCCTGTTAATGCTATGGGTCATCCGAAAGTGATGGGAAGTTTGACCCAAACGGAACAAGCTGACTTTAAGGCTGAAAAGAAAATGATGAGCATCCTTCAACAAGCAATTAAGGAGGACATCTTGGTACTGTTACATCACGAAGACAATTCAAAATCTCTTTGGGATAAATTGTTGTTAAAGTTTGAAGGAAGTGGAGAAATGATGAAAAGCAAAAAGGCATTGATAAACAAGCAGTTTGACATTTTTACGGGAATGAAAGGAGAAACCACGAAGCAATTGATTGAACGATACTGTCATTTGGTTTTGGAGATGGGAAGATTGAAGATAACCAAGACAAATGAAGAGTGGATCGACAAATTAGCAGACGCATTACCTTATGATGAATGGGGAACGTATCTGATGGTGTTAAAGAACAAAACAAATTTTTCTAGTATGAATCTGAGTGGTTTCATTGAGAAAATTGAGGCACATGAATTGGAACTAACAAAGATTAAACAAATGAATTCAGCAAATGTGCAGCAAGACATATCTCTGTATTACAAAGGAAATATTCCTGGAGCAACAAATCAAAGTCCAAAGATACAGACGGGTTTTAGTGCTGATACAAATTTGAGTGGTTCTACAAACACTCCACCATCAAACAAGCCTTCACCATTTGTGAACTATGATCCAAATTCCAAAGCTCAAGAGCAGTCTTCACCTCAAAGTTCTACAAGTTCAAATAATCAGGCTTATGTTTCTGGGGTGCAGTGCAACATCGCGGTAAATATTAAGAATGGAAATGAAATTACTGAAACTGCCGCGAAACAACACATTGCAGTACTTGCTTCCGTTCTAGAGGCTTATGAAGGCTTAGTGGCGGGTAGGATTGGTAATCCTGATATGACTAAAGAGGATTACGACCAGATAGACCCGGAGGAGCTTGAACTGATTGATATAAAATGGGGCATGGCAAGTTTGGTTAGAAGAGCACAACGGTTTATGGAGATCACAGGCAGAAACAGTCTCTCAGGTCCTGATCAGAAATTAGGGTTCGATAAATCGAAAGTTACGTGTTTCAAGTGTAAAGAACGTGGTCATTTTAAGAGAGAATGCCCGAATCGTGAAGTGAACAACCATCAGAACCCTTTCACAAAAGATTACTACAAGCAAGCCATCTATCACCGACCAAATCAACAGCCTCCTGTTCAAAGACCACAAATTGAGAATAAACCGGAAAAGGCGATGATCGTGAATCAAGACGATGAGAAGGTAGCTGTAGGGTTTAGCTGGGATAAATATATTCCCGGTAGCAATGAACAGGCTATGATGGCTAAAGTTGTGGAAATTTCTGAGATAGTGTCTGAACCAGAAACAGTTACTGAAGATGTTTCTGTAGTTGTTGAAGAGGTTTTTACTGAAAAAGCAGACAATTTTGAAGAAATAGATGCTGAAGTTCATCAATCTCAATCTGAGCAGGAGGTATTAGCTGGTTCTTTGAGATCTATCATGCCTCCTAAAATTTTTGAATCTTTTGCAGGTTTCTTTGAAGAACCAAGGACTGGATTGTGTCCAAGATATGATGAAAAGAAATAATTTGTTGAAGAAATGATCGATGTAACAAAGGAAATGAACGAAGACACTTTGAAAGAAATTGCTGACAAGGCTCTCATGGCGAAACTGAGAGAGGTAGACTCAGAATCTGAGGAGTCTAAGTCTGTCAGTAGTGAGTCTGTCAAACGAGAGAAATCTGGAGTTCATGGAAACGAATCAGTCAAAATGTCTGAGTCAGAGTCTGAAAATGTCGGTAAACAAGATGTGAAAAATGTTTGTCATGAACAGGTTGTTGAGAAAGTTGTTTCAATTCCTGAAACACCATGTCAGAAGTGTTTACAACCGTGCATGGAGTGTCTTGAGAAAGACACTAAGTATCAGGAAATGAAACATCATGTAGACATGCTAAAATTTGATCTGAGCGAAGTAAAAGAAGCATATGACAAATTGGCTAACTCTATCAAAATGATTCAAGATGAAAGTCTTGAAAATGACAAAGCCACAAAATTGCTAAAATCAACTGTTTTGGATAAACAAAAAGAAATCAATTTTCATTTGGACACCATTGCTTCATTAAAAAGGGAATTGGAGTTAACAAAAATTGAAAATGAAAGAATTGATAAGAAGTTGATGAGTTATGTAGCATCTTCATATGTGATTGAACAGATTGTCCCAAAACAACCTGATGAAACACCAGTCTTTAAGAGTGTTCCACCCCCAATGTGGAATCATTACACACAGAAATATCCAGATGGGGTGGAAGCTGCTTTGAATCTCAAATTGAGATCAATTGAGGATGATTTGCCTGAAAGCATCGATGTTACATTCTCTGCATCCGACACTGACAACGAATCACAGGTTATCAAAACCGTTGTCGATCAGGTGTTAGATGAAGAGATTGATAATTCTGAGAAGTCAAAATCTGAGAAAAGTGTTACAGATTCTGAAGATGAGAGTAATTTCTTAGAACGGTTCATACCGAAATCGGACAAAAGTGCGAATGATGATTCGATTATGGTAGTATATACTATGATTGGAACAGACAAACTTTATTCCGATTTCGAGTATCCTCTTCAGAATGTGAAAATTGAGAATGTTGAGAAAGTTTTTAGGATGGTTGAAATGAACATTGATGAGGTTAATAACAAAGAATTCTTTTTAAAATCTAAAAAGTCATTTGTTACAACACGTGTCAACAACTTTGGGAAAAAGGAATGGGAAGATAATGGTAACAAGAAAAATGGTAACAACTTTAAAAACAAAGGAATTGGTTTTGAGAAAAAGTTGGCTAAGAAGGTTGTCAAACCAAAAGATAAAATGAATGATGTTTTTGTTGTTGGACCAAGTGTGGATAATGAGAAGGAATATATTTTTAGTCAAAAAGCAGTTGACGATTTCAATGCAGCGAAGAAACTGAAAGAAGAGTCGTTCAAGTCAACTTTTGTCGAGTATGACAAAAGAGTTTGCTATCGCTGCAATGAAATAGGACACATGGCAAAACAATGCAAGAAAGTTTTTGAAAAACCTGTCATTAAACCATTTGTTAAAAAATCTCAACCTAAGTCACCAGTTAACACAAAGGGCAAAAAGCCGATGGTTTCTCCAATTCGCATTTTGAAAAGAGGAGAATCTTTGAAGTTGGAAGATAAGCCGAAATCAACATTTGAGATTGGTGAATCTTCAAAGTCTCAAAAGACTTCAAAGATTTATCCAAAAACAAAAACTTTTGAAAATCAATCATGGGTTGCTAAGTCAAAAACATCGATCGAGGAGAAAAAAATGGAAAATATTTTGAAGAATGAAACAAAAGTTTTTGAAATTCAATCAAAATCAGGTGAGATGAAGAAGGTGGAGAATGAGTTAAAGTTTGATTCAAAAGCCTTTAATCCCAAAATTCAAAATATTTTTGAGAAAATGGTTGACAGAAAGGTCAAAGGGACAAAGGAATTTTATGCATCAAAAGTGGGTGCTAATGATAAACAAGAATTTGAATTTGAACTTGATAGATTTCTTGCAGAGTTTCCACCAATCAAAAATGAATTTAAACCAAAAGTTAAAACTGATGTTCCGAACGTCACATTTGACTTTCTTAAGAATGATGAGAAGTGTGATGTAGTGTTTGGGAGTGTTTCAGAAGTCAAAAAGTCATGTAGTTCATTGTTTGAATAAATTGGTTATAATATTTGCAGGGGCTGCCCAAGTCTATATTGTCAAAATGGATTATGGATAGTGGTGCTTCACGACATATGACTGGGACGCTTGCTTTGTTATATGATGTCAAATCTGTAAATGGAAGCTATGTTGGATTTGCCGGTAACCAAGGTGGAAGAATCGTTGGTCAAGGAACCCTGTCAAATGGCGTAATTTCATTCGACAAAGTGAACTACATAATAGAGTTAACAAACAATTTACTTAGTATTTCACAAATCTGTGATAAAGATTTTAGTGTACATTTTACAAAAACTGAATGTGTGGTTTTGAAACCAGGGTTTAAAATCCCTGATGAGATGGTGTTGTTGCGTGCTCCACGGGAGTATGATCTTTATTATCTTGATATGAACATCGCAACTCCAACAACTCATCAGAAACAGTGTTTTGTGTCAAAGTCTAAAGCGACAGAAAAAGATTCAATAATGTGGCATCGTAAGATGGGTCACATTCATGTTCGTAAAATGAACTTTTTGGTACACAATGATTTGGTTGATGGTGTTAATTTGAAGAATTTTCACTTAAATGATGATTGTGTAGCTTGTAAAAAGGGAAAGCAAACCCGGAAGTCACACCCATTGAAGATGGTGAATACAATCAGGTTACCTCTTGAGAGATTGCACATGGATCTCTTCGGGCCTGTCAACGTAAAGAGTATCAGCGGATACATATATTGCTTGGTGGTGACTGTTGACTTTACGAGATTTTCTTGGGTAGTGTGCTTGGAACGAAAAGATCAAACTTTTGAATCTTTGATGGTGCTTTTCAAAAAGATGGAAACGGTGTATAAATTGCCAATCCGGAGGATTCGGAGCGACAACGGAACGGAATTTAAGAACAACAAGATGTACGAATTCTGCAACGAGAAGGGGATTCTTCATGAATTCAGTGCCCCGTACACACCACAGCAGAACGGCGTAGCTGAACGAAAGAATAGAACCCTGATCGAAACCGCACGTACTATGTTGGCAGATTCAAAGCTTCCGATTTTCTTCTGGAGTGAAGCAGTTTCAGCGGCTTGTTATACATTGAATAGAGTTTTGACAGTGAAGAAATATAGAAAGACTTGTTTCGAGTTGTTGCATCGCTATAAGCCAAATCTTGAGTTCTTAGAACCTTTTGGCTCTCCGTGTACTTTCATAGATGCTGATGGTAAATTCGGAGCGAAAGCGAATGAAGGTTTTTTCGTAGGATACGCTAGCCCGTTAAAAAGAGTATTTGTACCGTGTCTGGGGAAAGTGATTCAGGTCCAACATGTGGATTGCCAGAAGCACACGCCATCGCAACAACTTCCCGGACAAAGATTCCTATTTGACTACGATAAACTCTGGGAATCGTTTCATTTGCCATTCGAGCCAAGTGAGGAGGAACTTGCTCTCATGTACTTGTATCAGCAAAGTCACTTGCAAGAGCCGGAATCTAGACCGCTAGATGTTCCTATACCCACCGTGGGTACTCATGATGATGAAGCTGGACCAAGTGGAACTGTTCATATACCACCAGAGGAACCAGCTCCGTCATTTGACGTTTCTGACGACTCAGAGGAGGAACCAGCTCCTACCTTTGATGAGGAACCAAATGAGACATCAGAAGAGGCTGTAGATCAAATTGTTGATCTTGATATTTCAAATCTGGAATCGGAAGTTGTGGTGCCTGATGCTGTGATGCCACGGACCCTGTCTTACCATCCTTCAGAACAAATTATCGGCGATCTACAGAGTGGTGTCAAGACGAGACATCAGATAGACCAAGCTTTTACATGTTTTTATTCAGATATTGCTGATTTGCAGAAAGAAGTCTCACTCAAATGTTTTATTTCGCAGATAGAGCCCAAGACCTACAAAGAAGCATTGACCGAAGACAGTTGGGTGAATGCTATGCAGGAAGAATTACAACAGTTTGAGAAATTGGGTGTCTGGAGACTTGTTGATCTGCCAAAGAATCAGAAATTGATAAAGACGAAATGGGTGTTCAAATGTAAAAGAGATGATAGAGGAGTTGTGGTGAGGAACAAAGCACGTTTAGTGGTTCAAGGCTTCAGCCAGCAGGAGGGAATAGACTATGATGAGGTTTACGCGCCAGTTGCTAGGCTTGAAGCAATTCGCATCTTTTTAGCCTTTGCATCTTGGAAAGATTTCAAAGTCTATCAACTTGATGTTAAATCAGCATTCCTGTATGGCAAGATTCGAGAAGAAGTTTACGTGGGACAACCACCAGGGTTTACAGATCCACTGAACAAAGACAAGGTGTATCTATTGGATAAAGCATTATACGGTCTACACCAGGCCCCCAGAGCCTGGTACGAGACTCTTTCGACCTACTTGTTGGACAACGGGTTCACAAGAGGAACAGTAGATAGCACCTTGTTCACAAAAGAAGAAGCAGGCCACTTGTTGATTGTGCAGATTTATGTTGATGATATAATTTTTGGTTCCACCAACGATGATTTGTGTAAAAAGTTTGAGAGAGTAATGAAGAAAAAATTCGAAATGAGTTCGATGGGGGAGATGAAATTCTTCCTCGGGCTGCAGGTAGAACAAATGCCCGACGGAATCTTTATTCATCAGTCAAAGTATGTAAAGGATGTGTTAGACAAGTTTGATATGACAGATTGCAGTCCTGCATCAACCCCTCTCGCACAGAACCATGGTATTTGTCCGGATGAACAGGGAGTGAAGATGGATGAAACGTTATACCGATCGATAATTGGGTCTTTAATGTATCTCACAGCTTCTCGTCCCGACATCATGTACCCGACATGTCTGTGTGCACGATATCAGTCGAATCCGAAGCAATCACACCTGACGATAGTTAAACGCATTTTACGGTATTTGAAGGGTTGCCCAAGCATCGGCTTGTGGTATCCTCGTTCGGGTGATTTTACTTTATCCGGTTTCGCTGATTCAGATTTTGGTAGCTGTAAACAGAATGCAAAGTCCACCACTGCTGGGTGCCAGTTTTTTGGAACTCGGCTCGTTACCTGGCAGTGCAAGAAGCAAACTGCAGTTGCGCTCTCCACGTGTGAGGCTGAGTACGTCTCAGCCTCTAGCTGTTGCTCGCAGATCCTCTGGATCCAACAGCAGATGCGCGACTTCGGTCTGCAATTCTTGGATACTCCGATATTTGTGGACAATGAAGCGGCCATAAATGTTACTAAAAATCCAGTTCATCATTCGAAAACAAAACACATTGAAATCCGTCACCATTTTATTCGAGATTGTCACGAAAAGAAATTAATACGGATTGAACATGTAGGCACCGATGATCAGAAAGCTGATTTTTATACTAAACCGTTTGATAAAAAGAGATTTTATTATCTTTTAAAATTGAATGGGATGAGAAATCTGCAATCTGGGAGGGTTATGGAATGTGAAGCCGAATTGGGCGGCAATCTAACGTGAACCATATCATGTTGTCAATTTTTTTTTGTACAGTTTATTTTTCTGCTTCTTGATAAAAACAAAAACACAAAAATATGTTTTTCTTTTTAGGGGGAGAAAGTTTGTAGAAAAATACAAAAACATGATAAAATCTATAAAAACCAAAAACATTTGAAAAAGTAAAAATGAGTTTGTGTATAAAAGGGAAATGATAGTACATCAGCTAGACAGGTGCAGTACGCTAAAGAAATGGAATGTATAAAATGCAATTAAGCAGTCTCACTAAAGATGTGCCGATAGGTTTTCACAAAATCAGTAGATTAGTTTGGGATATAAACATAAAATTTACTTGCATCTACGTGGGGAACACCTCCAGGATATATAGGTAACCCCTGAAATCCTGTTTGAAGGGTCCCGTATTCTGAGATACTAGGTCTTTATGCTTAGTGATATCTGGGGTATTATCCCGGGACTTCTGATTTTGCGGAAGCAATGGCCTAGTCCCCGGAGAATACTTTACGCTGCTTTGAAATATAAGCCTCCCCTCAGCATAAAAAATGATAACACATTGCAAAATGGTTAATCATGTGCTGTTGAAAAGAAGATCCCCAAAGGGGACCCACCAAAAGTCGAAGCCGTCATCTCTCTGCGTATCGAAAGATCGACCTGAGCTCTCACGGCCCTCGCAATTAACCCTTTACAGATATCATCTAGGTATATTCACCTGTAAGACTGAATACTGGGGTCTGGATACGGGAGTATATACTGAGGTGGGACACATGTAGATGTTTAAGTCCTAAAACACTAATTCTGTATCCCGAACAGATTGAAAGTTTTGTGAGAATTTAAGAGGATCAGCATATCGGCAATCTACGTGAATTGTTTAATGCTTAAAATGAAATAACAGCTTAACGGTACTTGTATCTCGTCGGTAGCTGATATGATCCCTTAACACGCTCACAAAAAGATTGTGTGTACAGCTTTCAGTTTATTCAGTTTAAAATCCAAAAAGATTTTAATTTCTCATTTTATTTTAGACAACTGACATTGGGAATCGGAAGATCAAATCCTAAGTGCAGAACATGTTAGTGTTTGATGAGGGTTGGGAAAGCTGTGATTGCAAACAAAGAATTGGTATGATGTTTGAAAGATAAAATGTGAAAAAGTTTGAAACGTTGAAAAGTTCATTAAGTTGAACTGTTTTTTTTAAAACAAAATGACAGAGAACTTCATATTTCAGTCAACCAAGGTCATTAACTTGGACTTGGTGGACTAAGCAGGTTAACTAAGGTCATTAACTTGGACTTAGTTAACTAGGTGTGATGGTGTTTAATCTGAAAAGTGTCAAAATGTAAATTTTTGAAAACAACATCCTGTTTTTGCTCATGTGTCATTAAGAAAATAATTTTGAAAATTAAAAGGTTCAAAATTTAATTGAAAAATGAAAAGTTTAGTTGTTTGGATTCTTTATATAGTCAAATCTTTATAGAATTGTGAAAGAACCAGATTATCAATTCTGGACATTTAAAATGTCTATTCTTATAAATGTTTGAGATTTGCAGGTAAAAGTTCCAGATTAATATTCCTATAGCAGAGCCTTAGGGGGAGTATGAAGACGAGCTTGATACAAAAGGAAGCTTGTTGCTGGTAATCAAAGTGTTGATTCTAAATGCTTGGAAGATTGATGAAAGGGGGAGCATAGAGGAAGATAAAGAATGAGAAGATCAGGGTTGCGCTGAGAAGAAAGCCGAAACTGAAGGAAGAGAAATTCAAAGCTATCTGAAGGCCTACATTCAAGACAAAGACTGCGGCTTCATCCAAGGGGGAGTTTGTTGATGCACAATGTCTGAAGTCTGCGTCTTTATAATGCTATATTAATGTATAGGGTCCAGATAGGTTATTTTGTATAAGTTCAGGGGGTTAAAGTGTAAATTTATGATTTTCAAGATTGAGGTTCGCTTTTATGGCATATGTTCACAAAAGAGAACCAGCCTTGATGTCTGGATCGCTCATGTGGACATGTCATATAAGCGGACCAGGTTTCCTATAAATACCCCTGGTGTGTTCTTCATTTGTAACGTTTTTCTGGAACTCCAAGTCGAACTGCTGTCTGTACGGCAAACATTATCAAGTAAAGAAAAAGTATTTTAAGTGTGATTCTTCTGTTTCTACTCATTTCTGTTACGTATTTCTTTGTATCATGCTGAAAATGTGTTTCCGCCACATTTTCAGTAAGCACTAGCTCTGATTGACTCACTCGATAGGTTAATACTGATCCTACAGAATCCTAGCCAGGTATATTCCATTTTAATTTTACACCATTGTGAACCTTACGCCTTTTTTACTCTCTGATCGAGGTTCTCGGCATTGAAAAATCTTCGTAAACTAAATCACACGTGTATATGTTGACATTTAAGAGATATACAGTCAAGAAAATCAAGGGCAATAGCGATATATATGCGGATTAGACATAAAAAAAAACACTCAACAAATGGCTACAATTTAAGAAATGTGTTTAGTTACGGCATCAGATTCCTAATTGATGGAGAAAGGTCTGGTGGCAAGAAAAGCTGCTTCTAGGAGGTTGTCAAGTGTTTTCGCTCGACGATTCCATTCTTGGGTGGTTGGTTTGGCCCTTGTTCCTGTAACTCGAATCCTAGCCCAGTATATCCCATTTTAATTTTACACCATTGTGAACCTTACGCCTTTTTTACTCTCTGATTGAGGTTCTCGGCATTGAAAAATCTTCGTAAACTAAATCACACGTGTATATGTTGACATTTAGGAGATATACTGTCGAGAAAATCAAGGGCAATGGTGATATATATGCGGATTAGACACCAAAAAAAACACTCAACAAATGGCGACAATTTAAGAAATGTGTTTAGTGATGGCATCAGATTCCTAATTGATGGAGAAAGGTCTGGTGGCAAGAAAAGCTGCTTCTAGGAGGGTGTCAAGTATTTTCACTCGACGATTCCATTCTTGGGTGGTTGGTTTGGCCCTTGTTCCTGTAACTCGAATCCTAGCTCGGTATATCCCATTTTAATTTTACACCATTGTGAACTTTACGCCTTTTTTACTCTCTGATCGAGGTTCTCGGCATTGATAAATCTTCGTAAACTAAATCACACGTGTATATATTGACATTTAAGAGATATACAGTCAAGAAAATCAAGGGAAATTGTGATATATATGCGGATTAGACACCAAAAAAAATCACTTAAGAAATGGCTACAATTTAAGGAATGTGTTTAGTGACGGCATCAGATTCCTAATTGATGGAGAAAGATCTGGTGGCAAGAAAAGCTGCTTCTAGGAGGGTGTCAATTGTTTTCGCTCGACGATTCCATTCTTGGGTGGTGGGTTTGGCCCTTGTTCCTGTAACTCGAATCTTAGCCCGGTATATCCCATTTTAATTATACACCATTGTGAACCTTACGCCTTTTTTACTTTCTGATCGAGGTTCTCGGCATTGAAAAATCTTCGTAAACTAAATCACACGTGTATATGTTGACATTTAAGAGATATACAGTCAAGAAAATCAAGGGCAATGGTGATATATATGCGGATTAGACACCAAAAAACAAAACACACTCAACAAATGGCCGCAATTTAAGGAATGTGTTTAGTGACGGTATCAGATTCCTAATTGATGGAGAAAGGTCTGGTGGTAAGAAAAGCTGCTTCTAGGAGGGTGTCAAGTGTTTTCGCTCGACGATTCCATTCTTGGGTGGTTGGTTTGGCCCTTGTTACTGTAACTCGAATCCTAGCCCGGTATATTCCATTTTAATTTTACACCATTGTGAACCTTACGCCTTTTTTACTCTCTGATGGAGGTTCTCGGCATTGAAAAATCTTCGTAAACTAAATCACACGTGTATATGTCGACATTTAAGAGATATACTGTCAAGCAAATCAAGGGCAATGGTGATATATATGCGGATTAAACACCAAAAAAAATCACTCAAGATTTGGCTATAATTTAAGGAATGTGTTTAGTGACGGCATCAGATTCTTAATTGATGGAGAAAGGTCTGGTGGCAAGAAAAGCTGCTTCTAGGAGGGTGTCAAGTGTTTTCACTCAACGATTCCATTCTTGGGTGGTAGGTTTGTCCCTTGTTCCTGTAACTCGAATCCTAGCCCGGTATATCCCATTTTAATTATACACCATTGTGAACCTTACGCCTTTTTTACTTTCTGATCGAGGTTCTAGGCATTGAAAAATCTTCGTAAACTAAATCACACGTGTATATGTTGACATTTAAGAGATATACAGTCAAGAAAATCAAGGGCAATGGTGATATATATGCGGATTAGACACCAAAAAACAAAACACACTCAACAAATGGCCGAAATTTAAGGAATGTGTTTAGTGACGGTATCAGATTCCTAATTGATGGAGAAAGGTCTGGTGGTAAGAAAAGCTGCTTCTAGGAGGGTGTCAAGTGTTTTCGCTCGACGATTCCATTCTTGGGTGGTTGGTTTGGCCCTTGTTACTGTAACTTGAATCCTAGCCCGGTATATTCCATTTTAATTTTACACCATTGTGAACCTTACGCCATTTTTACTCTCTGATCGAGGTTCTCGGCATTGAAAAATCTTCGTAAACTAAATCACACGTGTATATGTCAACATTTAAGAGATATACAGTCAAGCAAATCAACGGCAATGGTGATATATATGCGGATTAGACACCAAAAAAAACCACTCAAGAAATGGTTACAATTTAAGGAATATGTTTAGTGACGGCATCAGATTCCTAATTGATGGAGAAAGGTCTGGTGGCAAGAAAAGCTGCTTCTAGGAGGGTGTCATGTGTTTTCGCTCGACGATTCCATTCTTGGGTGGTTGGTTTGGCCCTTGTTCCTGTAACTCGAATCCTAGCCCGGTATATCCCATTTTAATTATACACCATTGTGAACCTTACGCCTTTTTTACTTTCTGATCGAGGTTCTCGGCATTGAAAAATCTTCGTAAACTAAATCACACGTGTATATGTTGACATTTATGAGATATACAGTCAAGAAAATCAAGGGCAATGGTGATATATATGCGGATTAGACACCAAAAAACAAAACACACTCAACAAATGGCCGCAATTTAAGGAATGTGTTTAGTGACGGTTTCAGATTCCTAATTAATGGAGAAAGGTCTGGTGGCAAGAAAAGCTGCTTCTAGGAGGTTGTCAAGTGTTTTCGCTCGACGATTCCATTCTTGGGTGGTTGGTTTGGCCCTTGTTACTGTAACTCGAATCCTAGCCCGGTATATCCCATTTTAATTTTACACCATTGTGAACCTTACGCCTTTTTTACTCTCTGATCGAGGTTCTCGGCATTGAAAAATCTTCGTAAACTAAATCACACGTGTATATGTTGACATTTAAGAGATATACAGTCAAGAAAATCAAGGGCAAAGGTGATATATATACGGATTAGATACCAAAAAAAACACTCAATAAATCGCTACAATTTAAGGAATGTGTTTAGTGACGGCATCAGATTCCTAATTGCTGGAGAAAGGTCTGGTGGCAAGAAAAGCTGCTTCTAGGAGGTTGTCAAGTGTTTTCGCTCGACGATTCCATTCTTGGGTGGTTGGTTTGGCCCTTGTTCCTGTAACTCGAATCCTAGCCCGGTATATCCCATTTTAATTTTACACCATTGTGAACCTTACGCCTTTTTTACTCTCTGATCGAGGTTCTCGGCATTGAAAAATCTTCGTAAACTAAATCACACGTGTATATGTTGACATTTAAGAGATATACAGTCAAGAAAATCAAGGGCAATGGTGATATATATGGGGATTAGACACCAAAAAAAAAACACTCAACAAATGGCTACAATTTAAGGAATGTGTTTAGTAACGGCATCAGATTCCTAATTGATGGAGAAAGGTCTGGTGGCAAGAAAAGCTGCTTCTAGGAGGTTGTCAAGTGTTTTCGCTCGATGATTCCATTCTTGGGTGGTTGGTTTGGCCCTTGTTACTGTAACTCGAATCCTAGCCCGGTATATCCCATTTTAATTTTACACCATTGTGAACCTTACGCTTTTTTTACTCTCTGATCGAGGTTCTCGGCATTGAAAAATCTTCGTAAACTAAATCACACGTGTATATGTTGACATTTAAGAGATATACAGTCAAGAAAATCAAGGGCAATGGTGATATATATGCGGATTAGACACCAAAAAAAAAAACACTCAACAAATCGCTACAATTTAAGGAATGTGTTTAGTGACGGCATCAGATTCCTAATTGATGGAGAAAGGTCTGGTGGCAACAAAAGCTGCTTCTAGCAGGTTGTCAAGTGTTTTCGCTCGACGATTCCATTCTTGGGTGGTTGGTTTGGCCTTTGTTCCTGTAACTCGAATCCTAGCCCGGTATATCCCATTTTAATTTTACACCATTGTGAACCTTACGCCTTTTTTACTCTCTGATGGAGGTTCTCGGCATTGAAAAATCTTCGTAAACTAAATCACACGTGTATATGTCGACATTTAAGAGATATACAGTCAAGCAAATCAAGGGCAATAGTGATATATATGCGGATTAAACACCAAAAAAAATCACTCAAGATTTGGCTACAATTTAAGGAATGTGTTTAGTGACGGCATCAGATTCCTAATTGATGGAGAAAGGTCTGGTGGCAAGAAAAGCTGCTTCTAGGAGGGTGTCAAGTGTTTTCACTCAACGATTACATTCTTGGGTGGTTGGTTTGGCCCTTGTTCCTGTAACTCGAATCCAAGCCCGGTATATCCCATTTTAATTATACACCATTGTGAACCTTACGCCTTTTTTACTTTCTGATCGAGGTTCTAGGCATTGAAAAATCTTCGTAAACTAAATCACACGTGTATATATTGACATTTAAGAGATATACAGTCAAGAAAATCAAGGGCAATGGTGATATATATGCGGATTAGACACCAAAAAAACAAAACACACTCAACAAATGGCCGCAATTTAAGGAATGTGTTTAGTGACGGTATCAGATTCCTAATTGATGGAGAAAGGTCTGGTGGCAAGAAAAGCTCCTTCTAGGAGGTTATCAAGTGTTTTCGCTCGACGATTCCATTCTTGGGTGGTTGGTTTGGCCCTTGTTACTGTAACTTGAATCCTAGCCCGGTATATTCCATTTTAATTTTACACCATTGTGAACCTTACGCCATTTTTACTCTCTGATCGAGGTTCTCGGCATTGAAAAATCTTCGTAAACTAAATCACACGTGTATATGTCGACATTTAAGAGATATACAGTCAAGCAAATCAACGGCAATGGTGATATATATGCGGATTAGACACCAAAAAAAACCACTCAGGAAATGGCTACAATTTAAGGAATATGTTTAGTGACGGAATCAGATTCCTAATTGATGGAGAAAGGTCTGGTGGCAAGAAAAGCTGCTTCTAGGAGGGTGTCAAGTGTTTTCGCTCGACGATTCCATTCTTGGGTGGTTGGTTTGGCCCTTGTTCCTTTAACTCGAATCCTAGCCCGGTATTTCCCATTTTAATTATACACCATTGTGAACCTTACGCCTTTTTTACTTTCTGATCGAGGTTCTCGGCATTGAAAAATCTTCGTAAACTAAATCACACGTGTATATGTTGACATTTAAGAGATATACAGTCAAGAAAATCAAGGGCAATGGTGATATATATGCGGATTAGACACCAAAAAACAAAACACACTCAACAAATGGCCGCAATTTAAGGAATGTGTTTAGTGACGGTATCAGATTCCTAATTGATGGGGAAAGGTCTGGTGGCAACAAAAGCTGCTTCTAGCAGGTTGTCAAGTGTTTTCGCTCGACGATTCCATTCTTGGGTGGTTGGTTTGGCCTTTGTTCCTGTAACTCGAATCCTAGCCCGGTATATCCCATTTTAATTTTACACCATTGTGAACCTTACGCCTTTTTTACTCTCTGATGGAGGTTCTCGGCATTGAAAAATCTTCGTAAACTAAATCACACGTGTATATGTCGACATTTAAGAGATATACAGTCAAGCAAATCAACGGCAATGGTGATATATATGCGGATTAGACACCAAAAAAAACCACTCAGGAAATGGCTACAATTTAAGGAATATGTTTAGTGACGGAATCAGATTCCTAATTGATGGAGAAAGGTCTGGTGGCAAGAAAAGCTGCTTCTAGGAGGGTGTCAAGTGTTTTCGCTCGACGATTCCATTCTTGGGTGGTTGGTTTGGCCCTTGTTCCTTTAACTCGAATCCTAGCCCGGTATTTCCCATTTTAATTATACACCATTGTGAACCTTACGCCATTTTTACTCTCTGATCGAGGTTCTCGGCATTGAAAAATCTTCGTAAACTAAATCACACGTGTATATGTCGACATTTAAGAGATATACAGTCAAGCAAATCAACGGCAATGGTGATATATATGCGGATTAGACACCAAAAAAAACCACTCAGGAAATGGCTACAATTTAAGGAATATGTTTAGTGACGGAATCAGATTCCTAATTGATGGAGAAAGGTCTGGTGGCAAGAAAAGCTGCTTCTAGGAGGGTGTCAAGTGTTTTCGCTCGACGATTCCATTCTTGGGTGGTTGGTTTGGCCCTTGTTCCTTTAACTCGAATCCTAGCCCGGTATTTCCCATTTTAATTATACACCATTGTGAACCTTACGCCTTTTTTACTTTCTGATCGAGGTTCTCGGCATTGAAAAATCTTCGTAAACTAAATCACACGTGTATATGTTGACATTTAAGAGATATACAGTCAAGAAAATCAAGGGCAATGGTGATATATATGCGGATTAGACATCAAAAAAAAAAACACTCAACAAATCGCTACAATTTAAGGAATGTGTTTAGTGACGGCATCAGATTCCTAATTGATGGAGAAAGGTCTGGTGGCAACAAAAGCTGCTTCTAGCAGGTTGTCAAGTGTTTTCGCTCGACGATTCCATTCTTGGGTGGTTGGTTTGGCCTTTGTTCCTGTAACTCGAATCCTAGCCCGGTATATCCCATTTTAATTTTACACCATTGTGAACCTTACGCCTTTTTTACTCTCTGATGGAGGTTCTCGGCATTGAAAAATCTTCGTAAACTAAATCACACGTGTATATGTCGACATTTAAGAGATATACAGTCAAGCAAATCAAGGGCAATAGTGATATATATGCGGATTAAACACCAAAAAAAATCACTCAAGATTTGGCTACAATTTAAGGAATGTGTTTAGTGACGGCATCAGATTCCTAATTGATGGAGAAAGGTCTGGTGGCAAGAAAAGCTGCTTCTAGGAGGGTGTCAAGTGTTTTCACTCAACGATTCCATTCTTGGGTGGTTGGTTTGGCCCTTGTTCCTGTAACTCGAATCCTAGCCCGGTATATCCCATTTTAATTATACACCATTGTGAACCTTACGCCTTTTTTACTTTCTGATCGAGGTTCTCGGCATTGAAAAATCTTCGTAAACTAAATCACACGTGTATATGTTGACATTTAAGAGATATACAGTCAAGAAAATCAAGGGCAATGGTGATATATATGCGGATTAGACACCAAAAAATAAAACACACTCAACAAATGGCCGCAATTTATGGAATGTGTTTAGTAACGGTATCAGATTCCTAATTGATGGAGAAAGGTCTGGTGGCAAGAAAAGCTGCTTCTAGGAGGTTATCAAGTGTTTTCGCTCGACGATTCCATTCTTGGGTGGTTGGTTTGGACCTTGTTACTGTAACTCGAATCCTAGACCGGTATATTCCATTTTAATTTTACACCATTGTGAACCTTACGCCTTTTTTACTCTCTGATCGAGGTTCTCGGCATTGAAAAATCTTCGTAAACTAAATCACACGTGTATATGTCGACATTTAAGAGATATACAGTCAAGCAAATCAATGGCAATGGTGATATATATGCGGATTAGACACCAAAAAAAATCACTCAAGAAATGGCTACAATTTAAGGAATGTGTTTAGTGATGGCATCAGATTCCTAATTGATGGAGAAAGGTCTGGTGGCAAGAAAAGCTGCTTCTAGGAGGGTGTCAAGTGTTTTCGCTCGACGATTCCATTCTTGGGTGGTTGGTTTGGCCCTTGTTCCTTTAACTCGAATCCTAGCCCGGTATTTCCCATTTTAATTATACACCATTGTGAACCTTACGCCTTTTTTACTTTCTGATCGAGGTTCTCGGCATTGAAAAATCTTCGTAAACTAAATCACACGTGTATATGTTGACATTTAAGAGATATACAGTCAAGAAAATCAAGGGCAATGGTGATATATATGCGGATTAGACACCAAAAAACAAAACACACTCAACAAATGGCCGCAATTTAAGGAATGTGTTTAGTGACGGTATCAGATTCCTAATTGATGGGGAAAGGTCTGGTGGCAAGAAAAGCTGCTTCTAGGAGGTTGCCAAGTGTTTTCGCTCGACGATTCCATTCTTGGGTGGTTGGTTTGGCCCTTGTTACTGTAACTCGAATCCTAGCCCGGTATATTCCATTTTAATTTTACACCATTGTGAACCTTACGCCTTTTTTACTCTCTGATCGAGGTTCTCGGCATTGAAAAATCTTCGTAAACTAAATCACACGTGTATATGTCGACATTTAAGAGATATACAGTCAAGCAAATCAAGGGTAATGGTGATTTATATGCGGATTAGACACCAAAAAAAATCACTCAAGAAATGGCTACAATTTAAGGAATGTGTTTAGTGATGGCATAAGATTCTTAATTAATGGAGAAAGGCCTGGTGGCAAGAAAAGCTGCTTCTAGGAGGGTGTCAAGTGTTTTCGCTCGACGATTCCATTCTTGGGTGGTTGGTCTGGCCCTTGTTCCTGTAACTCGAATCCTAGCCCGGTATATCCCATTTTAATTATACACCATTGTGAACCTTACGCCTTTTTTACTTTCTAATCGAGGTTCTCGGCATTGAAAAATCTTCGTAAACTAAATCACACGTGTATATGTTGACATTTAAGAGATATACAGTCAAGAAAATCAAGGGCAAAGGTGATATATATGCGGATTAGACAACAAAAAAAAAACACACTCAACAAATGGCTACAATTTAAGGAATGTGTTTAGTGACGACATCAGATTCCTAATTGATGGAGAAAGGTCTGGTGGCAAGAAAAGCTGCTTCTAGGAGGTTGTCAAGCTGCTTCTAGGAGGTTGTCAAGTATTTTCGCTCGACAATTATATTCTTGGGTGGTTGGTTTGGCCCTTGTTCCTGTAACTCGAATCCTAGCCCAGTATATCCCATTTTAATTTTACACCATTGTGAACCTTACGCCTTTTTTACTCTCTGATTGAGGTTCTCGGCATTGAAAAATCTTCATAAACTAAATCACACGTGTATATGTTGACATTTAAGAGATATACAGTCGAGAAAATCAAGGGCAACGGTGATATATATGCGGATTATACACAAAAAAAACACTCAACAAATGGCTACAATTTAAGAAATGTGTTTAGTGACGGCATCAGATTCCTAATTGATGGAGAAAGGTCTGGTGGCAAGAAAAGCTGCTTCTAGGAGGGTGTCAAGTATTTTCACTCGACGATTCCATTACTCGAATCCTTGCCCGGTATATCCCATTTAAATTTTAAACCATTGTGAACCTTACGCCTTTTTTACTCTCTGATCGAGGTTCTCGGCATTGAAAAGTCTTCATAACCTAAATCACACGTGTATATGTTGACATTTAAGAGATATATAGTCAAGCAAATAAAGGGCAATGGTGATATATATGCGTATTAAACACCAAAAAAAATCACTTAAGAAATGGCTACAATTTAATGAATGTGTTTAGTGACGGCAGCAGATTCCTAATTGATGGAGAAAGGTCTGGTGGCAAGAAAAGCTGCTTCTAGGAGGGTGTCAAGTGTTTTCGTTCGACGATTCCATTCTTGGGTGGGTGGTTTGGCCCTTGTTCCCGTAACTCGAATCGTAGCCCGGTATATCCCATTTTAATTTTACACCATTGTGAACCTTACGCCTTTTTTACTCTCTGATCGAGGTTCTCGGCATTGAAAAATCTTCGTAAACTAAATCACACGTGTATATGTTGACATTTAAGAGATATACAGTCAAGAAAATCAAGGGCAATGGTGATATATATGCGGATTAGACAACAAAAAAAAACACACTCAACAAATGGCTACAATTTAAGGAATGTGTTTAGTGACGACATCAGATTCCTAATTGATGGAGAAAGGTCTGGTGGCAAGAAAAGCTGCTTCTAGGAGGTTGTCAAGCTGCTTCTAGGAGGTTGTCAAGTATTTTCGCTCGACAATTATATTCTTGGGTGGTTGGTTTGGCCCTTGTTCCTGTAACTCGAATCCTAGCCCAGTATATCCCATTTTAATTTTACACCATTGTGAACCTTACGCCTTTTTTACTCTCTGATTGAGGTTCTCGGCATTGAAAAATCTTCATAAACTAAATCACACGTGTATATGTTGACATTTAAGAGATATACAGTCGAAAATCAAGGGCAACGGTGATATATATGCGGATTATACACAAAAAAAACACTCAACAAATGGCTACAATTTAAGAAATGTGTTTAGTGACGGCATCAGATTCCTAATTGATGGAGAAAGGTCTGGTGGCAAGAAAAGTTGCTTCTAGGAGGGTGTCAAGTATTTTCACTCGACGATTCCATTACTCGAATCCTTGCCCGGTATATCCCATTTAAATTTTAAACCATTGTGAACCTTACGCCTTTTTTACTCTCTGATCGAGGATCTCGGCATTGAAAAGTCTTCATAACCTAAATCACACGTGTATATGTTGACATTTAAGAGATATATAGTCAAGCAAATAAAGGGCAATGGTGATATATATGCGTATTAGACACCAAAAAAAATCACTTAAGAAATGGCTACAATTTAATGAATGTGTTTAGTGACGGCAGCAGATTCCTAATTGATGGAGAAAGGTCTGGTGGCAAGAAAAGCTGCTTCTAGGAGGGTGTCAAGTGTTTTCGCTCGACGATTCCATTCTTGGGTGGGTGGTTTGGCCCTTGTTCCCGTAACTCGAATCCTAGCCCGGTATATCCCATTTTAATTTTACACCATTGTGAACCTTACGCCTTTTTTACTCTCTGATCGAGGTTCTCGGCATTGAAAAATCTTCGTAAACTAAATCACACGTGTATATGTTGACATTTAAGAGATATACAGTCAAGAAAATCAAGGGCAATGGTGATATATATGCGGATTAGACACCAAAAAAAAACACACTCAACAAATGGCTACAATTTAAGGAATATGTTTAGTGACGACATCAGATTCCTAATTGATGGAGAAAGGTCTGGTGGCAAGAAAAGCTGCTTCTAGGAGGTTGTCAAGCTGCTTCTAGGAGGTTGTCAAGCTGCTTCTAGGAGGTTGTCAAGTATTTTCGCTCGACAATTCCATTCTTGGGTGGTTGGTTTGGCCCTTGTTCCTGTAACTCGAATCCTAGCCCAGTATATCCCATTTTAATTTTACACCATTGTGAACCTTACGCCTTTTTTACTCTCTGATTGAGGTTCTCGGCATTGAAAAATCTTCATAAACTAAATCACACGTGTATATGTTGACATTTAAGAGATATACAGTCGAGAAAATCAAGGGCAACGGTGATATATATGCAGATTATACACCAAAAAAAACACTCAACAAATGGCTACAATTTAAGAAATGTGTTTAGTGACGGCATCAGATTCCTAATTGATGGAGAAAGGTCTGGTGGCAAGAAAAGTTGCTTCTAGGAGGGTGTCAAGTATTTTCACTCGACGCTTCCATTACTCGAATCCTTTCCCGGTATATCCCATTTAAATTTTAAACCATTGTGAACCTTACGCCTTTTTTACTCTCTGATCGAGGTTCTCGGCATTGAAAAGTCTTCATAACCTAAATCACACGTGTATATGTTGACATTTAAGAGATATATAGTCAAGCAAATAAAGGGCAATGGTGATATATATGCGTATTAGACACCAAAAAAAATCACTCAAGAAATGGCTACAATTTAAGGAATGTGTTTAGTGACGGCATCAGATTCCTAATTGATGGAGAAAGGTCTGGTGGCAAGAAAAGCTGCTTCTAGGAGGGTGTCAAATGTTTTCGCTCGACGATTCCATTCTTGGGTGGGTGGTTTGGCCCTTGTTCCTGTAACTCGAATCCTAGCCCCGGTATATCCCATTTTAATTTTACACCATTCTGAACCTTACGCCTTTTTTACTCTCTGATCGAGGTTCTCGGCATTGAAAAATCTTCGTAAACTAAATCACACGTGTATATGTTGACATTTAAGAGATATACAATCAAGAAAATCAAGGGCAATGGTGATATATATGCGGATTAGACACCAAAAAAAACACACTCAACAAATGGCTACAATTTAAGGAATGTGTTTAGTGATGACATCAGATTCCTAATTGATGGAGAAAGGTCTGGTGGCAAGAAAAGCTGCTTCTAGGAGGTTGTCAAGCTACTTCTAGGAGGTTGTCAAGTATTTTCGCTCGACAATTCCATTCTTGGGTGGTTGGTTTAGCCCTTGTTCCTGTAACTCGAATCCTAGCCCAGTATATCCCATTTTAATTTTACACCATTGTGAACCTTACGCCTTTTTTACTCTCTGATTGAGGTTCTCGGCATTGAAAAATCTTCATAAACTAAATCACACATGTATATGTTGACATTTAAGAGATATACAGTCGAGAAAATCAATGGCAACGGTGATATATATGCGGATTATACACCAAAAAAAACACTCAACAAATGGCTACAATTTAAGAAATGTGTTTAGTGACGGCATCAGATTCCTAATTGATGGAGAAAGGTCTGGTGGCAAAAAAAGCTGCTTCTAGGAGGGTGTCAAGTATTTTCACTCGACGATTCCATTACTCGAATCCTAGCCCGGTATATCCCATTTTAATTTTACACCATTGTGAACCTTACGCCTTTTTTACTCTCTGGTCGAGGTTCTCGGCATTGAAAAATCTTCATAAACTAAATCACACGTGTATATGTTGACATTTAAGAGATATACAGTCAAGCAAATAAAGGGAAATGGTGATATATATGCGGATTAGACACCAAAAAAAATCACTCAAGAAATGGCTACAATTTAAGGAATGTGTTTAGTGACGGCATCAGATTCCTAATTGATGGAGAAAGGTCTGGTGGTAAGAAAAGCTGCTTCTAGGAGGGTGTCAAGTGTTTTCGCTCGACGATTCCATTCTTGGGTGGGTGGTTTGGCCCTTGTTCCTGTAACTCAAATCCTAGCCCGGTATATCCCATTTTAATTTTACACCATTGTGAACCTTACACCTTTTGTACTCTCTGATCGAGGTTCTGGGCATTGAAAAATCTTCGTAAACTAAATCACGCGTGGATATGTAGACATTGAAGAGATATACAGTCAAGAAAATCAAGGGCAATGGTGATATATATGCGGATTAGACTCCAAAAAAAACACACTCAACAAATGGCTACAATTTAAGGAATGTGTTTAGTGACGACATCGGATTCCTAATTGATGGAGAAAGGTCTGGTGGCAAGAAAAGCTGCTTCTAGGAGGTTGTCAAGCTGCTTCTAGGAAGTTGTCAAGTATTTTCACTCGACAATTCCATTCTTGGGTGGTTGGTTTGGCCCTTGTTCCTTTAACTCGAATCCTAAACCAGTATATCCCATTTTAATTTTACACCATTGTGAACCTTACGCCTTTTTTACTCTCTGATTGAGGTTCTCGGCATTGAAAAATCTTCGTAAACTAAATCACCCGTGTATATGTTGACATTTAAGAGATATACAGTCGAGAAAATCAAGGGCAACGGTGATATATATGCGGATTATACACCAAAAACACACTCAACAAATGGCTACAATTTAAGAAATGCGTTTAGTGACGGCATCAGATTCCTAATTGATTGAGAAAGGTCTGGTGGCAAGAAAAGCTGCTTCTAGGAGGGTGTCAAGTATTTTCACTCGACGATTCCATTACTCGAATCCTAGCCCGGTATATCCCATTTTAATTTTACACCATTGTGAACCTTACGCCTTTTTTACTCTCTGATCGAGGTTCTCGGCATTGAAAAATCTTTGTAAACTAAATCACACGTGTATATGTTGACATTTAAAAGATATACAGTCAAGAAAATCAAAGGCAATGGTGATATATATGCGGATTAGACACCAAAAAAAACACACTCAACAAATGGCTACAATTTAAGGAATGTGTTTAGTGACGACATCAGATTCCTAATTGATGGAGAAAGGTCTGGTGGCAAGAAAAGCTGCTTCTAGGAGGTTGTCAAGCTGCTTCTAGGAGGTTGTCAAGTATTTTCGCTCGACAATTCCATTCTTGGGTGGTTGGTTTGGCCCTTGTTCCTGTAACTCGAATCCTAGCCCAGTATATCCCATTTTAATTTTACACCATTGTGAACCTTACGCCTTTTTTACTCTCTGATTGAGGTTCTCGGCATTGAAAAATCTTCATAAACTAAATCACACGTGTATATGTTAACATTTAAGAGATATACAGTCGAGAAAATCAAGGGCAACGGTGATATATATATGGATTATACACCAAAAAAAATACTCAACAAATGGCTACAATTTAAGAAATGTATTTAGTGACGGCATCAGATTCCTAATTGATGGAGAAAGGTCTGGTGGCAAGAAAAGCTGCTTCTAAGAGGGTGTCAAGTATTTTCACTCGACGATTCCATTACTCGAATCCTAGCCCGGTATATCCCATTTTAATTTTACACCATTGTGAACCTTACGCCTTTTTTACTCTCTGATCGAGGTTCTCGGCATTGAAAAATCTTCATAAACTAAATCACACGTGTATATGTTGACATTTAAGAGATATACAGTCAAGCAAATAAAGAGAAATGGTGATATATATGCGGATTAGACACCAAAAAAAATCACTCAAGAAATGGCTACAGTTTAAGGAATGTGTTTAGTGACGGCATCAGATTCCTAATTGATGGAGAAAGGTCTGGTGGCAAGAAAAGCTGCTTCTAGGAGGGTGTCAAGTGTTTTCGCTCGACGATTCCATTCTTGGGTGGGTGGTTTGGCCCTTGTTCCTGTAACTCAAATCCTAGCCCGGTATATCCCATTTTAATTTTACACCATTGTGAACCTTACACCTTTTGTACTCTCTGATCGAGGTTCTGGGCATTGAAAAATCTTCGTAAACTAAATCACGCGTGGATATGTAGACATTGAAGAGATATACAGTCAAGAAAATCAAGGGCAATGGTGATATATATGCGGATTAGACACCAAAAAAAACACACTCAACAAATGGCTACAATTTAAGGAATGTGTTTAGTGACGACATCGGATTCCTAATTGATGGAGAAAGGTCTGGTGGCAAGAAAAGCTGCTTCTAGGAGGTTGTCAAGCTGCTTCTAGGAAGTTGTCAAGTATTTTCACTCGACAATTCCATTCTTGGGTGGTTGGTTTGGCCCTTGTTCCTTTAACTCGAATCCTAGCCCAGTATATCCCATTTTAATTTTACACCATTGTGAACCTTACGCCTTTTTTACTCTCTGATTGAGGTTCTCGGCATTGAAAAATCTTCGTAAACTAAATCACCCGTGTATATGTTGACATTTAAGAGATATACAGTCGAGAAAATCAAGGGCAACGGTGATATATATGCGGATTATACACCAAAAAAAACACTCAACAAATGGCTACAATTTAAGAAATGTATTTAGTGACGGCATCAGATTCCTAATTGATGGAGAAAGGTCTGGTGGCAAGAAAAGCTGCTTCTAGGAGGGTGTCAAGTATTTTCACTCGACGATTCCATTACTCGAATCCTAGCCCGGTATATCCCATTTTAATTTTACACCATTGTGAACCTTACGCCTTTTTTACTCTCTGATCGAGGTTCTCGGCATTGAAAAATCTTCATAAACTAAATCACACGTGTATATGTTGACATTTAAGAGATATACAGTCAACCAAATAAAGAGAAATGGTGATATATATGCGGATTAGACACCAAAAAAAATCACTCAAGAAATGGCTACAGTTTAAGGAATGTGTTTAGTGACGGCATCAGATTCCTAATTGCTGGAGAAAGGTCTGGTGGCAAGAAAAGCTGCTTCTAGGAGGGTGTCAAGTGTTTTCGCTCAACGATTCCATTCTTGGGTGGGTGGTTTGGCCCTTGTTCCTGTAACTCGAATCCTAGCCCGGTATATCCCATTTTAATTTTACACCATTGTGAACCTTACGCCTTTTTTACTCTCTGATCGAGGTTCTCGGCATTGAAAAATCTTCGTAAACGAAATCACACGTGTATATGTTGACATTTAAGAGATATAAAGTCAAGAAAATCAAGGGCAATGGTGATATATAGGCGGATTAGACACCAAAAAAAACACACTCAACAAATGGCTACAATTTAAGGAATGTGTTTAGTGACGACTTCAGATTCCTAATTGATGGAGAAAGGTCTGGTGGCAAGAAAAGCTGCTTCTAGGAGGTTGTCAAGCTGCTTCTAGGAGGTTGTCAAGTATTTTCGCTCGACAATTCCATTCTTGGGTGGTTGGTTTGGCCCTTGTTCCTGTAACTCGAATCCTAGCCCAGTATATCCCATTTTAATTTTACACCATTGTGAACCTTACGCCTTTTTTACTCTCTGATTTAGGTTCTCGGCATTGAAAAATCTTCATAAACTAAATCACACGTGTATATGTTGACATTTAAGAGATATACAGTCAAGCAAATAAAGGGAAATGGTGATATATATGCGGATTAGACACCAAAAAAAATCACTCAAGAAATGGCTACAATTTAAGGAATGTGTTTAGTGACGGCATCAGATTCCTAATTGATGGAGAAAGGTCTGGTGGCAAGAAAAGCTGCTTCTAGGAGGGTGTCAAGTGTTTTCGCTCGACGATTCCATTCTTGGGTGGGTGGTTTGACCCTTGTTCCTGTAACTCAAATCCTTGCCCGGTATATCCCATTTTAATTTTACACCATTGTGAACCTTACGCCTTTTTTACTCTCTGATCGAGGTTCTGGGCATTGAAAAATCTTCGTAAACTAAATCACGTGTGGATATGTTGACATTGAAGAGATATACAGTCAATAAAATCAAGGGCAATGGTGATATATATGCGGATTAGACACCAAAAAAAACACACTCAACAAATGGCTACAATTTAAGGAATGTGTTTAGTGACGACATCGGATTCCTAATTGATGAAGAAAGGTCTGGTGGAAAGAAAAGCTGCTTCTAGGAGGTTGTCAAGCTGCTTCTAGGAGGTTGTCAAGTATTTTCGCTCGACAATTCCATTCTTGGGTGGTTGGTTTGGCCCTTATTCCTTTAACTCGAATCTTAGCCCAGTATATCCCATTTTAATTTTACACCATTGTGAACCTTACGCCTTTTTTACTCTCTGATTGATGTTCTCGGCATTGAAAAATATTCGTAAACTAAATCACACGTGTATATGTTGACATTTAAGAGATATACAGTCGAGAAAATCAAGTGCAACGGTGATATATATGCGGATTATACACCAAAAAAACACTCAACAAATGGCTACAATTTAAGAAATGCGTTTAGTGACGGCATCAGATTCCTAATTGATTGAGAAAGGTCTGGTGGCAAGAAAAGCTGCTTCTAGGAGGGTGTCAAGTATTTTCACTCGACGATTCCATTACTCGAATCCTAGCCCGGTATATCCCATTTTAATTTTACTCCTTTGTGAACCTTACGCCTTTTTTACTCTCTGATCGAGGTTCTCGGCATTGACAAATCCTCGTAAACTAAATCACACGTGTATATGTTGACATTTAAGAGATATACAGTCAAGCAAATAAAGGGCAATGGTGATATATATGCAGATTAGACACCAAAAAAAATCACTCAAGAAATGGCTACAATTTAAGGAATGTGTTTAGTGACGGCATCAGATTCCTAATTGATGGAGAAAGGTCTGGTGGCAAGAAAAGCTGCTTCTAGGAGGGTGTCAAGTGTTTTCACTCGACGATTCCATTCTTGGGTGGGTGGTTTGGCCCTTGTTCCTGTAACTCGAATCCTAGCCCGGTATATCCTATTTTAATTTTACACCATTGTGAACCTTACGCCTTTTTTACTCTCTAATCGAGGTTCTCGGCATTGAAAAATCTTCGTAAACTAAATCACACGTGTATATGTTGACATCTAAGAGATATACAGTCAAGAAAATCAAGGGCAATGGTGATATATATGCGGATTAGACACCAAAAAAAACACACTCAACAAATGGCTACAATTTAGGTAATGTGTGTAGTGACGACATCAGATTCCTAATTGATGGAGAAAGGTCTGGTGGCAAGAAAAGCTGCTTCTAGGAGGGTGTAAAGTATTTTCGCTCGACGTTTCGATTCTTGGGTGGTTGGTTTGGCCCTTGTTCCTGTAACTCGAATCCTAGCCCGGTATATCCCATTTTAATTTTACACCATTGTGAACCTTACGCCTTTTTTACTCTCTGATCGAGGTTCTGGGCATTGAAAAATCTTCGTAAACTAAATCACGCGTGGATATGTTGACATTTAAGAGATATACTGTCAAGAAAATCAAGGGCAATGGTGATATATATACGGATTAGACACCAAAAAAAACACACTCAACAAATGGCTACAATTTAAGGAATGTGTTTAGTGACGACATCGGTTCCTAATTGATGGAGAAAGGTCTGGTGGCAAGAAAAGCTGCTTCTAGGAGGTTGTCAAGCTGCTTCTAGGAGGTTGTCAAGTATTTTCGCTCGACAATTCCATTCTTGGGTGGTTGGTTTGGCCCTTGTTCCATTAACTCGAATCCTAGCACAGTATATCCCATTTTAATTTTACACCATTGTGAACCTTACGCCTTTTTTACTCTCTGATTGAGGTTCTCGGCATTGAAAAATCTTCGTAAACTAAATCACACGTGTATATGTTGACATTTAAGAGATATACATTCGAGAAAATCAAGGGCAACGGTGATATATATGCGGATTATACACCAAAAAAACACTCAACAAATGGCTACAATTAAAGAAATGCGTTTAGTGACGGCATCAGATTCCTAATTGATGGAGAAAGGACTGGTGGCAAGAAAAGCTGCTTCTAGGAGGGTGTCAAGTATTTTCACTCGACGATTCCATTACTCGAATCCTAGCCCGGTATATCCCATTTTAATTTTACACCTTTGTGAACCTTACGCCTTTTTTACTCTCTGATCGAGGTTCTCGACATTGAAAAATCTTCGTAAACTAAATCACACGTGTATATGTTGACATTTAAGAGATATACAGTCAAGCAAATAAAGGGTAATGGTGATATATATGCAGATTAGACACCAAAAAAAATCACTCAAGAAATGGCTACAATTTAAGGAATGTGTTTAGTGACGGCATCAGATTCCTAATTGATGGAGAAAGGTCTGGTGGCAAGAAAAGCTGCTTCGAGGAGGGTGTCAAGTGTTTTCGCTCGACGATTCCATTCTTGGGTGGGTGGTTTGGCCCTTGTTCCTGTAACTCGAATCCTAGCCCGGTATATCCCATTTTAATTTTACACCATTGTGAACCTTACGCCGTTTTTACTCTCTGATCGAGGTTCTCGGCATTGAAAAATCTTCGTAAACTAAATCACACGTGTATATGTTGACATTTAAGAGATATACAGTCAAGAAAATCAAGGGCAATGGTGATATATATGCGGATTAGACACAAAAAAAAACACACTTAACAAATGGCTACAATTTAAGGAATGTGTGTAGTGACGACATCAGATTCCTAATTGATGGAGAAAGGTCTGGTGGCAAGAAAAGCTGCTTCTAGGAGGGTGTCAAGTATTTTCGCTCGACGTTTCAATTCTTGGGTGGTTGGTTTGGCCCTTGTTCCTGTAACTCGAATCCTTGCCCGGTACATCCCATTCTAATTTTACACCATTGTGAACCTTACGCCTTTTTTACTCTCTGATCGAGGTTCTCGACATTGAAAAATCTTCGTAAACTAAATCACACGGGTATATGTTGACATTTAAGAGATATACAGTCAAGAAAATCAAGGGCAATGGTGATATATATGCAGATTAGACAAAAAAAAAACACACTCAACAAATGGCTACAATTTAAGGAATGTGTTTAGTGACGGCATCAGATTCCTAATTGATGGAGAAAGGTCTGGTGGCAAGAAAAGCTGCTTCTAGGAGGGTGTCAACTATTTTCGCTCGACGATTCCATTCTTGGGTGGTTGGTTTGGCCCTTTTTCCTGTAACTCGAATCCTAGCCCGGTATATCCCATTTTAATTTTACACCATTGTGAACCTTACGCCTTTTTTACTCTCTGATCGAGGTTCTCGACATTGAAAAATCTTCGTAAACTAAATCACACGTGTATATGTTGACATTTAAGAGATATACAGTCAAGAAAATCAAGGGCAATGGTGATATATATGCGGATTAGACACAAAAAAAACACACTCAACAAATGGCAACAATTTAAGGAATGTGTTTAGTGACTGCATCAGATTCCTAATTGATGGAGAAAGGTCTGGTGGCAAGAAAAGCTGCTTCTAGGAGGGTGTCAAGTATTTTCGGTCGACGATTCCATTCTTGTGTGGTTGGTTTGGCCCTTTTTCCTGTAACTCGAATCCTAGCCCGGTATATCCCTTTTTAATTTTACACCATTGTGAACCTTACGCCTTTTTACTCTCTGATCGAGATTCTCGGCATTGAAAAATTTTCGTAAACTAAATCACACGTGTATATGGTTATATTTAAGAGATATACAGTCAAAAAAATCAAGGGCAATGGTGATATATATGCGGATTAGACACAAAAAAAAAACACACTCAACAAATGGCTACAATTTAAGGAATGTGTTTAGTGACGACATCAGATTCCTAATTGATGGGGAAAGGTCTGGTGGCAAGAAAAGCTGCTTCTAGGAGGTTGTCAAGTGTTTTCGCTCGACGATTCCATTCTTGGGTGGTTGGTTTGGCCCTTGTTCCTGTAACTCGAATCCTTGCCCATTATATCCCATTTTAATTTACACCATTGTGAACCTTACGCCTTTTTTACTCTCTGATCGAGGTTCTCGGCATTGAAAAATATTCGTAAACTAAATCACACGTGTATATGTTGACATTAAAGAGATATACAGTCAAGAAAATCAAGGGCAATGGTGATATATATGCGGATTAGACACCAAAAAAAAATCACTCAACAAATGGTTACAATTTAAGGAATGTGTATAGTGACGGTATCAGATTCCTAATCGATGGAGAAAGGTCTGGTGGCAAGAAAAGCTGCTTCTAGGAGGTTGTCAAGTGTTTTCGCTCGAGGATTCCATTCTTGGGTGATTGATTTGGCCCTTGTTCCTGTAACTCGAATCCTAGCCCGGTATATCCCATTTTAATTTTACACCATAGTGAATCTTACGCCTTTTTTACTCTCTGATTGAGGTTGTCGGCATTGAAAATCTTCGTAAACTAAATCACACGTGTATATGCTGACATTTAAGAGAAATACAGTCAAGAAAATCAAGAGCAATGGTGATATATATGCGGATTAAACACAAAAAAAGAAACACTCAACAAATGGCTACAATTTAAGGAATGTGTTTAGTGACGGCATCAAATTCCTAATTGATGGAGAAAGGTCTGGTGGCAAGAAAAGCTGCTTCTAGGAGGTTGTCAAGTGTTTTCGTTCGACGATTCCATTCTTGGGTGGTTGGTTTGGCCCTTGGTCCTGTAACTCGAATCCAAGCCCGTTATATCCCATTTTAATTTACACTATTGTGAACCTTATGCCTTTTTTACTCTCTGATCGAGGTTCCTGGCATTGAAAAATCTTCGTAAACTAAATCACACGTGTATATGTTGACATTTAAGAGATATACAGTCAAGAAAATCAAGAGCAATGTTGATATATATGCGGATTAGACCACAATTCAGTTTGAAAAATTGGATTTATAAACCTATTTCCAATTATTTTAATAATCCAATTAAAAATCAATCTTTTCTTATACAACCCTTCAACTTTCTGAGCACGTTTTTTTATGAAACAAAAACCTATAAACATAAAAAAATTAAATAATATCGAAATATTATTTACAAAAATTAAAATAAGGAAAAATCATAAATGCTCAGGGATCAAATCACAGGTTTCGGGCTTGACCACACTTATCAACACTGATCTACTACTGAATGATCTAGACGATTGCCAATATATTTGTCCTCCTAAACTCATCTCCCTAGACCTTTTCCATATAACTGCCTGTAACAAATTTTATCATGTTTTGATTTCTTAACAATGAACACCCAAAAAAAATACTAATCAAATCCCGAAGTTATATACAGCACACTCTATCATGCAAGTAGCTTCCCTACCACATATTTCACAAGTCCAATCCAGATCTCTGAAATCTTAACTGTGAATAGATTGAGAAAAGAACAGAATAGATCTTAAGCAGAGATGATATAATATACAGATCAAATGAGTTTTTCTCAGTTTGATATAGGTTTCTTGGGTTTCTTTTGGGCACTTGAGGCCTCTTTTGGGTGTTTAATTGATCTACAGCGCGACAACGTACAGCTAGGTCAGCATGTATCTGAATGCAGCAGAAGCTGATGTTGCCTAGCACCTCCAGGTCAGCATATATCTGGATGCAACAGAGGAGATACACGACTTTTTCAGAGAAGATTTCAGAGTCAGACCAAAATTGTGTGTATCGGGACAACATACAGACATTCAAATAGACATGAGCTAATTCCAAGTGATTTTCTTTCCTGAGGTCATGTACTAATTTAGTTCTAAACAGAAACATCCAACGTTTCCAGTCTTATGGATAGAGCCTACCAACACATCATACTAGAGTCAAACTATTTCAATGCTGGTCTTACATGAGTCAGCCCTCGACCATAATGTGAAAATTCATTTCATTTCCCAGTCATGTAATGTTTCTTTTTGGATTTTTTTTTTAAATTTTCAATGTTTTTGTATTTTTCAAAATTTTTCAATGTTTTTGTATTTTTCAATATTTTTCAATGTTTTTGTATTTTTCAATTCAAAATTTCTCCCCCTAAATTTGTGCATAAATAAAAAACTACCTATGAATAGAAAACTTTATGAACAAATTTACTAAAAAAAACATGCTCAGTCGGTATACCGGATCATTTTCAGAAAATCCACAAGCACTTTGAATTTTGAGCTGCTTAGAGGTTTTGTAAACAAATCAGCAGCATTTGCATCTATGTCGATTTGCTCCAGTTTAATAAGACCTCTGTCGAAGCAGTCTCTAATAAAATGAACTTTTATGTCAATGTGCTTGGTTTTGGAGTGAAAAACAGGATTTTTAACAATTTGTATTGCAGCATCATTATCGCAGTAAATAGTAGTGTTGAGATAAGTCAAACCGTAGTCCAGCAATTGATGTTGCATCCACACCACCTGAGAGCAAGATGCAGAGGCGGCAACATACTCAGCTTCAGCTGTGGAAATCGCCACCGTTTGTTGTTTCTTGCATTGCCAAGAAATGAGCCTGTCACCCAGAAATTGACATCCTGCTGATGTAGATTTCCTGTCACTATCAGTGCCTCCAAAGTTGCTACTATAAAACGCAAACAGATCAAAATTGGAATCCCTCGGATACCACAGACCAAACCGAGGTCGGCCTTTAAGGTACCGAAAGATTCTTTTAACAGCATTAAGATGAGAAGTTTTAGGATTAGCCTGACATCTCGCGCAGTTGCAGACAGAAAACATGATGTCTGGACGACTAGCTATCAGATACATCAACGACCCGATCATAGACCTATAAAGACGTTGATCAACAGGGGATCCTTCTTCATCTTCAGTCAATAACGGTCTCTCTGCCATTGGTGTTTCAGCCGATTTTGCATCTGCAAGCTTAAATTTCGCTAGCACATCATCCACATACTTCCCTTGATGAATGAGAATGCCTTGAGAATTTTGTTTGACTTGTAAACCCAAAAACAGTGTCATTTCTCCGAGAGCACTCATCTCAAACTTCTTTTTCATAACTCTCTCAAACTCCTTGCAAAGCTCCTCACTTGTAGATCCGAAGATAATATCATCGACATAAATTTGAACCAAGATCTGATCCTTGCCCACTTTCATGATAAACAGAGTCTGGTCTATCGTGCCACGTGTGTATCCATGAGCCAGAAGATGCTCAGTTAGAGTAGCATATCAAGCTCGTGGTGCTTGGTGCAATCCATACAATGCCTTGTCGAGCTTGTAGGCATATTCTAGATGATCTGGATGAACAAAACCCGGTGGCTGCTCAACAAAGATTTCTTCCTTCACATCTCCATATAGAAACGCTGTCTTGACGTCCATCTGATACACAGTGAACCCCATATATGACGCGCATGCTAAGAAGATCCGGATGGCTTCAATTCGGGCAACCGGAGCATATACTTCATCATAATCCAGACCCTCTATTTGTCGAAAACCCTGGACCACCAATCGTGCTTTATTTCGAACAATAACCCCTGCAGAGTCTTGCTTGTTTCTGAACACCCATCTAGTTCCAAGTTTGCGCTTTCCCTTTGGCAACTCGACAAGTTTCCATACTCCAAGCTTCTCAAACTGGTTCAGCTCTTCATGCATAGCATCTACCCAACCTGGTTCCTGCAAAGCTATATCAACAGTTTTAGGTTCTATTTGTGAGATGTAGCAAGAGTATAAACATGTATTGATGGTCCCTGATTGGCTCCTGGTTAAAACTCCTGCATCTACAGGACCAATCACATTCTCTATAGGGTGATTTCGTTGGACACTTGTAGGAATTTCCATGTCAGGTACGGTCTCTTCTTCAGTAGAAGCATTTTGATTATCATCAGTGGTGTTGCTAGTCTCCCCCTCATTAGATGCTACAATATGGTGAACTAAAGGAGTTGTAACTATGCAGTCTTCAGGAATGGATTCAGGAAATAGTGCAGCTCCTGAACCACTAGATGCAGTACCGCTTGATGAAGCACCTTCAGGGGATTGATGGGACATTTGTTGAGGCGTAGGGTGCCGAGTGAAAACCATTCCCGGTGGGTCAATGGTATGATTTCTTGAACTTCCTTCAGCCTGTTCTTCTTCTTCAGTATCACCAAAGGACAGTGGCTGTTTGGGAGTAGACACACCTGCATCTGTAGGGACACTTGACAAAATGTTAAATGATTTAAATAATTCAGCATAATCATACAACCAATCTGGTCCAACTCTAGTGTCCGTAGCATTTTCCTCGAGCCATTCAATGTTGCACGACTAGACGACCTTTTTAGTTACTTTGTTGTATACTCTATAGGCTAAACCTTTAGCATATCCAACAAAGTAACATTCGTCCCCTTTGACTTCAAACTTTCCATTAGCGTCCATAAGTAGTAACACACATGGACAACCAAAGATGCGAAAATGTGAAACCGAAGGTTTACGTCCTTCCAGAATCTCATAAGGAGTTTTCATATGTCGTTTGTTTACTAAAGCATGATTCTGGACGTAACAAGCCGTGCTAACAACTTCAGCCCAGAAGAAACTAGGAAGCTTCGAATCAGCCAGCATGGTACGCGCAGCCTCTATAAGAGTACGATTTTGTCTTTCAGCCACTCCATTTTGCTATGGAGTACGTGGTGCACTGTACTGTTGATCAATTCCCTTTTCAACGCAGAATGTATCCATGGTGACATTTTTGAATTCCGTCCCATTGTCTGATCGAATAGCCTTCACTTTCGTACTGGCTTGATTTTCCACCAGAGTAATGAATTGTTTGATCAAACCCGCAGCCTCATTCTTGTGACTTAGAAAGTACACCCAGGTGTAGCGTGAGTAATCATCAACTATCACGAGACAATAAGCCTTCTTGCCAATACTTAATACATTCACCGGACCAAAGAGATCCATGTGAAGTAATTCAAGCACAACTTTGGTTGAGGGTGTAGGCTTGAATTTATGAGGCTTTCGATGTGTTTTTCCCTTTGCACAAGCAACACATTTTTCTACCAACATAAAGTCTTTGATTGGTAGATCACGGACCAGTTGACCTTTGGCAAGTCGATTCAAGTTCTTCATATTCACATGTCCAAGGCGACGATGCCACAATAAACCATCATGTTCTGAAATCTTCGAAAATAGACAAGTAACTTCTTCACATGGCTTCTTGTTCATATCAATGACATAAGCATTTCCCCGTCTCTCGGTTGTCATCAAAAACCAATCTTCAGGAATGACAATCCCTGGCTTCAATACGTAGCATCCTTTCTTTGTAAAATGAACTGAATTTCCTCGATCACAAATTTGTGAAATGTTCAACAGATTGTGTTTCAGTTCTGGGACATAATTCACATTTTCGAAGCTTAAAACACCGTTTTTCACTATTCCTTTCAACGTGATTCTTCCTGATTCTCCTCCCGCAAAAGAGACATATCCACCGTCAAATTCTTTTACATTGACCAGTTGAGACAAGTCTCCTGTCATATGCCTGGAACAGCCACTATCCATGTACCAGAGGCGCACGGTAGTCCTCCACAGCTGTTTCTGCACGATTAGCGGGATCAGTTAGATTTAGGAACCCAGCCCATAGCGGATCTGGGTTTTCCTTGTGCATCAATGTAAGTCACTCTCTGCCAAACTAAACTTTATTTATTTAAAAATTTCGAAGGATTTTTAATGGCATAATTTTGATGAGATGTATGAGACAAATTGGATTGCGTAGCCTTAGCTTTAGGTTTCCAATGTTTATTTGACCATTGAGAATTGTAGTTACCAAAAGCTTTATATTGATTTCTTCGAAAATCATTTTGTCAATTTTGATTTCTACGTTTGGCTGCATTCCAATCTTGATCAGAGGCTTAGCCTTACGATAGTTATTCATCATTGTTTTAAACTTTTCAGTCGTCACTGACTCTGAACAACGATATCGGTTTGGCATAACTTTCTGATTTTGTGTATACTTGTTTTTAGACTGCACACTTGGGCGGTGAACACAGTTTCTGGCAATGTGTCCAGCAACTCCACAATTGAAACATGTTTGTCGTTTCATTGTGTGGAAGTTTTGATGCTTCATAGCAGATGTGAATCTATTGGGTTTAGAAGATTGAGCTTGCTTGATTTTGCTTTCTTGTTTAACTTGTGCCTTATCTGAGCATTTAGGTACCTGCTGATCAGAACTAGCACTAGCACAAGTGTGAGATTCAGATGGAGTTGATTTATCCTTGTCTATAATTCTATCAGATTCATTTTGAAAGGATGTTTCAGATTCCGTTTTAATTTTCTCTTCAAAAACTCCTTCTTGTAATTTTTCATTTATAATAACCACCTCTTCTTTGAGAAAATCAGATTCAGTTATAATATTAGAAGATGTTGACACTTTATCAACACATGTATCATCTGAGTTTGATAATGGTCCCTTTTCAACCTCGGTTTCCAATGGGGTCCCACTAGGTTCAACATTATGGACGTCCACTAAGACCGATTCAGAAGAAGAATCAGTACACTGTTGATTTTCTTGAGAAGAAGTTTCAGTGGTTTCACTGAATGTGTCCTGAGGGACCTCACCTGTCACACTATCATCAGCTGAAGAGTTAGAAACATTAGAATCACAATTTTCAGCTACTGAAAAACATCCATCATCACACACATTATGTGACACCTGTGTCACTGCGACCATCAAACAAATACCAAGTCAATGAAATATCGTATTTCATATTTGGGATCTGTATAAATATGTGTGTCTTTTTGCACATATCAATTTTTGTTCAATTTCAAACCCTATATCACTTTCTGGAGAGTTATACGCAAACTGATGCGTAAACGTAATCAGTTTAATGCGACAAATACTCCGGAACATCAACATATACTTAACATACCTTAAATAACCTTTACATAACTTAGAAATAAGTTTTGAAGGCTTTGGTGTGGCAAAAACAAGTTAATTCGCTTACAGGGACTAAACTTGACAAACTGCGAAAGTATGCCAATTTGAGCTGTAACAGACATTCCGGAACATGGCCATAAGTTAAACATACCATAAATATCCTTTACATAGCTTAGAAATAGGCTTTGAGGGGTTCGGTGTGCTAAAATAAACTTTTGGGTCATTAGGTGACCATAGTTGTATAGGGAATAACCTTTCGAGGTTATACCTTATGGTCACAACGTTTATTTAGTTGTATGATAGGTAGTTTATATGCCTTAGGTAAATTACCAAAATGCCCTTTTTACGCCAAAATTCATATTAAGCATATGTAACATAACTTTTGGTATCTAAACTGATTTGGTAACAATATTAGACATGTTAAGGCATATTTTACTTATCATAGGACTAGTTAGGCATTCCGAACGCGTTTCACGCGAACGACGCGTTAAAGTAGCATAAGCTACCTAAATGGGTCGTAATGGGTCCTAAGCACTTAGGTTAGGTTTCATTTTAGTATGTAGGCTTTGTTAAACCATATTACACGAGTCTCCATACTCTTTTGGTTTACGAACCCTCATTCTATCCAATCCTCCGATTTAGGTCCGGTTTGTTAACATAGTTACCTATATTAGGTGCCTTTTGATATACGTGATCTCTAGCATTGTTTGGTTGTTACTCAAGGACTACTAAGCAATCTCAAGTGAGTACATAGAACCCCCTCTTTTACTGTTTTCCAAATGTTTTGGGGTGGAACACATGTGCGTACTTGTTACTTTCATGCTTTCCATGTTTTCACATCATATACTTGTTATGTTCATTAGTACATTTATAATACATGATTTACATTACATTTTTAATGCTATGTATGCCCATTGTGTGCATACTTAGTACATCGTTTTAAATTACATTTCATGCTATGTATGCCCATTGTGTGCATACCTAGTACATCATTTTACATTACATTTCATGCTATGTATGCCAATTGTGTGCATAGTTAGTACATCGTTTTTCATTACATTTCATGCTATGTATGTCCATTGTGTGCATACTTAGCACATTGTTTTACATTACATCCTGTTGCATATGCTCATCCAGCATATGGACACATTGTTTTACATTACATCCTGTTGCATATGCTCATCCAGCATATGGACACATTGTTTTACATTACATCCTGTTGCATATGCTCATCCAGCATATGGACACATTGTTTTACATTATGTTGCATATGCTCATCCAGCATATGGACACAGTGTTTTACATTACATCCTGTTGCATATGCTCATCCAGCATATGAACACATTATATCACATTTTGAACCGTTTGTAACTATTTGACTATGTAAGCCGTTGTAACCATTTGACTATGTGAACCGTTGTAATCATTTGATTATGTGAACCATTTGACAATAGACATTTGACTATACATAAACATTTCTACAATTGTTAAACATTACATCTGGATGGTTTGGTTTGAGTAAGTGATTTAAGTAACGAGGCGTGTGTAATATGATACAAGCATGGTGGATACGCCGCTGGTACTTCCTATATATAAGTGTTTGTATGGTATTACATATCGTAGCGTTATTTGAATCATTTCAATTTGAGACATACAACATTTTATACAAATAACATACTTTTCACAAGATATTGCTTTACAAACAACTTATGTTATACAACTCATTTTACTTGGTTATTCATTTAACCATGTATTATTCTTTTATGTATACATATCATCTGAACTTATTGTTTTCAAACGATTTACAAAACAAATCAAATTACAAGGTTCATGACTAAACTTTATTAAACATTTTCTTAAACATTACAAGTCATGAATCCTATTTTTGCAAAACCTATGTATCTCACAGGCATTTTTATGCTGACGTACCTATTTTCACATGTGTTTTCAGGAGTTGATGCATAGGACTTATCGAGATACACTTAGGCGGACTTGGGCCTTAGTGACAATAAAAGATGCAAGACTAGTTATTTATGTTATATTTCTTTGATTGTCAAGACATTGTAACTCTTTTAATCAATAAAAAAATATTTCAATTTCCATGTGTTATGAAACAATGATTCTGTTACAACACTCCCCGACGTTTCCGCCACGTTTTGTTGTTTTACGTGGTCGGGGTGTGACACATTATTCAAAGATTCATCACAAGCATTCACAATTTTGCCCAAAACATCAGGCCCAAAAGAAGACGAAACATAACTATGAAACGAGTTAAAAAACGATTGACCAAACACACAACTAGAATCAGTTTTATCAAAAGTAGATTTAGAAAAATCAGAATTGAAAAGTTGTTCATTCCCAAACATATCTCCACACCTCACTTCAGGTACTTCATTTGCACATGATGAAGAAACATTAGGATCAAATGTACCCTTGGACACAAAACAAACTGGTTGAACCACCTGTTTTTCAATAGGTCTGCCATTAAATGATGACTTATTGTTTTTAGGACCATAAGTCATTTTACTTTCATTCATCATCTCCTCCTCAGTCATAGGTAAGTAAGTATAATTGTCATTATAAGGAGGAGGAGCCTGATTAAAACCCATTCCCAGCCCTTTCTTTTTCTTATATGCAAGTTGTTGATCACACAAATTCTTAACTAGTTTACTGGAAGAATCAAATTTCTTAATATTGAGTTCATTTATTTGATATCTATCTCTGATATCCTCCAGTTCTTTAGTCACAGTGCATAATTTTTCTTGAACATATAAGAGTTGGGTTGTTTTTACACTGACATCATCTTTGAGTTGGATGATGTCTTTTCGCTGAGCTTCATTTTTTCTTTAAAAAGTATTTCCTTGTTTGCTAAAGTGAAATTTTTTCTTTTAATGTCATTATAATCTTCAATTAGCTCAGCATTGTGTATTCTATAGGCTTCAACTCGTTCTCTACATTCAGGAGTACAGAGAACAGAAAGTACCTCTTCTTTAGTGAGACCTTTGACTGGAGCTGAAAGAATCTGGGTCATGAGAGCAAGGTTTTCAGCTGAAGTCTCCTCCTCAGGTGCAGAAACTTGATCATTTGAGGTCATGAAAGCAATGTTGTTTGAATCAGCTTGATTTTCTGGAGCTGAGATGTTCAGTCGCTCAATTTCCGAATTCCAATCAAAGTTGACATTAGGCTGAACCACCAAGGCTTGAGCTAATCCCAGGGGTTGAGGACTTCCACCTGCAGCAGCATCAGCAGATATACTCGATGTGGTCACAAGGGCTCTCTCTTGATTAGGTGAAACAGGTTGGGCTGGAGTTTGTTCTCTATTGACCTTAGGCTTGGTACAGTTTCTTGCCAAATGTCCTGGTTCATGACAATTGTAGCAACGTAACTCAAATGGCATTTTTGTGGGTCCAGAAAAGGTAAGACCTAACCATTTGTTTCTCCCGGTTTTTCTCACGAAATTTTTGGCTCTAAATGCTGCCATAGCCATATGCTAGGTTATATCCATTTCTTCAACATCTTCAGGATTTATTTGATCTAAGTCATCAATAGAGAACTTTGGAGGATCAATTTTACCTGTAGGAAAAGCATTCAAGCAATTTATGACAGAAGCAGCTATATCAAGATTTTCTTTGGACTGTTGCGAGAAGAAAGCAATCATCTCATTTTTCGCAGTGGGAGTTGATGATGCAGCAGCAGTAGCATTAGCAGTAGGTGCTGGAGTTCCAGAGTAGTAAGCATTCGATGAGGTAGGAGCAGCTTTAGCAGAAGCAGAGTTGCTGAACATTTGAAAACCAGTGTGAGACACAAGAGCAGTGTTGTTGCTTGAGGCAGAGGGTGTAGCAGTGAATCCAGCGGCCAACTTGCTATTCTTGTAATTTGTTTCTCTCTGTTTATCATCTAGCTCGCATGCTTTAATGTGAGAAATCATTTCAGATAAGCTACACCTTGCTAGATCCTTGGTTTTCTTGATCATTGCAACGTGATGATCCAAACTTTTAGGTAGAGCATTTAGAAGCTGTCTATTAGTTGAAGCATTAGTCGTATGCATTTCCTCCATCTGCATTTGAGTAACCAACTTGACGAATCTCTGAATTTGGTTACCAACAGTCTCTCCATATATATGGTTAAAATTGTTGAAATTTTGGCTCAACAGATTTCTACGACTCTCTTTCATATCTTCATTACCTTCATAGACATCTATTAATGATTCCCACAATTCCTTTGCAGATTTGCAAGTGCGAAAACCAATAGCAATGCCTGGTCCCAAAGCCATGGTCAGGTAAGAAAATGCCATATCATCTTCCTCAACAATTTTAAAGTCTTCTTCAGTATACTGATCATGAGGCTTTTTCACTTTCACACCAGCTTCAGTAGGACTCTCCACCATGATTTCTCTTGGGCCTCTCAAAATACTTCGCCAAATTTTTGCATCTTTGAGCTTAACATGTTTTTCAAAATGCCACTTCCACTCAGGGAAGTCATTTCCATCTAACAGCCTGGGAACACGAGTGGTGGTTCCAATGATGGAATCCAGTTCTTGATGCTTAGTCATAGCTGCCAGGTCAACACTTTGGTTACTTGAAGTCATGGTTACTTGATTACTTAATTAATTTACTGATTAATTAATTATTTAAGTCCAAGAGTCCAAGAGTCCAAAGTTCAAAGGCTGAAAGACGTTGTAAATGTCGTTGCGAGTCGAGACTATGAATCGAGACTGAGTTTGCAAGTGTATTTAATCCTGAGTCGAGACGGGTGTTGCGAGTAAACTGAATCCTGAGTCGAGACCGATGTTGCGAGTCGAGATCAGGAACAATCAAAACTTGAAGCCGGTCAAGACAAATGGTTTCGAGTTAAGATGACAACTCGAGACCACTTCAGTTGCGAGTCGAGACAAGAACGAGATTGCCACTCGAGACGGAAGAATTTAGCACTCGAGAATGATGATCTTGAGTCGAGACTGAGTTGATTGCGAATCGAGACCCTGCAAAACAGATTTGTGAGATAAAAGTAACTGTGATCCCTGATTTTCAGCAGCTTCCAAAAATTCAAATATATGAAATCTTTGAATTTTTTATCCTCAACAAACTTCCGATAATTCAGCAAACACCTTTGTCAACGAATCACAAACCAAAATCAGCAACTTTAATCAAGATTTGCGAAGAATAGTTTGAATCCGAACACACTAATAATACTGAAATTCTGTAAAACACGCTAGCAAACAGGATCAGTAACAAGTAATGCCTTCTTGAATCTAAGTGATATCAAAACCGAACCAAGAATTGGTTTCTTGGCTCTGATACCAATTGTAAAACCCGAGAGGATCTTTCAATGATATCAATAATAACTTGTGTAAGTGCGGAAATCAAACACAAGCGGATTCAAGAAAAACTATAAAGTAATAGAAACAAGAATTATCAAATCAAAACACTAATCTTGCATTCACCTTTGACAAGATGACTGATACAAGACAAGCACCAAGATCTCGAGTGGCCTCCTCAACTTTGATAAACTGATCAACCCTCTAAACACAATGAGAGTTTGTTTAAATACTAACTAAGATGGATCGAGACCATCCCTAAGCCCACTCGAGATCTCTTAAGACCCATTACATACATGCGACCCAAAATAACTAGCTAAACATTACAAAACCAACCCTAAACTTTTGTATTCCTCTATGTATAAACCTCAAGGTTTCAACAGGATTAGACACCAAAAAAAAAAAAAATCACCCAACAAATGGCTACAATTTAAGGAATGTGTTTAGTGACGGCATCAGATTCCTAATTGATGGAGAAACGTCTGGTGGCAGGAAAAGCTGCTTCTAGGAGGGTGTCAAGTATTTTCGCTCGACGATTCCATTCTTGGGTGGTTGGTTTGGCCCTTGTTCCTCTAACTCGAATCCTAGCCCGGTATAGCCCATTTTAATTTTACACCATTGTTAACCTTACGCCTTTTTTACTCTCTGATCGAGGTTCTCGGCATTGAAAAATCTTCGTAAACTCAATCACACGTGTATATGTTGACATTTAAGAGATATACAGTCAAGAAAATCAAGGGAAATTGTGATATATATACGGATTAGACACCAAAAAAAAACACACTCAACAAATGGCTACAATTTAAGGAATGTGTTTAGTGACGGCATCAGATTCCTAATAGATGGAGAAAGGTCTGGTGGCAAGAAAAGCTGCTTCTAGGAGGGTGTCAAGTATTTTCGCTCGACGATTCCATTCTTGGGTGATTGGTGTGGCCCTTATTCATGTAAATCGAATCGTAGCCCGGTGTATCACATTTTAATTTTACACCATTGTGAACCTTACGCCTTTTTTACTCTCTGATCGAGGTTCTCGGCGTTGAAAAATCTTCGTAAACTAAATGACACGTGTATATGTTGACATTTAAGAGATATACAATCAAGAAAATCAAGGGCAATGTTGATATATATATATATACGGATTAGACACCAAAAAAAATCACTCAACAAATGGCTACAATTTAAGGAATGTGTTTAGTGACGGCATCAGATTCGTAATTGATGGAGAAAGGTCTGGTGGCAAGAAAAGTTGCTTCGAGGGGGTGTCAAGTATTTTCGCTCGACGATTCCATTCTTGGGTGGGTGGTTTGGCCCTTGTTCCTGTAACTCGAATCCTAGCCCGGTATAGCCCATTTTAATTTTACACCATTGTGAACCTTACGCCTTTTTTACTCTCTGATCGAGGTTCTCGGCATTGAAAAATCTTTGTAAACTAAATCACACGTGTATATGTTGACATTTAAGAGATATACAGTCAAGAAAATAAAGGGCAATGGTGATATATATGCGGATTAGACACAAAAAAAACACACTCAACAAATGGCTACAATTTAAGGAATGTGTTTAGTGAAGGCATCAGATTCCTAATTGATGGAGAAAGGTCTGGTAGCAAGAAAAGCTGCTTCTAGGAGGGTGTCAAGTATTTTTGCTCGACGATTCCATTATTGGGTGGTTGGTTTGGCCCTTGTTCCTGTAACTCGAATCCTAGCCCGGTATATCCCATTTTAATTTTACACCATTGTGAACCTTACGCCTTTTTTACTCTCTGATCGAGGTTCTCGGCAATGAAAAATCTTCTTAAACTAAATCACACGTGTATATGTTGACATTTAAGAGATATACAGTCAAGAAAATCTAGGGCAATGGTGACATATATGTGGATTAGACACCAAAAAAAACACACTCAAAAAATGGCTACAATTTAAGGAATGTGTTTAGTGACGGCATCAGATTCCTAATTGAAGGAGAAAGGTCTGGTGGCATGAAAAGCTGCTTCTAGGAGGGTGTCAAGTATTTTCGCTCGACGATTCCTTACTTGGGTGGTTGGTTTTGCCCTTGTTCCTATAACTCGAATCCTAGCCCGGTATATCCCATTTTAATTTTACACCATTGTGAACCTTACGTCTTTTTTACTCTCTAATCGAGGTTCTCGGCATTGAAAAATCTTCTTAAACTAAATCACACGTGTATATGTTGACATTGAAGAGATATACTGTAAAGAAAATCAAGGGCAATGGTGATATATATGCAGATTAGACACCAAAAAAAACACACTCAACAAATGGCTACAATTTAAGGAATGTGTTTAGTGACGGCATCAGATTCCTAATTGTTGGAAAAAGGTCTGGTGTCAAGAAAAACTGCTTATAGGAGGGTGTCAAGTATTTTCGCTCGACGATTTCATTCTTGGGTGGTTGGTTTGGCCGTTGTTCATGTAACTCGAATCCTAGCCCGGTATATCCCATTTTAATTTTACACCATTGTGAACCTTACGCCTTTTTTACTCTCTGATCGAGGTTCTCGGCATTGAAAAATCTTCGTAAACTAAATCACACGTGTATATGTTGACATTTAAGAGATATATAGTCAAGAAAATCAAGGGCAATGGTGATATATATGCGGATTAGACACAAAAAAAAATCACTCAACAAATGGCTACAATTTAAGGAATGTGTTTAGTGACGGCCTCAGATTCCTAATTGATGGAGAAAGGTCTGGTGGAAAGAAAAGCTGCTTCTAGGAGCTTGTCAAGTGTTTTCGCTCGACGATTCCATTCTTGGGTGGTTGGTTTGGCCCTTGTTCCTGTAACTCGAATCCTAGCCCGGTATCCCATTTTAATTTTACACCGTTGTGAACCTTACGCCTTTTTTACTCTCTGATCGAGGTTCTCGGCATTGAAAAATCTTCGTAAACTAAATCACACGTGTATATGTTGACATTTAAGAGATATACAGTCAAGAAAATCAAGGGCAATGGTGATATATATGCGGATTAGACACCAAAAAAAATCACTCAACAAATGGCTACAATTTAAGGAATGTGTTTAGTGACGGCATCGGATTCCTAATTGATGGAGAAAAGTCTGGTGGCAAGAAAAGCGGCTTTTAGGAGGGTGTCAAGTATTTTTGCTTGATGATTCCATTCTTGGGTGGTTGGTTTGGCCCTTGTTCTTGTAACTCGAATCGTAGCCCGTTATATCCCATTTTAATTTTACTCCATTGTGAACCTTATGCCTTTTTTACTCTCTGATCGAGGTTCTCGGCATTGAAAAATCTTCGCAAACTAAATCACACTTGTATATGTTGACATTTAAGAGATATACAGTAAATAAAATCAAGGGCAATGGTGATATATATGCGGATTAGACACCAAAAAAAATCACTCAACAAATGGCAACAATTTAAGGAATGTGTTTAGTGACGGCATCAGATTCCTAATTGATGGAGAAAGGTCTGGTGGCAAGAAAAGTTGCTTCTAGGCGGGTGTCAAGTATTTTCGCTCGACGATTACATTCTTGGGTGGTTGGTTTGGCCCTTGTTCCTGTAACTCTAATCTTAGCCCGGTATATCCCATTTTTATTTTACACCATGGTGAACCTTACGCCTATTTTACTCTCTGATCGAGGTTCTGGGCATTGAAAAAACTTGGAAAACTAAATCACACGTGTATATGTTGACATTTAAGAGATATACAATCAACAAAATCAAGGGCATTGGTGATACATATGCGGATTAGACACCAAAAAAAACACACTCAACAAATGGCTACAATTTAAGGAATGTGTTTAGTGACGACATCAGATTCCTAATTGATGGAGAAAGGTCTGGTGGCAAGAAAAGCTGCTTCTAGGAGGTTGTCAAGTGTTTTCGCTCGACGATTCCATTCTTGGATGGTTGGGTTGGCCCTTGTTCCTGTAACTCAAATCTTAGCCCAGTATATCCCATTTTAATTTTACACTTACGCCTTTTTTACTCTCTGATCGAGGTTCTCGGCATTGAAAAATCTTCGTAAACTATATCACACTTGTATATGTTGACATTTAAGAGATATACAGTCAAGAAAATCAAGGGCAATGGTGATATATATGCGGATTAGACACCAAAAAAAATCACTCAACAAATGGCTACAATTTAAGGAATGTGTTTAGTGACGGCATCAGATTCCTAATTGATGGAGAAAGGTCTGGTGGCAAGAAAATCTGCTTCTAGGCGGGTGTCAAGTATTTTCGCTCGACGATTCCATTCTTGGGTGGTTGGTTTGGCCCTTATTCCTGTAACTCGAATCCTAGCCCGGTATATCCCATTTTAATTTTACACCATTGTGAACCTTACGCCTATTTTACTCTCTGATCGAGGTTCTGGGCATTGAAAAATCTTGGAAAACTAAATCACACGTGTATATGTTGACATTTAAGAGTTATACAGTCAACAAAATCAAGGGCAATGGTGATACATATGCGGATTAGACACAAAAAAAACACACTCAACAAATGGCTACAATTTAAGGAATGTGTTTAGTGACGACATCAGATTCCTAATTGATGGAGAAAGGTCTGGTGGCAAGAAAAGCTGCTTCTAGGAGGTTGTCAAGTGTTTTCGGTCGACAATTCCATTCTTGGGTGGTTGGGTTGGCCCTTGTTCCTGTAACTCAAATCCTAGCCCAGTATATCCCATTTTAATTTTACACCATTGTGAACCTTACGCCTTTTTTACTCTCTGATCGAGGTTCTCGGCATTGAAAAATCTTCGTAAACTAAATCACACTTGTATATGTTGACATTTAAGAGATATACAGTCAAGAAAATCAAGGGCAATGGTGATATATATGCGGATTAGACACCAAAAAAAATCACTCAACAAATGGCTACAATTTAAGGAATGTGTTTAGTGACGGCATCAGATTCCTAATTGATGGAGAAAGGTCTGGTGGCAAGAAAAGCTGCTTCTAGGAGGGTGTCAAGTATTTTCGCTCGACGATTTCATTCTTGGGTGGTTGGTTTGGCCGTTGTTCATGTAACTCGAATCCTAGCCCGGTATATCCCATTTTAATTTTACACCATTGTGAACCTTACGTCTTTTTTACTCTCTGTTCGAGGTTCTCGGCATTGAAAAATCTTTGTAAACTAAATCACACGTGTATATGTTGACATTTAAGAGATATACAGTCAAGAAAATCAAGGGCAATGGTGATATATATGCGGTTTAGACACCAAAAAAAACACGCTCAACAAATGGCTACAATTTAAGAAATGTGTTTAGTGACGGCATCAGATTCCTAATTGATGGAGAAAGGTCTGGTGGCAAGAAAAGCTGCTTCTAGGAGGTTGTCAAGTGTTTTCGCTTGACGATTCCATTCTTGGGTGGTTGGTTTGGCCCTTGTTCCTGTAACTTGAATCCTAGCCCGGTATATCCCATTTTAATTTTACACCATTGTGAACCTTACGCCTTTTTTACTCTCTGGTCGAGGTTCTCGGCATTGAAAAATATTCGTAAACTAAATCACACGTGTATATGTTGACATTTAAGAGATATACAGTCAAGAAAATCAAGGGCAATGGTGAGATATATGTGGATTAGACACCCAAAAAAAACACACACAACAAATGGCTACGATTTAAGGAATGTGTTTAGTGACGGCATCAGATTCCTAATTGATGGAGAAAGGTCTGGAGGCAAGAAAAGCTGCTTCTAGGAGGTTGTCAAGTGTTTTCGCTCGACGATTCCATTCTTGGGTGGTTGGTTTGGCCCTTGTTCCTGGAACTCGAATCCTAGCCCGGTATATCCCATTTTAATTTTACACCATTGTGAACCTTACGCCTTTTTTAATCTCTGATCGAGGTTCTAGGCATTTAAATGTCTTCGTAAACTAAATCACACGTGTATATCTTGACATTTAAGAGATACACAGTCAAGAAAATCAAGGGCAATGGTGATATATATGCGGATTAGACACCAAAAAAAATCAAATCAACAAATGGCTACAATTTAAGGAATGTGTTTAGTGACGGCATCAGATTCCTAATTGATGGAGAAAGGTCTGGTGGCAAGAAAAGCTGCTTCTAGGAGGGTGTCAAGTATTTTCGCTCGACGATTCCATTCTTGGGTGGTTCGTTTGGCCCTTGTTCCTGTAACTCGAATCCTAGCCCGGTATATCCCATTTTAATTTTACACCATTGTGAACCTTACGCCTTTTTTACTCTCTGGTCGAGGTTCTCGGCATTGAAAAAACTTCGTAAACTAAATCACACGTGTATATGTTGACATTTAAGAGATATACAGTCAAGAAAATCAAGGGCAATGGCAATATATATGCGGATTAGACACCAAAAAAAAACACACTCAACAAATGGCTACAATTTAAGGAATGTGTTTAGTGACGGCATCAGATTTCTAATTGATGGAGAAAGGTCTGGTGGCAAGAAAAGCTGCTTCTAGGAGGTTGTCAATTGTTTTCGCTCGACGATTCCATTCTTGTGTGGTTGGTTTGGCCCTTGTTCCTGTAACTCGAATACTAGCCCGGTATATCCCATTTTAATTTTACACCATTGTGAACCTTACGCCTTTTTTACTCTCTGGTCGAGGTTCTCGGCATTGAAAAATCTTCGTAAACTAAATCACACGTGTATATGTTGACATTTAAGAGATATACAGTCAAGAAAATCAAGGGCAATGGCAATATATATGCGGATTAGACACCAAAAAAAAACACACTCAACAAATGGCTACAATTTAAGGAATGTGTTTAGTGACGGCATCAGATTTCTAATTGATGGAGAAAGGTCTGGTGGCAAGAAAAGCTGCTTCTAGGAGGTTGTCAATTGTTTTCGCTCGACGATTCCATTCTTGTGTGGTTGGTTTGGCCCTTGTTCCTGTAACTCGAATACTAGCCCGGTATATCCCATTTTAATTTTACACCATTGTGAACCTTACGCCTTTTTTACTCTCTGGTCGAGGTTCTCGGCATTGAAAAATCTTCGTAAACTAAATCACACGTGTATATGTTGACATTTAAGAGATATACAGTCAAGAAAATCAAGGGCAATGGCAATATATATGCGGATTAGACACCAAAAAAAAACACACTCAACAAATGGCTACAATTTAAGGAATGTGTTTAGTGACGGCATCAGATTTCTAATTGATGGAGAAAGGTCTGGTGGCAAGAAAAGCTGCTTCTAGGAGGTTGTCAATTGTTTTCGCTCGACGATTCCATTCTTGTGTGGTTGGTTTGGCCCTTGTTCCTGTAACTCGAATACTAGCCCGGTATATCCCATTTTAATTTTACACCATTGTGAACCTTACGCCTTTTTTACTCTCTGATCGAGGTTTTCGGCATTGAAAAATCTTCGTAAACTAAATCACACGGGTATATGTTGACATTTAAGAGATATACAGTCAAGAAAATCAAGGGCAATGGTGATATATATGCGGATTAGACACCAAAAAAAACACACTCAACAAATGGCTACAATTTAAGAAATGTGTTTAGTGACGGCATCATATTCCTAATTGATGGAGAAAGGTCTGGTGGCAAAAAAAGCTGCTTCTCGGAGGGTATCAATTATTTTTGCTCGACGATTCCATTCTTGGGTGGTTGGTTTGGCCCTTGTTCCTGTAACTCGAATCCTAGCATGTTATATCCCGTTTTAATTTTACACCCTTGTGAACCTTACGTCTTTTTTACTCTCTGATTGAGGTTCTCGGCATTGAAAAATCTTCCTAAACTAAATCACACGTGTATATGTTGACATTTAAGAGATATACAGTCAAGAAAATCAAGGGCGATGGTGTTACATATGCGGATTAGACACCAAAAAAAACACTCAACAAATGGCTACAATTTAAGGAATGTGTTTAGTGACGACATCAGATTCCTAATTGATGGAGAAAGGTCTGGTAGCAAGAAAAGCTGCTTCTAGGAGGTTGACAAGTGTTTTCGCTTGACGATTCCATTCTTGGATGGTTGGTTTGGCCCTTGTTCCTGTAACTCGAATCCTAGCCCGGTATATCCCATTTTAATTTTACACCATTGTGAACCTTACGCCTTTTTTACCCTCTGATCGAGGTTCTCGGCATTGAAAAATCTTCGTTAACTAAATCACACGTGTATATGTTGACATTTAAGAGATATACAGTCAAGAAAATTAAGGGCAATGGTGATATATATGCGGATTGGACACAAAAAAAAAACACACTCAGCAAATAGCTACAATTTAAGGAATGTGTTTAGTGACGGAATCAGATTCCTAATTGATGGAGAAAGGTCTGGTGGCAAGAAAAGCTGCTTCTAGGAGGTTGTCAAGTGTTTTCGCTCGACGATTCTATTCCTGGGTGGTTGGTTTGGCCCTTGTTCCTGTAACTCGAATCCTAGCCCGGTATATCCCATTTTAATTTTACACCATTGTGAACCTTACGCCTTTTTTACACTCTGATCGAGGTTCTCGACATTGAAAAATCTTCGTAAACTATATCACATGTGTATATGTTGACATTTAAGAGATATACAGTCAAGAAAATCAAGGGCAATGGTGATACATATGCGGATTAGACACAAAAAAAATTACTCAACAAATGGCTACAATTTAAGGAATGTGTTTAGTGATGGCATCAGATTCCTAATTTATGGAGAATGGTCTGGTGGCAAGAAAAGTTGCTTCTAGGAGGTTGTCAAGTGTTTTCGCTCGACGATTCCATTCTTGGGTGGTTGGTTTGGCCCTTGTTCCTGTAACTAGAATCCTAGCCCGGTATATCCCATTTTAATTTTGCCCCATTGTGAACCTTACGCCTTTTTTACTCTCTGATCGAGGTTCTCGGTAATGAAAAATCTTTGTAAACTAAATCACACGTGTATATGTTGACATTTAAAAGATATACAGTCAAGAAAATCAAGGGCAATGGTGATATATATACGGATTAGACACAAAAAAAAAACATTCAACAAATGGCTACAATTTAAGGAATGTGTTTTGTGACGGCATCGGATTCCTAATTGATGGAGAAAGGTCTTGTGGCAAGAAAAGCTGCTTCTAGGAGGGTGTCAAGTATCTTCGCTCGACGATTCCATTCTTGGGTGGTTGGTTTGGCCCTTATTCCTGTAACTCGAATCCTAGCCCGGTATATCCCATTTTAATTTTACACCATTGTGTACCTTACGCCTTTTTTAATCTCTGATCGAGGTTCTAGGCATTTAAATGTCTTCGTAAACTAAATCACACGTGTATATCTTGACATTTAAGAGATACACAGTCAAGAAAATCAAGGGCAATGGTGATATATATGCGGATTAGACACCAAAAAAAATCAAATCAACAAATGGCTACAATTTAAGGAATGTGTTTAGTGACGGCATCAGATTCCTAATTGATGGAGAAAGGTCTGGTGGCAAGAAAAGCTGCTTCTAGGAGGTTGTCAAGTGTTTTCGCTTGACGATTCCATTCTTGGGTGGTTGGTTTGGCCCTTGTTCCTGTAACTTGAATCCTAGCCCGGTATATCCCATTTTAATTTTACACCATTGTGAACCTTACGCCTTTTTTACTCTCTGGTCGAGGTTCTCGGCATTGAAAAATATTCGTAAACTAAATCACACGTGTATATGTTGACATTTAAGAGATATACAGTCAAGAAAATCAAGGGCAATGGTGAGATATATGTGGATTAGACACCCAAAAAAAACACACACAACAAATGGCTACGATTTAAGGAATGTGTTTAGTGACGGCATCAGATTCCTAATTGATGGAGAAAGGTCTGGAGGCAAGAAAAGCTGCTTCTAGGAGGTTGTCAAGTGTTTTCGCTCGACGATTCCATTCTTGGGTGGTTGGTTTGGCCCTTGTTCCTGGAACTCGAATCCTAGCCCGGTATATCCCATTTTAATTTTACACCATTGTGAACCTTACGCCTTTTTTAATCTCTGATCGAGGTTCTAGGCATTTAAATGTCTTCGTAAACTAAATCACACGTGTATATCTTGACATTTAAGAGATACACAGTCAAGAAAATCAAGGGCAATGGTGATATATATGCGGATTAGACACCAAAAAAAATCAAATCAACAAATGGCTACAATTTAAGGAATGTGTTTAGTGACGGCATCAGATTCCTAATTGATGGAGAAAGGTCTGGTGGCAAGAAAAGCTGCTTCTAGGAGGGTGTCAAGTATTTTCGCTCGACGATTCCATTCTTGGGTGGTTCGTTTGGCCCTTGTTCCTGTAACTCGAATCCTAGCCCGGTATATCCCATTTTAATTTTACACCATTGTGAACCTTAGGCCTTTTTTTAATCTCTGATCGAGGTTCTCGGCATTGAAAAATCTTCGTAAACTAAATCACACGTGTATATGTTGACATTTAAGAGATATACAGTCAAGAAAATCAAGGGCAATGGCAATATATATGCGGATTAGACACCAAAAAAAAACACACTCAACAAATGGCTACAATTTAAGGAATGTGTTTAGTGACGGCATCAGATTTCTAATTGATGGAGAAAGGTCTGGTGGCAAGAAAAGCTGCTTCTAGGAGGTTGTCAATTGTTTTCGCTCGACGATTCCATTCTTGGGTGGTTGGTTTGGCCCTTGTTCCTGTAACTCGAATACTAGCCCGGTATATCCCATTTTAATTTTACACCATTGTGAACCTTACGCCTTTTTTACTCTCTGATCGAGGTTTTCGGCATTGAAAAATCTTCGTAAACTAAATCACACGGGTATATGTTGACATTTAAGAGATATACAGTCAAGAAAATCAAGGGCAATGGTGATATATATGCGGATTAGACACCAAAAAAAACACACTCAACAAATGGCTACAATTTAAGAAATGTGTTTAGTGACGGCATCATATTCCTAATTGATGGAGAAAGGTCTGGTGGCAAAAAAAGCTGCTTCTCGGAGGGTATCAATTATTTTTGCTCGACGATTCCATTCTTGGGTGGTTGGTTTGGCCCTTGTTCCTGTAACTCGAATCCTAGCATGTTATATCCCGTTTTAATTTTACACCCTTGTGAACCTTACGTCTTTTTTACTCTCTGATTGAGGTTCTCGGCATTGAAAAATCTTCCTAAACTAAATCACACGTGTATATGTTGACATTTAAGAGATATACAGTCAAGAAAATCAAGGGCGATGGTGTTACATATGCGGATTAGACACCAAAAAAAACACTCAACAAATGGCTACAATTTAAGGAATGTGTTTAGTGACGACATTAGATTCCTAATTGATGGAGAAAGGTCTGGTAGCAAGAAAAGCTGCTTCTAGGAGGTTGACAAGTGTTTTCGCTTGACGATTCCATTCTTGGATGGTTGGTTTGGCCCTTGTTCCTGTAACTCGAATCCTAGCCCGGTATATCCCATTTTAATTTTACACCATTGTGAACCTTACGCCTTTTTTACCCTCTGATCGAGGTTCTCGGCATTGAAAAATCTTCGTTAACTAAATCACACGTGTATATGTTGACATTTAAGAGATATACAGTCAAGAAAATTAAGGGCAATGGTGATATATATGCGGATTGGACACAAAAAAAAAACACACTCAGCAAATAGCTACAATTTAAGGAATGTGTTTAGTGACGGAATCAGATTCCTAATTGATGGAGAAAGGTCTGGTGGCAAGAAAAGCTGCTTCTAGGAGGTTGTCAAGTGTTTTCGCTCGACGATTCTATTCCTGGGTGGTTGGTTTGGCCCTTGTTCCTGTAACTCGAATCCTAGCCCGGTATATCCCATTTTAATTTTACACCATTGTGAACCTTACGCCTTTTTTACACTCTGATCGAGGTTCTCGACATTGAAAAATCTTCGTAAACTATATCACATGTGTATATGTTGACATTTAAGAGATATACAGTCAAGAAAATCAAGGGCAATGGTGATACATATGCGGATTAGACACAAAAAAAATTACTCAACAAATGGCTACAATTTAAGGAATGTGTTTAGTGATGGCATCAGATTCCTAATTGATGGAGAATGGTCTGGTGGCAAGAAAAGTTGCTTCTAGGAGGTTGTCAAGTGTTTTCGCTCGACGATTCCATTCTTGGGTGGTTGGTTTGGCCCTTGTTCCTGTAACTAGAATCCTAGCCCGGTATATCCCATTTTAATTTTGCCCCATTGTGAACCTTACGCCTTTTTTACTCTCTGATCGAGGTTCTCGGTAATGAAAAATCTTTGTAAACTAAATCACACGTGTATATGTTGACATTTAAAAGATATACAGTCAAGAAAATCAAGGGCAATGGTGATATATATGCGGATTAGACACAAAAAAAAACATTCAACAAATGGCTACAATTTAAGGAATGTGTTTTGTGACGGCATCGGATTCCTAATTGATGGAGAAAGGTCTTGTGGCAAGAAAAGCTGCTTCTAGGAGGGTGTCAAGTATCTTCGCTCGACGATTCCATTCTTGGGTGGTTGGTTTGGCCCTTATTCCTGTAACTCGAATCCTAGCCCGGTATATCCCATTTTAATTTTACACCATTGTGTACCTTACGCCTTTTTTAATCTCTGATCGAGGTTCTAGGCATTTAAATGTCTTCGTAAACTAAATCACAGGTGTATATCTTGACATTTAAGAGATACACAGTCAAGAAAATCAAGGGCAATGGTGATATATATGCGGATTAGACACCAAAAAAAATCAAATCAACAAATGGCTACAATTTAAGGAATGTGTTTAGTGACGGCATCAGATTCCTAATTGATGGAGAAAGGTCTGGTGGCAAGAAAAGCTGCTTCTAGGAGGTTGTCAAGTGTTTTCGCTTGACGATTCCATTCTTGGGTGGTTGGTTTGGCCCTTGTTCCTGTAACTTGAATCCTAGCCCGGTATATCCCATTTTAATTTTACACCATTGTGAACCTTACGCCTTTTTTACTCTCTGGTCGAGGTTCTCGGCATTGAAAAATATTCGTAAACTAAATCACACGTGTATATGTTGACATTTAAGAGATATACAGTCAAGAAAATCAAGGGCAATGGTGAGATATATGTGGATTAGACACCCAAAAAAAACACACACAACAAATGGCTACGATTTAAGGAATGTGTTTAGTGACGGCATCAGATTCCTAATTGATGGAGAAAGGTCTGGAGGCAAGAAAAGCTGCATCTAGGAGGTTGTCAAGTGTTTTCGCTCGACGATTCCATTCTTGGGTGGTTGGTTTGGCCCTTGTTCCTGGAACTCGAATCCTAGCCCGGTATATCCCATTTTAATTTTACACCATTGTGAACCTTACGCCTTTTTTAATCTCTGATCGAGGTTCTAGGCATTTAAATGTCTTCGTAAACTAAATCACACGTGTATATCTTGACATTTAAGAGATACACAGTCAAGAAAATCAAGGGCAATGGTGATATATATGCGGATTAGACACCAAAAAAAATCAAATCAACAAATGGCTACAATTTAAGGAATGTGTTTAGTGACGGCATCAGATTCCTAATTGATGGAGAAAGGTCTGGTGGCAAGAAAAGCTGCTTCTAGGAGGGTGTCAAGTATTTTCGCTCGACGATTCCATTCTTGGGTGGTTCGTTTGGCCCTTGTTCCTGTAACTCGAATCCTAGCCCGGTATATCCCATTTTAATTTTACACCATTGTGAACCTTAGGCCTTTTTTTACTCTCTGATCGAGGTTCTCGGCATTGAAAAATCTTCGTAAACTAAATCACACGTGTATATGTTGACATTTAAGAGATATACAGTCAAGAAAATCAAGGGCAATGGCAATATATATGCGGATTAGACACCAAAAAAAAACACACTCAACAAATGGCTACAATTTAAGGAATGTGTTTAGTGACGGCATCAGATTTCTAATTGATGGAGAAAGGTCTGGTGGCAAGAAAAGCTGCTTCTAGGAGGTTGTCAATTGTTTTCGCTCGACGATTCCATTCTTGGGTGGTTGGTTTGGCCCTTGTTCCTGTAACTCGAATACTAGCCCGGTATATCCCATTTTAATTTTACACCATTGTGAACCTTACGCCTTTTTTACTCTCTGATCGAGGTTTTCGGCATTGAAAAATCTTCGTAAACTAAATCACACGGGTATATGTTGACATTTAAGAGATATACAGTCAAGAAAATCAAGGGCAATGGTGATATATATGCGGATTAGACACCAAAAAAAACACACTCAACAAATGGCTACAATTTAAGAAATGTGTTTAGTGACGGCATCATATTCCTAATTGATGGAGAAAGGTCTGGTGGCAAAAAAAGTTGCTTCTCGGAGGGTATCAATTATTTTTGCTCGACGATTCCATTCTTGGGTGGTTGGTTTGGCCCTTGTTCCTGTAACTCGAATCCTAGCATGTTATATCCCGTTTTAATTTTACACCCTTGTGAACCTTACGTCTTTTTTACTCTCTGATTGAGGTTCTCGGCATTGAAAAATCTTCCTAAACTAAATCACACGTGTATATGTTGACATTTAAGAGATATACAGTCAAGAAAATCAAGGGCGATGGTGTTACATATGCGGATTAGACACCAAAAAAAACACTCAACAAATGGCTACAATTTAAGGAATATGTTTAGTGACGACATCAGATTCCTAATTGATGGAGAAAGTTCTGGTGGCAAGAAAAGCTGCTTCTAGGAGGTTGACAAGTGTTTTCGCTTGACGATTCCATTCTTGGATGGTTGGTTTGGCCCTTGTTCCTGTAACTCGAATCCTAGCCCGGTATATCCCATTTTAATTTTACACCATTGTGAACCTTACGCCTTTTTTACCCTCTGATCGAGGTTCTCGGCATTGAAAAATCTTCGTTAACTAAATCACACGTGTATATGTTGACATTTAAGAGATATACAGTCAAGAAAATTAAGGGCAATGGTGATATATATGCGGATTGGACACAAAAAAAAACACACTCAGCAAATAGCTACAATTTAAGGAATGTGTTTAGTGACGGCATCAGATTCCTAATTGATGGAGAAAGGTCTGGTGGCAAGAAAAGCTGCTTCTAGGAGGTTGTCAAGTGTTTTCGCTCGACGATTCTATTCCTGGGTGGTTGGTTTGGCCCTTGTTCCTGTAACTCGAATCCTAGCCCGGTATATCCCATTTTAATTTTACACCATTGTGAACCTTACGCCTTTTTTACACTCTGATCGAGGTTCTCGACATTGAAAAATCTTCGTAAACTATATCACATGTGTATATGTTGACATTTAAGAGATATACAGTCAAGAAAATCAAGGGCAATGGTGATACATATGCGGATTAGACACAAAAAAAATTACTCAACAAATGGCTACAATTTAAGGAATGTGTTTAGTGATGGCATCAGATTCCTGATTGATGGAGAATGGTCTGGTGGCAAGAAAAGTTGCTTCTAGGAGGTTGTCAAGTGTTTTCGCTCGACGATTCCATTCTTGGGTGGTTGGTTTGGCCCTTGTTCCTGTAACTAGAATCCTAGCCCGGTATATCCCATTTTAATTTTGCCCCATTGTGAACCTTACGCCTTTTTTACTCTCTGATCGAGGTTCTCGGTAATGAAAAATCTTTGTAAACTAAATCACACGTGTATATGTTGACATTTAAAAGATATACAGTCAAGAAAATCAAGGGCAATGGTGATATATATGCGGATTAGACACCAAAAAAAACACTCAACAAATGGCTACAATTTAAGGAATGTGTTTTGTGACGGCATCGGATTCCTAATTGATGGAGAAAGGTCTTGTGGCAAGAAAAGCTGCTTCTAGGAGGGTGTCAAGTATCTTCGCTCGACGATTCCATTCTTGGGTGGTTGGTTTGGCCCTTATTCCTGTAACTCGAATCCTAGCCCGGTATATCCCATTTTAATTTTACACCATTGTGTACCTTACGCCTTTTTTTACTCTTTGGTCGAGGTTCTCGGCATTAAAAAATCTTCGAAAACTAAATCACACGTGTATATGTTTACATTTAAGAGATATACAGTCAAGAAAATCAAGGGCAATGGTGATATATATGCGGATTAGACACCAAAAAAACACTCAACAAGTGGCTACAATTTAAGGAATGTGTTTAGTGACGGCATCAGATTCCTAATTGATGGAGAAAGGTCTGGTGGCAAGAAAACCTGCTTTTAGGAGGTTGTCAAGTGTTTTCGCTCGAAGATTCCATTCTTGGGTGGTTGGTTTGGCCCTTGTTCCTGTAACTCGAATTCTAGCCCGATATATCCCATTTTAATTTTACACCATTGTGAACCTTACACCTTTTTTACTCTCTGATCGAGGTTCACGGCAATGAAAAATCTTCGTAAACTAAATCACACGTGTATATGTTGACATTTAAGAGATATACAGTCAATAAAATCAAGGGCAATGGTGATATATATGCGGATTAGACACAAAAAAAAAACACACTCAACAAATGGCTACAATTTAAGGAATGTGTTTAGTGACGGCATCAGATTCCTAATTGATGGAGAAAGGTCTGGTGGCAAGAAAAGCTGCTTCTAGGAGGTTGTCAAGTGTTTTCGCTTGACGATTCCATTCTTGGGTGGTTGGTTTGGCCCTTGTTCCTGTAACTTGAATCGAAGCCCGGTATATCCCATTTTAATTTTACACCATTGTGAACCTTACGCCTTTTTTACTCTCTAGTCGAGGTTCTCGGCAGTGAAAAATATTCGTAAACTAAATCACACGTGTATATGTTGACATTTAAGAGATATACAGTCAAGAAAAACAAGGGCAATGGTGAGATATATGTGGATTAGACACCCAAAAAGAACACACACAACAAATGGCTACGATTTAAGGAATGTGTTTAGTGACGGCATCAGATTCCTAATTGATGGAGAAAGGTCTGGAGGCAAGAAAAGCTGCTTCTAGGAGGTTGTCAAGTGTTTTCGCTCGACGATTCCATTCTTGGGTGGTTGGTTTGGCCCTTGTTCCTGGAACTCGAATCCTAGCCCGGTATATCCCATTTTAATTTTACACCATTGTGAACCTTACGCCTTTTTTAATCTCTGATCGAGGTTCTAGGCATTTAAATGTCTTCGTAAACTAAATCACACGTGTATATCTTGACATTTAAGAGATACACAGTCAAGAAAATCAAGGGCAATGGTGATATATCTGCGGATTAGACACCAAAAAAAATCAAATCAACAAATGGCTACAATTTAAGGAATGTGTTTAGTGACGGCATCAGATTCCTAATTGATGGAGAAAGGTCTGGTGGCAAGAAAAGCTGCTTCTAGGAGGGTGTCAAGTATTTTCGCTCGACGATTCCATTCTTGGGTGGTTCGTTTGGCCCTTGTTCCTGTAACTCGAATCCTAGCCCGGTATATCCCATTTTAATTTTACACCATTGTGAACCTTACGCCTTTTTTACTCTCTGATCGAGGTTCTCGGCATTGAAAAATCTTCGTAAACTAAATCACACGTGTATATGTTGACATTTAAGAGATATACAGTCAAGAAAATCAAGGGCAATGGCAATATATATGCGGATTAGACACCAAAAAAAAACACACTCAACAAATGGCTACAATTTAAGGAATGTGTTTAGCGACGGCATCAGATTTCTAATTGATGGAGAAAGGTCTGGTGGCAAGAAAAGCTGCTTCTAGGAGGTTGTCAATTGTTTTCGCTCGACGATTCCATTCTTGGGTGGTTGGTTTGGCCCTTGTTCCTGTAACTCGAATACTAGCCCGGTATATCCCATTTTAATTTTACACCATTGTGAGCCTTACGCCTTTTTTACTCTCAGATCGAGGTTTTCGGCATTGAAAAATCTTCGTAAACTAAATCACACGGGTATATGTTTACATTTAAGAGATATACAGTCAAGAAAATCAAGGGCAATGGTGATATATATGCGGATTAGACACCAAAAAACACACACTCAACAAATGGCTACAATTTAAGAAATGTGTTTAGTGACGGCATCAGATTCCTAATTGATGGAGAAAGGTCTGGTGGCAAAAAAAGCTGCTTCTCGGAGGGTATCAATTATTTTTGCTCGACGATTCCATTCTTGGGTGGTTGGTTTGGCCCTTGTTCCTGTAACTCGAATCCTAGCATGTTATATCCCGTTTTAATTTTACACCCTTGTGAACCTTACGTCTTTTTTACTCTCTGATTGAGGTTCTCGGCATTGAAAAATCTTCCTAAACTAAATCACACGTGTATATGTTGACATTTAAGAGATATACAGTCAAGAAAATCAAGGGCGATGGTGATACATATGCGGATTAGACACCAAAAAAACACTCAACAAATGGCTAGAATTTAAGGAATGTGTTTAGTGACGACATCAGATTCCTAATTGATGGAGAAAGGTCTGGTGGCAAGAAAAGCTGCTTCTAGGAGGTTGACAAGTGTTTTCGCTTGACGATTCCATTCTTGGATGGTTGGTTTGGCCCTTGTTCCTGTAACTCGAATCCTAGCCCGGTATATCCCATTTTAATTTTACACCATTGTGAACCTTACGCCTTTTTTACCCTCTGATCGAGGTTCTCGGCATTGAAAAATCTTCGTTAACTAAATCACACGTGTATATGTTGACATTTAAGAGATATACAGTCAAGAAAATTAAGGGCAATGGTGATATATATGCGGATTGGACACAAAAAAAACACACTCAGCAAATAGCTACAATTTAAGGAATGTGTTTAGTGACGGCATCAGATTCCTAATTGATGGAGAAAGGTCTGGTGGCAAGAAAAGCTGCTTCTAGGAGGTTGTCAAGTGTTTTCGCTCGACGATTCTATTCCTGGGTGGTTGGTTTGGCCCTTGTTCCTGTAACTCGAATCCTAGCCCGGTATATCCCATTTTAATTTTACACCATTGTGAACCTTACGCCTTTTTTACACTCTGATCGAGGTTCTCGACATTGAAAAATCTTCGTAAACTATATCACATGTGTATATGTTGACATTTAAGAGATATACAGTCAAGAAAATCAAGGGCAATGGTGATACATATGCGGATTAGACACAAAAAAAATTACTCAACAAATGGCTACAATTTAAGGAATGTGTTTAGTGATGGCATCAGATTCCTGATTGATGGAGAATGGTCTGGTGGCAAGAAAAGTTGCTTCTAGGAGGTTGTCAAGTGTTTTCGCTCGACGATTCCATTCTTGGGTGGTTGGTTTGGCCCTTGTTCCTGTAACTAGAATCCTAGCCCGGTATATCCCATTTTAATTTTGCCCCATTGTGAACCTTACGCCTTTTTTACTCTCTGATCGAGGTTCTCGGTAATGAAAAATCTTTGTAAACTAAATCACACGTGTATATGTTGACATTTAAAAGATATACAGTCAAGAAAATCAAGGGCAATGGTGATATATATGCGGATTAGACACCAAAAAAAACACTCAACAAATGGCTACAATTTAAGGAATGTGTTTTGTGACGGCATCGGATTCCTAATTGATGGAGAAAGGTCTTGTGGCAAGAAAAGCTGCTTCTAGGAGGGTGTCAAGTATCTTCGCTCGACGATTCCATTCTTGGGTGGTTGGTTTGGCCTTTATTCCTGTAACTCGAATCCTAGCCCGGTATATCCCATTTTAATTTTACACCATTGTGTACCTTACGCCTTTTTTTACTCTTTGGTCGAGGTTCTCGGCATTAAAAAATCTTCGAAAACTAAATCACACGTGTATATGTTTACATTTAAGAGATATACAGTCAAGAAAATCAAGGCAATGGTGATATATATGCGGATTAGACACCAAAAAAACACTCAACAAGTGGCTACAATTTAAGGAATGTGTTTAGTGACGGCATCAGATTCCTAATTGATGGAGAAAGGTCTGGTGGCAAGAAAACCTGCTTTTAGGAGGTTGTCAAGTGTTTTCGCTCGAAGATTCCATTCTTGGGTGGTTGGTTTGGCCCTTGTTCCTGTAACTCGAATTCTAGCCCGATATATCCCATTTTAATTTTACACCATTGTGAACCTTACACCTTTTTTACTCTCTGATCGAGGTTCACGGCAATGAAAAATCTTCGTAAACTAAATCACACGTGTATATGTTGACATTTAAGAGATATACAGTCAATAAAATCAAGGGCAATGGTGATATATATGCGGATTAGACACAAAAAAAAAACACACTCAACAAATGGCTACAATTTAAGGAATGTGTTTAGTGACGGCATCAGATTCCTAATTGATGGAGAAAGGTCTGGTGGCAAGAAAAGCTGCTTCTAGGAGGTTGTCAAGTGTTTTCGCTTGACGATTCCATTCTTGGGTGGTTGGTTTGGCCCTTGTTCCTGTAACTTGAATCGAAGCCCGGTATATCCCATTTTAATTTTACACCATTGTGAACCTTACGCCTTTTTTACTCTCTAGTCGAGGTTCTCGGCAGTGAAAAATATTCGTAAACTAAATCACACGTGTATATGTTGACATTTAAGAGATATACAGTCAAGAAAATCAAGGGCAATGGTGAGATATATGTGGATTAGACACCCAAAAAGAACACACACAACAAATGGCTACGATTTAAGGAATGTGTTTAGTGACGGCATCAGATTCCTAATTGATGGAGAAAGGTCCGGAGGCAAGAAAAGCTGCTTCTAGGAGGTTGTCAAGTGTTTTCGCTCGACGATTCCATTCTTGGGTGGTTGGTTTGGCCCTTGTTCCTGGAACTCGAATCCTAGCCCGGTATATCCCATTTTAATTTTACACCATTGTGAACCTTACGCCTTTTTTAATCTCTGATCGAGGTTCTAGGCATTTAAATGTCTTCGTAAACTAAATCACACGTGTATATCTTGACATTTAAGAGATACACAGTCAAGAAAATCAAGGGCAATGGTGATATATCTGCGGATTAGACACCAAAAAAAATCAAATCAACAAATGGCTACAATTTAAGGAATGTGTTTAGTGACGGCATCAGATTCCTAATTGATGGAGAAAGGTCTGGTGGCAAGAAAAGCTGCTTCTAGGAGGGTGTCAAGTATTTTCGCTCGACGATTCCATTCTTGGGTGGTTCGTTTGGCCCTTGTTCCTGTAACTCGAAACCTAGCCCGGTATATCCCATTTTAATTTTACACCATTGTGAACCTTACGCCTTTTTTACTCTCTGATCGAGGTTCTCGGCATTGAAAAATCTTCGTAAACTAAATCACACGTGTATATGTTGACATTTAAGAGATATACAGTCAAGAAAATCAAGGGCAATGGCAATATATATGCGGATTAGACACCAAAAAAAAACACACTCAACAAATGGCTACAATTTAAGGAATGTGTTTAGCGACGGCATCAGATTTCTAATTGATGGAGAAAGGTCTGGTGGCAAGAAAAGCTGCTTCTAGGAGGTTGTCAATTGTTTTCGCTCGACGATTCCATTCTTGGGTGGTTGGTTTGGCCCTTGTTCCTGTAACTCGAATACTAGCCCGGTATATCCCATTTTAATTTTACACCATTGTGAGCCTTACGCCTTTTTTACTCTCAGATCGAGGTTTTCGGCATTGAAAAATCTTCGTAAACTAAATCACACGGGTATATGTTTACATTTAAGAGATATACAGTCAAGAAAATCAAGGGCAATGGTGATATATATGCGGATTAGACACCAAAAAAAACACACTCAACAAATGGCTACAATTTAAGAAATGTGTTTAGTGACGGCATCAGATTCCTAATTGATGGAGAAAGGTCTGGTGGCAAAAAAAGTTGCTTCTCGGAGGGTATCAATTATTTTTGCTCGACGATTCCATTCTTGGGTGGTTGGTTTGGCCCTTGTTCCTGTAACTCGAATCCTAGCATGTTATATCCCGTTTTAATTTTACACCCTTGTGAACCTTACGTCTTTTTTACTCTCTGATTGAGGTTCTCGGCATTGAAAAATATTCCTAAACTAAATCACACGTGTATATGTTGACATTTAAGAGATATACAGTCAAGAAAATCAAGGGCGATGGTGATACATATGCGGATTAGACACCAAAAAAACACTCAACAAATGGCTAGAATTTAAGGAATGTGTTTAGTGACGACATCAGATTCCTAATTGATGGAGAAAGGTCTGGTGGCAAGAAAAGCTGCTTCTAGGAGGTTGTCAAGTGTTTTCGCTCGACGATTCTATTCCTGGATGGTTGGTTTGGCCCTTGTTCCTGTAACTCGAATCCTAGCCCGGTATATCCCATTTTAATTTTACACCATTGTGAACCTTACGCCTTTTTTACACTCTGATCGAGGTTCTCGACATTGAAAAATCTTCGTAAACTATATCACATGTGTATATGTTGACATTTAAGAGATATACAGTCAAGAAAATCAAGGGCAATGGTGATACATATGCGGATTAGACACAAAAAAAATTACTCAACAAATGGCTACAATTTAAGGAATGTGTTTAGTGATGGCATCAGATTCCTAATTGATGGAGAATGGTCTGGTGGCAAGAAAAGTTGCTTCTAGGAGGTTGTCAAGTGTTTTCGCTCGACGATTCCATTCTTGGGTGGTTGGTTTGGCCCTTGTTCCTGTAACTCGAATCCTAGCCCGGTATATCCCATTTTAATTTTACACCATTGTGAACCTTACGCCTTTTTTAATCTCTGATCGAGGTTCTAGGCATTTAAATGTCTTCGTAAACTAAATCACACGTGTATATCTTGACATTTAAGAGATACACAGTCAAGAAAATCAAGGGCAATGGTGATATATCTGCGGATTAGACACCAAAAAAAATCAAATCAACAAATGGCTACAATTTAAGGAATGTGTTTAGTGACGGCATCAGATTCCTAATTGATGGAGAAAGGTCTGGTGGCAAGAAAAGCTGCTTCTAGGAGGGTGTCAAGTATTTTCGCTCGACGATTCCATTCTTGGGTGGTTCGTTTGGCCCTTGTTCCTGTAACTCGAATCCTAGCCCGGTATATCCCATTTTAATTTTACACCATTGTGAACCTTACGCCTTTTTTACTCTCTGATCGAGGTTCTCGGCATTGAAAAATCTTCGTAAACTAAATCACACGTGTATATGTTGACATTTAAGAGATATACAGTCAAGAAAATCAAGGGCAATGGCAATATATATGCGGATTAGACACCAAAAAAAAACACACTCAACAAATGGCTACAATTTAAGGAATGTGTTTAGCGACGGCATCAGATTTCTAATTGATGGAGAAAGGTCTGGTGGCAAGAAAAGCTGCTTCTAGGAGGTTGTCAATTGTTTTCGCTCGACGATTCCATTCTTGGGTGGTTGGTTTGGCCCTTGTTCCTGTAACTCGAATACTAGCCCGGTATATCCCATTTTAATTTTACACCATTGTGAGCCTTACGCCTTTTTTACTCTCAGATCGAGGTTTTCGGCATTGAAAAATCTTCGTAAACTAAATCACACGGGTATATGTTTACATTTAAGAGATATACAGTCAAGAAAATCAAGGGCAATGGTGATATATATGCGGATTAGACACCAAAAAAAACACACTCAACAAATGGCTACAATTTAAGAAATGTGTTTAGTGACGGCATCAGATTCCTAATTGATGGAGAAAGGTCTGGTGGCAAAAAAAGTTGCTTCTCGGAGGGTATCAATTATTTTTGCTCGACGATTCCATTCTTGGGTGGTTGGTTTGGCCCTTGTTCCTGTAACTCGAATCCTAGCATGTTATATCCCGTTTTAATTTTACACCCTTGTGAACCTTACGTCTTTTTTACTCTCTGATTGAGGTTCTCGGCATTGAAAAATATTCCTAAACTAAATCACACGTGTATATGTTGACATTTAAGAGATATACAGTCAAGAAAATCAAGGGCGATGGTGATACATATGCGGATTAGACACCAAAAAAACACTCAACAAATGGCTAGAATTTAAGGAATGTGTTTAGTGACGACATCAGATTCCTAATTGATGGAGAAAGGTCTGGTGGCAAGAAAAGCTGCTTCTAGGAGGTTGTCAAGTGTTTTCGCTCGACGATTCTATTCCTGGATGGTTGGTTTGGCCCTTGTTCCTGTAACTCGAATCCTAGCCCGGTATATCCCATTTTAATTTTACACCATTGTGAACCTTACGCCTTTTTTACACTCTGATCGAGGTTCTCGACATTGAAAAATCTTCGTAAACTATATCACATGTGTATATGTTGACATTTAAGAGATATACAGTCAAGAAAATCAAGGGCAATGGTGATACATATGCGGATTAGACACAAAAAAAATTACTCAACAAATGGCTACAATTTAAGGAATGTGTTTAGTGATGGCATCAGATTCCTAATTGATGGAGAATGGTCTGGTGGCAAGAAAAGTTGCTTCTAGGAGGTTGTCAAGTGTTTTCGCTCGACGATTCCATTCTTGGGTGGTTGGTTTGGCCCTTGTTCCTGTAACTCGAATCCTAGCCCGGTATATCCCATTTTAATTTTGCACCATTGTGAACCTTACGCCTTTTTTACTCTCTGATCGAGGTTCTCGGTAATGAAAAATCTTTGTAAACTAAATCACACGTGTATATGTTGACATTTAAAAGATATACAGTCAAGAAAATCAAGGGGCAATGGTGATATATATGCGGATTAGACACCAAAAAAAAAACAATCAACAAATGGCTACAATTTAAGGAATGTGTTTTGTGACGGCATCGGATTCCTAATTGATGGAGAAAGGTCTTGTGGCAAGAAAAGCTGCTTCTAGGAGGGTGTCAAGTATCTTCGCTCAACGATTCCATTCTTGGGTGGTTGGTTTGGCCCTTATTCCTGTAACTCGAATCCTAGCCCGGTATATCCCATTTTAATTTTACACCATTGTGTACCTTACGCCTCTTTTTACTCTTTGGTCGAGGTTCTCGGCATTAAAAAATCTTCGAAAACTAAATCACACGTGTATATGTTTACATTTAAGAGATATACAGTCAAGAAAATCAAGGGCAATGGTGATATATATGCGGATTAGACACCAAAAAAAACACTCAACAAGTGGCTACAATTTAAGGAATGTGTTTAGTGACGGCATCAGATTCCTAATTGATGGAGAAAGGTCTGGTGGCAAGAAAACCTGCTTTTAGGAGGTTGTCAAGTGTTTTCGCTCGAAGATTCCATTCTTGGGTGGTTGGTTTGGCCCTTGTTCCTGTAACTCGAATCCTAGCCCGATATATCCCATTTTAATTTTACACCATTGTGAACCTTACACCTTTTTTACTCTCTGATCGAGGTTCACGGCAATGAAAAATCTTCGTAAACTAAATCACACGTGTATATGTTGACATTTAAGAGATATACAGTCAATAAAATCAAGGGCAATGGTGATATATATGCGGATTAGACACAAAAAAAAACACACTCAACAAATGGCTACAATTTAAGGAATGTGTTTAGTGACGGCATCAGATTCCTAATTGATGGAGAAAGGTCTGGTGGCAAGCAAAGCTGCTTCTAGGAGGGTGTCAAGTATTTTCGCTCGACGATTCCATTCTTGGGTGGTTGGTTTGGCCCTTGTTCCTTTAACTCAAATCCTAGCCCGGTATATCCCATTTTAAATTTACACCATTGTGAACCTTGCGCCTTTTTTACTCTCTGATCGAGGTTCTTGGCGTTGAAAAATCTTCGTAAACTAAATCACACGTGTATATGTTGACATTTAAGAGATATACAGTCAAGAAAATCAAGGGCAATGGTGATATATATGCGGATTAGATGCCAAAAAAACACACTCAACAAATGGCTACAGCTTAAGGAATGTGTTTAGTGACAGCATCAGATTCCAAATTGATGGAGAAAGGTCCGGTGGCAACAAAAGCTGCTTCTAGGAGGGTGTTAAGTATTTTCGCTCAACGATTACATTCTTGGGTGGTTGGTTTGGCCCTTGTTCCTGTAACTCAAATTCTAGCCCGGTATATCCCATTTTAATTTTACACCGTTGTGAAACTTACGCCTTTTTTACTCTCTGATCGAGGTTCTCGGCATTGAAAAATCTTCGTAAACTAAATCACACGTGTATATGTTGACATTTAAGAGATACACAGTCAAGAAAATCAAGGGCAATGTTGATATATATGCGGATTAGACTCCAGAAAAAAACACTCAACAAATGGCTACAATTTAAAGAATGTGTTTAGAGATGGCATCAGATTCCAAATTGATATAGAAAGGTCCGGTGGCAAGAAAAGTTGCTTCTAGGAGGTTGTAAATTGTTTTCGCTTGACGATTCCATTCTTGGGTGGTTGGTTTGGCCCTTGTTCCTGTATCTCGAATCCTACCCCGGTATATCCCATTTTAATTTTACACCATTGTGAACCTTACGCGTTTTTTACTCTCTGATCGAGGTTCTCGTCATTGAAAAATCTTCGTAAACTAAATCACACGTGTATATCTTGACATTTAAGAGATAGACAGTCAAGAAAATCAAGCGCAATGGTGATATATATGCGGATTAGACACCAAAAAAAAACACACTCAACAAATGGCTACAATTTAAGGAATGTGTTTAGTGACGGCATCAGATTTCTAATTGATGGAGAAAGGTCTGGCGGAAAGAAAAGCTGCTTCTAGGAGGTTGTCAATTGTTTTCGCTCGACGATTCCATTCTAGGGTGGTTGGTTTAGCTCTTGTTCCTGTAACTCGAATCCTAGCCCGGTATATTCAATTTTAATTTTACTCCATTGTGAACCTTACGCCTTTTTTACTCTCTGATCGAGGTTCTCGGCATTGAAAAATCTTCGTAAACTAAATCACACGAGTATATGTTAACATTTAAGAGATATACAGTCAAGAAAATCAAGGGCAATGGTGATATATATGCGGATTAGACACCAAAAGAAAACACACTCAACAAATGGCTACAATTTAAGGAATGTGTTTAGTGACGGCATCAGATTCCTAATTGATGGAGAAAGGTCTGGTGGCAAGAAAAGCTGCTTCTAGGAGGTTGTCAAGTGTTTTCGCTTGACGATTCCATTCTTGGGTGGTTGGTTTGTCCCTTGTTCCTGTAGCTTGAATCCTACCCCGGTATATCCCATTTTAATTTTACACCATTGTGAACCTTACGCCTTTTTTACTCTCTGATCGAGGTTCTCAGCATTGAAAAATCTTCGTAATCTAAATCACACGTGTATATGTTGACATTTAAGAGATACACAGTCAAGAAAATCAAGGGCAATGGTGATATATATGCGGATTAGACACAAAAAAAAATCACTCAACAAATGGCTACAATTTAAGGAATGTGTTTAGTGACGGCATCAGATTCCTAATTGATGGAGAAAGGTCTGGTGGCAAGAAAAGGTCCTTCTAGGAGGGTGTCAAGTGTTTTCGCTTGACGATTCCATTCTTGGGTGGTTGGTTTGGCCCTTGTTCCTGTAACTCGAATCCTAGCCCGGTATATCCTATTTTAATTTTACACCATTGTGAACCTTATGCCTTTTTTACTCTCTGATCGAGGTTCTCGGCATTGAAAAATCGTCGTAAACTAAATCACACGTGTATATGTTGACATTTAAGAGATATACAGTCAAGAAAATCAAGGGCAATGGTGATATATATGCGGATTAGACACAAAAAAATAACACACTCAACAAATGGCTACAATTTAAGGAATGTGTTTAGTGACGGCATCAGATTCCGAATTGATGGAGTAAGGTCTGGTGGAAAGAAAAGCTGCTTCTAGGAGGTTGTCAAGTGTTTTCGCTTGACGATTCCATTCTTAGGTGGTTGGTTTGGCCCTTGTTCCTGTAACTCGAATCCTAGCCCGGTATATCCCATTTTATTTTTACACCATTGTGAACCTTACGCCTTTTTTACTCTCTGGTCGAGGTTCTCGGCATTGAAAAATCTTCGTAAACTAAATCACACGTGTATATGTTGACATTTAAGAGATATACAGTCAAGAAAATCAAGGGCAATGGTGATATATATGCGGATTAGACACCAAAAAAAAAACACACTCAACAAATTGCTAAAATTTAAGGAATGTGTTTAGTGACGGCATCAGATTCCTAATTGATGGAGAAAGGTCTGGTGGCAAGAAAAGCTGCTTCTAGGAGGGTGTCAAGTGTTTTCGCTCGACGATTCCATTCTTGGGTGGTTGGTTTGGCCCTTGTTCCTTGAACTCAATTCCTAGCCCGGTATATTCCATTTTAATTTTACACTATTGTGTACCTTACGCCTTTTTTACTCTCTGATCGAGGTTCTCGGCATTGAAAAATCTTCATAAACTAAATCACACGTGTATATGTTGACTTTTAAGAGATATACAGTCAAGAAAATCAAGGGCAATGGTGATATATATGCGGCTTAGATGCCAAAAAAAAACACACTCAACAAATGCCTACAGTTTAAGGAATGTGTTTAGTGACAGCATCAGATTCCTAATTGATGGAGAAAGGTCCGGTGGCAACAAAAGCTGCTTCTAGGAGGGTGTCAAGTATTTTCACTCAACGATTACATTCTTGGGTGGGTGTTTTGGCCCTTGTTCCTGTAACTCGAATTCTAGCCCGGTATATCCCATTTTAATTTTACACCATTGTGAACCTTACGCCTTTTTTACTCTCTGATCGAGGTTCTCGGCATTGAAAAATCTTCGTAAACTAAATCACATGTGTATATGTTGACATTTAAGAGATATACAGTCAGGAAAATCAAGGGCAATGGTGATATATATGCGGATTAGATACCAAAAAAAACACACTCAACAAATGGCTACAATTTAAGGAATGTGTTTAGTGACGGCATCAGATTCCTAATTGATGGAGAAAGGTCTGGTGGCAAGAAAAGCTACTTCTAGGAGGTTGTGAAGTATTTTCGCTCGACGATTCCATTCTTGGTTGGTTGGTTTGGCCCTTGTTCCTGTAACTCAAATTCTAGCCCGGTATATCCCATTTTAATTTTACACCAATGTGAACCTTACGCCTTTTTTACTCTCTGATCGAGGTTCTCGGCATTGGAAAATCTTCGTAAACTAAATCACACGTGTATATGTTGACATTTAAGAGATATACAGTCAAGAAAATCAAGGGCAATGGTGATATATATGCGGATTATACTAAAAAAAACACACTCATCAAATGGCTACAATTTAAGGAATGTGTTTAGTGACGACATCAGATTCCTAATTGATGGAGAAAGGTCTGGTGGCAAGAAAAGCTGCTTCTAGGTGGTTGTCGAGTGTTTTCGCTCGACGATTCCATTCTTGGGTGGTTGGTTTGGCCCTTGTTCCTGTAACTTGAATCCTAGCCCGGTATATCCCATTTTAATTTTACACCATTGTGAATCTTACGCCTTTTTTACTCTCTGATCGAGGTTCTCGGCATTGAAATATCTTCGTAAACTAAATCACACGTGTATATGTTGACATTTAAGAGATACACAGTCAAGAAAACCAAGGGCAATGGTGATATATATGCGGATTAGACACCAAAAAAAAAACACACTCAACAAATGGCTAAAATTTAAGGAATGTGTTTAGTGACGACATCAGATTCCTAATTGATGGAGAAAGGTCTGGTGGCAAGAAACGCTGCTTCTAGGAGGGTGTCAAGTATTTTCGCTCGACGATTCCTTTCTTGGGTGGTTGGTTTGGCCCTTATTCCGGTAACTCGAATCCTAGCCCGGTATATCCCATTTTAATTTTACACCAATGTGAACCTTACGCCTTTTTTACTCTCTGATCGAGGTTCTCGGCATTGGAAAATCTTCGTAAACTAAATCACACGTGTATATGTTGACATTTAAGAGATATACAGTCAAGAAAATCAAGGGCAATGGTGATATATATGCGGATTATACTAAAAAAAAAACACACTCATCAAATGGCTACAATTTAAGGAATGTGTTTAGTGACGACATCAGATTCCTAATTGATGGAGAAAGGTCTGGTGGCAAGAAAAGCTGCTTCTAGGTGGTTGTCGAGTGTTTTCGCTCGACGATTCCATTCTTGGGTGGTTGGTTTGGCCCTTGTTCCTGTAACTTGAATCCTAGCCCGGTATATCCCATTTTAATTTTACACCATTGTGAATCTTACGCCTTTTTTACTCTCTGATCGAGGTTCTCGGCATTGAAATATCTTCGTAAACTAAATCACACGTGTATATGTTGACATTTAAGAGATACACAGTCAAGAAAACCAAGGGCAATGGTGATATATATGCGGATTAGACACCAAAAAAAAAAACACACTCAACAAATGGCTAAAATTTAAGGAATGTGTTTAGTGACGACATCAGATTCCTAATTGATGGAGAAAGGTCTGGTGGCAAGAAAAGCTGCTTCTAGGAGGGTGTCAAGTATTTTCGTTCGACGATTCCATTCTTGGGTGGTTGGTTTGGCTCTTATTCCTGTAACTCGAATCCTAGCCCGGTATATCCCATTTTAATTTTACACCATTGTGAACCTTACGCCTTTTTTACTCTCTGATCGAGGTTCTCGGCATTGAAATATCTTCGTAAACTAAATCACACGTGTATATGTTGACATTTAAGAGATACACAGTCAAGAAAACCAAGGGCAATGGTGATATATATGCGGATTAGACACCAAAAAAAACACACTCAACAAATGGCTACAATTTAAGGAATGTGTTTTGTGACGGCATCGGATTCCTAATTGATGGAGAAAGGTGTTGTGGCAAGAAAAGCTGCTTCTAGGAGGGTGTCAAGTATCTTCGCTCGACGATTCCATTCTTGGGTGGTTGGTTTGGCCCTTATTCCTGTAACTCGAATCCTAGCCCGGTATATCCCATTTTAATTTTACACCATTGTGTACCTTACGCCTTTTTTTACTCTTTGGTCGAGGTTCTCGGCATTAAAAAATCTTCGAAAACTAAATCACACGTGTATATGTTTACATTTAAGAGATATACAGTCAAGAAAATCAAGGGCAATGGTGATATATATGCGGATTAGACACCAAAAAAAACACACTCAGCAAATAGCTACAATTTAAGGAATGTGTTTAGTGACGGCATCAGATTCCTAATTGATGGAGAAAGGTCTGGTGGCAAGAAAAGCTGCTTCTAGGAGGTTGTCAAGTGTTTTCGCTTGACGATTCCATTCTTGGGTGGTTGGTTTGGCCCTTGTTCCTGTAACTTGAATCCTAGCCCGGTATATCGCATTTTAATTTTACACCATTGTGAACCTTACGCCTTTTTTACTCTCTGGTCGAGGTTCTCGGCATTGAAAAATATTCGTAAACTAAATCACACGTGTATATGTTGACATTTAAGAGATATACAGTCAAGAAAATCAAGGGCAATGGTGAGATATATGTGGATTAGACACCCAAAAAAAACACACACAACAAATGGCTACGATTTAAGGAATGTGTTTAGTGACGGCATCAGATTCCTAATTGATGGAGAAAGGTCTGGAGGCAAGAAAAGCTGCTTCTAGGAGGTTGTCAAGTGTTTTCGCTCGACGATTCCATTCTTGGGTGGTTGGTTTGGCCCTTGTTCCTGGAACTCGAATCCTAGCCCGGTATATCCCATTTTAATTTTACACCATTGTGAACCTTACGCCTTTTTTAATCTCTGATCGAGGTTCTAGGCATTTAAATGTCTTCGTAAACTAAATCACACGTGTATATCTTGACATTTAAGAGATACACAGTCAAGAAAATCAAGGGCAATGGTGATATATATGCGGATTAGACACCAAAAAAAATAAAATCAACAAATGGCTACAATTTAAGGAATGTGTTTAGTGACGGCATCAGATTCCTAATTGATGGAGAAAGGTCTGGTGGCAAGAAAAGCTGCTTCTAGGAGGGTGTCAAGTATTTTCGCTCGACGATTCCATTCTTGGGTGGTTCGTTTGGCCCTTGTTCCTGTAACTCGAATCCTAGCCCGATATAACCCATTTTAATTTTACACCATTGTGAACCTTACGCCTTTTTTACTCTCTGATCGAGGTTCTCGGCATTGAAAAATCTTCGTAAACTAAATCACACGTGTATATGTTGACATTTAAGAGATATACAGTCAAGAAAATCAAGGGCAATGGCAATATATATGCGGATTAGACACCAAAAAAAAACACACTCAACAAATGGCTACAATTTAAGGAATGTGTTTAGTGACGGCATCAGATTTCTAATTGATGGAGAAAGCTCTGGTGGCAAGAAAAGCTGCTTCTAGGAGGTTGTCAATTGTTTTCGCTCAACGATTCCATTCTTGGGTGGTTGGTTTGGCCCTTGTTCCTGTAACTCGAATACTAGCCCGGTATATCCCATTTTAATTTTACACCATTGTGAACCTTACGCCTTTTTTACTCTCTGATCGAGGTTTTCGGCATTGAAAAATCTTCGTAAACTAAATCACACGGGTATATGTTGACATTTAAGAGATATACAGTCAAGAAAATCAAGGGCAATGGTGATATATATGCGGATTAGACACCAAAAAAAACACACTCAACAAATGGCTACAATTTAAGAAATGTGTTTAGTGACGGCATCAGATTCCTAATTGATGGAGAAAGGTCTGGTGGCAAAAAAAGCTGCTTCTCGGAGGGTATCAATTATTTTTGCTCGACGATTCCATTCTTGGGTGGTTGGTTTGGCCCTTGTTCCTGTAACTCGAATCCTAGCATGTTATATCCCGTTTTAATTTTACACCCTTGTGAACCTTACGTCTTTTTTACTCTCTGATTGAGGTTCTCGGCATTGAAAAATCTTCCTAAACTAAATCACACGTGTATATGTTGACATTTAAGAGATATACAGTCAAGAAAATCAAGGGCGATGGTGATACATATGCGGATTAGACACCAAAAAAAACACTCAACAAATGGCTACAATTTAAGGAATGTGTTTAGTGACGACATCAGATTCCTAATTGATGGAGAAAGGTCTGGTGGCAAGAAAAGCTGCTTCTAGGAGGTTGACAAGTGTTTTCGCTTGACGATTCCATTCTTGGATGGTTGGTTTGGCCCTTGTTCCTGTAACTCGAATCCTAGCCCGGTATATCCCATTTTAATTTTACACCATTGTGAACCTTACGCCTTTTTTACCCTCTGATCGAGGTTCTCGGCATTGAAAAATCTTCGTTAACTAAATCACACGTGTATATGTTGACATTTAAGAGATATACAGTCAAGAAAATTAAGGGCAATGGTGATATATATGCGGATTGGACACAAAAAAAAAACACACTCAGCAAATAGCTACAATTTAAGGAATGTGTTTAGTGACGGCATCAGATTCCTAATTGATGGAGAAATGTCTGGTGGCAAGAAAAGCCGCTTCTAGGAGGTTGTCAAGTGTTTTCGCTCGACGATTCTATTCCTGGATGGTTGGTTTGGCCCATGTTCCTGTAACTCGAATCCTAGCCCGGTATATCGCATTTTAATTTTACACCATTATGAACCTTACGCCTTTTTTACACTCTGATCGAGGTTCTCGACATTGAAAAATCTTCGTAAACTATATCACATGTGTATATGTTGACATTTAAGAGATATACAGTCAAGAAAATCAAGCGCAATGGTGATACATATGCAGATTAGACACAAAAAAAATTACTCAACAAATGGCTACAATTTAAGGAATGTGTTTAGTGATGGCATCAGATTCCTAATTGATGGAGAATGGTCTGGTGGCAAGAAAAGTTGCTTCTAGGAGGTTGTCAAGTGTTTTCGCTCGACGATTCCATTCTTGGGTGGTTGGTTTGGCCCTTGTTCCTGTAACTAGAATCCTAGCCCGGTATATCCCATTTTAATTTTGCACCATTGTGAACCTTACGCCTTTTTTACTCTCTGATCGAGGTTCTCGGTAATAAAAAATCTTTGTAAACTAAATCACACGTGTATATGTTGACATTTAAAAGATATACAGTCAAGAAAATCAAGGGCAATGGTGATATATATGCGGATTAGACACCAAAAAAAAACACTCAACAAATGGCTACAATATAAGGAATGTGTTTTGTGACGGCATCGGATTCCTAATTGATGGAGAGAGGTCTTGTGGCAAGAAAAGCTGCTTCTAGGAGGGTGTCAAGTATCTTCGCTCGACGATTCCATTCTTGGGTGGTTGGTTTGGCCCTTATTCCTGTAACTCGAATCCTAGCCCGGTATATCCCATTTTAATTTTACACCATTGTGTACCTTACGCCTTTTTTTACTCTTTGGTCGAGGTTCTCGGCATTAAAAAATCTTCGAAAACTAAATCACACGTGTATATGTTTACATTTAAGAGATATACAGTCAAGAAAATCAAGGGCAATGGTGATATATATGCGGATTAGACACCAAAAAAACACTCAACAAGTGGCTACAATTTAAGGAATGTGTTTAGTGACGGCATCAGATTCCTAATTGATGGAGAAAGGTCTGGTGGCAAGAAAACCTGCTTTTAGGAGGTTGTCAAGTGTTTTCGCTCGAAGATTCCATTCTTGGGTGGTTGGTTTGGCCCTTGTTCCTGTAACTCGAATCCTAGCCCGATATATCCCATTTTAATTTTACACCATTGTGAACCTTACACCTTTTTTACTCTCTGATCGAGGTTCACGGCAATGAAAAATCTTCGTAAACTAAATCACACGTGTATATGTTGACATTTAAGAGATATACAGTCAATAAAATCAAGGGCAATGGTGATATATATGCGGATTAGACACAAAAAATAACACACTCAACAAATGGCTACAATTTAAGGAATGTGTTTAGTGACGGCATCAGATTCCTAATTGATGGAGAAAGGTCTGGTGGCAAGCAAAGCTGCTTCTAGGAGGGTGTCAAGTATTTTCGCTCGACGATTCCATTCTTGGGTGGTTGGTTTGGCCCTTGTTCCTTTAACTCAAATCCTAGCCCGGTATATCCCATTTTAAATTTACACCATTGTGAACCTTGCGCCTTTTTTACTCTCTGATCGAGGTTCTTGGCGTTGAAAAATCTTTGTAAACTAAATCACACGTGTATATGTTGACATTTAAGAGATATACAGTCAAGAAAATCAAGGGCAATGGTGATATATATGCGGATTAGATGCCAAAAAAAAACACACTCAACAAATGGCTACAGCTTAAGGAATGTGTTTAGTGACAGCATCAGATTCCAAATTGATGGAGAAAGGTCCGGTGGCAACAAAAGCTGCTTCTAGGAGGGTGTTAAGTATTTTCGCTCAACGATTACATTCTTGGGTGGTTGGTTTGGCCCTTGTTCCTGTAACTCGAATTCTAGCCCGGTATATTCCATTTTAATTTTACACCGTTGTGAAACTTACGCCTTTTTTACTCTCTGATCGAGGTTCTCGGCATTGAAAAATCTTCGTAAACTAAATCACACGTGTATATGTTGACATTTAAGAGATACACAATCAAGAAAATCAAGGGCAATGTTGATATATATGCGGATTAGACTCCAGAAAAAAACACTCAACAAATGGCTACAATTTAAAGAATGTGTTTAGAGACGGCATCAGATTCCAAATTGATATAGAAAGGTCCGGTGGCAAGAAAAGTTGCTTCTAGGAGGTTGTAAATTGTTTTCGCTTGACGATTCCATTCTTGGGTGGTTGGTTTGGCCCTTGTTCCTGTATCTCGAATCCTACCCCGGTATATCCCATTTTAATTTTACACCATTGTGAACCTTACGCGTTTTTTACTCTCTGATCGAGGTTCTCGTCATTGAAAAATCTTCGTAAACTAAATCACACGTGTATATGTTGACATTTAAGAGATAGACAGTCAAGAAAATCAAGCTCAATGGTGATATATATGCGGATTAGACACCAAAAAAAAACACACTCAACAAATGGCTACAATTTAAGGAATGTGTTTAGTGACGGCATCAGATTCCTAATTGATGGAGAAAGGTCTGGCGGAAAGAAAAGCTGCTTCTAGGAGGTTGTCAATTGTTTTCGCTCGACGATTCCATTCTTGGGTGGTTGGTTTGGCTCTTGTTCCTGTAACTCGAATCCTAGCCCGGTATATTCTCTTTTAATTTTACTCCATTGTGAACCTTACGCCTTTTTTACTCTCTGATCGAGGTTCTCGGCATTGAAAAATCTTCGTAAACTAAATCAAACGAGTATATGTTAACATTTAAGAGATATACAGTCAAGAAAATCAAGGGCAATGGTGATATATATGCGGATTAGACACCAAAAAAAAACACACTCAACAAATGGCTACAATTTAAGGAATGTGTTTAGTGACGGCTTCAGATTCCTAATTGATGGAGAAAGGTCTGGTGGCAAGAAAAGCTGCTTCTAGGAGGTTGTCAAGTGTTTTCGCTTGACGATTCCATTCTTGGGTGGTTGGTTTGTCCCTTGTTCCTGTAGCTTGAATCCTACCCCGGTATATCCCATTTTAATTTTACACCATTGTGAACCTTACGCCTTTTTTACTCTCTGATCGAGGTTCTCAGCATTGAAAAATCTTCGTAATCTAAATCACACGTGTATATGTTGACATTTAAGAGATATACAGTCAAGAAAATCAAGGTCAATGGTGATATATATGCGGATTAGACACAAAAAAAAAATCACTCAACAAATGGCTACAATTTAAGGAATGTGTTTAGTGACGGCATCAGATTCCTAATTGATGGAGAAAGGTCTGTTGGCAAGAAAAGGTCCTTCTAGGAGGGTGTCAAGTGTTTTCGCTTGACGATTCCATTCTTGGGTGGTTGGTTTGGCCCTTGTTCCTGTAACTCGAATCCTAGCCCGGTATATCCTATTTTAATTTTACACCATTGTGAACCTTATGCCTTTTTTACTCTCTGATCAAGGTTCTCGGCATTGAAAAATCTTCGTAAACTAAATCACACGTGTATATGTTGACATTTAAGAGATATACAGTCAAGAAAATCAAGGGCAATGGTGATATATCTGCGGATTAGACACAAAAAAATAACACACTCAACAAATGGCTACAATTTAAGGAATGTGTATAGTGACGGCATCAGATTCCTAATTGATGGAGAAAGGTCTGGTGGGAAGAAAAGCAGCTTCTCGGAGTGTGTCAAGTATTTTCGCTCGACGATTCCATTCTTGGGTGGTTGGTTTGGCCCTTGTTCCTCTAACTCGAATCCTAGCCTGGTATATCCCATTTTAATTTTACCCCATTGTGAACCTTACGCCTTTTTTACTCTCTGATCGAGGTTCTCAGCATTGAAAAATCTTCGTAAACTAAATCACAAGTGTATATGTTGACATTTAAGAGATATACAATCAAGAAAATCAAGGGCAATGGTGATACATATGCGGATTAGACACCAAAAAAAACACACTCAACAAATGGCTACAATTTAAGGAATGTGTTTAGTGACGGCATCAGATTCCTAATTGATGGAGAAAGGTCTGGTGGCAAGAAAAGCTGCTTCTAGGAGGTTGTTAAGTGTTTTCGCTCGACGATTCCATTCTTGGGTGGTTGGTTTGGCCCTTGTTCCTGTAACTCAAATCCTAGCCCGGTATATCCCATTTTAATTTTACACCATTGTGAACCTTACGCCTTTTTTACTCTTTGATCGAGGTTCTCGGCATTGAAAAATCTTCGTAAACTAAATCACACATGTATATGTTGACATTTAAGAGATATACAGTCAAGAAAATCAAGGGCAATGTTGATACATATGCGGATTAGACACAAAAAAACACACTCAAAAAATGGCTACAATTTAAGGAATGTGTTTGGTGACGGCATCAGATTCCTAATTGATGGAGAAAGGTCTGGTGGCAAGAAAAGCTGCTTCTAGGAGGGTGTCAAGTATTTTCGCTCGACGATTCCATTCTAGGGTGGTTGGTTTGGCCCTTGTTCCTGTAACTCGAATCCTAGCCCGGTATATCCCATTTTAATTTTACACCATTGTGAACCTTACGCCTTTTTTACTCTCTGATCGAGGTTCTCGGCATTGAAAAATCTTCGTAAACTAAATCACACATGTATATGTTGACATTTAAGAGAAATACAGTCAAGAAAATCAAGGGCAATGGTGATATATATGCGGATTAGACACCAAAAAAAAAACACACTCAACAAATGGCTACAATTTAAGGAATGAGTTTAGTGACGGCATCAGATTCCTAATTGATGGAAAAGTTTTGATGGCAAGAAAAGCGGCTTCTAGGAGGTTGTCAAGTGTTTTCGCTCGACGATTCCATTCTTGGGTGGTTGGTTTGGCCCTTGTTCCTGTAACTCGAATCCTAGCCCGGTATATCTCATTTTAATTTTACACCATTGTGAACCTTACGCCTTTTTTACTCTCTGATCGAGGTTCTCGGCATTAAAAAATCTTCGTAAACTAAATCACACATGTATATGTTGACATTTAAGAGATATACAGTCAAGAAAATCAAGGGCAATGGTGATATATATGCGGATTAGACACCAAAAAAAAACACACTCAACAAATGGCTACAATTTAAGGAATGTGTTTAGTCACGGCATCAGATTCCGAATTGATGGAGTAAGGTCTGGTGGCAAGAAAAGCTGCTTCTAGGAGGTTGTCAAGTGTTTTCGCTTGACGATTCCATTCTTAGGTGGTTGGTTTGGCCCTTGTTCCTGTAACTCGAATCCTAGCCCGGTATATCCCATTTTAATTTTACACCATTGTGAACCTTACGCCTTTTTTACTCTCTGGTCGAGGTTCTCGGCATTGAAAAATCTTCGTAAACTAAATCACACGTGTATATGTTGACATTTAAGAGATATACTGTCAAGAAAATCAAGGGCAATGGTGATATATATGCGGATTAGACACCAAAAAAAAACACACTCTACAAATTGCTAAAATTTAAGGAATGTGTTTAGTGACGGCATCAGATTCCTAATTGATGGAGAAAGGTCTGGTGGCAAGAAAAGCTGCTTCTAGGAGGGTGTCAAGTATTTTCGCTCGACGATTCCATTCTTGGGTGGTTGGTTTGGCCCTTGTTCCTTTAACTCAAATCCTAGCCGGGTATATCCCATTTTAATTTTACACTATTGTGTACCTTACGCCTTTTTTACTCTCTGATCGAGGTTCTCGGCATTGAAAAATCTTCATAAACTAAATCACACGTGTATATGTTGACTTTTAAGAGATATACAGTCAAGAAAATCAAGGGTAATGGTGATATATATGCGGATTAGATGCCAAAAAAAAACACACTCAACAAATGGCTACAGTTTAAGGAATGTGTTTAGTGACAGCATCAGATACCTAATTGATGGACAAAGGTCCGGTGGCAACAAAAGCTGCTTCTAGGAGGGTGTCAAGTATTTTCACTCAACGATTACATTCTTGGGTGGTTGTTTTGGCCCTTGTTCCTGTAACTCGAATTCTAGCCCGGTATATCCCATTTTAATTTTACACCATTGTGAACCTTACGCCTTTTTTACTCTCTGATCGAGGTTCTCGGCATTGAAAAATCTTCGTAAACTAAATTACACGTGTATATGTTGACATTTAAGAGATATACAGTCAGGAAAATCAAGGGCAATGGTGATATATATGCGGATTAGATACCAAAAAAAACACACTCAACAAATGGCTACAATTTAAGGAATGTGTTTAGTGACGGCATCAGATTCCTAATTGATGGAGACAGGTCTGGTGGCAAGAAAAGCTACTTCTAGGAGGTTGTGAAGTATTTTCGCTCGACGATTCCATTCTTGGTTGGTTGGTTTGGCCCTTGTTCCTGTAACTCAAATTCTAGCCCGGTATATCCCATTTTAATTTTACACCAATGTGAACCTTACGCCTTTTTTACTCTCTGATCGAGGTTCTCGGCATTGGAAAATCTTCGTAAACTAAATCACACGTGTATATGTTGACATTTAAGAGATATACAGTCAAGAAAATCAAGGGCAATGGTGATATATATGCAGATTATACTAAAAAAAACACACTCATCAAATGGCTACAATTTAAGGAATGTGTTTAGTGATGACATCAGATTCCTAATTGATGGAGAAAGGTCTGGTGGCAAGAAAAGCTGCTTCTAGGTGGTTGTCGAGTGTTTTCGCTCGACGATTCCATTCTTGGGTGGTTGGTTTGGCCCTTGTTCCTGTAACTTGAATCCTAGCCCGGTATATCCCATTTTAATTTTACACCATTTTGAACCTTACGCCTTTTTTACTCTCTGATCGAGGTTCTCGGCATTGAAATATCTTCGTAAACTAAATCACACGTGTATACGTTGACATTTAAGAGATACACAGTCAAGAAAACCAAGGGCAATGGTGATATATATGCGGATTAGACACCAAAAAAAAAACACACTCAACAAATGGCGAAAATTTAAGGAATGTGTTTAGTGACGACATCAGATTCCTAATTGATGGAGAAAGGTCTGGTGGCAAGAAAAGCTGCTTCTAGGAGGGTGTCAAGTATTTTCGCTCGACGATTCCATTCTTGGGTGGTTAGTTTGGCCCTTGTTCCTGTAACTCGAATCCTAGCCCGGTATATCCCATTTTAATTTTACACCATTGTGAACCTTACGCCTTTTTTACTTTCTGATCGAGGTTCTCGGCATTGAAAAATCTTTGTAAACTAAATCACACGTGTACATGTTGACATTTAAGAGATATACAGTCTAGAAAATCAAGGACAATGGTGATATATATGCGGATTAGACACAAAAAAAACACACTCATCAAATGGCTACAATTTAAGGAATGTGTTTAGTGACGACATCAGATTCCTAATTGATGGAGAAAGGTCTGGTGGCAAGAAAAGCTGCTTCTAGGAGGTTGTCAAGTGTTTTCGCTCGACGATTCCATGCTTGGGTGGTTGGTTTGGCCCTTGTTCCTGTAACTCGAATCCTAGCCCGGTATATCCCATTTTAATTTTACACCATTGTGAAACTTACGCCTTTTTTACTCTCTGATCGAGGTTCTCGGCATTGAAAAATCTTTGTAAACTAAATCACACTTGTATATGTTGACATTTAAGAGATATACAGTCAAGAAAATCAAGGGCAATGGTAATATATATGCGGATTAGACACAAAAAAAAACACACCCATCAAATGGCTACAATTTAAGGAACGTGTTTAGTGACGATATCAGATTCCTAATTGACGGAGAAAGGTCTGGTGGCAAGAAAAGCTGCTTCTAGGAGGTAGTCAAGTGTTTTCGCTCGACGATTCCATTCTTGGGTGGTTGGTTTGGCCCTTGTTCCTGTAACTCGAATCCTAGCCCGGTATATCCCATTTTAATTTTACACCATTGTGAACCTTACGCCTTTTTTACTCTCTGATCGAGGTTCTCGGCATTGAAAAATCTTCGTAAACTAAATCACACGTGTATATGTTGACATTTAAGAGATACATAGTCAAGAAAATCAAGGGCAATGGTGATATATATGCGGATTAGACACCAAAAAAAACACACTCAACAAATGGCTACAATTTAATAAATGTGTTTAGTGACGGCATCAGATTCCTAATTGATGGAGAAAGGTCAGGTGTCAAGAAAAGCTTCTTCTAGGAGGTTGTCAAGTGTTTTCGCTTGACGATTCCATTCTTGGGTGGTTGGTTTGGCCCTTGTTCCTGTAACTCGAATCCTAGCCCGGTATATCCCACTTTAATTTTACACCATTGTGAACCTTACGCCTTTTTTACTCTCTGATCGAGGTTCTCGACATTGAAAAATCTTCGTAAAGTAAATCACACGTGTATATGTTAACATTTAAGAGATATACAGTCAAGAAAATCAAGGGCAATGGTGATATATATATGGATTAGACACCCAAAAAAAACACACTCAACAAATGGCTACAATTTAAGGAATGTGTTTAGGGATGGCATCAGATTCCTAATTGATGGAGAAAGGTCTGGTGGCAAGAAAAGCTGGTTCTAGGAGGGTGTCAAGTATTTTCGCTCGACGATTCCATTCTTGGGTGGTTGGTTTGGCCCTTGTTCCTGTAACTCGAATCCTAGCCAGGTATATCCCATTTTAATTTTACACCATTGTGAACCTTACGCCTTTATTACTCTCTGATCGAGGTTCTCGGCATTGAAAAATCTTCGTAAACTAAATCACACGTGTATATGTTGACATTTAAGAGATATACAGTCAAGAAAATCAAGGGCAATGGTGATATATATGTGGATTATACACCCAAAAAAAACACACTCAACAAATGGCTACAATTTAAGGAATGTGTTTAGTGATGGCATCAGATTCCTAATTGATGGAGAAAGGTCTGGTGGCAAGAAAAGCTGCTTCTAGGTGGTTGTCGAGTGTTTTCGCTCGACGATTCCATTCTTGGGTGGTTGGTTTGGCCCTTGTTCCTGTAACTTGAATCCTAGCCCGGTATATCCCATTTTAATTTTACACCATTGTGAACCTTACGCCTTTTTTACTCTCTGATCGAGGTTCTCGGCATTGAAATATCTTCGTAAACTAAATCACACGTGTATACGTTGACATTTAAGAGATACACAGTCAAGAAAACCAAGGGCAATGGTGATATATATGCGGATTAGACACCAAAAAAAAAACACACTCAACAAATGGCTAAAATTTAAGGAATGTGTTTAGTGACGACATCAGATTCCTAATTGATGGAGAAAGGTCTGGTGGCAAGAAAAGCTGCTTCTAGGAGGGTGTCAAGTATTTTCGCTCGACGATTCCATTCTTGGGTGGTTAGTTTGGCCCTTGTTCCTGTAACTCGAATCCTAGCCCGGTATATCCCATTTTAATTTTACACCATTGTGAACCTTACGCCTTTTTTACTTTCTGATCGAGGTTCTCGGCATTGAAAAATCTTTGTAAACTAAATCACACGTGTACATGTTGACATTTAAGAGATATACAGTCAAGAAAATCAAGGACAATGGTGATATATATGCGGATTAGACACAAAAAAAACACACTCATCAAATGGCTACAATTTAAGGAATGTGTTTAGTGACGACATCAGATTCCTAATTGATGGAGAAAGGTCTGGTGGCAAGAAAAGCTGCTTCTAGGAGGTTGTCAAGTGTTTTCGCTCGACGATTCCATGCTTGGGTGGTTGGTTTGGCCCTTGTTCCTGTAACTCGAATCCTAGCCCGGTATATCCCATTTTAATTTTACACCATTGTGAAACTTACGCCTTTTTTACTCTCTGATCGAGTTTCTCGGCATTGAAAAATCTTTGTAAACTAAATCACACTTGTATATGTTGACATTTAAGAGATATACAGTCAAGAAAATCAAGGGCAATGGTAATATATATGCGGATTAGACACAAAAAAAAACACACCCATCAAATGGCTACAATTTAAGGAACGTGTTTAGTGACGATATCAGATTCCTAATTGATGGAGAAAGGTCTGGTGGCAAGAAAAGCTGCTTCTAGGAGGTAGTCAAGTGTTTTCGCTCGACGATTCCATTCTTGGGTGGTTGGTTTGGCCCTTGTTCCTGTAACTCGAATCCTAGCCCGGTATATCCCATTTTAATTTTACACCATTGTGAACCTTACGCCTTTTTTACTCTCTGATCGAGGTTCTCGGCATTGAAAAATCTTCGTAAACTAAATCACACGTGTATATGTTGACATTTAAGAGATACACAGTCAAGAAAATCAAGGGCAATGGTGATATATATGCGGATTAGACACCAAAAAAAACACACTCAACAAATGGCTACAATTTAATAAATGTGTTTAGTGACGGCATCAGATTCCTAATTGATGGAGAAAGGTCAGGTGGCAAGAAAAGCTTCTTCTAGGAGGTTGTCAAGTGTTTTCGCTTGACGATTCCATTCTTGGGTGGTTGGTTTGGCCCTTGTTCCTGTAACTCGAATCCTAGACCGGTATATCCCACTTTAATTTTACACCATTGTGAACCTTACGCCTTTTTTACTCTCTGATCGAGGTTCTCGACATTGAAAAATCTTCGTAAAGTAAATCACACGTGTATATGTTAACATTTAAGAGATATACAGTCAAGAAAATCAAGGGCAATGGTGATATATATATGGATTAGACACCCAAAAAAAACACACTCAACAAATGGCTACAATTTAAGGAATGTGTTTAGGGATGGCATCAGATTCCTAATTGATGGAGAAAGGTCTGGTGGCAAGAAAAGCTGGTTCTAGGAGGGTGTCAAGTATTTTCGCTCGACGATTCCATTCTTGGGTGGTTGGTTTGGCCCTTGTTCCTGTAACTCGAATCCTAGCCAGGTATATCCCATTTTAATTTTACACCATTGTGAACCTTACGCCTTTATTACTCTCTGATCGAGGTTCTCGGCATTGAAAAATCTTCGTAAACTAAATCACACGTGTATATGTTGACATTTAAGAGATATACAGTCAAGAAAATCAAGGGCAATGGTGATATATATGTGGATTATACACCCAAAAAAAACACACTCAACAAATGGCTACAATTTAAGGAATGTGTTTAGTGATGGCATCAGATTCCTAATTGATGGAGAAAGGTCTGGTGGCAAGAAAAGCTGCTTCTAGGAGGGTGTCAAGTGTTTTCGCTCGACGATTCCATTCTTGGGTGGTTGGTTTGGCCCTTGTTCCTGTAACTCGAATCCTAGCCCGGCATATCACTTTTTAATTTTACACCATTGTGAACCTTACGCCTTTTTTACTCTCTGATCGAGGTTCTCGGCATTGAAAAATCTTTGTAAACTAAATCACACGTGTATATGTTGACAATTAAGAGATATACAGTCAGAAAATCAACGGCAATGGTGATATATATGCGGATTAGACACCAAAAAAAACACACTTAACAAATGGCTACATTTTAAGAAATGTGTTTAGTGACGGCATCAGATTCCTAATTGATGAAGAAAGGTCTGGTGGCAAGAAAAGCTGCTTCTAGGAGGTTGTCAAGTGTTTTCGCTTGACGATTCCATTGTTGGGTGGTTGGTTTGGCCCTTGTTCCTGTAACTCGAATCCTAGCCCGGTATATCCCATTTTAATTTTACACCATTGTGAACCTTACGCCTTTTTTACTCTCTGATCGAGGTTCTCGGCATTGAAAAATCTTTGTAAACTAAATCACACGTGTATATGTTGACATTTAAGAGATACACAGTCAAGAAAATCAAGGGCAATGGTGATATATATGCTGATTAGACACCAAAAAAAACACACTCAACAAATGGCTACAATTTAAGAAATGTGTTTAGTGACGGCATCAGATTCCTAATTGATGGAGAAAGGTCTGGTGGCAAGAAAAGCTTCTTCTAGGAGGTTGTCAAGTGTTTTCGCTTGACGATTCCATTTTTGGGTGGTTGGTTTGGCCCTTGTTCCTGTAACTCGAATCCTAGCCCAGTATATCCCGTTTTAATTTTACACCATTGTGAACCTTACGCCTTTTTTACTCTCTTATCGAGGTTCTCGACATTGAAAAATCTTCGTAAACTAAATCACACGTGTATATGTTGACATTTAAGAGATATACAGTCAGGAAAATCAAGGGCAATGGTGATATATATGTGGATTAGACACCCAAAAAAAACACACTCAAAAAATGGCTACAATTTAAGTAATGTGTTTAGGGATGGCATCAGATTCCTAATTGATGCATAAAGGTCTGGTGGCAAGAAAAGCTGCTTCTAGGAGGGTGTCAAGTGTTTTCGCTCGACGATTCCATTCTTGGGTGGTTGGTTTGGCCCTTGTTCCTGTAACTCGAATCCTAGCCCGGTATATCCCTTTTTAATTTTACACCATTGTGAACCTTACGCCTTTTTTACTCTCTGATCGAGGTTCTCGGCATTGAAAAATCTTTGTAAACTAAATCACACGTGTATATGTTGACATTTAAGAGATATACAGTCAGAAAATCAAGGGCAATGGTGATATATATATATATGCGGATTAGACACCAAAAAAAACACACTCAACAAATGGCTACAATTTAAGAAATGTGTTTAGTGATGGCATTAGATTCCTAATTGATGGAGAAAGGTCTGGTGGCAAGAAAAGCTGCTTCTAGGAGGTTGTCAAGTGTTTTCGCTCGACGATTCCATTCTTGGGTGGTTGGTTTGGCCCTTGTTCCTGTAACTCGAATCCTAGCCCAGTATATCCCATTTTAATTTTACACCATTGTGAACCTTACGCCTTTTTTACTCTCTGATCGAGGTTCTCGACATTGAAAAATCTTCGTAAACTAAATCACACGTGTATATGTTGACATTTAAGAGATATACAGTCAGGAAAATCAAGGGCAATGGTGATACATATGCGGATTAGACACCAAAAAAAACACTCAATAAATGGCTACAATTTAAGGAATGTGTTTAGTGACGGCATCAGATTCCTAATTGATGGAGAAAGGTCTGGTGGCAAGAAAAGCTGCTTCTAGGAGGGTGTCAAGTATTTTCGCTCGACGATTCCATTCTTGGGTGGTTGGTTTGGCCCTTGTTCCTGTAACTCGAATCCTAGCCAGGTATATCCCATTTTAATTTTACACCATTGTGAACCTTACGCCTTTATTACTCTCTGATCGAGGTTCTTGGCATTGAAAAATCTTTGTAAACTAAATCACACGTGTATATGTTGACATTTAAGAGATATACAGTCAGAAAATCAAGGGCAATGGTGATATATATGCGGATTAGACACCAAAAAAAAACACACTCAACAAATGGCTACAATTTAAGAAATGTGTTTAGTCACGGCATCAGATTCCTAATTGATGGAGAAAGGTCTGGTGGCAAGAAAAGCTGCTTCTAGGAGGTTGTCAAGTGTTTTCGCTTAACGATTCCATTCTTGGGTGGTTGGTTTGGCCCTTGTTCCTGTAACTCGAATCCTAGCCCGGTATATCCCATTTTAATTTTACACCATTGTGAACCTTACGCCTTTTTTACTCTTTGATCGAGGTTCTCGGCATTGAAAAATCTTCGTAAACTAAATCACACGTGTATATGTTGACATTTAAGAGATACACAGTCAAGAAAATCAAGGGCAATGGTGATATATATGCTGATTAGACACCAAAAAAAAAACACACTCAACAAATGGCTACAATTTAAGAAATGTGTTTAGTGACGGCATCAGATTCCTAATTGATGGAGAAAGGTCTAGTGGCAAGTAAAGCTTCTTCTAGGAGGTTGTCAAGTGTTTTCGCTTGACGATTCCATTCTTGGGTGGTTGGTTTGGCCCTTGTTCCTGTAACTCGAATCCTAGCCCAGTATATCCCATTTTAATTTTATACCATTGTGAACCTTACACCTTTTTTACTCTCTGATCGAGGTTCTCAACATTGAAAAATCTTCGTAAACTAAATCACACGTGTATATGTTGACATTTAAGAGATATACAGTCAGAAAATCAAGGGCAATGGTGATATATATATATATATATATGCGGATTAGACACCAAAAAAAAACACACTCAACAAATGGCTACAATTTAAGAAATGTGTTTAGTGATGGCATCAGATTCCTAATTGATGGAGAAAGGTCTGGTGGCAAGAAATGCTGCTTCTAGGAGGTTGTCAAGTGTTTTCGCTCGACAATTCCATTCTTGGGTGGTTGGTTTGGCCCTTGTTCCTGTAACTCGAATCCTATCCCGGTATATCCCATTTTAATTTGCCACCATTGTGAACCTTACGCCTTTTTTGCTCTCTGATCGAGGTTCTCGGCATTGAAAAATCTTCGTAAACTAAATCACACGTGTATATGTTGACATTTAAGAGATATACAGTGAAGAAAATCAAGGGCAATGGTGATATATATATATGCGGATTAGATGCCAAAAAAAACACACTCAACAAATGGCTACAGTTTAAGGAATGTGTTTAGTGACAGCATCAGATTCCTAATTGATGGAGAAATGTCTGGTGGCAAGAAAAGCTGCTTCAAGGAGGGTGTCAAGTATTTTCGCTCGACGATTCCATTCTTGGGTGGTTGGTTTGGCCCTTGTTCCTATAACTCGAATCCTAGCCCGGTATATCCCATTTTAATTTTACACCATTGTGAACCTTACGCCTTTTTTACTCTCTGATCGAGGTTCTCGGCATTGAAAAATCTTCGTAAACTAAATCACACGTGTATATGTTGACATTTAAGAGATACACAGTCAAGAAAATCAAGGGCATTGGTGATATATATGTGGATTAGACACCCAAAAAAAACACACTCAACAAATGGCTACAATTTAAGGAATGTGTTTAGTGACGGCATCAGATTCCTAATTGATGGAGAAAGGTCTGGTGGCAAGAAAAGCTGCTTCTAGGAGGTTGTCAAGTGTTTTCGCTCTACGATTCCATTTTTGGGTGGTTGGTTTGGCCCTTGTTCCTGTAACTGAATCCTAGCCCAGTATATCCCATTTTAATTTTACACCATTGTGAACCTTACGCCTTTTTTAATCTCTGATCGAGGTTCTAGGCATTGAAAAGTCTTCGTAAACTAAATCACACGTGTATATCTTGACATTTAAGAGATATACAGTCAAGAAAATCAAGGGCAATTGTGATATATATGCGGATTAGACACCAAAAAAATCACTCAACAAATGGCTACAATTTAAGGAATGTATTTAGTGACGGCATCAGATTCCTAATTTATGGAGAAAGGTCTGGTGGCAAGAAAAGCTGCTTCTAGGAGGTTGTCAAGTGTTTTCGCTCGACGATTCCATTCCTGGGTGGTTGGTTTGGCCCTTGTTCCTGTAACTCAAATCCTAGCCCGATATATCCCATTTTAATTTTTCACCATTGTGAACCTTACGCCTTTTTTACTCTCTGATTGAGGTTCTCGGCAATGAAAATCTTCGTAAACTAAATCACACGTGTATATGTTGACATTTAAGAGATATACAGTCAATAAAATCAAGGGCAATGGTGATATATATGCGGATTAGACACCAAAAAAAACACACTCAACAAATGGCTACAATTTAAGGAATGTGTTTAGTGACGACATCAGATTCCTAATTGATGGAGAAAGGTCTGGTGGCAAGCAAAGCTGCTTCTAGGAGGGTGTCAAGTATTTTCGCTCGACGATTCCATTCTTGGGTGGTTGGTTTGGCCCTTGTTCCTTTAACTCAAATCCTAGCCCGGTATATCCCATTTTAATTTTACACCATTGTGAAAATTACGCCTTTTTTACTCTCTGATCGAGGTTCTCGACGTTGAAAAATCTTCGTAAACTAAATCACACGTGTATATGTTGACATTTAAGAGATATACAGTCATGAAAATCAAGGGCACTGGTGATATATATGCGGATTAGACACCAAAAAAAACACTCAACAAATGGCTACAATTTAAGGAATGTGTTTAGTGACGGCATCAGATTCCTAATTGATGGAGAAAGGTCTGGTGGCAAGAAAAGCTGCTTCTAGGAGGTTGTCAAGTGTTTTCGCTCGACGATTCCATTCTTGGGTGGTTGGTTTGGCCCTTGTTCCTGTAACTGAATCCTAGCCCGGTATATCCCATTTTAATTTTACACCATTGTGAACCTTACGCCTTTTTTAATCTCTGATCGAGGTTCTAGGCATTGAAAAGTCTTCGTAAACTAAATCACACGTGTATATCTTGACATTTAAGATATATACAGTCAAGAAAATCATGGGCAATGGTGATATATATGCGGATTAGACACCAAAAAAAATCACTCAACAAATGGCTAAAATTTAAGGAATGTGTTTAGTGACGGCATCAGATTCCTAATTGATGGAGAAAGGTCTGGTGGCAAGAAAAGCTGCTTCTAGGAGGTTGTCAAGTGTTTTCGCTCGACGATTCCATTCTTGGGTGGTTGGTTTGGCCCTTGTTCCTGTAACTCGAATCCTAGCCCGATTTATCCCATTTTAATTTTACACCATTGTGAACCTTACGCCTTTTTTACTCTCTGATCGAGGTTCTCGGCAATGAAAAATCTTCGTAAACTAAATCACACGTGTATATGTTGACATTTAGGAGATATACAATCAAAAAAATCAAGGGCAATGGTGATATATAAGCGGATTAGACACCAAAAAAAAACACACTCAACAAATGGCTACAATTTAAGGAATGTGTTTAGTGACCGCATCAGATTCCTAATTGATGGAGAAAGGTCAGGTGGCAAGCAAAGCTGCTTCTAGGAGTGTGTCAAGTATTTTCGCTCGAAGATTCCATTCTTGGGTGGTTGGTTTGGCTCTTGTTCCCTTAACTCAAATCATAGCCCGATATATCCCATTTTAATTTTACACCATTGTGAACCTTACGCCTTTTTTACTCTCTGATCGAGGTTCTCGGCGTTGAAAAATCTTCGTAAACTAAATCACACGTGTATATGTTGACATTTAAGAGATATACAGTCAAGAAAATCAAGGGCACTGGTGATATATATGCGGATTAGACACCAAAAAAAACACTCAACAAATGGCTACAATTTAAGGAATGTGTTTAGTGACGGCATCAGATTCCTTATTGATGGAGAAAGGTCTGGTGGCAAGAAAAGCTGCTTCTAGGAGGTTGTCAAGTGTTTCGCTCGACGATTCCATTCTTGGGTGGTTGGTTTGGCCCTTGTTCCTGTAACTCGAATCCTAGCCCGATATATCCCATTTTAATTTTACACCATTGTGAACCTTACGCCTTTTTTACTCTCTAATCGAGGTTCTCGGCAATGAAAAATCTTCATAAACTAAATCACACGTGTATATGTTGACATTTAAGAGATATACAGTCAATAAAATCAAGGGCAATGGTTATATATATGCGGATTAGACACCAAAAAAAACACACTCAACAAATGGCTACAATTTAAGGAATGTGTTTAGTGACGGCATCAGATTTCTAATTGATGGAGAATGGTCTGGTGGCAAGCAAAGCTGCTTCTAGGAGGGTGTCAAGTATTTTCGCTCGACGATTCCATTCTTGGGTGGTTGGTTTGGCCCTTGTTCCTTTAACTCAAATCCTAGCCCGGTATATCGCATTTTAATTTTACACCATTGTGAACCTTACGCCTTTTTTACTCTCTGATCGAGGTTCTCGGCGTTGAAAAATCTTCGTAAACTAAATCACACGTGTATATGTTGACATTTAAGAGATATACAGTCAAGAAAATCAAGGGCAATGGTGATATATATATATGCGGATTAGATGCCAAAAAAAACACACTCAACAAATGGCTACAGTTTAAGGAATGTGTTTAGTGACAGCATCAGATTCCTAATTGATGGAGAAATGTCTGGTGGCAAGAAAAGCTGCTTCAAGGAGGGTGTCAAGTATTTTCGCTCGACGATTCCATTCTTGGGTGGTTGGTTTGGCCCTTGTTCCTGTAACTCGAATCCTAGCCCGGTATATCCCATTTTAATTTTACACCATTGTGAACCTTACGCCTTTTTTATTCTCTGATCGAGGTTCTCGGCATTGAAAAATCTTTGTAAACTAAATCACACGTGTATATGTTGACATTTAAGAGATATACAGTCAGAAAATCAAGGGCAATGGTGATATATATGTGGATTAGACACCAAAAAAAAACACACTCAACAAATGGCAACAATTTAAGAAATGTGTTTAGTGACGGCATCAGATTCCTAATTGATGGAGAAAGGTCTGGTGGCAAGAAAAGCTGCTTCTAGGAGGTTGTCAAGTGTTTTCGCTTGACCATTCCATTCTTGGGTGGTTGGTTTGGCCCTTGTTCCTGTAACTCGAATCCTAGCCCGGTATATCCCATTCTAGGTTTACACCATTGTGAACCTTACGCCTTTTTTACTCTCTGATCGAGGTTCTCGGCATTGAAAAATCTTCGTAAACTAAATCACACGTGTATATGTTGACATTTTAGAGATATACAGTCAAGAAAATCAAGGGCAATGGTGATATATATGTGGATTAGACACCCAAAAAAACACACTCAACAAATGGCTACAATTTAAGGAAAGTGTTTAGTGATGGCATCAGATTCCTAATTGATGGAGAAAGGTCTGGTGGCAAGAAAAGCTGTTTCTACGAGGGTGTCAAGTGTTTTCGCTCGACGATTCCATTCTTGGGTGGTTGGTTTAGCCCTTGTTCCTATAACTCGATTCCTAGACCGGTATATCCCTTTTTAATTTTACACCATTGTGAACCTTACGCCTTTTTTACTCTCTGATCGAGGTTCTCGGCATTGAAAAATCTTTGTAAACTAAATCACACGTGTATATGTTGACATTTAAGAGATATACAGTCAGAAAATCAAGGGAAATGGTGATATATATGCGGATTAGATACCAAAAAAACACACTCAACATATGGCTACAATTTAAGAAATGTGTTTAGTGACGGCATCAGATTCCTAATTGATGGAGAAAAGTCTGGTGGCAAGAAAAGCTGCTTCTAGGAGATTGTCAAGTGTTTTCGCTTGACGATACCATTCTTGGGTGGTTGGTTTGGCCCTTGTTCCTGTAACTCGAATCCTAGCCCGGTATATCCCATTTTAATTTTACACCATTGTGAACCTTACGCCTTTTTTACTCTCTGGTCGAGGTTCTCGGCATTGAAAAATCTTCGTAAACTAAATCACACGTGTATATGTTGACATTTAAGAGATACATAGTCAAGAAAATCAAGGGCAATGGTGATATATATGCGGATTAGACACCAAAAAAAAACACACTCAACAAATGGCTACAATTTAATAAATGTATTTAGTGACGGCATCAGATTCCTAATTGATGGAAAAAGGTCTGGTGGCAAGAAAAGCTTCTTCTAGGAGGTTGTCAAGTGTTTTCGCTTGACGATTCCATTCTTGGGTGGTTGGTTTGGCCCTTGTTCCTGTAACTCGAATCCTAGCCCGGTATATCGCATTTTAATTTTACACCATTGTGAACCTTACGCCTTTTTTACTCTCTGATCGAGGTTCTCGACATTGAAAAATCTTCGTAAACTAAATCACACGTGTATATGTTGACATTTAAGAGATATACAGTCAAGAAAATCAAGGGCAATGGTGATATATATGTAGATTAGACACCTACAAAAAACACACTCAACAAATGGATACAATTTAAGGAATGTGTTTAGGGATGGCATCAGATTCCTAATTGATGGAGAAAGGTCTGGTGGCAAGAAAAGCTGCTTCTAGGAGGGTGTCAAGTGTTTTCGCTCGACGATTCCATTCTTGGGTGGTTGGTTTGGCCCTTGTTCCTGTAACTCGAATCCTAGCCCGGTATATCCCTTTTTAATTTTACACCATTGTGAACCTTACGCCTTTTTTACTCTCTGATCGAGGTTCTCGGCATTGAAAAATCTTTGTAAACTAAATCACACGTGTATATGTTGATATTTAAGAGATATACAGTCAGAAAATCAAGGGCAATGGTGATATATATATGCGGATTAGACACCAAAAAAAACACACTCAACAAATGGCTACAATTTAAGAAATGTGTTTAGTGACGGCATCAGATTCCTAATTGATGGAGAAAGGTCTGGTGGCAAGAAAAGCTGCTTCTAGGAGGTTGTCAAGTGTTTTTGCTCGACGATTCTATTCTTGGGTGGTTGGTTTGGCCCTTGTTCCTGTAACTCGAATCCTAGCCCGGTATATCCCATTTTAATTTGCCACCATTGTGAACCTTACGCCTTTTTTACTCTCTGATCGAGGTTCTCGGCATTGAAAAATCTTCGTAAACTAAATCACACGTGTATATGTTGACATTTAAGAGATATACAGTCAAGAAAATCAAGGGCAATGGTGATATATATGTGGATTAGACACCCAAAAAAAACACACTCAACAAATGGCGACAATTTAAGGAATGTGTTTAGTGACGGCATCAGATTCCTAATTGATGGAGAAAGGTCTGGTGGCAAGAAAAGCTGCTTCTAGGAGGTTGTCAAGTGTTTTCGCTCGATGATTCCATTCTTGGGTGGTTGGTTTGGCCCTTGTTCCTGTAACTGAATCCTAGCCCGGTATATCCCATTTTAATTTTACACCATTGTGAACCTTACGCCTTTATTACTCTCTGATCGAGGTTCTCGACATTGAAAAATCTTCGTAAACTAAATCACACGTGTATATGTTGACATTTAAGAGATATACAGTCAAGAAAATCAAGGGCAATGGTGATATATATGTAGATTAGACACCTAAAAAAAACACACTCAACAAATGGATACAATTTAAGGAATGTGTTTAGGGATGGCATCAGATTCCTAATTGATGGAGAAAGGTCTGGTGGCAAGAAAAGCTGCTTCTAGGAGGGTGTCAAGTGTTTTCGCTCGACGATTCCATTCTTGGGTGGTTGGTTTGGCCCTTGTTCCTGTAACTCGAATCCTAGCCCGGTATATCCCATTTTAATTTGCCACCATTGTGAACCTTACGCCCTTTTTAATCTCTGATCGAGGTTCTAGGCATTGAAAAGTCTTCGTAAACTAAATCACACGTGTATATCTTGACATTTAAGAGATATACAGTCAAGAAAATCAAGGGCAATGGTGATATATATGCGGACTAGACACCAAAAAAATCACTTAACAAATGGCTACAATTTAAGGAATGTGTTTAGTGACGGCAACAGATTCCTAATTGATGGAGAAAGGTCTGGTGGCAAGAAAAGCTGCTTCTAGGAGGTTGTCAAGTGTTTTCGCTCGACGATTCCATTCTTGGGTGGTTGGTTTGCCCTTGTTCCTGTAACTCGAATCCTAGCCCGATATATCTCATTTTAATTTTACACCATTGTGAACCTTACGCCTTTTTTACTCTCTGATCGAGGTTTTCGGCAATGAAAAATCTTCGTAAACTAAATCACAAGTGTATATGTTGACATTTAAGAGATAAACAGTCAATAAAATCAAGGGCAATGGTGATATATATGCGGATTAGACACCAAAAAAAACACTCAACAAATGGCTGCAATTTAAGGAATGTGTTTAGTGATGGCATCAGACTCCTAATTGATGGAGAAAGGTCTGGTGGCAAGAAAAGCTGCTTCTAGGAGGTTGTCAAGTGTTTTCGCTCGACGATTCCATTCTTGGGTGGTTGGTTTGGCCCTTGTTCCTGTAACTCGAATCCTAGCCCGATATATCCCATTTTAATTTTACACCATTGTGAACCTTACGCCTTTTTTACTCTCTGATCGAGGTTTTCGGCAATGAAAAATCTCCGTAAACTAAATCACACGTGTATATGTTGACATTTAAGAGATATACAGTCAATAAAATCAAGGGCAATGGTGATATATATGCGGATTAGACACCAAAAAAAAAACACTCAACAAATGGCTACAATTTAAGAAATGTGTTTAGTGACGGCATCAGATTCCTAATTGATGGAGAAAGGTCTGGTGGCAAGCAAAGCTGCTTCTAGGAGGATGTCAAGTATTTTCGCTCGACGATTCCATTCTTGGGTGGTTGGTTTGGCCCTTGTTCCTGTAACTGAATCCTAGCCCGGTATATCCCATTTTAATTTTACACCATTGTGAACCTTACGCCTTTTTTAATCTCTGATCGAGGTTCTAGGCATTGAAAAGTCTTCGTAAACTAAATCACACGTGTATATCTTGACATTTAAGAGATATACAGTCAAGAAAATCAAGGGCAATGGTGATATATATGCGGATTAGACACCAAAAAAAACACTCAACAAATGGCTGCAATTTAAGGAATGTGTTTAGTGACGGCATCAGATTCCTAATTGATGGAGAAAGGACTGGTGGCAAGAAAAGCTGCTTCTAGGAGGTTGTCAAGTGTTTTCACTCGACGATTCCATTCTTGGGTGGTTGGTTTGGCCCTTGTTCCTGTAACTCGAATCCTAGCCCGATATATCCCATTTTAATTTTACACCATTGTGAACCTTACGCCTTTTTTACTCTCTGATCGAGGTTCTCGGCAATGAAAAATCTCCGTAAACTAAATCACACGTGTATATGTTGACATTTAAGAGATATACAGTCAATAAAATCGAGGGCAATGGTGATATATATGCGGATTAGACACCAAAAAAACACACTCAACAAATGGCTACAATTTAAGAAATGTGTTTAGTGACGGCATCAGATTCCTAATTGATGGAGAAAGGTCTGGTGGCAAGCAAAGCTGCTTCTAGGAGGGTGTCAAGTATTTTCGCTCGACGATTCCATTCTTGGGTGGTTGGTTTGGCCCTTGTTCCTTTAACTCAAATCCTAGCCCGGTATATCCCATTTTAATTTTACACTATTGTGAACCTTGCGCCTTTTTTACTCTCTGATGGAGGTTCTCGGCGTTGAAAAATCTTCGTAAACTAAATCACACCTGTATATGTTGACATTTAAGAGATATAGAGTCAAGAAAATCAAGGGCAATGGTGATATATATGCGGATTAGATGCCAAAAAAAAAAAACACACTCAACAAATGGCTACAGTTTAAGGAATGTGTTTAGTGACAGCATCAGATTCCTAATTGATGGAGAAAGGTCTGGTGGCAAGAAAAGCTGCTTCTAGGAGGGTGTCAAGTATTTTCGCTCGACGATTCCAATCTTGGGTGGTTGGTTTGGCCCTTGTTCCTTTAACTCGAATCCTAGCCCGGTATATCCCATTTTAATTTTACACTATTGTGTACCTTACGCCTTTTTTACTCTCTGATCGAGGTTCTCGGCATTGAAAAATCTTCATAAACTAAATCACACGTGTATATGTTGACATTTAAGAGATATACAGTAAAGAAAATCAAGGGCAATAGTGATATATATGCGGATTAGACACCAAAAAAACACACTCGACAAATGGCTACAATTTAAGGAATGTGTTTAGTGACGGCATCAGATTCCTAATTGATGGAGAAAGGTCTAGTGGCAAGAAAAGCTGCTTCTAGGAGGTTATCAAGTGTTTTCGCTTGACGATTCCATTCTTCGGTGGTTGGTTTGGCCCTTGTTCCTGTAACTCGAATCCTAGCCCGGTATATCCCATTTTAATTTTACACCATTGTGAACCTTACGCCTTTTTTACTCTCTGGTCAAGGTTCTCGGCATTGAAAAATCTTCGTAAACTAAATCACACGTGTATATGTTGACATTTAAGAGATTTACAGTCAAGAAAATTAAGGGCAATGGTGATATATATGCGGATTAGACACCAAAAAAAACACACTCAACAAATGGCTACAATTTATGGAATGTGTTTAGTGACAGCATCAGATTCCTAATTGATGGAGAAAGGTCTGGTGGCAAGAAACGCTGCTTCTAGGAGGGTTTCAAGTATTTTCGCTCGACGATTCCATTCTTGGGTGGTTGGTTTGGCCCTTGTTCCTTTAACTCGAATCCTAGCCCGTTATATCCCATTTTAATTTTACACTATTGTGTACCTTACGCCTTTTTTACTCTCTGATCGAGGTTCTCGGCATTGAAAAATCTTCATAAACTAAATCACACGTGTATATGTTGACATTTAAGAGATAAACAGTCAATAAAATCAAGGGCAATGGTGATATATATGCGGATTAGACACCAGAAAAAACACTCAACAAATGGCTGCAATTTAAGGAATGTGTTTAGTGACGGCATCAGATTCCTAATTGATGGAGAAAGGACTGGTGGCAAGAAAAGCTGCTTCTAGGAGGTTGTCAAGTGTTTTCGCTCGACGATTCCATTGTTGGGTGGTTGGTTTGGCCCTTGTTCCTGTAACTCGAATCCTAGCCCGATATATCCCATTTTAATTTTACACCATTGTGAACCTTACGCCTTTTTTACTCTCTGATCGAGGTTCTCGGCAATGAAAAATCTCCGTAAACTAAATCACACGTGTATATGTTGACATTTAAGAGATATACAGTCAATAAAATCGAGGGCAATGGTGATATATATCCGGATTAGACACCAAAAAAAACACACTCAACAAATGGCTACAATTTAAGAAATGTGTTTAGTGACGGCATCAGATTTCTAATTGATGGAGAAAGGTCTGGTGGCAAGCAAAGCTGCTTCTAGGAGGGTGTCAAGTATTTTCGCTCGACGATTCCATTCTTGGGTGGTTGGTTTGGCCCTTGTTCCTGTAACTTGAATCCTAGCCCGGTATATCCCATTTTAATTTTACACCATTGTGAACCTTGCGCCTTTTTTACTCTCTGATCGAGGTTCTCGGCGTTGAAAAATCTTCGTAAACTAAATCACACCTGTATATGTTTACATTTAAGAGATATACAGTCAAGAAAATCAAGGGCAATGGTGATATATATGCGGATTAGACACCAAAAAAAACACTCAACAAGTGGCTACAATTTAAGGAATGCGTTTAGTGACGGCATCCGATTCCTAATTGACGGAGAAAGGTCTGGTGGCAAGAAAAGCTGCTTCTTGGAGGTTGTCAAGTGTTTTCGCTTGACGATTCCATTCTTGGGTGGTTGGTTTGGCCCTTGTTCCTGTAGGTCGAATCCTACCCCGGTATATCCCATTTTAATTTTACACCATTGTGAACCTTACGCCTTTTTTACTCTCTGATCGAGGTTCTCGGCATTGAAAAATCTTCGTAAACTAAATTACACGTGTATATGTTGACATTTAAGAGATATACAGTCAATAAAATCAAGCGCAATGGTGATATTTATGCGGATTAGACACCATAAAAAACACACTCAACAAATGGCTACAATTTAAGGAATGTGTTTAGGGATGGCATGAGATTCCTAATTGATGGAGAAAGGTCTGGTGGCAAGAAAAGCTGCTTCTAGGAGGGTGTCAAGTGTTTTCGCTCGACGATTCCATTCTTGGGTGGTTAGTTTGGCCCTTGTTCCTGTAACTCGAATCCTAGCCCGTTATATCCCTTTTTAATTTTACACCATTGTGAACCTAACGCCTTTTTTACTCTCTGATCGAGGTTCTCGGCATTGAAAAATCTTTGTAAACTAAATCACACGTGTATATGTTGACATTTAAGAGATATAAAGTCAGAAAATCAAGGGCAATGGTGATATATATATGCGGATTAGACACCAAAAAAAACACACTCAACAAATGGCTACAATTTAAGAAATGTGTTTAGTGACGGCATCAGATTCCTAATTGATGGAGAAAGGTCTGGTGGCAAGAAAAGCTGCTTCTAGGAGGTTGTCAAGTGTTTTCGCTCGACGATTCCATTCTTGGGTGGTTGGTTTGGCCCTTGTTCCTGTAACTCGAATCCTAGCCCGGTATATCCCATTTTAATTTGCCACCATTGTGAACCTTACGCCTTTTTTACTCTCTGATCGAGGTTCTCGGCATTGAAAAATCTTCGTAAACTAAATCACACGTGTGTATGTTGAAATTTAAGAGATACACAGTCAAGAAAATCAAGGGCAATGGTGATATATATGTGGATTAGACACCCAAAAAAAACACACTCAACAAATGGCTACAATTTAAGGAATGTTTTTAGTGACGGCATCAGATTCCTAATTGATGGAGAAAGGTCTGGTGGCAAGAAAAGCTGCTTCTAGGAGGGTGTCAAGTGTTTTCGCTCGACGATTCCATTCTTGGGTGGTTGGTTTGGCCCTTGTTCCTGTAACTCGAATCCTAGCACGGTATATCCCATTTTAATTTTACACCATTGTGAACCTTACGCCTTTTTTAATCTCTGATCGAGGTTCTAGGCATTGAAAAGTCTTCGTAAACTAAATCACACGTGTATATCTTGACATTTAAGAGATATACAGTCAAGAAAATCAAGGGCAATGGTGATATATATGCGGATTAGACACCAAAAAAAATCACTCAACAAATGGCTACAATTTAAGGAATGTGTTTAGTGACGGCATCAGATTCCTAATTGATGGAGAAAGGTCTGGTGGCAAGAAAAGCTGCTTCTAGGAGGGTGTCAAGTATTTTCGCTCGACGATTCCATTCTTGAGTGGTTGGTTTGGCCCTTGTTCCTGTAACTCGAATCCTAGCGCGGTATATCCCATTTTAATTTGCCACCATTGAGAACCTTACGCCTTTTTTACTCTCTGATCGAGGTTCTCGGCATTGAAAAATCTTCGTAAACTAAATCACACGTGTATATGTTGACATTTAAGAGATATACAGTCAAGAAATTCAAGGGCAATGGTGATATATATGTGGATTAGACACCCAAAAAAAACACACTCAACAAATGGATACAATTTAAGGAATGTTTTTAGTGACGGCATCAGATTCCTAATTGATGGAGAAAGGTCTGGTGGCAAGAAAAGCTGCTTCTAGGAGGTTGTCAAGTGTTTTCGCTCGACGATTCCATTCGTGGGTGGTTGGTTTGGCCCTTGTTCCTGTAACTCGAATCCAAGCGCGGTATATCCCATTTTAATTTTACACCATTGTGAACCTTACGCCTTTTTTACTCTCTGATCGAGGTTCTCGACATTGAAAAATCTTCGTAAACTAAATCACACGTGTATATGTTGACATTTAAGAGATATACAGTCAAGAAAATCAAGGGCAATGGTGATATATATGCGGATTAGACACCATAAAAAACACACTCAACAAATCGCTACAATTTAAGGAATGTGTTTAGTGACGGCATCAGATTCCTAATTGATGGAGAAAGGTCTGGTGGAAAGAAAAGCTGCTTCTAGGAGGTTGTCAAGTGTTTTCGCTCAACGATTCCATTCTTGGGTGGTTAGTTTGGCCCTTGTTCCTGTAACTTGAATCCTAGCCCGGTATATCCCACTTTAATTTTACACCATTGTGAACCTTACGCCTTTTTTACTCTCTGATCGAGGTTCTCGGCATTGAAAAATCTTCGTAAACTAAATCACACGTGTATATGTTGACATTTAAGAGATACACAGTCAAGAAAATCGAGGGCAATGATGATATATGCGGATTAGACACCAGAAAAAAACACTCAACAAATGGCTACAATTTAAGGAATGTGTTTAGTGACGACATCAGATTCCTAATTGATGGAGAAAGGTCTGGTGGCAAGAAAAGCTGCTTCTAGGAGGTTGTCAAGTGTTTTCGCTCGACAATTCCATTCTTGGGTGGTTGGTTTGGCCCTTGTTCCTGTAACTCGAATCCTAGCCCGGTATATCCCATTTTAATTTTACACCATTGTGTACCTTACGCCTTTTTTTACTATCTGGTCGAGGTTCTCGGCATTGAAAAATCTTCGAAAACTAAATCACACGTGTATATGTTTACATTTAAGAGATATACAGTCAATAAAATCAAGGGCAATGGTGATATTTATGTGGATTAGACACCATAAAAAACACACTCAACAAATGGCTACAATTTAAGGAATGTGTTTAGTGACGGCATCAGATTCCTAATTGATGGAGAAAGGTCTGGTGTCAAGAAAAGCTGCTTCTAGGAGGGTGTCAAGTATTTTCGCTCGACGATTCCATTCTTGGGTGGTTGGTTTGGGCCTTGTTCCTTTAACTCGAATCCTATCCCGGTATATCCCAATTTAATTTTACACCATTGTGAACCTTACGCCTTTTTTACTCTCTGATCGAGGTTCTCGGCATTGAAAAATCTTCGTAAACTAAATCACACGTGTATATGTTGACATTTAAGAGATATACAGTCAAGAAAATCAAGGGCAATTGTGATATATATGCGGATTAGACACCATAAAAAACACACTCAACAAATGGCTACAATTTAAGGAATGTGTTTAGTGACAGCATCAGATTCCTAATTGATGGAGAAAGGTCTGGTGGCAAGAAAAGCTGCTTCTAGGAGGTTGTCAAGTGTTTTCGCTCAACGATTCCGTTCTTGGGTGGTTAGTTTGGCCCTTGTTCCTGTAACTTGAATCCTAGCCCGGTATATCCCATTTTAATTTTACACCATTGTGTACCTTACGCCTTTTTTTACTCTCTGGTCGAGGTTCTCGGCATTGAAAAATCTTCGAAAACTAAATCACACGTGTATATGTTTACATTTAAGAGATATACACTCAATAAAATCAAGGGCAATGGTGATATTTATGCGGATTAGACACCATAAAAAACACACTCAACAAATGGCTACAATTTAAGGAATGTGTTTAGTGACGGCATCAGATTCCTAATTGATGGAGAAAGGTCTGGTGTCAAGAAAAGCTGCTTCTAGGAGGGTGTCAAGTATTTTCGCTCGACGATTCCATTCTTAGGTGGTTGGTTTGGGCCTTGTTCCTTTAACTCGAATCCTATCCCGGTATATCCCAATTTAATTTTACACCATTGTGAACCTTACGCCTTTTTTACTCTCTGATCGAGGTTTTCGGCATTGAAAAATCTTCGTAAACTAAATCACACGTGTATATGTTGACATTTAAGAGATATACAGTCAAGAAAATCAAGGGCAATTGTGATATATATGCGGATTAGACACCATAAAAAACACACTCAACAAATGGCTACAATTTAAGGAATGTGTTTAGTGACGGCATCAGATTCCTAATTGATGGAGAAAGGTCTGGTGGAAAGAAAAGCTGCTTCTAGGAGGTTGTCAAGTGTTTTCGCTCAACGATTCCGTTCTTGGGTGGTTAGTTTGGCCCTTGTTCCTGTAACTTGAATCCTAGCCCGGTATATCCTACTTTAATTTTACACCATTGTGAACCTTACGCCTTTTTTATTCTCTGATCGAGGTTCTCGGCATTGAAAAATCTTCGTAAACTAAATCACACGTGTATATGTTGACATTTAAGAGATACACAGTCAAGAAAATCAAGGGCAATGATGATATATATGCGGATTAGACACCAGAAAAAAACACTCAACAAATGGCTACAATTTAAGGAATGTGTTTAGTGACGACATCAGATTCCTAATTGATGGAGAAAGGTCTGGTGGCAAGAAAAGCTGCTTCTAGGAGGTTGTCAAGTGTTTTCGCTCGACAATTCCATTCTTGGGTGGTTGGTTTGGCCCTTGTTCCTGTAACTCGAATCCTAGCCCGGTATATCCCATTTTAATTTTACACCATTGTGTACCTTACGCCTTTTTTTACTCTCTGGTCGATGTTCTCGGCATTGAAAAATCTTCGAAAACTAAATCACACGTGTATATGTTTACATTTAAGAGATATACAGTCAATAAAATCAAGGGCAATGGTGATATTTATGCGGATTAGACACCATAAAAAACACACTCAACAAATGGCTACAATTTAAGGAATGTGTTTAGTGACGGCATCAGATTCCTAATTGATGGAGAAAGGTCTGGTGTCAAGAAAAGCTGCTTCTAGGAGGGTGTCAAGTATTTTCGCTCGACGATTCCATTCTTGGGTGGTTGGTTTGGGCCTTGTTCCTTTAACTCGAATCCTATCCCGGTATATCCCAATTTAATTTTACACCATTTTGAATCTTACGCCTTTTTTACTCTCTGATCGAGGTTCTCGGCATTGAAAAATCTTCGTAAACTAAATCACACGTGTATATGTTGACATTTAAGAGATATACAGTCAAGAAAATCAAGGGCAATTGTGATATATATGCGGATTAGACGCCAAAAAAAACACACTCAACAAATGGCTACAATTTAAGGAATGTGTTTAGTGACAGCATCAGATTCCTAATTGATGGAGAAAGGTCTGGTGGCAAGAAAAGCTGCTTCTAGGAGGGTGTCAAGTATTTTCGCTCGACGATTCCATTCTTGGGTGGTTGGTTTGGCCCTTGTTCCTGTAACTCGAATCCTAGCCCGGTATATCCCATTTTAATTTTACACCACTGTGTACCTTACGCCTTTTTTTACTCTCTGGTCGAGGTTCTCGGCATTGAAAAATCTTCGAAAACTAAATCACACGTGTATATGTTTACATTTAAGAGATATACAGTCAAGAAAATCAAGGTCAATGGTGATATATATGCGGATTAGACACGAAAAAAAACACTCAACAAGTGGCTACAATTTAAGGAATGTGTTTAGTGACGGCATCAGATTCCTAATTGACGGAGAAAGGTCTGGTGGCAAGAAAAGCTGCTTCTTGGAGGTTGTCAAGTGTTTTCGCTTGACGATTCCATTCTTGGGTGGTTGGTTTGGCCCTTGTTCCTGTAGGTCGAATCCTACCCTGGTATATCCCATTTTAATTTTACACCATTGTGAACCTTACGCCTTTTTTACTCTCTGATCGAGGTTCTCGGCATTGAAAAATCTTCGTAAACTAAATCACACGTGTATATGTTGACATTTAAGAGATACACAGTCAAGAAAATCAAGGGCAATGATGATATATATGCGGATTAGACACCAGAAAAAAACACTCAACAAATGGCTACAATTTAAGGAATGTGTTTAGTGACGACATCAGATTCCTAATTGATGGAGAAAGGTCTGGTGGCAAGAAAAGCTGCTTCTAGGAGGTTGTCAAGTGTTTTCGCTCGACAATTCCATTCTTGGGTGGTTGGTTTGGCCCTTGTTCCTGTAACTCGAATCCTAGCCCGGTATATCCCATTTTAATTTTACACCATTGTGTACCTTACGCCTTTTTTTACTCTCTGGTCGAGGTTCTCGGCATTGAAAAATCTTCGAAAACTAAATCACACGTGTATATGTTTACATTTAAGAGATATACAGTCAATAAAATCAAGGGCAATGGTGATATTTATGCGGATTAGACACCATAAAAAACACACTCAACAAATGGCTACAATTTAAGGAATGTGTTTAGTGACGGCATCAGATTCCTAATTGATGGAGAAAGGTCTGGTGTCAAGAAAAGCTGCTTCTAGGAGGGTGTCAAGTATTTTCGCTCGACGATTCCATTCTTGGGTGGTTGGTTTGGGCCTTGTTCCTTTAACTCGAATCCTATCCCGGTATATCCCAATTTAATTTTACACCATTTTGAATCTTACGCCTTTTTTACTCTCTGATCGAGGTTCTCGGCATTGAAAAATCTTCGTAAACTAAATCACACGTGTATATGTTGACATTTAAGAGATATACAGTCAAGAAAATCAAGGGCAATTGTGATATATATGCGGATTAGACGCCAAAAAAAACACACTCAACAAATGGCTACAATTTAAGGAATGTGTTTAGTGACAGCATCAGATTCCTAATTGATGGAGAAAGGTCTGGTGGCAAGAAAAGCTGCTTCTAGGAGGGTGTCAAGTATTTTCGCTCGACGATTCCATTCTTGGGTGGTTGGTTTGGCCCTTGTTCCTGTAACTCGAATCCTAGCCCGGTATATCCCATTTTAATTTTACACCATTGTGTACCTTACGCCTTTTTTTACTCTCTGGTCGAGGTTCTCGGCATTGAAAAATCTTCGAAAACTAAATCACACGTGTATATGTTTACATTTAAGAGATATACAGTCAAGAAAATCAAGGGCAATGGTGATATATATGCGGATTAGACACGAAAAAAAACACTCAACAAGTGGCTACAATTTAAGGAATGTGTTTAGTGACGGCATCAGATTCCTAATTGACGGAGAAAGGTCTGGTGGCAAGAAAAGCTGCTTCTTGGAGGTTGTCAAGTGTTTTCGCTTGACGATTCCATTCTTGGGTGGTTGGTTTGGCCCTTGTTCCTGTAGGTCGAATCCTACCCCGGTATATCCCATTTTAATTTTACACCATTGTGAACCTTACGCCTTTTTTACTCTCTGATCGAGGTTCTCGGCATTGAAAAATCTTCGTAAACTAAATCACACGTGTATATGTTGACATTTAAGAGATATACAGTCAAGAAAATCAAGGGCAATTGTGATATATATGCGGATTAGACACCATAAAAAACACACTCAACAAATGGCTACAATTTAAGGAATGTGTTTAGTGACGGCATCAGATTCCTAATTGATGGAGAAAGGTCTGGTGGAAAGAAAAGCTGCTTCTAGGAGGTTGTCAAGTGTTTTCGCTCAACGATTCCGTTCTTGGGTGGTTAGTTTGTCCCTTGTTCCTGTAACTTGAATCCTAGCCCGGTATATCCCACTTTAATTTTACACCATTGTGAACCTTACGCCTTTTTTACTCTCTGATCGAGGTTCTCGGCATTGAAAAATCTTCGTAAACTAAATCACACGTGTATATGTTGACATTTAAGAGATACACAGTCAAGAAAATCAAGGGCAATGATGATATATATGCGGATTAGACACCAGAAAAAAACACTCAACAAATGGCTACAATTTAAGGAATGTGTTTAGTGACGACATCAGATTCCTAATTGATGGAGAAAGGTCTGGTGGCAAGAAAAGCTGCTTCTAGGAGGTTGTCAAGTGTTTTCGCTCGACAATTCCATTCTTGGGTGGTTGGTTTGGCCCTTGTTCCTGTAACTCGAATCCTAGCCCGGTATATCCCATTTTAATTTTACACCATTGTGTACCTTACGCCTTTTTTTACTCTCTGGTCGAGGTTCTCGGCATTGAAAAATCTTCGAAAACTAAATCACACGTGTATATGTTTACATTTAAGAGATATACAGTCAATAAAATCAAGGGCAATGGTGATATTTATGCGGATTAGACACCATAAAAAACACACTCAACAAATGGCTACAATTTAAGGAATGTGTTTAGTGACGGCATCAGATTCCTAATTGATGGAGAAAGGTCTGGTGTCAAGAAAAGCTGCTTCTAGGAGGGTGTCAAGTATTTTCGCTCGACGATTCCATTCTTGGGTGGTTGGTTTGGGCCTTGTTCCTTTAACTCGAATCCTATCCCGGTATATCCCAATTTAATTTTACACCATTTGGAATCTTACGCCTTTTTTACTCTCTGATCGAGGTTCTCGGCATTGAAAAATCTTCGTAAACTAAATCACACGTGTATATGTTGACATTTAAGAGATATACAGTCAAGAAAATCAAGGGCAATTGTGATATATATGCGGATTAGACGCCAAAAAAAACACACTCAACAAATGGCTACAATTTAAGGAATGTGTTTAGTGACAGCATCAGATTCCTAATTGATGGAGAAAGGTCTGGTGGCAAGAAAAGCTGCTTCTAGGAGGGTGTCAAGTATTTTCGCTCGACGATTCCATTCTTGGGTGGTTGGTTTGGCCCTTGTTCCTGTAACTCGAATCCTAGCCCGGTATATCCCATTTTAATTTTACACCATTGTGTACCTTACGCCTTTTTTTACTCTCTGGTCGAGGTTCTCGGCATTGAAAAATCTTCGAAAACTAAATCACACGTGTATATGTTTACATTTAAGAGATATACAGTCAAGAAAATCAAGGGCAATGGTGATATATATGCGGATTAGACACGAAAAAAAACACTCAACAAGTGGCTACAATTTAAGGAATGTGTTTAGTGACGGCATCAGATTCCTAATTGACGGAGAAAGGTCTGGTGGCAAGAAAAGCTGCTTCTTGGAGGTTGTCAAGTGTTTTCGCTTGACGATTCCATTCTTGGGTGGTTGGTTTGGCCCTTGTTCCTGTAGGTCGAATCCTACCCCGGTATATCCCATTTTAATTTTACACCATTGTGAACCTTACGCCTTTTTTACTCTCTGATCGAGGTTCTCGGCATTGAAAAATCTTCGTAAACTAAATCACACGTGTATATGTTGACATTTAAGAGATATACAGTCAATAAAATAAAGGGCAATGGTGATATTTATGCGGATTAGACACCATAAAAAACACACTCAACAAATGGCTACAATTTAAGGAAAGTTTTAGTGACGACATCAGATTCCTAATTGATGGAGAAAGGTCTGGTGGCAAGAAAAGCTGCTTCAAGGAGAGTGTCAAGTATTTTCGCTCTCACGATTCCATTCTTGGGTGGTTGGTTTGGCCCTTGTTCCTTTAACTCGAATCCTATCCCGGTATATCCCATTTTAATTTTACACCATTGTGAACCTTACGCCATTTTTACTCTCTGATCGAGGTTCTCGGCATTGAAAAATCTTCGTAAACTAAATCACACGTGTATATGTTGACATTTAAGAGATATACAGTCAAGAAAATCAAGGGCAATGGTGATATATATGCGGATTAGACGCCAAAAAAAAAACACACTCAACAAATGGCTACAATTTAAGGAATGTGTTTAGTGACAGCATCAGATTCCTAATTGATGGAGAAAGGTCTGGTGGCAAGAAAAACTGCTTCTAGGAGGGTGTCAAGTATTTTCGCTCAACGATTCCATTCTTGGGTGGTTGGTTTGGCCCTTGTTCCTGTAACTCGAATCCTAGCCTGGTATATCCCATTTTAATCTTACACCATTGTGAACCTTACGCCTTTTTTACTCTCTGATCGAGGTTCTCGGCATTGAAAAATCTTCGTAAACTAAATCACACGTGTTGTGTTGACATTTAAGAGATACACAGTCAAGAAAATCAAGGGCAGTGTTGATATATATGCGGATTAAACTCCAGAAAAAACAATCAACAAATGGCTACAATTTAAGGAATGTGTTTAAGGACGGCATCAGATTCCTAATTGATATAGAAAGGTCTGGTGGCAAGAAAAGCTGCTTCTAGGAGGTTGTCAATTGTTTTCGCTTGACGATTCCGTTCTTGGGTGGTTGGTTTGGCCCTTGTTCCTGTAGGTCGAATCTTACCCCGGTATATCCCATTTTAATTTTACACCATTGTGAACCTTACGCCTTTTTTACTCTCTGATCGAGGTTCTCGGCATTGAAAAATCTTCGTAAACTAAATCACACGTGTATATGTTGACATTTAAGAGATATACAGTCAAGAAAATCAAGGGCAATGGTGATATATATGCGGATTAGACATCATAAAAAACACACTCAACAAATTGCTACAATTTAAGGAATGTGTTTAGTGACGGAATCATATTCCTAATTGATGGAGAAAGGTCTGGTGGAAAGAAAAGCTGCTTCTAGGAGGTTGTCAAGTGTTTTCGCTCAACGATTCCATTCTTGGGTGGTTAGTTTGGCCCTTGTTCCTGTAACTTGAATCCTAGCCCAGTATATCCCATTTTAATTTTACACCATTGTGAACCTTACGCCGTTTTTACTCTCTGATCGAGGTTCTCGGCATTGAAAAATCTTCGTAAACTAAATCACACGTGTATATATTGACATTTAAGAGATACACAGTCAAGAAAATCAAGGGCAATGATGATATATATGCGGATTAGACACCAGAAAAAAACACTCAACAAATGGCTACAATTTAAGGAATGTGTTTAGTGACGACATCAGATTCCTAATTGATGGAGAAAGGTCTGGTGGCAAGAAAAGTTGCTTCTAGGAGGTTGTCAAGTGTTTTCGCTTAACGATTCCATTCTTGGGTGGTTGGTTTGGCCCTTGTTCCTGTAGGTCGAATCCTACCCCGGTATATCCCATTTTAATTTTACACCATTGTGAACCTTACGCCTTTTTTACTCTCTGATCAAGGTTCCCGGCATTGAAAAATCTTCGTAAACTAAATCACACGTGTATATGTTGACATTTAAGAGATATACAGTCAATAAAATCAAGGGCAATGGTGATATATATGTGGATTAGACACCATAAAAAACACACTCAACAAATGGCTACAATTTAAGGTATGTGTTTAGTGACGGCATCAGATTCCTAATTGATGGAGAAAGGTCTGGTGGCAAGAAAAGCTGCTTCTAGGAGGGTGTCAAGTATTTTCGCTCGACGATTCCATTCTTGGGTGGTTGGTTTGCCCTTTTTCCTTTAACTCGAATCCTATCCCGGTATATCCCATTTTAATTTTACACCATTGTGAACCTTACGCCTTTTTTACTCTCTGATCGAGGTTCTCGGCATTGAAAAATCTTCGTAAACTAAATCACACGTGTATATGTTGACATTTAAGAGATATACAGTCAAGAAAATCAAGGGCAATGGTGATATATATGCGGATTAGACGCCAAAAAAAACACACTCAACAAATGGCTACAATTTAAGGAATGTGTTTAGTGACAGCATCAGATTCCTAATTGATGGAGAAACGTCTGGTGGCAAGAAAAGCTGCTTCTAGGAGGGTGTCAAGCATTTTAGCTCAACGATTCCATTCTTGGGTGGTTGGTTTGGCCCCTGTTCTTGTAACTCGAATCCTAGCCTGGTATATCGCATTTTAATTTTACACCATTGTGAACCTTACGCCTTTTTTACTCTCTGATCGAGGTTCTCGGCATTGAAAAATCTTCGTAAACTAAATCACACGTGTATATGTTGACATTTAAGAGATACACAGTCAAGAAAATCAAGGGCAATGTTGATATATATGTGGATTAGACTCCAGAAAAAAACACTCAACAAATGGCTACAATTTAAGGAATGTGTTTAGAGACGGCATCAGATTCCTAATTGATATAGAAAGGTCTGGTGGCAAGAAAAGCTGCTTCTAGGAGGTTGTCAATTGTTTTCTCTTGACGATTCCATTCTTGGGTGGTTGGTTTGGCCCTTGTTCCTGTAGGTCGAATCCTACCCCGGTATATCCCATTTTAATTTTACACCATTGTGAACCTTACACCTTTTTTACCCTCTGATCGAGGTTCTCGGCATTGAAAAATCTTCGTAAACTAAATCACACGTGTATATGTTGACATTTAAGAGATATACAGTCAAGAAAATCAAGGGCAATGGTGATATATATGCGGATTAGGCGCAAAAAAAAACACACTCAACAAATGGCTACAATTTAAGGAATGTGTTTAGTGACAGCATCAGATTCCTAATTGATGGAGAAAGGTCTGGTGGCAAGAAAAGCTGCTTCTAGGAGGGTGTCAAGTATTTTCGCTCAACGATTCCATTCTTGGGTGGTTAGTTTGGCCCTTGTTCCTGTAACTTGAATCCTAGCCCGGTATATCCCATTTTAATTTTACACCATTGTGAACCTTACGCCTTTTTTACTCTCTGATCGAGGTTCTCAGCATTGAAAAATCTTCGTAAACGAAATCACACGTGTATATGTTGACATTTAAGAGATATACAGTCAAGAAAATCAAGGGCAATGGTGATATATATGCGGATTAGACACCAAAAAAAACACACTCAACAACTGGCTACAATTTAAGGAATGTGTTTAGTGACGGCATCAGATTCCTAATTGATGGAGAAAGGTCTGGTGGAAAGAAAAGCTGCTTCTAGGAGGTTGTCAATTGTTTTCGCTCGACGATTCCATTCTTGGGTTGTTGGTTTGGCTCTTATTTCTGTAACTCGAATCCTAGCACGGTATATTCTATTTTAATTTTCCACCATCGTGAACCTTACGCCTTTTTTACTCTCTGATCGAGGTTCTCGGCATTGAAAAATCTTCGTAAACAAAATCACACGAGTATATGTTGACATTTAAGAAATATACAGTCAAGAAAATCAAGGGCAATGGTGATATATATGTGGATTAGACACCAAAAAAAAACACACTCAACAAATTGCTACAATTTAAGGAATGTGTTTAGTGACGGCATCGGATTCCTAATTGATGGAGAAAGGTCTGGTGGCAAGAAAAGCTGCTTCTGGGAGGTTGTCAAGTGTTTTCCCTTGACGATTCCATTCTTGGGTGGTTGGTTTGTCCCTTGTTCCTGTAGCTTGAATCCTACCCCGGTATATCCCATTTTAATTTTACACCATTGTGAACCTTACGCCTTTTTACTCTCTGATCGAGGTTTTCGGCATTGAAAAATCTTCGTAAACTAAATCACACGTGTATATGTTGACATTTAAGAGATATACCGTCAAGAAAATCAAGGGCAATGTGTCACACCCCGACTTTTCTACGTTTGACCGGTGGGCCCGGTGGGGGAGTATCGTGACGTGGTTGGCAACATAATAGTCAAACAACACAATATTTAATACGCACAGCGGAAGCAAATGAAAGATATATTTCAACTGAATATAATTGTAATATCGTGTATCACAAACAGTTGAAAGAATCCACAGAAGGATCAAAAATAAATAGGAACAGTAGTTCAACAGACGTTATGCATCTTAAGCTTGCGAGACTCTTTATTGATGCTAAGGAGAAATCCAACCTATTACGAGTAGTACCTGCATTTAATCTTTTTGGGAAAATACGTCAGTTTACACTGGTAAATACAATTAACCGACTCATTTTAAAAATGATTAAAAATTGATTTGGATGCACGTGGCACAAACATTTTATAACTTGGGATAATTATTTAAATATATAAACTTGTAAAAGAATTACATGTTCCTTATGCGTTCAGTAGCCCGGGTCGTGTCGGGTTAAAGATCAATAGACACACCACATTATTTATTTATGCACTGACGGGTGTACGCCTACACCCCGCGCTTAGGTCGTGGCCATTTCGTAAAATGATGCCATGGATATCCGGGACATGGTCATTAACCCCCCAAAGGCTTTAACCAAACAAAAAAATTTAAACGGGTCATCTCGATAATACTTAACCATCAATCGATTATAGTCGAATGCCCGACCAAGCGGTATTTTATATACCGTACCCCAAGCCCGTATAAGGGAAAATAAGTTAAAAGTATTTACCTTTGCAAGTATAATTCACAAACAGCAAATGCAAGTAGCTTTTACTGGTCCTCCTATTCTGGAACGAAGGGTTATAATAACCTATTAGAATCCTAACGGGTCTTTAGTTAAGCTTAAGCTTCGACCGGTTAGTTTTAAAAATATGGTCCGTACGCACGATTAAGCGAAGACCGGAATGGAATGTGATTTAGACCCGAAAATTTTGAAGACTTGCTTAATATGGGTATTTCATACACATTCTGGATTTTGAGATAAAACCGATAAGGTTTGACCCGTTTCGGCTAATTTATGCAACTAGTTACATAAACCGACCCGAACGCGTAATAAGCGTAACGGGTAAGCGTAAGAGCCATATACAGGTTTCCTAAGTTAATATGCCTCAAATATGTTGTGACATCAGTAAGATATCTTTTATTATGCCCGAAACGAATTTAAACACAAACTATGCCCCGTAGGGGTAGTTTGGTCATTTAAAAGGTTATAAAAGAGTTTAAGTATTAACCTGAGTTACAGGTCTGATATAATCAGAAAAAATACTTATTTTACTAAGTTATAACAGTAGGGTATAGCATATATGTGAATTTTAACAATTATAACCAAACTATGCACCGTAGGGGCATTTTGGTAATTTCACATAAGCCGAAAAGCTCAAAACTGAAGTCTGAGTTAAACAACTTTTGCTTACTGTTAAAATATTATAATTTACCTAAAATATCAGTAGGTATCAACCCTTGTATGTTTAAAATAGTTTTAGCACATACTATGCGTTAAAAACGCTTAATAAGGCGATTAGAAGCCGTTTCCGGGTTCTATATAGAAAACTGATATTTTTATTATTCCATAAGGTTTAAAATAATTTATGTATCATATATAATCAGTAGCAAAAGGTTTGGGGTCAAAAAGATATTTAAAACTCATTTTATAGCCCAAAAGGGCAAAACCGACAATTACCGAATCAAGCCTACGACTCTAAGTTATGCTCAGCCTAAAATTAATTAAAAATCTTCAAAAATCCCAAAATAATATATTATATTAGGGGGTAAAGAGTTTGGTATCAAAAAGTGGGTTTAAATAGGCTATACGCTAATTATGTTGTTTAATCGCTAAAAAGCTTTCTATTTACGCTAATGAGCATAACTCTCAATCTACACCTCAAACTGATGTCAAATTTTGGGTGCAAGTTTATAATTCAGTAACTAAGGTTTCTACACTTTTACATTTTCAAAAATCACGTTTTATGGTGAAAATGGCATAATGGTCAACGTATGAGCAATTAATTGGATAACTAATGAACCAAGGTGTATAATCACAGAGGGTTATACTAGCATGTAACCTAGTCCAATTAAAGCTCTAAGGCATTTCTAAAACATACCAAAATGGGTCAGAACTGAAGTCAAAGCAAAAGTCAAAGCTTTGCGACTTTCGGTTCCGAACCGGGTCTAAACAGAAAATTGTCGGGTTGAACATGTTTAGACATGTTCTTACACTAATTACCAAGTTATATTAGTGATCAAACAGGTTGTATGGTTTCTACATTGCTAATTATGCATAAATTGGAAAATAAGCATTATGTTGACTTTTTTAATAACAAGTTTGACCCGACATTTGACCTAGTTAGAGTGGGAATTAGAGGGTGCCCTTTTAAGGGTTTAATGCCCACATAATTACCAACTTATAACTACTTTCAATTCGACTAATCACTGAACCATCAATGATTAATCGCTAAGCCAACCGTTAATTATGACGGTTTGACTTTTAAGCTAAAACTAAGCAAAAACTTAACTAAGAAAGGTTAAGCATACTTACTGAAGTCCTATGCACGATTAGGAAAGACTTGGGTCTGCTCTTAAGCTCCAAGAAGCTCCAGAAATGCAGAAATGAGGTGTGAAGAAATGGTTGCAACCTTGTGGCCTTTTATAGTGTTCAAAACCTCATGGATCATTGACACACAAGCCTAGCAATGGCCATGGATCATTTCCAGATGTCCCTAAGGGCCTAGGGGTTGTTTATGGGTCGTCCAAGATGTGGAAAATCGGATTAAAGTCGGTTACAAATCACCTAGCAGACCATAACCCAAAGATTTCAGAGCAGATGGCCCCTCGTGGCACGCGTAGACCCCCCCCCCCCAGGGTCCTCGCGTGGCGCGACGTCCCTTCTGATCAAATCTGAATTTTTGATTTTTTATGCTTTGGTCCTTGGCTCTTGAAAACTTTGTTTCGACTTTATTTCTTGCACTTTGAACCCTCTAATTTGACTTATAAGGGCTTTAAGACATATACCCACTTTGTTAAGACCTCGGTTAACTTTATTGTTACCCGAAAAGTCATAACTTTCAACGTTGACGCTTTAACCCCTTGTATACGAATTTGATCATAACTTTCTCATACGATAACGAAACTTTATGAAATTTATATCGTGCATTCTAGTGAGCATAATTAACCGTTACAACACTTCAGGTTTGTCAAAAGGTCACTCAGAGGTATAACTTAAACATGTTGACACATTTAACCCCTGTAGTTTGTAATCTCTCACTTTCATTCACAATTAGCTTCGTATGATCCATGATTCATTCGTTTGAAGGTATAAGCATCATGTAGGGTTAATGCAAGGTATATTTATTCACTGTTGACATTTAGAACTCGTATATTCACATACTTTCCATGATTGTCAACTTTAATCCTTCTATAACATTCTTTCACACGTTCAAACCTATGACACGTGTCAACACATTATAGGACGTGAATTTTCGAGGTGTTACATCCTCACCCTCTTAAAAGAAATCTCAACCTCGAGATTTACTGAAATAAATAAGGGTACTTTTCTTTCATTGTGGACTCAACCTCCCACGTGTATTCGGGACCTCAACGGGCATCCCATTTTACCTTTACAATAGGCACATGCTTCCTTCGAAGCTTCTTAACCTGTCGATCCTCAATCGACAATGGTTTTTCCACAAATTTCAAGCTCTCATCTATATGCACATCCGTATGTGGTATGACTAGCGATTCGTCAGCTAGGCATTTCTTCAGATTGCAGATGTGGAATACGTTATGAATACCACTGAGCTCTTCAGATAAGTTTAACTTGTAAGCCACTGACCCAACACATTCGATAACCTCGAATGGTCCTATGTATCTAGGGCTTAACTTACCTTTCTTTCCAAATCGCATCACTCCCTTCTAGGGTGATACTTTAAGCAACACTTTGTCACCTACTTCGAATTTCATAGGTTTACGCTTTGGATCTGCATAACTCTTCTGCCTATCTTGGGCAGCTTTGAGACGGTCACGAATCTGGACAATCTTGTTCGTCATTTCAAAGACTATCTCTGGTCCTGATAATTGGACATCTCCAACTTCCGCTCAACAAACGGGCGTTCTGCACTTTCTACCGTATAAGGCCTCGAAAGGCGCAGCCTTGATGCTGGTATGGTAGCTATTGTTGTAGGAGAACTCGATTAACGGCAGGTGGTTATCCCAACTACCACCTAAATCAATCACGCATGCTCGAAGCATGTCTTCCAAAGTTTGGATAGTACGCTCACTCTGGCCGTCCGTCTGAGGATGGTAAGCCGTACTAAAATTTAAACGCGTGCCCAAAGATTGTTGGAAACTTTTCCAAAAATGGGACGTGTATCTAGTATCTCTGTCAGAGATAATAGACACAGGTATGCCATGTAAAGCTACAATCTTATCCACGTACAGTTGGGCTAACATGTCGGAGCTATAAGTCTCCTTAATGGGTAGGAAATGTGCTGACTTAGTCAGTCTGTCTACGATCACCCATATGGTATCATTTCCTTTCCTTGTCTTAGGTAACTTGGTGGTAAAATCCATAGTTACCATTTCCCACTTCCAAGTGGGAAGTTCAGGCTGTTGTAGCAAACCTGACGGCTTTTGATGTTATGCTTTGACTTACGCACACGTCAAGCATTTAGCTACATAGGTAGCTACAGACTTCTTCAAGTCTATCCACCAGTAGTTTGCCCTTAGATCCTGGTACATCTTATCAGCTCCAGGATGAACAGAATATTTAGAACTATTGGTTTCCTGGAGGATAACATCTCGAAGTCCTCCATAAATTGGAACCCATATTCGTCCATTTAATCTCAGGATTCCATCCTTGCCAAGAGATAACTGCTCCTCAGTTACCCCTAGCTTTTCATTAGGATAGTTAGCTTCCAACGCAGCTTCCTTCTGTGCAGGTAACAACCTTTCATTCAAACTGTTCTTTATTTCAATGCTCTTGGCATTGATTCGGATGGGTTTCACCCTTTCCTTTCGACTCAAGGCATCGGCAACTACATTCGCCTTGCCGGGATGGTATCTGATTTCACAATCATAATCATTCAAAGTCTCCATCCATCGGCGCTGCCTCATGTTTAAATCCTTCTGATTAAACAGGTGCTGGAGGCTCTTGTGATCAGAATAGATCATACATTTGATACCATATAAATAATGCCTCCATAACTTTAGTGCAAATACAACGGCACCCAACTCCAAGTCATGGGTGGTGTAATTCTTTTCATGCACCTTTAACTGCCGTGAAGCATAGGCAATAACTTTGCCTTTCTGCATAAGCACACATCCCATCCCGGTGTGTGATGCATCACAATAAACTACGAATTCTTCGGTACCTTCAGGCAATGTCAGTACAGGAGCATTTCTCAGCTTCTGCTTTAGGATATCAAAGGATTCTTGCTGCTTAGGGCCCCAATCAAACTTTATTTTCTTCTTAGTCAAAGAAGTTAGGGGTGCAGCAATCCTTGAAAATTTTTCAATGAAACGCCTATAATATCCCGCCAAGCCTAGAAAGCTACGAATCTCTGTAGGCGTCTTTGGCTCTTGCTAGTTCATAACAACTTCCACCTTAGCGGGATCCACTTGGATACCACGCTCACTAACCACATGTCCAAGGAATTGGACTTCTCGAAGCCAGAATTCACACTTAGAGAATTTGGCATAGAGCTTCTCATGATGTAGGAGTTTAAGAATACAGCGAAGGTGTTTTTCATGGTCAGCTTGGTTCTTCGAGTAGATGAGAATGTCGTCGATGAAAACGATGATGAATTTATCTAAGTATGGCTTTCAAACGCGATTCATGAGATCCATGAACGCAGCAGGTGCATTAGTGAGCCGAAAAGGCATCACTAGGAACTCGTAATGACCATAACGAGTCCTAAATGCAGTTTTGTGTACGTCTTCCTCTCTAACCTTCAGTTGGTGGTAGCCTGACCTTAAGTCAATCTTCGAGAAATAACTTGCCCCTTGCAATTGATCGAACAAATCATCGATCCTGGGCAAAGGATACCTATTCTTTATTGTGACCTTATTAAGCTCACGGTAATCGATGCACAGACGCATCGATCCATCCTTCTTTTTGACAAACAAGACTGGCGCTCCCCAAGGAGACGAACTAGGTTTAATGAAACCTTTAGCTAGCAATTCATCCAGTTGTGTCCTTAATTCCTTCATCTCTGTTGGCGCCAACCTATAAGGTGCTCTAGCAATAGGTGCTGCTCCAGGGATGATGTCAATTCTGAATTCTACTTACCTATCTGGTGGTAAGCCAGGTAGATCTTCAGGAAACACTTCAGGGTATTCAGAAATGACGGGGATATCCTCAATCTTAGGTTTCGGCTCATCAATGGTCACTTGTGCCATGTAGATGACGCAACCCTTCTTTAAACACTTAGAGGCCTTGAGCATAGTCACTTGCTCAGGCAATCCATACCGGGTATCTCCCTGAATGGTAATTGATTCGCCAGATGGAGTCTTGACCACCACTTGCTTCTTATTGCAGACAATCTGGGCCTGGTTATGAGATAACCAGTCCATGCCTAACACGATGTCGAAACCGGCTAACTTCAAGGGAATTAGGGACAAAGGAAAAGAGTGGTTCTTAATGGATATGAAACATCCATCTAATATGGTTGAGCCGATTTCTAAGGTGCCATCTGCTAACTCCACCTCATATTTCATTCTTAGGGTTTTAACAGGTAAATTCAGCAATTTGCAAAACTTATTATCTACAAATGATTTATCAGCTCCTGAATCAAAAAGCACTCTTGCATAAACATCATTTATAAGGAATGTACCTGTTATCACATTGTCGTCTTGCACAGCCTCCTTCGCATCCATCCTAAAGACCCTAGCATTGGTCTTCTTGACCTCTTCAGGCTTCTTGGCGTATTTAGGGCAGTTGGTTTTAATGTGCCCTTTCTCATTGCAACTGTAGCACGTTGCATCCTTCAGCTTTTTGCAATCCAAGGTCTTGTGTTCCTTGGACTTGCATACCACAAGCAAAAGTTCTTGACTGAGCCTGTGAGTTCGATTCAAATTTGCACTTCCCGAAGTGCTGTTTCTTGCTGATTTTGCACTTGGGCTTATCACCAGTTTGATGCCCATCTTTCTTAGATTCTGACCCCTTCTTGTTGTCACTGTTTCCTCGGTGCTTCTTGTTTGACCTTCGTGAATTGTCATCTTCACGTTTCCTTTTCTCGGCATCCTTATTCCTCAGCGATCTTTGTCTGCCCGCGTCCAGTGTGAGGGACAAAGATATATCAGCTACAGATCTGAAAGTAGCTGGTGTTAGGAAACTTTATTTGTAAGTATTGAAGAAAAGCACAATCAACTGTGTCTATGAAGAGATCACAGTCCTGAAGATCACGAACTAGAAAGAGAAGATCAGATGGGACAACCAGAACACATAGCATCTACTTCAAAGAATCACAAGTTGATCAAGAGCTGAATTGGATTATCAGAAGAGGTCATTTCTGATGGATCTGATGATATTTCTGATGAAATATCATCAGTATCTGACGATTCTGATCATCAAGGTTTTTCTGATAATTTGTTCATCAGAATTTTTGATGAAGTGGTTTATCAGAATTTCTGATGAAACAACCCACTTGTCTGAAATTGGCTCTGTCCTGCCACAATTACCGAAGCAAGTTGACATTAAATGAAATCATGATGAAAAAGCCAACTTGAACGTTGGAATCAATGAATATGTCAATTGGCTACTTTTTGCAGGAATTATTGTATGAATAAACTATTGTTTATTCATACAAGCCGACTATAAATAGAAGGCTCAACCAGGAGAAGCAAAGTGAGTTTGAAGCTTAGCATTCACACATACATCTAAACTCCATTGCTCTCTCCCCCACAGAATTCAAGATTCGTTTGTATTAGATAATAATCTTTCAATCACCTTGTAAACCATTTTTGTTTCAAAGTGATATAAACTTGATAATTCTGTAGGTCCTGTTTCTTGAAAGTCTGATTTCCATTTCCGCGCATCTTTTTCACATCTACTGAAATCACTTGCCATATTACGTGAAAAGAAGATTGTTTAGAGCCTGTACTGGGTCTAACAATTGGTATCAGAGCAGTCATTGAATAAACTATTTTCAAACAATCAATCGCTCATCTTCTTTTCTCTAAGTATGGCCAGCTTTCAATCCTGGAATAATGCTTTTAACATTGGTTCTATGTCTAAACCTCCGACTCTGGTCAGAGAAGAATACCCCCAGTGGAAAATCAGGATGGTCAATTTCCTTAATGGTCAGGACCGAGCTCTGTTTCAATCCATTGAAAGGGGTCCACATATACCAATGACGGCTATATCCCAAGCTCCCAAAAGTGAAATACTTTGGAGTGAGGAAGACAAGGAAAAGGTGGCTGGGGATGAAAGGGCTAAGTCACTTTTAATTATGGCCATCCCCAATGACATATTTTCACAAGTTGATGCATGTGCATCAGCTAAGGAAATATGGGATCAGTTGGAAAATCTTTGTGAAGGAGGAGAAAGGATGAGAAGAAACAAGAGAACAAATAATGTCTCATCTTATGAAAGGTTTAAAAGTTTGCCAAATGAAAGGTTAAATGACACATATCAAAGATTTACAAAACTTTTAAACGAGCTAAAGAAATTTGGTATAACAAAATCAAACGATGAAAGAAACATAAAATTTCTTGATGCCCTTCCTAGAGAGTGGAGAAGTCTAACCATGACTTTATCATCAACCTTAGAACTAGGAAACATGAGTCTTCATGACTTGTACAGCATCTTGATCCCTAGAGAGGAAGAAATATTTGAAGAAACCATTCAAAGAGGGGGATCTTTAGCTCTAATCTCCAACTCACAAAGATCAACAACAACAAATGATCCACAACCTTCAAACAGTCAAAATCTTGAAACTTCTAATGCATCATCAGACTTTTTAGCTTTTGCTGAAGCAATAGCACTGCTTACCAAAACATTTGAGTAGAGGTTGAGGGGAGGTAACCAGAGATACCAGAGGAGTGACAAAGGAAGGATGGATGGAAGATCTAAAGAAGAGTTTAGATCTAAGGATAAAGGGAAGGCTGAAGTTGTGTGTTACAAGTGCAAGCAGAGAGGTCATTATGCATCAGAATGCAAGACCAAAAAGCTGAAGGATGTTGCCTATTATGAGAAAAAGCTTGAAGAAGCAAAGAAGCAGCAACAAGTAAGCTTAATTGCTGGAACAGATACATGGTTATCTGATGATTCTTCTGATGATGAAGAAGAAGAGTTGGCAAATTTTTGCCTCATGGCACTCTCTGAAGGACTACCAGAAACTTCAGAACAAAAGGTAAATTTAGACAATCTTGATCTTGAACACAAACTAAACAAGCTCATGTCAGATTTTCTAAATCTGCAAGAAAAACATAAATCAGATATTAGAAAATCTGATGAGTTGCAAAGGACTTTGAATAAAATCATTCTTGAAAACCAACATCTTATAGAGGACAGTTTAGATCAAAGAGCAAAAATTGAGTTTTATGAAAATGAAAGAAAAGATCTTTACAAGAAAATCAATGACAAAGAAATCAACGTAAGAGGTTTTCAACAGGCTAAAGATTTCATAAATTTTATTGAGTCCACACCAAAGAACAAAGGAGAGGGTTTAGGCTATACAAGTACTACAAGCTCAAATAGAAATAAACCCACTATCTTTGTAAAAGCAACTCATCAAATTTCTGATAATTTAGTATCAGAATCTGAATCTGAATCTTGCAAATCAATCTGTTCTGAATATTTTTTTGACAAACCAAACTTCAAAACAAACAAGAGTGAATGCAGTCAAGAATCTGTAAAAACTCCAGAAGCAGTTCACTCATCTTTTCAAAATTATCCAATCATTCCATCACAAGAGGAACTATCAGAAAATTCTGATAACTCTTGTATGTGTGTTGACATACTGAAGCTTGTCCAACACCATCTTCAAAAGAAAAATGTAAAATCTGTTAATGGCTCAGCATATAACAGAGTTTCTGATGCAAAACCAAGGAGAAATAAAAATAAAATGTTTCAAATTACATCAGAAAAAATACCCAAGCATGCCTGGGTACCAAAAACCCTCTAATCATTTCATTTCAGGACCATCATGTGCAGCAGATCTGGTACTGCGACTCAGGAAGCTCCAACCACATGACTGGGGACAGGAGCTTACTCAGCAACTTTGTTTCAAAGTTGGGTAGAATGGTAAATTTTGGAAATGGAGTGAAAGGGAGGATAATGGGATATGGTTGCATGAAATTTGGATGTTTAACCATAAAAGAGAGTAGTCTTTGTTGAAAGGCTTAACACATAATTCGCTTTGTTATGGTCAATTCATTGATAAAAACTACTTAGATAATTGCTTTAGTGAGAATCAAATTCTTATGTCAATTTATCAAAAATTCTGATGAAGCTGTCAGAAAATCTGATTCAACATCAGAATATCTGATAAATCATCAGAATTCTGGTGAATCTTCAGCAAAAAGGGCTGATAGTCAGAATTATCGTAGTTCATTGAAACAAACAACAGCATGTTAATATCTGCATTCATATTCCTTGTTTATATATTCATATATTGCTTGTTTTTGTTTGAAAATTTTTTTTATAATAATTTTTTTGTTAGTGCTGATAACGTCATACAAACAGAAAATTTCTGGGAACTCGTTAAAATAGATATTTATCTCTCCTTCATTTATTACACACCATCATGTTTTAAAAAGGTTGAAGTGACATATTGGTTGGCTACAATGATACATTACCAGAAATTAGCCACCTAGATAAATTAATGTTGTGAAGTAGGAACTTATCTCTGGTATTTTTTTCTGGTCTCTGGTAATCATTAAAATAACAAGGATTGCAGTGAAGAAAGTCCACAAGTTGGTAGCTTCCATTTATAGCAAATATTAAATTTACTATAAATATTCACCACTTTGAGTTAAAATCTGTCATCTTCACTTCTCTTCTTCATCACATAATCACACACACTCACAAAATGAACTCTATAAAAGATACATGTTTCCCACTTGTTATTTATCCATATCATAATCTAAGATTGAGGACAAATCTGGACGGTCCTCAGTGGGAAGGGTGTTAAGTTGTACTCAAGATGCTCATGAATAGCAACTTGAGCTATGCTCTCACTGCTCACATAAGTGTTCATCCAGAGATTCTTCAAATCTTCTGGAAAAATGCAACACTATCTGAGTTTCATAACAAGGAGGAGATGACCATCAAGAGTGAGGTGCTAAATCAGCAAATTCTGTTAAATGAAGCCACCATCAGGACTGCTCTTCAACTAAATGATGATAATGATGTTCTGATGTTCACAAGGTATCAGAAGGAAAATGTCTTAAGGGAAATGGGTTATCACACACCAATCCAACAATGGGCAATCAACAAAAATGGCTTTAAAAAGCCATGGCAATATCTGGTCACCCAGATGGGTGCATGTTTTTCAAAGAAGGTCATCAATCATCATGAAATATCTCTGAAATTGATGGAGCCTATACTAGCACTGGTACTTAAGGTACCTTACAACTTATCTCATTATCTGATGAGTGATTTTGTAAGTAACATGTGGGTTGCAAAGCCATTCTTGATGTATCCTCGTTTTCTAACAAAGATAATCACAAGTCAGCTAGACTTTGCAGGCATTCCTGCAAGTTATCCAAGGGCTGACATGAGACTTCAAGAAAACATGGGTCTTAGCGTGCTTGTACCCACTAACAACAACTCTGGGATGATAACTAATCTATTATTATTGTTGGAAATAGAACATGGTGAAGGAGTAGATATTGATTAGGTTTAATCTGTTTTGCTTGTAAAAAAAATTTTTTGTTAATATTTTTGCTTACTAATCTTCTGGTTTGTGGTTTTGGGAAATAGGTAAAGATAAAATGGACATCAGAAATCAAACTCAAAATTTTCTGATACAATGGGACAAAATCTGGTTAGTCAAAATTTTCTGATAAAACTTCAATGATAACAAAATGTTTTTAGAAAATATCAGAAAAGTCAAAGAAACTTGGATGCTACCAGACAAACAAATGTAAGTCTTCTGATCTTTCCTTATTCCCTCTCATCTAAAAAAAAAAAAAGGCACTCATAAGTTTAGGGGGAAATCTCAAAAATTCTGATAAAAGGACTAATTATTTCTGTTAGCTACATGTCAAAAAGACAACAGAAGTCAAAACAAAAGAATACATATGGTCAATAGAATTTCTGATGATTTTATCAGAATGGGACTTTCTGACTTATGAAGAAAAGAGGGTACACATGAAGGAAGATAATTGGACCACTTATCAAAAGGGGTCCACAAAGAAGAAAAGGTGTCATAGAACCGATAGCTTTCTCCAATCAAAAATCAGTGCAACACTTTCAAGAAAAGATTGAAGAAACTACAAATTGAAAAGTCAAGTTGAAAGGGCATAACCACGATTCCATGATAAACAATTTCATTAAAGTCTTAACACCCACGATCCAACGATTATTTTTTGAACCAAAATCTCAGCATCCACGATCTAACGGTTATAAAGACAATTAATGATCTTTTTATCACCATCTCATACCACGATTTATACCCCATCAACACCTTCTACTTCATACAACCACAATACTCTCAATTTCCTTATATCCTAATATCCCCTATTTTTCACTCGTAAATCAAAAATCCCTAAATCTCAAACCCTAACTCCAAAAATGGCAGAAGTTAACCTCAATATTCCAATTGATCAACATGAAGTACCTTTTGTCGAGGAAGCAGAATTTTTACCAATGAAGGAAAACAATCTGCTGCTGAATACAGAGTATTCAGAGTATGATAAAAGATGTCAACTTCTGGTAGAATATCTTACAAAATGTCCAATCACAGGTGCACTGACAAAAGAAAGAGAAATACAAGAAAGGATGCTACAGCAATTTGTTTACACTTTTAAAGAAGTTGAAGAAAATCGGGTGTCTGCTCATGTTTGGGGAAATGTCTATGTAACATTAACTCCAGCAAGAGTAAGAGAATGGCTTGGACTGCCTGTTCTTAGTTGTTACACCGAAGCCCCAAGCAAAGAAGATTTATTAGACTTTGTCATTAGGCTTGGATACAAGAAAAGAGATGTCAACAAAATTGGAGCAATAAGAAGAAGTGAATTGCCAGCTATCTGGCAAGTGATGATGGAAGTGTTAAACAAATGTCTCACCTCAAAAATAGGAGGAACTTATCAAATCAATCAAGCTATTCTAACAATCATGTTTGGACTCATAAATGGGTTCAAAATTGATTATGGGTCAGAAATCTTTAATCTTCTCAAAAGATCAATCATCACCAGAAATGGAAAAATAACCTCTCATCTGCCATATCCAAGGTTAATCTCAATTTTCATTTCTGAAGCATTTGCTGAAAGAAACATGGAGATTCCAATCTTAGAAGACATCTGGAGATCAAAAACAATGAAGGCCTGGAGTTCAAATCATGGATGGGAATCAGACAAAGATATTCCTGTGTTACCAGAAAGCATGTTATGCTTCATTGCACCAGACTCACAATACAGAATACAACATGAAAAACTTCTGACAAAATCAACCTCTCCCATAGAAGAACCAAGCAGAGAAATTGTGAACTGTTCTTCATCAATAGAAAAAGGAGACAATGAGAAGTCCTCACCATCAGAAAATGAGGGTGTAGAAGAAAGAAGAATTCTGGAAAAAGCTAACTTGGAGATAGCCAAATCACCAGAAAATGAAGAAAAGCATGCTGAAAGTCAACAGATTCATGAAGCAGGAATTCATCATGAATTTGAAATCCATCAAACACATGATGCAGGATCACACATTGCTAGAGAAACACACAATGTTGACATTGAAGCCACTGAAGTCATTCATCATGATGAATCTTGCATTGCTGGTACATCCCTTTTAAACACTGTTCTAGTAGAAACTCACAGAGAAGAAACAAACTCAGAAAGTTCTGTTAACGTTTCTTACAAAATAGAATACAGAACAACGAATGTTGATCAAGAGGTTACTAGTTCCATAAATCTCAACTCTGAATCAGAAAATGAGGAAGAGGATGAGATCCCAACAGATGGAGATCAGGAAACTGATCAAGGAAATCTGGATAAAGGTAATTTGTTTACCTCAAAAACTTATGGAGGATCATATACTGATATGATTCAAGGACATAAGGAAACCCAGAATGAGAATGAGTTTCTCATCACTGGTGGAGATGATTCTGGTATATTCAAAGCTGCACCAAGTGTGTTGGCTGAAAATGACCCCATCATCTCTAAAACAGCAGCAAATGTGTTTGCAGCTGGAACGTTAGAAGGAACATCTGTTGTTCCAATTATCCCTGAAAAACCCATGAACCAAGAAAATTTAAATCCAGTAGAAGAAAAACTTGATATGTTGCTGTCAGAAATACAAGGTCAAAAGGCTGGTATGAAGACTTTGTCAGAGTCAGTGAAGGAAATGAAGAAACAAACTGAAGAAAACACTGAAGCACTAAAGTCTCTTCAGAAGATGAAAGAAAAGGCACCAGAATCCAACATCTCTGCATCAGAAATCCAAACGATTCTCACAGAAATAGAAAAAATCAAAGCACAAGTTGCAAAAGTGATTGAATCAAGGAAGTCAAGTAGCACAAACAGAGTTTTGGAAGAAGTTACCATACTAAGGGCAAGTAATAATAGTATCACAGATGCCCTTGAGAAGCTGTCAAAAGAATGGGCTGAAATTCAAACAAAAGCTCAAACTGAATTCACAAATATTCAGAAAAACATACACAGCAACTCAAAACAGGTAAAAGAAGTGCAACAACTGGTAGAGAAGATGCAATTCAATATTGCAAAACTAACCAAAGTGAATCCACAAGAACTCATGAAAGAAATTCCTGCTGAAAGCTCACATCAAGAAGCTCCAAAGTCAACTCCTCAACAATCATCAATCTCACCAATCACAAAAGCTGGAACTACAGTGATGGGTCCTCCTCCGAATGTTCCAAAAGACAAAATACTGAAAAGGTTAGCAACTGCAAAACCTCAAGTTATTACAAATTTGAAATTGCTAGCATCTGCTCCAAATCCAACAATATCTGATGACTCTGCAATAAGTAAGTATATGAATAAACAAATAATGAATGAATGGGAACAAGAAGGAGAGTCAGTAACAAAATCAAAGACTGTTAAGAGAAAGATCTCTGAAACCAAGTCTATCATGGTTAAAGAGATTGCACGAGATGTAATGATATTTCCTGAGACCAATCTGGTGAGCTACTATCTGACAAAAGAAGATACAGCACCAAGATCACTATCTCCAACCAGACTGGACTTAAGAGAAGAAAGAATAAAAAGAGGGCCAAGCAGCATTCACAAACAAAATTGGAATCCAGTAAAAAGAATTCTAAACGTAAGTGAAGTAAAGAGTGCAATTGATGATATTGGAGGAACTGATGTGCAAAACAGATACACACTTTAGAGGGAGAATGGAGAAGAACAGAAGGTGACTGATGAAGAAATAGCTGACCAGTTGCATCCTTTAGACATTCTGTTTATGAAGGATCATTATGAAAAGGAAAAGAAAAATAATCAAGAAGTCAGAAGAGCATTAAATGGCATATCAAAGGCTGGAATACTGCTGTTTGAAATAATAGCTTTTTCAGACGTTGATCTATGCATAAATTTTGAGCATGTACACAACAAAAAGGTATACGTCAGATCACCAAAGACAAAAGTTCCTTCAGACATAGTAGAAGATGCAAGATCTGGAGACATCATCATACTGACAAACGTAAATAAAGAACAAAATTATGGTGTAATCTTCAGAGATCAGGATGAAAACAAAGCTATGTTCAGAAGTGTTGACATCTGCAAGTACTCAAATCAAACTCTGAGGTATATCTTGAAAACCATGAACAAAAGACAAGAACATCTTCAGAAGATAGACAAGAACATGGAGGAAAGCAGAAAAGAAATTGAGCAGATGATTGAAGAATGGATTCAAGCAAGAGAATTGTATAAAGACATGTATGTCAGCTGCAACAAATACATCTCCTACAAAAAGAAGCTAAAGACAGGAGATACACATAAGAGAGTGAAACTTAACTGAAAGAACTATTTATTTAACTTCTCATCTTTTATGTAATTTGTTTAAACTTCAGTAACTGGTTTATATTTTCAAGTATTATATTTCCAATGTTTGGAAATTTTTCTGTTTATGAGGTAGTTCTTTTTCTTACAATACTTAGGGGGAAACTGTTAGGAAACTTTATTTGTAAGTATTGAAGAAAAGCACAATCAACTGTGTCTATGAAGAGATCACAGTCCTGAAGATCACGAACTAGAAAGAGAAGATCAGATGGGAGAACCGAAACACATAGCATCTACTTCAAAGAATCACAAGTTGATCAAGAGCTGAATTGGATTATCAGAAGAGGTCATTTCTGATGGATCTGATAATATTTCTGATGAAATATCATCAGTATCTGACGATTCTGATCATCAAGGTTTTTCTGATGATTTGTTCATCAGAATTTCTGATGAAGTGGTTTATCAGAATTTCTGATGAAACAACCCACTTGTCTGAAATTGGCTCTGTCCTGCCACAATTACCGAAGCAAGTTGACATTAAATGAAATCATGATGAAAAAGCCAACTTGAACGTTGGAATCAATGAATATGTCAATTGGCTACTTTTTGCAGGAATTATTGTATGAATAAACTATTGTTTATTCATACAAGCCGACTATAAATAGAAGGCTCAACCAGGAGAAGCAAAGTGAGTTTGAAGCTTAGCATTCACACATACATCTAAACTCCATTGCTCTCTCCCCCACAGAATTCAAGATTCGTTTGTATTAGATAATAATCTTTCAATCACCTTGTAAACCATTTTTGTTTCAAAGTGATATAAACTTGATAATTCTATAGGTCCTGTTTCTAGAAAGTCTGATTTCCATTTCCGCACATCTTTTTCACATCTACTAAAATCACTTGCCATATTACGTGAAAAGAAGATTGTTTAGAGCCTGTACTGGGTCTAACAGCTGGCCGAGAGGCCTTCACGCTTGCCTTTATCTCGGGGGCTAAACCCCCAATGAAACGACCTATTCGTTTGGGTTCCGGGGTCACCAGATACGGAACCAACCTCGACATGGTATTAAAGCTCGTGAGGTAAGCTTGGCAATCTAGATTTGTCATTACCAATGAAAGAAAATCTGACTCAATCTTTTCGACCTCGTGCTGAGGACAGTAGTTCTCCCTGATGAGGGCAACGAATTGTTCCCATGACATGTTGTACGGTGGGATCTTCCCAGTAGCTTGGATCAACTATCTCCACCAGGCTAAGGCCTCACCCTTGAAAGATTGAGACACAAACTTGACTATATCCCTCTTAGCGCATCCGCTGATATCCACTATTGTGTCCATCTCATCTAACCACGTCATGCAGTCGATGGCTCCTTTTTCCCCAGTAAAATCCCTGGGTTTGCATGAAACAAAGTATTTGTAGGAGCAACCCTTGTCACGGGGTCCTTGGTTCAGCATGATCTTTTGAGACGGAACACTGTTGTGGTTTGAGGAGTGTCGATCATCATCCTTCTTGGGTTCTTCCTTCTTGGAGGGAGGCTTGCTGTGAGCCTCAGAATGAGTCTTTGGCTTTGAATGCGGTGTAGATAGGGTCCTACTTCGAGTCCCACTATATTCTTCATACTGTCGCTCTAAGGCCTTTGTAACTCCGTCGTCTACTAACGCTTTCAGTTCAGCACCCGTTATATTAATTCGGGCATTATCATTATTCTCCACTGGGTGACTATTAATTTCATCCGAGTCAGCCATTTTAATTGAACTGTTACATAAGACAAGTACAATAGTTTACTTGGGAGTTTATTATGGAATTGTCTTTTATGGCAATTCATTAAGCATGGTAAACATAGACCATATTTGGTTAATTTATTAATCATATTTATTTAGGATTTCTATTATAATTTATCCTAATTATAAAACAATAACAGTTTTATTAGTAGCACAAAAGGCCTAGTCACAAGGACATTTTTAAATTATAAGCCATGATTTCAGAGAATCAAGGCATGAAGGTTTGAACATAGTTCTTTACCTTTTTCAGACAGGGTCATAGACTATTACTGTCTTTTGTCTCATATGAAAATGAGCAGGGCCCGTAGGCACTATATTACCAATGTATGGTCAAAATATGATCATCTTAATTGATGATTTAAACCCATGATTCATAGATCATTAAGTTAGGCTAGGAATCTTTTGAAGAATCCTTTTTAAGAATGACGTGTGTGATTTTAACGAATCACTTCTGCCATGAGTGTTAACATGTTTTCAGATGTTAACAGGGATTTGAATCTTTTTAACAGGTTTTACCATCTTGGCCAGGTCTTATAACGACATGCAGGCTAGGTTATACCTTTAAGATTCTTAGTTAATATTTAAATAGGCAGGTTACTTTTAAAAGGAATGATTTGGATTCATTTATTTCATATATAATTTATTTATGCATATAATGGCAAAAATGAAATTTATAAACTAAACATTCCATTAATTATTAAAAATATTACACATCGCCCTAAACGGGACTTTTTAGACAGAGCAACTTATCCACGCAGGGGTCAAATTGAAATACTAGTCCACGCAGGGACTTAAACAAACAACATACCCTCGTAGGGGTTAACAGAAAGATAGATCCACGCAGGGGTCAAAACAAACAAACATACCCTCACAGGGGCTAATACAGCAAGACAGGCCCACGCAGGGGCTCAACTGATACAAGGAAATTACAACAAATAATGGAAGGATTCAATGGTCCTTCTTTCTCTTCCCTTTTATTAAACTTGTCAATCCCTGGAAGAAACTTTGTCGCTCCCTGCGATCTCTGTGAAAATCTTGCTCGACTTGGTCCAATCTTTGAAGAATTTCCTCCCGCTCGGGTGGGGAAAACCGTGGCGGCTGTGATTGTTGCCGAATTATAGGTCTAGCAGGTATTTGGTACCCATGAGTTGGGTACCCTACTCCCCAAGGAGCTCCATACGGTCCTTCCAGGTGAAGGGCGTTGTAATTGGCCGCTACCAAGTATGGGTCGGCTTCAGCGTAACCATAGTTGGTGTGAGCCGGCTGCTCAAACGGGTTGTACGCCATCGAACCAGTGTAGGCTGGAATCGGGTTATCAAAACCCATCGGTGGTGGTTGCGGTGAAACTGGGTTCGAAGGCCCACCCATTTGTCGGTCTTCCTGAAGTGGCGGGTAATGACTGCCACTTGATTGACGAGGAGAGCTAAAATGAAAATCTCCTCCATGCGCGGACATTCGCGCGCCTGTCCTCCTACGCCTCGGCGGTTCTGGAGGCGCCTGATTAACTGGTGGTGGTGGAGGCGGTGGCGTGACTGCCACAAATCGTGAATCCCCAGAGGGATCCTGCTGCTGCTGCTGCTGGTGAGGCGACGAATGATGCGAGGGTGTAAAATACCACTCGAACTGGTTAAACCGTGCCTGGTAACTGTCTGGACCACAGGAGGGTGATCCATGAAAAGACGAACCATCTGAGACCTCGATAGGATGGTTGGGAGTTCCGGTTGCGGGCTCGACTGGATCGGTGTCCTCGTCCATGTCCTCTGCATGATCGTCGGAGAAATGATCCCCTGGCCCCAATGGGTTAAAACCCACTGGTTCTTGTATGTAGTTTTCCGGGTTAAACCGGCCCTAGAAAACAGGTGTAGGGTCACCAAAGGAATGGTGCGATAGGGATCGCTGAAGAGGTATGTAAGAAGGTTGAGGGTTGTCGGACTCATATTCCGACTGTGGCCCATAAGAGTTATGAAAGGGAGGTGTCGAACTGTGTGAAACAGATCGTCTCGTAGGCTCAAAAAGGTTCCTCCTGTTCTCTCGAGGGTCAGCACTCGCAGTGGTGGAAGGAGCTCGCATGTGCGAAGGCCCGGCCTCGTGGTCATTGGGGGCGATGATTGGCCCCTTGCCTCGTCCTCTTCGTCGAAAGAATCTTGGCGGCATATTTAGTCCTGTCAATATAACAAAAGATAACGACAAGAATATATAAAATAAAGGACAAAACAAAACAAAGTAGAATTTGTCCTATGTTATTTGTCTAGACTCGAAAGTTTAGGAATGTGCAATTGTGTCATTGAGATTAAACACAAAAGGCTAGTGTTTAATTCACTCAGTGTTGGCTCTGATACCAACCTGTCACACCCCGACTTTTCCGCGTTTGACCGGTGGGCCCGGTGGGGGAGTATCGTGACGTGGTTGGCAACATAATAGTCAAACAACACAATATTTAATAAGCACAGCGGAAGCAAATGAACGATATATTTCAACTGTTTGTGATACATGATATTACAATTATATTCAGTTGAAATATATCGTTCATTTGCTTCCGCTGTGCGTATTAAATATTGTGTTGTTTGACTATTCTGTTGCCAACCACGTCACGGTACTCCCCCACCGGGCCCACCGGTCAAACGTGGAAAAGTCGGGGTGTGACACAATGGTGATATATATGCGGAATAGACACCAAAAAAATCACTCAACAAATGGCTACAATTTAAGGAATGTGTTTAGTGACGGCATCAGATTCCTAATTGATGGAGAAAGGTCTGGTGGCAAGAAAAGCTGCTTCTAGGAGGGTGTCAAGTATTTTCGCTCGACGATTCCATTCTTGGGTGGTTGGTTTGGCCCTTGTTCCTGTAACTCGAATCCTAGCCCGGTATATCCCATTTTAATTTTACACCATTGTGAACCTTACGCCTTTTTTACTCTCTGATCGAGGTTCTCGGCATTGAAAAATCTTCGTAAACTAAATCACACGGGTATATGTTGACATTTAAGAGATATACAATCAAGAAAATCAAGGGCAATGGTGATATATATGCGGATTAGACACCAAAAAAAAACACACTCAACAAATGGCTACAATTTAAGGAATGTGTTTAGTGACGGCATCAGATTCCTAATTGATGGAGAAAGGTCTGGTGGCAAGAAAAGCTGCTTCTAGGAGGTTGTCAAGTGTTTTCGCTCGACGATTCCATTCTTGGGTGGTTGGTTTGGCCCTTGTTCCTGTAACTCGAATCCTATCCCGGTATATCCCATTTTAATTTTACACCATTGTGAACCTTACACCTTTTTTACTCTCTAATCGAGGTTCTCGGCATTGAAAAATCTTCGTAAACTAAATCACACGGGTATATGTTGACATTTAAGAGATATACAATCAAGAAAATCAAGGGCAATGGTGATATATATGCGGATTAGACACCAAAAAAAAACACACTCAACAAATGGCTACAATTTAAGGAATGTGTTTAGTGACGGCATCAGATTCCTAATTGATGGAGAAAGGTCTGGTGGCAAGAAAAGCTGCTTCTCAGAGGGTATCCATTATTTTCGCTCGACGATTCCATTCTTGGGTGGTTGGTTTGGCCCTTGTTCCTGTAACTCGAATCCTAGCCTGTTATATCCCGTTTTAATTTTACACCATTGTGAACCTTACGCCTTTTTTACTCTCTGATCGAGGTTCTCGGCATTGAAAAATCTTCGTAAACTAAATCACACGTGTATATGTTGACATTTAAGAGATATACAGTCAAGAAAATCAAGGGCAATGGTGATACATATGCGGATTAGACACAAAAAAAAACACACTCAAAAAATGGCTACAATTTAAGGAATGTGTTTAGTGACGGCATCAGATTCCTAATTGATGGAGAAAGGTCTAGTGGCAAGAAAAGCTGCTTCTAGGAGGTTGTCAAGTGCTTTCGCTCGACGATTCCATTCTTGGGTGGTTGGTTTGGCCCTTGTTCCTGTAACTCGAATCCTAGCCCGGTATATCCCATTTTAATTTTACACCATTGTGAACCTTACGCCTTTTTTACTCTCTGATCGAGATTCTCGGCATTGAAAAATCTTCGTACACTAAATCACACGTGTATATGTTGACATTTAAGAGATATACAGTCAAGAAAATCAAGGGCAATGGTGATACATATGCGGATTATACACAAAAAAAAACATACTCAAAAAATGGCTAAAATTTAAGGAATGTGTTTAGTGATGGTATCAGATTCCTAATTGATGGAGAAAGGTCTGGTGGCAAGAAAACCTACTTCTAGGAGGGTGTCAAGTATTTTCGCTCGACGATTCCATTCTTGGGTTGTTGGTTTGGCCCTTGTTCTTGTAACTCGAATCGAAGCCCGGTATATCCCATTTTAATTTTACACCATTGTGAACCTTACGCCTTTTTTACTCTCTGATCGAGGTTCTCGACATTGAAAAATCTTCGTAAACTAAATCACACATGTATATGTTGACATTTAAGAGGCATACAGTCAAGAAAATCAAGGGAAATGGTGATATATATGCGGATTAGACACAAAAGAAAATCACTCAACAAATGGCTACAATTTAAGGAATGTGTTTAGTGACGGCATCAGATTCCTAATTGATGGAGAAAGGTCTGGTGGCAAGAAAAGCGGCTTCTAGGAGGTTGTCAAGTGTTTTCGCTCGACGATTCCATTCTTGGGTGGTTGGTTTGGCCCTTGTTCCTGTAACTCGAATCCTAGCCCGGTATATCTCATTTTAATTTTACACCATTGTGAACCTTACGCCTTTTTTACTCTCTGATCGAGGTTCTCGGCATTAAAAAATCTTCGTAAACTAAATCACACATGTATATATTGATATTTAAGAGATATACAGTCAAGAAAATCAAGGGCAATAGTGATATATATGCGGATTAGACACCAAAAAAAAACACACTCAACAAATATCTACAATTTAAGGAATGTGTTTAGTGACGGCATCAGATTCCTAATTGATGGAAAAAGTTTTGATGGCAAGAAAAGCGGCTTCTAGGAGGTTGTGAAGTGTTTTCGCTTGACGATTCCATTCTTAGGTGGTTGGTTTGGCCCTTGTTCCTGTAACTCGAATCCTAGCCCGGTATATCCCGTTTTAATTTTACACCATTGTGAACCTTACGCCTTTTTTACTCTCTGATCGAGGTTCTCGGCATTAAAAAATCTTCGTAAACTAAATCACACATGTATATGTTGACATTTAAGAGATATACATTCAAGAAAATCAAGGGCAATGGTGATATATATGTGGATTAGACACCAAAAAAAACACACTCAACAAATGGCTACAATTTAAGGAATGTGTTTAGTGATGGCATCAGATTCCTAATTGATGGAGTAAGGTCTGGTGTCAAGAAAAGCTGCTTCTAGGAGGTTGTCAAGTGTTTTCGCTTGAGGATTCCATTCTTAGGTGGTTGGTTTGGCCCCTGTTCCTGTAACTCGAATCCTAGCCCGGTATATCCCATTTTAATTTTACACCATTGTGAACCTTACGCCTTTTTTACTCTCTGGTCGAGGTTCTCGGCATTGAAAAATCTTCGTAAACTAAATCACACGTGTATATGTTGACATTTAAGAGATATACAGTCAAGAAAATCAAGGGCAATGGTGATATATATGCGGATTAGACACCAAAAAAAACACACTCAACAAATGGCTACAATTTAAGGAATGTGATTAGTGACAGCATCAGATTCCTAATTGATGGAGAAAGGTCTGGTGGCAAGAAAAGCTGCTTCTCAGAGGGTATCCATTATTTTCGCTCGACGATTCCATTCTTGGGTGGTTGGTTTGGCCCTTGTTCCTGTAACTCGAATCCTAGCCTGTTATATCCCGTTTTAATTTTACACCATTGTGAACCTTACGCCTTTTTTACTCTCTGATCGAGGTTCTCGGCATTGAAAAATCTTCGTAAACTAAATCACACGTGTATATGTTGACATTTAAGAGATATACAGTCAAGAAAAGCAAGGGCAATGGTGATACATATGCGGATTAGACACAAAAAAAACACACTCAAAAAATGGCTACAATTTAAGGAATGTGTTTAGTGACGGCATCAGATTCCTAATTGATGGAGAAAGGTCTAGTGGCAAGAAAAGCTGCTTCTAGGAGGTTGTCAAGTGCTTTCGCTCGACGATTCCATTCTTGGGTGGTTGGTTTGGCCCTTGTTCCTGTAACTCGAATCCTAGCCCGGTATATCCCATTTTAATTTTACACCATTGTGAACCTGACGCCTTTTTTACTCTCTGATCGAGATTCTCGGCATTGAAAAATCTTCGTAAACTAAATCACACGTGTATATGTTGACATTTAAGAGATATACAGTCAAGAAAATCAAGGGCAATGGTGATACATATGCGGATTATACACAAAAAAAAACATACTCAAAAAATGGCTAAAATTTAAGGAATGTGTTTAGTGATGGTATCAGATTCCTAATTGATGGAGAAAGGTCTGGTGGCAAGAAAACCTGCTTCTAGGAGGGTGTCAAGTATTTTCGCTCGACGATTCCATTCTTGGGTTGTTGGTTTGGCCCTTGTTCTTGTAACTCGAATCGTAGCCCGGTATATCCCATTTTAATTTTACACCATTGTGAACCTTACGCCTTTTTTACTCTCTGATCGAGGTTCTCGGCATTGAAAAATCTTCGTAAACTAAATCACACATGTATATGTTGACATTTAAGAGGCATACAGTCAAGAAAATCAAGGGCAATGGTGATATATATGCGGATTAGACACAAAAGAAAATCACTCAATAAATGGCTACAATTTAAGGAATGTGTTTAGTGACGGCATCAGATTCCTAATTGATGGAGAAAGGTCTGGTGGCAAGAAAAGCGGCTTCTAGGAGGTTGTCAAGTGTTTTCGCTCGACGATTCCATTCTTGGGTGGTTGGTTTGGCCCTTGTTCCTGTAACTCGAATCCTAGCCCGATATATCTCATTTTAATTTTACACCATTGTGAACCTTACGCCTTTTTTACTCTCTGATCGAGGTTCTCGGCATTAAAAAATCTTCGTAAACTAAATCACACATGTATATGTTGATATTTAAGAGATATACAGTCAAGAAAATCAAGGGCAATAGTGATATATATGCGGATTAGACACCAAAAAAAAAACACACTCAACAAATGTCTACAATTTAAGGAATGTGTTTAGTGACGGCATCAGATTCCTAATTGATGGAGAAAGTTTTGATGGCAAGAAAAGCGGCTTCTAGGAGGTTGTCAAGTGTTTTCGCTTGACGATTCCATTCTTAGGTGGTTGGTTTGGCCCTTGTTCCTGTAACTCGAATCCTAGCCCGGTATATCCCGTTTTAATTTTACACCATTGTGAACCTTACGCCTTTTTTACTCTCTGATCGAGGTTCTCGGCATTAAAAAATCTTCGTAAACTGAATCACACATGTATATGTTGACATTTAAGAGATATACATTCAAGAAAATCAAGGGCAATGGTGATATATATGTGGATTAGACACAAAAAAAAACACACTCAACAAATGGCTACAATTTAAGGAATGTGTTTAGTGACGGCATCAGATTCCTAATTGATGGAGTAAGGTCTTGTGTCAAGAAAAGCTGCTTCTAGGAGGTTGTCAAGTGTTTTCGCTTAAGGATTCCATTCTTAGGTGGTTGGTTTGGCCCTTGTTCCTGTAACTCGAATCCTAGCCCGATATATCCCATTTTAATTTTACACCATTGTGAACCTTACGCCTTTTTTACTCTCTGGTCGAGGTTCTCGGCATTGAAAAATCTTCGTAAACTAAATCACACGTGTATATGTTGACATTTAAGAGATATACAGTCAAGAAAATCAAGGGCAATGGTGATATATATGCGGATTAGACACCAAAAAAAACACACTCAACAAATGGCTACAATTTAAGGAATGTGATTAGTGACGGCATCAGATTCCTAATTGATGGAGAAAGGTCTGGTGGTAAGAAAAGCTGCTTCTAGGAGGGTGTCAAGTATTTTCGCTCGACGATTCCATTCTTGGGTGGTTGGTTTGGCCCTTGTTCCTGTAACTCGAATCCTAGTTGTCACACCCCGACCACGTAGAACATACAAAACGTGGCGGAAATGTCATACCATCTTTTCTGTCACACCCCGACCACGTAGAACATCCAAAACGTGGCGGAAATATCGGGGAGTGTTGTAACAGAATTAATTGTTTCAAATCCATGGCAATTGAAGTTTCGTTTTATTGATTAAAAGCGTTACAATGTCTTAACAAACAAGGAAATACAACATAATTAGCTAGTCTTGCATCTTTTATTGTCACTAAAGCCCAAGTCTGCCTATGTGTATCTTGATCATCTTATGCAACAACTCCTGAAAAACACATGTGAAAATAGGTACGTCAGCATAAAAATGCCTGTGAGATACATAGGTTTTGTGAAAATAGGTTTCATGACTTATGTTTGAGAAAATGTTTAGTAATGAACCCTGTAATTTGCTTTGTTTTGTAAATCATTTGAAAATCGATAAGATCAAATGATATGTATAAATAAGAGAATAATGTATGGTTAAGTGAATAACCAAGTAAAAATGAGTTTGTATAAGATAAGTTGTTTTGTAAATCAATGTCTTGTGAAAAGTATGTTATTTATAATAAATGTTATATATATCTCAAACTGAAATGATTCAAATAACGCTACGACATGTAATACCATACAGACACTTATATATAGGAAGTACCAGCGGCGTATCCACCATGCTTGTATCATATTACACATGCCTCGTTACTTAATCACTTACTCAAACCAAACTATCAAAGTAAAATGTTCATGTCTAATGTAAATCATGTAATATGTATCCAAAATGTAAGCATGTGATGAATAACAAATGTACTAAGCATGCGACAATAGACATACGTAGCATGTGACCTGTACTAAGTATGCAACAATAGACATACGTAGCATGTGACCTGTACTACGTATACAAATCCATGGCAATTGAAGTTTCGTTTTATTGATTAAAAGTGTTACAATGTCTTAACAAACAAGGAAATACAACATAATTAGCTAGTCTTGCATCTTTTATTGTCACTAAAGCCCAAGTCTGCCTATGTGTATCTTGATCATCTTATGCAACAACTCCTGAAAAACACATGTGAAAATAGGTACGTCAGCATAAAAATGCCTGTGAGATACATAGGTTTTGTGAAAATAGGTTTCATGACTTATGTTTGAGAAAATGTTTAGTCATGAACCCTGTAATTTGCTTTGTTTTGTAAATCATTTGAAAAACGATAAGATCAAATGATATGTATAAATAAGAGAATAATGTATGGTTAAGTGAATAACCAAGTAAAAATGAGTTTGTATAAGATAAGTTGTTTTGTAAATCAATGTCTTGTGAAAAGTATGTTATTTATAATAAATGTTATATATATCTCAAACTGAAATGATTCAAATAACGCTACGACATGTAATACCATACAGACACTTATATATAGGAAGTACCAGCGGCGTATCCACCATGCTTGTATCATATTACACATGCCTCGTTACTTAATCACTTACTCAAACCAAACTATCAAAGTAAAATGTTCATGTCTAATGTAAATCATGTAATATGTATCCAAAATGTAAGCATGTGATGAATAACAAATGTACTAAGCATGCGACAATAGACATACGTAGCATGTGACCTGTACCAAGTATGCAACAATAGACATACGTAGCATGTGACCTGTACTACGTATACAAATCCATGGCAATTGAAGTTTCGTTTTATTGATTAAAAGTGTTACAGTGTCTTAACAAACAAGGAAATACAACATAATTAGCTAGTCTTGCATCTTTTATTGTCACTAAAGCCCAAGTCTGCCTATGTGTATCTTGATCATCTTATGCAACAACTCCTGAAAAACACATGTGAAAATAGGTTTCATGACTTATGTTTGAGAAAATGTTTAGTCATGAACCCTGTAATTTGCTTTGTTTTGTAAATCATTTGAAAAACGATAAGATCAAATGATATGTATAAATAAGAGAATAATGTATGGTTAAGTGAATAACCAAGTAAAAATGAGTTTGTATAAGATAAGTTGTTTTGTAAATCAATGTCTTGTGAAAAGTATGTTATTTATAATAAATGTTATATATATCTCAAACTGAAATGATTCAAATAACGCTACGACATGTAATACCATACAGACACTTATATATAGGAAGTACCAGCGGCGTATCCACCATGCTTGTATCATATTACACATGCCTCGTTACTTAATCACTTACTCAAACCAAACTATCAAAGTAAAATGTTCATGTCTAATGTAAATCATGTAATATGTATCCAAAATGTAAGCATGTGATGAATAACAAATGTACTAAGCATGCGACAATAGACATACGTAGCATGTGACCTGTACTAAGTATGCAACAATAGACATACGTAGCATGTGACCTGTACTACGTATACAAATCCATGGCAATTGAAGTTTCGTTTTATTGATTAAAAGTGTTACAATGTCTTAACAAACAAGGAAATACAACATAATTAGCTAGTCTTGCATCTTTTATTGTCACTAAAGCCCAAGTATGCCTATGTGTATCTTGATCATCTTATGCAACAACTCCTGAAAAACACATGTGAAAATAGGTACGTCAGCATAAAAATGCCTGTGAGATACATAGGTTTTGTGAAAATAGGTTTCATGACTTATGTTTGAGAAAATGTTTAGTCATGAACCCTGTAATTTGCTTTGTTTTGTAAATCATTTGAAAAACGATAAGATCAAATGATATGTATAAATAAGAGAATAATGTATGGTTAAGTGAATAACCAAGTAAAAATGAGTTTGTATAAGATAAGTTGTTTTGTAAATCAATGTCTTGTGAAAAGTATGTTATTTATAATAAATGTTATATATATCTCAAACTGAAATGATTCAAATAACGCTACGACATGTAATACCATACAGACACTTATATATAGGAAGTACCAGCGGCGTATCCACCATGCTTGTATCATATTACACATGCCTCGTTACTTAATCACTTACTCAAACCAAACTATCAAAGTAAAATGTTCATGTCTAATGTAAATCATGTAATATGTATCCAAAATGTAAGCATGTGATGAATAACAAATGTACTAAGCATGCGACAATAGACATACGTAGCATGTGACCTGTACTAAGTATGCCACAATAGACATACGTAGCATGTGACCTGTACTACGTATACAAATCCATGGCAATTGAAGTTTCGTTTTATTGATTAAAAGTGTTACAATGTCTTAACAAACAAGGAAATACAACATAATTAGCTAGTCTTGCATCTTTTATTGTTACTAAAGCCCAAGTATGCCTATGTGTATCTTGATCATCTTATGCAACAACTCCTGAAAAACACATGTGAAAATAGGTACGTCAGCATAAAAATGCCTGTGAGATACATAGGTTTTGTGAAAATAGGTTTCATGACTTATGTTTGAGAAAATGTTTAGTCATGAACCCTGTAATTTGCTTTGTTTTGTAAATCATTTGAAAAACGATAAGATCAAATGATATGTATAAATAAGAGAATAATGTATGGTTAAGTGAATAACCAAGTAAAAATGAGTTTGTATAAGATAAGTTGTTTTGTAAATCAATGTCTTGTGAAAAGTATGTTATTTATAATAAATGTTATATATATCTCAAACTGAAATGATTCAAATAACGCTACGACATGTAATACCATACAGACACTTATATATAGGAAGTACCAGCGGCGTATCCACCATGCTTGTATCATATTACACATGCCTCGTTACTTAATCACTTACTCAAACCAAACTATCAAAGTAAAATGTTCATGTCTAATGTAAATCATGTAATATGTATCCAAAATGTAAGCATGTGATGAATAACAAATGTACTAAGCATGCGACAATAGACATACGTAGCATGTGACCTGTACTAAGTATGCAACAATAGACATACGTAGCATCTGACCTGTACTACGTATACAACAATAGACATACGTAGCATGTGACCTGTACTACGTATACAACAATAGACATACGTAGCATGTGACCTGTACTACGTATACAACAATAGACATACGTAGCATGTGACCTGTACTACGTATACAACAATAGACATACGTAGCATGTAATGTAAGGTAAAACGATGTACTAAGTAATGCACACAATGGGCATACCTAGCATAAGATGTAATAAAATCATGTACTATAATGTACTAACGAACATAGCAGGTATATGATGTGAAAACGGGAAAGCATGAAAGTAACAAGTAGGCACATGTGTTCCACCCCAAAACGTTTGGAAAACAATAAAAGAGGGGTCTATGTACTCACTTGAGATTGCTCAGATGTATTAAGATAACCACCAAGTAACGCTAGAGATCTCGGAATCAAACGGCACCTAATATAGGTAACTATGTTAATAAACCGGACCTAAATCGGAGGATTTAGATAGAATGAGGGTTTGTAAACCAAACGAGTATAGAGACTCGTGTCATATGGTTTAACAAAGCCTACATACTAATTGAAACCTTAATCTAATAGCTTACGACCCATTACGACCCGTTTAGGTAGCTTATGCTACTTTAACGCGTCGTTCGCGTGAAACGCGTTCGGACCGTCTAACTAGCCCTATGACAAGTGTTATATGCCTAAACATGTTACAAAATCAGTTATGTGACAAAATTTTAGGTTACATATGCTTAATTACCAATTATACATGAAAAGGGTATTCTGGTAATTTACCTAAGGCATATAAACTACCTATCATACAACTATTCAAACGAAGCGACCATAGGGTATAACCTCGGAAGGTTATTCCCTACCTACTATGGTCACCTAATGTGTTTGGTCGGATCCTAATGATCGACCAAAAGGGTCGGGTTCGAAGGTATAAGCGATTTATTAGATCGCTTACCCTACGACCCTAGAGAACGTGGTAATCAGTAGGCATAGTCCCAAGGGACTATAACCAACGTGATTACACTCACGTTGCGAAGTTCAAACGAACTTCGCATTGACCATAAACTGGTCAATGCAGAAAGTCAAACAAAGTTTGACTTTCAGACTCGAAAAGACTCGAAAAGCAATAAAAGAACGAAAGAATACTTACGAAGGGTCCCCGAATGCTAATCCCGATCCAAGTAACTCAGGTATGAAACAATGGTTTCAACTTAGAGCTTCTAGGATCAGAATTCTAGTGGGTTTTGAAGTTGTGTGGGTTGGGTATTTATAGGAATACCCGAACCGTTAAGATCGTTTCATGGAAAACGTGCCATGAATCCAACCCGTACACTTGTCGGAACCTTATGGTGGCTAGAAATTGGTTCTTATCCGCTGGCTAGACGATTGAGAATGTGTGGATGTGGATCGAACAGCTGGAACCTGCTGTTAAATACACTGAATCTGGTCTGCAGACTGCTTTACTGACCTCAAAGCTTCCAATGTTGAGGTCCGTAAGGTAACAACTTTGGCAGATTTACAGTTTTGGTCCCTGCAGCCCCTAAACTTGGTTTTCGATGCATTTTTGACACGTTTAAGCCCCGTTAACCCCATTTCAAAGCTCTAAAATGAATTTAAAGTATAGGGAACTTAAATTGTGCTCAAAAATATCTCGGATGTCGGTTCGTTTGGCCGTACGATTGCGATGTTCGGTTAATTACGACGGAATGCGCATAAGCGCGAAAAACGATCCAAATGACGTGACGAATGGATTTTTCTTATGCCAAACACTAAAGTAAAATATTTTAGTGCTTACATAAATTTTTGGATGTCTGGATGTATTCAGAACGTAAGTTATGCGCGAAAATGCAAACTTATGCACTTTTTGACACTTTTAGTCCCTGAATAACCAAAAAGTTTATTTTAGCATTCCGAACACCTCAAAGCCTATTTCTAAGCTATGTAAAGGATATTTATGGTATGTTTAACTTATGGTCATGTTCCGGAATGTCTGTTACAGTTCAAATTGGCATACTTTCGCAGTTTGTCAAATTTAGTCCCTGTAAGCGAATAAACTTTGATTTCACCACACCAAACCTTCCAAAACTTATATCTAAGTTATGTAAAGGTTATTTAAGGTATGTTAAGCCTATTTCACTATTCCGGAGTGTTCGTTGCATTAAACTGGTTATATCTACGCATCAGTGCGCGTATAACCTTCCAGAAAGCGATTTAGAACTTGAAATCGAACAAGACTTGATATGGGCAAAAGATACACATATTTATACAAGTCCAAAGTATGAAATACAATATTTCATTGGTTTGGTATTTGTTTGATGGTCACAGTGACACAGGTGTCACAGTCTCCCCTACTTTAGGAAATTTCGTCCCGAAATTTAGTTTTAGAGGAAACTTGTGGAGACAGCTGTGACGGTTTTGCCTTCAGACAAATCCATTGAGCCCTTAAGTAAAAATCTGGGCCATGTTAGGATTCTTAGCAAAGATGTCAACCCTCAAAGTGAAGTCCTTGTAGTAACAAAACATGGAGTTTTGAACTACGGACAGAAGAACGTTTCTTATGAAGACTTATCATAGGAAACTGTGTGTGTGATTGAGATCAGAATTGGGGAGTGTGAGAATAAATGACATTGGTCGAAGTCCAAGACTTCTCCCGTATCATTACTCTTGCCACTGTTGGTCTTAACACATGACAAAACTTCCTGTGGTTTCTATGCACTGAATTCCATAATTATGTAGGCCTCCATAATTACGTAGTTCCTTGCACAGTCCGCACAGTTCATTTCATAACAATCTCTTGATTTAGACCACCCGAGGGCCTATTTAACTACATAAACACATGATATATTTAACTAGATTGTAGAACCAATCTACTTAACTTAGATCGACGTAGGATCTCTTTAACTAACTACCTACGGGGAATATTTAACTACATCGACGTAGGATGTATTTAACTAGATTGTCGGACCAATCTATTTAACTTAGATCGACGTAGGATCTCTTTAACTAACTACCTACGGGGAATATTTAACTACATCGACGTAGGATGTATTTAACTAGATTGTCGGACCAACCTATTTAACTTAGATCGACGTAGGATCTCTTTAACTAACTACCTACGGGGAATATTTAACTACATCGACGTAGGATGTATTTAACTAGATTGTCGGACCAACCTATTTAACTTAGATCGACGTAGGATCTCTTTAACTAACTACCTATGGGGAATATTTAACTACATCGACGTAGGATGTATTTAACTAGATTGTCGGACCAATCTATTTAACTTAGATCGACGTAGGATCTCTTTAACTAACTACCTACGGGGAATATTTAACTACATCGACGTAGGATGTATTTAACTAGATTGTCGGACCAATCTATTTAACTTATCAACACATGTTGCCCTTAAACTTTGGAATAGTACTTTATAATCCAAGGGACTTAACTATAACGTAGAAGTCCATTAAGGATTTAAGATAGTACCTTTTTGAATATCCTACTACGAATCCTTCATATGAAGATAAGAAAGATTCTATGAGGATTTGGATAGCGAATATCCAGAGTATACAAAAACACAAAATGCTTAAAAGGTAAGACAAGATGCATAAACACATAGTCACATAACCACAAAATTGTTTATCTAGATCTTTAATTTGTAAGTTTTGTTTTGTTAATTACGTACATGCATTTAAAGCACACTAGGAATCCATTTCATGGATTTCATTTGGTACTTTAAACATTAGCAAGAATCTAACTATGAAGATAGAAAGATCTTTAATAGGAATTCGGCTTTGTCCTTATTGAATTGTGATGTACATATTGAATCATACAAAGAATTCAATTAAGGACTCCGATGAATGATACCCATCCACAAGGATCTATTTATGAGGATAGAAAGATCCTACATGGATTTTTGGAGTTTGTGTAACGAGAGGTGTTTCGACACCTTGCACTAGGCGTGCTTAAGTCGATACACAAGGTAGAAAGTTTATGTGGTTGAGGCGCTAGATATGCCAAGGCGACATATGAAGCAGAAATTGAAGGTTAAGTAGCATCAGGGTTTGCATCTGTTTTGCTTTGAACAGCAAAGCGACACATGTTAACCAAATGTCTCCATCGTCCACCGTGGGTACATTTGAAACAGGGTATTTGGTTCGGATGATGACGATGGCATTGATTGCACCAAGGAGCAGTTCCCTTTTACAGCTTCATCCCTGAGGCGAGTCATGGTCATAGCTAAATCAACGGCCTTCTGGTAGTACGGCGCCTAACTGATGGACAATTGCAGCACCTGGTTCGGACATTGTTGTTGCGATGAAGAGGCACCATGAAGAAAATAGAAGACATGGGAGGAAACAAGGGAAAGATAGTCAAAAGAAAATGATAAGGTATGTAGATTGTGACCATTTGTTTGTTACCAAAGGCAAACAAATGAGACAGTGACTAATCAAAGTAAGCGGGTCAATATAATGTATCGCGAAGACATGCTCGCCTATAAGTGAACACTCATTCCAAGAATTCCCAGGTAAGCACAACTGGTCTCGCGTCTGATGAGATGTATACGAAGTGCTTGCCTAGACAGAAAACCCAGAATACAGGCATTCACCCTTCCAGTTTGCACGTGTTCACATTATTTAAAACCCAAAACCTTGACGAGATTTTGAAAATTCAAAGGGGTTCAAAACCATATAATAGAGGGTTCAAAACCTTACAATAGAGGGTTCAAAACCTTGTAATCAATCATCCTAGAACAGATGATTAGTTTTCAAAGCGGTTTTGAAATTTATGTTCTAGTTGTGGTCGTCACCTAAGGATAGGTGACGGTATTGTTTTAGGACTAAACGCAAGTAAACTCGCGTTAGGGTCCTAAGAAGGTTATAGACTAGGTCAAAGCATTACTAATAACCTAATTCCCTATAACCATTGGCTCTGATACCATCTTTTCTGTCACACCCCGACCACGTAGAACATACAAAACATGGCGGAAATGTCGGGGAGTGTTGTAACAGAATTAATTGTTTCAAATCCATGGCAATTGAAGTTTCGTTTTATTGATTAAAAGTGTTATAATGTCTTAACAAACAAGGAAATACAACATAATTAGCTAGTCTTGCATCTTTTATTGTCACTAAAGCCCAAGTCTGCCTATGTGTATCTTGATCATCTTATGCAACAACTCCTGAAAAACACATGTGAAAATAGGTACGTCAGCATAAAAATGCCTGTGAGATACATAGGTTTTGTGAAAATAGGTTTCATGACTTATGTTTGAGAAAATGTTTAGTCATGAACCCTGTAATTTGCTTTGTTTTGTAAATCATTTGAAAAACGATAAGATCAAATGATATGTATAAATAAGAGAATAATGTATGGTTAAGTGAATAACCAAGTAAAAATGAGTTTGTATAAGATAAGTTGTTTTGTAAATCAATGTCTTGTGAAAAGTATGTTATTTATAATAAATGTTATATATATCTCAAACTGAAATGATTCAAATAACGCTACGACATGTAATACCATACAGACACTTATATATAGGAAGTACCAGCGGCGTATCCACCATGCTTGTATCATATTACACATGCCTCGTTACTTAATCACTTACTCAAACCAAACTATCAAAGTAAAATGTTCATGTCTAATGTAAATCATGTAATATGTATCCAAAATGTAAGCATGTGATGAATAACAAATGTACTAAGCATGCGACAATAGACATACGTAGCATGTGACCTGTACTAAGTATGCAACAATAGACATACGTAGCATGTGACCTATACTACGTATACAACAATAGACATACGTAGCATGTGACCTAGAGATCTCGGAATCAAACGGCACCTAATATAGGTAACTATGTTAATAAACCGGACCTAAATCGGAGGATTTAGATAGAATGAGGGTTTGTAAACCAAACGAGTATAGAGACTCGTGTCATATGGTTTAACAAAGCCTACATACTAATTGAAACCTTAATCTAATAGCTTACGACCCATTACGACCCGTTTAGGTAGCTTATGCTACTTTAACGCGTCGTTCGCGTGAAACGCGTTCGGACCGTCTAACTAGCCCTATGACAAGTGTTATATGCCTAAACATGTTACAAAATCAGTTATGTGACAAAAGTTTAGGTTATATATGCTTAATTACCAATTATACATGAAAGGGTATTCTGGTAATTTACCTAAGGCTTATAAACTACCTATCATACAACTATTCAAACGAAGCGACCATAGGGTATAACCTCGGAAGGTTATTCCCTACCTACTATGGTCACCTAATGTGTTTGGTCGGATCCTAATGATCGACCAAAAGGGTCGGTTTCGAAGGTATAAGCGATTTATTAGATCGCTTACCCTACGACCCTAGACAACGTGGTAATCAGTAGGCATAGTCCCAAGGGACTATAACCAACGTGATTACACTCACGTTGCGAAGTTCAAACGAACTTCGCATTGACCATAAACTGGTCAATGCAGAAAGTCAAACAAAGTTTGACTTTCAGACTCGAAAAGACTCGAAAAGCAATAAAAGAACGAAAGAATACTTACGAAGGGTCCCCGAATGCTAATCCCGATCCAAGTAACTCAGGTATGAAACAATGGTTTCAACTTAGAGCTTCTAGGATCAGAATTCTAGTGGGTTTTGAAGTTGTGTGGGTTGGGTATTTATAGGAATACCCGAACCGTTAAGATCGTTTCATGGAAAAGGTGCCATGAATCCAACCCGTACACTTGTCGGAACCTTATGGTGGCTAGAAATTGGTTCTTATCCGCTGACTAGACGATTGAGAAGGTGTGGATGTGGATCGAACAGCTGGAACCTGCTGTTAAATACACTGAATCTGGTCTGCAGACTGCTTTACGGACCTCAAAGCTGCCAATGTTGAGGTCCGTAAGGTAACAACTTTGGCAGATTTACAGTTTTGGTCCCTGCAGCCCCTAAACTTGGTTTTCGATGCATTTTTGACACGTTTAAGCCCCGTTAACCCCATTTCAAAGCTCTAAAAAGAAGTTAAAGTATAGGGAACTTAAATTGTGCTCAAAAATATCTCGGATGTCGGTTCGTTTGGCCGTACGATTGCGATGTTCGGTTAATTACGACGGAATGCGATCCAAATGACGTGACGAATGGATTTTTCTTATGCCAAACACTAAAATAAAATATTTTAGTGCTTACATAAATTTTTGGATGTCTGGATGTATTCAGAACGTAAGTTATGCGCGAAAATGCAAACTTATGCACTTTTTGACACTTTTAGTCCCTGAATAACCCAAAAGTTTATTTTAGCATACCGAACACCTCAAAGCCTATTTCTAAGCTATGTAAAAGATATTTATGGTATGTTTAACTTATGGTCATGTTCCGGAATGTCTGTTACAGTTCAAATTGGCATACTTTCGCAGTTTGTCAAATTTAGTCCCTGTCAGCGAATAAACTTTGATTTCACCACACCAAACCTTCCAAAACTTATATCTAAGTTATGTAAAGGTTATTTAAGGTATGTTAAGCCTATTTCACTATTCCGGAGTGTTCGTTGCATTAAACTGGTTATATCTACGCATCAGTGCGCGTATAACCTTCCAGAAAGCGATTTAGAGCTTGAAATCGAACAAGACTTGATATGGGCAAAAGATACACATATTTATACAAGTCCAAAGTATGAAATACAATATTTCATTGGTTTGTTATTTGTTTGATGGTCGCAGTGACACAGGTGTGAACCTTACGCCTTTTTACTCTCTGATCGAGGTTCTCGGCATTGAAAACTCTTCATAAACTAAATCACACGTGTATATGTTGACATTTAAGAGATATACAGTAAAGAAAATCAAGGGCAATAGTGATATATATGCGGATTAGACACCAAAAAAAACACACTCAACAAATGGTTACAATTTAAGGAATGTGTTTAGTGACGGCATCAGATTCCTAATTGATGGAGAAAGGTCTGGTGGCAAGAAAAGCTGCTTCTAGGAGGTTGTCAAGTGTTTTCGCTTGACGATTCCATTCTTCGGTGGTTGGCTTGGCCCTTGTTCCTGTAACTCGAATCCTAGCCCGGTATATCCCATTTTAATTTTACACCATTGTGAACCTTACGCCCTTTTTACTCTCTCGTCGAGGTTCTCGGCATTGAAAAATCTTCGTAAACTAAATCACACTTGTATATGTTGACATTTAAGAGATATACAGTCAAGAAAATCAAGGGCAATGGTGATATATATGCGGATTAGACACCAAAAAAAATCACTCAACAAATGGCAACAATTTAAGGAATGTGTTTAGTGACGGCATCAGATTCCTAATTGATGGAGAAAGGTCTGGTGGCAAGAAAAGCTGCTTCTAGGAGGGTGTCAAGTATTTTCGCTCGACGACTCCATTCTTGGGTGGTTGGTTTGGCCCTTGTTCCTATTATTCGAATACTAGCCCGGTATATCCCATTTTAATTTTACACCATTGTGAACCTTACGCCTTTTTTACTCTCTGATCGAGGTTCTCGGCATTGAAAAATCTTCGTAAACTAAATCACACTTGTATATGTTGACATTTAAGAGATATACAGTCAAGAAAATCAAGAGCAATGGTGATATATATGCGGATTAGACACAAAAAAAATCACTCATCAAATGGATACAATTTAAGGAATGTGCTTAGTGACGGCATCAGATTCCTAATTGATGGAGAAAGGTCTGGTGGCAAGAAAAGCTACTTCTAGGAGGGTGTCAAGTATTTTCGCTCGACGATTCCATTTTTGGGTGGTTGGTTTGGCCCTTGTTCCTGTATCTCGAATCCTAGCCCGGTATATCCCATTTTAATTTTACACCATTGTGAACCTTACGCCTTTTTTACTCTCTGATCGAGGTTCTCGGCATTGAAAAATCTTCGTAAACTAAATCACTCGTGTATATGTTGACATTTAAAAGATATACAGTCAAGAAAATCAAGGGCAATGGTGATATATATGCGGATTAGACACCAAAAAAACACACTCAACAAATAGTTACAATTTAAGGAATGTGTTTAGTGACGGCATCAGATTCCTAATAGATGGAGAAAGTTTTGATGGCAAGAAAAGCTGCTTCTAGGAGGTTGTCAAGTGTTTTCGCTCGACGATTCCATTCTTGGGTGGTTGGTTTGGCCCTTGTTCCTGTAACTCGAATCCTAGCCCGGTATATCCCATTTTAATTTTACACCATTGTGAACCTTACGCCTTTTTTACTCTCTGATCGAGGTTCTCGGCATTGAAAAATCTTCGTAAACTAAATCACACATGTATATGATGACATTTAAGAGATATATACAGTCAAAAAAATCAAGGGCAATGGTGATATATATGCGGATTAGACACCAAAAAAAACACACTCAACAAATGGCTACAATTTAAGGAATGTGTTTAGTGATGGCATCAGATTCCTAATTGATGGAGAAAGGTCTGGTGGCAAGAAAAGCTGCTCCTAGGAGGTTGTCAAGTGTTTTCGCTTGACGATTCCATTCTTGGGTGGTTGGTTTGGCCCTTGTTCCTCTAACTCGAATCCTAGCCCGGTATATCCCATTTTAAGTTTACACCATTGTGAACCTTACGCCTTTTTTACTCTCTGGTCAAGGTTCTCGGCATTGAAAAATCTTCGTAAACTAAATCACACGTGTATATGTTGACATTTAAGAGATTTACAGTCAAGAAAATTAAGGGCAATGGTGATATATATGCGGATTAGACAACAAAAAAAAAACACACTCAACAAATGGCTATAATTTAAGGAATGTGTTTAGTGACAGCATCAGATTCCTAATTGATGGAGAAAGGTCTGGTGGCAAGAAAAGCTGCTTCTAGGAGGGTGTCAAGTATTTTCGCTCGACGGTTCCATTCTTTGGGGGTTGGTTTGGCCCTTGTTCCTGTAACTCGAATCCTAGCCCGGTATATCCCATTTTAATTTTACACCATTGTGAACCGTACGCCTTTTTTACTCCTGATCGAGGTTCTCGGCATTGAAAAATCTTCGTAAACTAAATCACTCGTGTATATGTTGACATTTAAGAGATATACAGTCAAGAAAATCAAGCGCAATGGTGATATATATGCGGATTAGACACCAAAAAAAAACACACTCAACAAATCGTTACAATTTAAGGAATGTGTTTAGTGACGGCATCAGATTCCTAATTGATGGAGAAAGTTTTGATGGCAAGAAAAGCTGCTTCTAGGAGGTTGTCAAGTGTTTTCGCTCGACGATTCCATTCTTGGGTGGTTGGTTTGGCCCTTGTTCCTGTAACTCGAATCCTAGCCCGTTATATCCCATTTTAATTTTACACCATTGTGAACCTTACGCCTTTTTTACTCTCTGATCGAGGTTCTCGACATTGAAAAATCTTCGTAAACTAAATCACACATGTATATGTTGACATTTAAGAGATATATTCAGTCAAAAAAATCAAGGGCAATGGTGATATATATGCGGATTAGACACCAAAAAAAACACGCTCAACAAATGGCTACAATTTAAGGAATGTGTTTAGTGATGGCATCAGATTCCTAATTGATGGAGAAAGGTCTGGTGGCAAGAAAATGTGATTCTAGGAGGTTGTCAAGTGTTTTCGCTTGACGATTCCATTCTTGGGTGGTTGGTTTGGCCCTTGTTCCTGTAACTCGAATCCTAGCCCGGTATATCCCATTTTAATTTTACACCAATGTGAAACTTACGCCTTTTTTACTCTCTGGTCAAGGTTCTCGGCATTGAAAAATCTTCGTAAACTAAATCACACGTGTATATGTTGACATTTAAGAGATATACAGTCAAGAAAATCAAGAGCAATGGTGATATATAAGCAGATTAGACAAAAAAAAAACACACTCAATAAATGGCTGCAATTTAAGGAATGTGTTTAGTGACGGCATCAGATTCTTAATTGATGGAGAAAGGTCTGGTGGCAAGAAAAGCTGCTTCTAGGAGGTTGTCAAGTATTTTCGCTCGACGGTTCCATTCTTTGGTGGTTGGTTTGGCCCTTGTTCCTGTAACTCGAATCCTAGCCCGGTATATCCCATTTTAATTTTACACCATTGTGAACCGTACGCCTTTTTCACTCCTGATCGAGGTTCTCGGCATTGAAAAATCTTCGTAAACTAAATCACTCGTGTATATGTTGACATTTAAGAGATAGACAGTCAAGAAAATCAAGGGCAATGGTGATATATATGCGGATTAGACACCAAAAAAACACACTCAACAAATGGTTACAATTTAAGGAATGTGTTTAGTGACGGCATCAGATTCCTAATTGAGGGAGAAAGTTTTGATGGCAAGAAAAGCAGCTTCTAGGAGGTTGTCAAGTGTTTTCGCTCGACGGTTCCATTCTTGGGTGGTTGGTTTGGCCCTTGTTCTTGTAACTCGAATCCTAGCCCGGTATATCCCATTTTAATTTTACACCATTGTGAACCTTACGTCTTTTTTACTCTCTGATCGAGGTTCTCGGCATTGAAAAATCTTCGTAAACTAAATCACACATGTATATGTTGACATTTAAGAGATATATTCAGTCAAAAAAATCAAGGGCAATGGTGATATATATGCGGATTAGACACCAAAAAAAAACACACTCAACAAATGGCTACAATTTAAGGAATGCGTTTAGTGATGGCATCAGATTCCTAATTGATGGAGAAAGGTCTGGTGGCAAGAAAATGTGCTTCTAGGATGTTCTCAAGTGTTTTCGCTTGACGATTCCATTCTTGGGTGGTTAGTTTGGGCCTTGTTCCTGTAACTCGAATCCTAGACCGGTATATCCCATTTTAATTTTTCACCATTTTGAACCTTACGCCTTTTTTACTCTCTGGTCAAGGTTCTCGGCATTGAAAAATCTTCGTAAACTAAATCACACGTGTATATGTTGACATTTAAGAGATTTACAGTTAAGAAAATTAAGGGTAATGGTGATATGTATGCGGATTAGACACCAAAAAAAACACACTCAACAAATGGCTACAATTTAAGAAATGTGTTTAGTGACAGCATCAGATTCCTAATTGATGGAGAAAGGTCTGGTGGCAAGAAAAGCTGCTTCTAGGAGGGTGTCAAGTATTTTCGCTCGACGGTTCCATTCTTTGGTGGTTGGTTTGGCCCTTGTTCCTGTAACTCGAATCCTATCCCGGTATATCCCATTTTAATTTTACACCATTGTGAACCTTACGCATTTTTTACTCCTGATCGAGGTTCTCGGCATTGAAAAATCTTCGTAAACTAAATCACACGTGTATATGTTGACATTTAAGAGATATACAGTCAAGAAAATCAAGAGCAATGGTGATATATAAGCGGATTAGACACCAAAAAAAACACACTCAATAAATGGCTGCAATTTAAGGAATGTGTTTAGTGACGGCATCATATTCCTAATTGATGCAGAAAGATCTGGTGGCAAGAAAAGCTGCTTCTAGGAGGTTGTTAAGTGTTTTCGCTTGACGATTCCATTCTTGGGTGGTTGGTTTGGCCCTTATTCCTGTAACTCGAATCCTAGCCCGGTATATCCCATTTTAATTTTACACCATTGTGAACCTTATGCCTTTTTTACTCTCTGGTCGAGGTTCTCGGCATTGAAAAATCTTCGTAAACTAAATCACACGTGTATATGTTGACATTTAAGAGATATACAGTCAAGAAAATCAAGGGCAATGGTGATATATATGCGGATTAGACACCAAAAAACACACTCAACAAATGGCTACAATTTAAGGAATGTGTTTAGTGACGGCATCATATTCCTAATTGATAGAGAAAGGTCTGGTGGCAAGAAAAGCTGCTTCTAGGAGGGTGTTAAGTATTTTCGCTCGACGATTCCATTCTTGGGTGGTTGGTTTGGCCCTTGTTCCTGTAACTCGTATCCTAGCCCGTATATCCCATTTTAATTTTACACCATTGTGAACCTTACGCCTTTTTTACTCTCTGATCGTGGTTCTCGGCATTGAAAAATCTTCGTAAACTAAATCACACGTGTATATGTTGACATTTAAGAGATATACAGTCAAGAAAATCAAGGGCAATGGTGATATATATGCGGATTAGACACCAAAAAAAACACACTCAACAAATGGCTACAATTTAAGGAATGTGTTTAGTGACGGCATCAGATTCCTAATTGATGAAGAAAGGTCTGGTGGCAAGAAAAGCTGCTTCTAGGAGGTTGTCAAGTGTTTTCGCTAGACGGTTCCATTCTTGGGTGGTTGGTTTGGCCCTTGTTCCTGTAACTCGAATCCTAGCCCGGTATATCCCATTTTAATTTTACACCATTGTGAACCTTACGCCTTTTTTACTCTCTGATCGAGGTTCTCGGCATTGAAAAATCTTCGTAAACTAAATCACACGTGTATATGTTGACATTTAAAAGATATACAGTCAAGAAAATCAAGGGCAATGGTGATATATATGCGGATTAGACACCAAAAAAATCACTCAACAAATGACTACAATTTAAGGAATGTGTTTAGTGACGGCATCAGATTCCTAATTGATGGAGAAAGGTCTGGTGGCAAGAAAAGCTGCTTCTAGGAGGGTGTCAAGTATTTTCGCTCGACGATTCCATTCTTGGGTGGTTGGTTTGGCCATTGTTCCTGTAACTCGAATCCTATCCCGGTATATCCCATTTTAATTTTAAACCATTGTGAACCTTACGCCTTTTTTACTCTCTGATCGAGGTTCTCGGCATTTAAAAATCTTCGTAAACTAAATCACACATATATATGTTGACATTTAAGAGATATACAGTCAAGAAAATCAAGGGCAATGGTGATATATATGCGGATTAGACACAAAAAAAAAATCACTTAACAAATGGCTACAATTTAAGGAATGTGTTTAGTGACGGGGTCAGATTCCTAATTGATGGAGAAAGGTCTGGGGGCAAGAAAAGCTGCTTCTAGGAGGGTGTCTAGTATTTTCGCTCGACGATTCCATTCTTGGGTGGTTGGTTTGGCCCTTGTTCCTGTAACTCGGATCCTAGCTCGGTGTATCCCATTTTAATTTTGCACCATTGTGAACCTTACGCCTTTTTTACTCTCTGATCGAGGTTCTCGGCATTGAAAAATCTTCGTAAACTAAATCACACGTGTATATGTTGACATTTAAGAGATATACAGTCAAGAAAATCAAGGGCAATGGTGATATATATGCGGATTAGACACCAAAAAAAACACACTCAACAAATGGCTACAATTTAAGGAATTTGTTTAGTGACGGCATCAGATTCCTAATTGATGGAGAAAGTTCTGATGGCAAGAAAGGCTACTTCTAGGAGGTTGTCAAGTGTTTTCGCTCGACGATTCTATTCTTGGGTGGTTGGTTTGGCCCTTGTTCCTGTAACTCGAATCCTAGCCCGGTATATCCCATTTTAAATTTACACCATTGTGAACCTTACGCCTTTTTTACTCTCTGATCGAGGTTCTCGGCATTGAAAAATCTTCGTAAACTAAATCACACGTGTATATGTTGACATTTAAAAGATATACAGTCAAGAAAATCAAGGGCAATGGTGATATATATGCGGATTAGACACCAAAAAAATCACTCAACAAATGACTACAATTTAAGGAATGTGTTTAGTGACGGCATCAGATTCCTAATTGATGGAGAAAGGTCTGGTGGCAAGAAAAGCTGCTTCTAGGAGGGTGTCAAGTATTTTCGCTCGACGATTCCATTCTTGGGTGGTTGGTTTGGCCCTTGTTCCTGTAACTCGAATCCTATCCCGGTATATCCCATTTTAATTTTAAACCATTGTGAACCTTACGCCTTTTTTACTCTCTGATCGAGGTTCTCGGCATTTAAAAATCTTCGTAAACTAAATCACACATATATATGTTGACATTTAAGAGATATACAGTCAAGAAAATCAAGGGCAATGGTGATATATATGCGGATTAGACACCAAAAAAAATCACTCAACAAATGGCTACAATTTAAGGAATGTGTTTAGTGACGGGGTCAGATTCCTAATTGATGGAGAAAGGTCTGGGGGCAAGAAAAGCTGCTTCTAGGAGGGTGTCAAGTATTTTCGCTCGACGATTCCATTCTTGGGTGGTTGGTTTGGCCCTTGTTCCTGTAACTCGGATCCTAGCTCGGTGTATCCCATTTTAATTTTACACCATTGTGAACCTTACGCCTTTTTTACTCTCTGATCGAGGTTCTCGGCATTGAAAAATCTTCGTAAACTAAATCACACGTGTATATGTTGACATTTAAGAGATATACAGTCAAGAAAATCAAGGGCAATGGTGATATATATGCGGATTAGACACCAAAAAAAACACACTCAACAAATGGCTACAATTTAAGGAATTTGTTTAGTGACGGCATCAGATTCCTAATTGATGGAGAAAGTTCTGATGGCAAGAAAGGCTACTTCTAGGAGGTTGTCAAGTGTTTTCGCTCGACGATTCTATTCTTGGGTGGTTGGTTTGGCCCTTGTTCCTGTAACTCGAATCCTAGCCCGGTATATCCCATTTTAAATTTACACCATTGTGAACCTTACGCCTTTTTTACTCTCTGATCGAGGTTCTCGGCATTGAAAAATCTTCGTAAACTAAATCACACGTGTATATGTTGACATTTAAGAGATATACAGTCAAGAAAATCAAGGGTAATGGTGATATATATGCGGATTAGACACCAAAAAAACACACTCAACAAATGGCAACAATTTAAGGAATGTGTTTAGTGACGGCATCAGATTCCTAATTGATGGAGAAAGGTCTGGTTGTCACACCCCGACCACGTAGAACAACAAAACGTGGCGGAAAACGTCGGGGAGTGTTGTAACAGAATCATTGTTTCATAACACATGGAAATTGAAATATTGTTTTATTTATTTAAAGAGTTACAATGTCTTGACAATCAAAGAAACATAACATAAATAACTAGTCTTGCATCTTTTATTGTCACTAAGGCCCAAGTCCGCCTATGTGTATGTTGATAAGTCTGATGCATCATCTCCTGAAAACACATGTGAAAATAGGTACGTCAGCATAAAAATGCCTGTGAGATACATAGGTTTTGTGAAAACAGAATTCATGACTTATGTTTGAGAAATGTTTAGTCATGAACCTTGTAATTTTCTTTGTCTTGTAAAATCATTTCAAAAACGATAAGATCAGATGATATGTATAAATAAGAGAATAATGTATGGTTAAATGAATAACCATGTAAAATGGGTTTGTATAAGATAAGTTGTTTGTAAAACAATGTCTTGTGAAAAATATGTTATTTGTATAAAATGTTATATGTCTCAAATTGAAATGATTCAAATAACGCTACAATATGTAATACCATACAAACACTTATATATAGGATGTACCAGCGGCGTATCCACCATGCTTGTATCATATTACACACGCCTCGTTACTTAAATCACTTACTCAAACCAAACCAACAATGTAAGATGTCTATGTTTAAGCCAATTGCCAAACGTATTGAATAATATGTCAAAATGTTTATTGTCAAGATGTAAGTCATGTAATGTATAACCAATGTTAATAATGTTTATGTGTCAAATGTAAATCATGTAATGTGTAACCAATGTCAATAATGTTTATGTGTCAAATGTAAATCATGTAATGTGTAACCCAAAATGATATGTATGGCTAGTGAAAAGATATCAACTAAACCATATGCACAAAAACAAAGTATTGATGTAAAACATGGTTTAAATCAAAGCTATGTTTTGTGGAACAAATGCATGCTATACTGATATAAACATTTATGCGGTATTGTGAAAATGCATACATCCAAGCCTTGAGACTGTGGCGATAAACCCTTAAACAAATTAAAGGTTTATCTAAGTTATGTATATCGAATTCGGTCATTCCTTTCATCCAAACCAACCTAGGATGTCCGGAACGGGAGTTGTCAATTCCTATGGTATCACTACCTACTAACGAACGGCGTAGCTAATGTTAATGAATGTATTGTTCCATTGTAAACAACCCAAATGTCATAACAAAATGTAAGCATGTGATGAAAACAACTGTACTAAGTATGCACATAATGGACATACATAGCATGAAATGTAATGTAAAACAATGTACTAAGTACGCACATAATGGGCATACATAGCATGAAATGTAATGTAAAGCAATGTACTAAGTACGCACACAATGGGCATACATAGCATGAAATGTAATGTAATGTAAAGCAATGTACTAAGTACGCACACAATGGGCATACATAGCATAAGTGTAATGTAAAACAATGTACTAAGTACGCACATAATGGGCAAACATAGCATGAAATGTAATGTAAAACATGTACTATAATGTACTAACGAACATAGCAGGGATATGATGTGAAAACAGGAAAGCATGAAAGTAACAAGTAGGCACATGTATTCCACCCCAAAATGTTTGGAAAACATTAAAAGAGGGGTCTATGTACTCACTTGAGATTGCTCAGAAGTCCTAAGATAACCACCAAGCAATGCTAGAGATTACGGAATCAAACGGCACCTAATATAGGTAACTATGTTAATAAACCGGACCTAATATCGGAGGATCGGATAGAATGAGGGTTCGTAAACCAAACGAGTATGGAGACTCGTGTAATATGGTTTAACAAAGCCCACATACTAAAACCAAACTTAACCTAAGTGTTTGCGACCCATTACGACCCGTTTAGGTAGCTTATGCTACTTTAACGCGTCGTTCGCGTGAAACGCGTTCGAACCGCCTAACTAGTCCTATGACAAGTAATATATGCCTTAATATGTCTAATATGGTTGTCAAATCAGTTTAGATGTCAAAAGTTATGTTACATATGTTTAAAATGAATTTTGGCATCGAAGGGGTATTTTGGTAATTTACCTAAGGCATATAAACTACCTATCATACAACTACTTAAACGAAGCGACCATAAGGTATAACCTCAGAGGGTTATTCCCTATATACTATGGTCACCTAATGTGTTTGGTCGGATCCTAATGATCGACCAAATGGGTCGGGTTCGAAGGTATAAGCGATTTATTAGATCGCTTACCCTTACGACCCTAGACAACGTGGTAATCATTAGGCATAGTCACAAGGGACTATAACCATCGTGATTACAATCACGTTGCGAAGTTCAAACAAACTTCGCATTGACCATAAACTGGTCAATGCAGAAAGTCAAACAAAGTTTGACTTTCGGACTCGAAAAGCAATAAAAGAACGAAGGAACACTTACGAAGGGTCCCCGAATGCTAATCTAGATGAAAATAGCTCAGGTATGAAACAAAGGTTTCAACTTAGAGCACATAAGATCAGATTCTTGTGAGGAAAAGTGAAGGGTGGAGGTGGGTATTTATAGTTTTTGGTTCACCGTTAGGATCATTTCTTGGAAAAGGGGGCACGATCTAAGCCGTACACTTGTTGGAAAGTTGTGGTAACTCATTTGCCATCCACCATAAGAGTTTGACACTTGGCACTTGGCCTTTGGAGAGTGTTAAGGGCTGTTAACAGCTGTAAAAAAACGTTTTGCTGCATCTGGCCCCTACTTACGGACCTAGTTTGGCAGATTTACAGTTTCAGTCCCTGCAACCTCAAAACTTGGTTTTCGATGCGTTTTTTTGACACGTTTAAGCCCCGTTAACCCCATTTCAAAGCTCTAAAATGAAGTTAAAGTATAGGGAACTTAAAATGTGTTCAAAAATATCTCGGGTGTCGGTTTGTTTAGCCGTACGGTTACGTTGTTCGGTTAATTACGACAGAATGCGCATAAGCGCGAAAAATGATCCAAATGGCGTGACGAATGGATTTTTCTTATGCCAAACACTAAAATAAAATATTTTAGTGCTTACATAAATTTTTGGATGTCCGGATGTATTCAGAACGTAAGTTATGCGCGAAAATGCAAACTTGTGCACTTTTTGACGCTTTTATTCCCTGAATGACCCCAAAAGTTTATTTTAGCATACCGAACCCCTCAAAGCCTATTTCTAAGCTATGTAAAGGATATTTATGGTATGTTTAACGTATGGTCATGTTCCGGAATGTTCGTTACAGTTCAAATTGGCATACTTTCGTAGTTTGTCAAGTTTAGTCCCTGTAAGCGAATTAACTTGTTTTTGTCATATCAAAGCCTTCAAAACTTATTTCTAAGTTATGTAAGGGTTATTTAAGGTATGTTAAGTATATGTTGATGTCCCGGAGTATTTGTCCTATTAAACTGATTACGTTTACGCACCAGTTTGCGAATAAAACTCTAGAAAGCGATGTAGAGTTTGAAATTACATAAAAGTCAAAACATGAAAAATGTAAAACAGTCAAGAAAATCAAGGGCAATGGTGATATATATGCGGATTAGACACCAAAAAAAACACTCAACAAATGGCTAAAATTTAAGTAATGTGTTTAGTGACGGTGTCAAATTCCTAATTGATGGAGAAAGGTCTGGTGGCAAGAAAAGCTGCTTCTAGGAGGTTGTCAAGTATTTTCGCTTAATGATTCCATTCTTGGGTGCTTGGTTTGGCCCTTGTTCCTGTAACTCGAATCCTAACTTGGTATATCCCATTTTAATTTTACACCATTGTGAACCTTACGCCTTTTTTACTCTCTGATCGAGGTTCTCGGCATTGAAAAATCTTCGTAAACTAAATCACACGTGTATATGTTGACATTTAAGAGATATACAGTCAACAAATCAAGGGCAATGGTGATATATATGCGGATTAGACACCAAAAAAAACACACTCAACAAATGGCTACAATTTAAGGAATGTGTTTAGTGACGGCATCAGATTCCTAATTGATGGAGAAAGGTCTGGTGGTAAGAAAAGCTGCTTCTAGGAGGGTGTCAAGTATTTTCGCTCGACGATTCCATTCTTGGGTGGTTGGTTTGGCCCTTGTTCCTGTAACTCGAATCCTATCCCGGTATATCCCATTTTAATTTTACACCATTGTGAACCTTACGCCTTTTTTACTCTCTGATTGAGGTCTCGGCATTGAAAAATCTTCGTAAACTAAATCACACGTGTATATGTTGACATTTAAAAGATATACAGTCAAGAAAATCAAGGGCAATGCTGATATATATGCGGATTAGACACCAAAAAAAATCACTCAACAAATGACTACAATTTAAGGAATGTGTTTAGTGTTGGAACCTTGAGGTTTATACATTGAGAGATACTAAAGTTTAGGGTTGATCTTGTAATATTTAACTAGTTGTTTTGGGTCGGATGTAAGTGTTGGGTTTTGGTGTGATTTCGAGTGGGCCTAGGATGGTCTCGATTCATGTTAGGTAGTATATAAGCAAACCCTTATGATGTTTAGAGGGTTGATCGCTTGATAGAAAGCTAGAGGCCACTCGAGATCTTTTGCATGTCTTGTATCAGTCATCGTTCTAAGGTGAATGCAAGATAGTTTTTCCGATTTGCTTATTGTGTTTATTTTACTTTATTTTTTTCTTGAATCCGCTTGTGTTTGGATTCCGCACTTACACAAGTTAAACTTGATATCATTGAAAGATCCTCTCGGGTTTTACAATTGGTATCAGAGCCAAGAAACCAAGTCTTGGTTCGGTTTTGATATCATTGGATTCAAGAAGGCATTAATTGTTACTGATCTTGTTTGCTAGTGTTTTACAGAATTTCAGTATCATTATTGTGTTCGGATTCAAACTGTTCTTCGCAAATATTGATTAAAGTTGCTGATTTTGGATTGTGATTCATTGTCTAAGGTGTTTGTTGAATTAACGGAAGTTTGTTGAGGATAAAAGATTCAAAGATCTCATATCTTTGAATTTTTGGAAGCTGCTGAAAATCAGGAATCACAGTTACGTTTATCTCACAAGTTTGTTTTGCAGGGTCTCGACTCACATTCAGCTTAGTCTCGACTCAAGATCATCTGTCTCGAGTGCTTATTTCATCCGTCTCGAGTGGAAATAGTGTTCTTGTCTCGACTCGCAACTGCTGTGGTCTCGAGTTGACATCTTTAACTCGAAACCATTTGTCTCGGCTGGCTTCAAGTTTTAATTGTTCCTGATCTCGACTCGCAACATCGGTCTCGACTCAGAATTCAGTTTACTCGAAACAACTGTCTCGACTCAGGATTATATACACTTGCTGATTCAGTCTCGACTCGTGTCTCGACTCGCAACGATATTTACAACGTCATTCAGACTTTGGACTCTTGGACTCTTGAACTTAAATAATTAATTAATCAAAGTGTTGACCTGGCAGCTATGACTAAGCATCAAGAATTGGATTCCATCATTGGAACCACCACTCGTGTTCCCCGGTTGTTAGATGGAAATGAATTCCCTGAGTGGAAGTGGCGTTTCGAAAAACATGTTAAGGTCAAAGATGCAAAAATCTGGCGAAGCATTCTAAGAGGCCCAAGAGAAATTATGATGGATAGTCCTACTGATGCTGGTGTGAAAGTGAAAAGGCCTGTTGATCGGTATACTGAAGAAGATTTTAAAATTGTTGAGGAAGATGATATGGCATTTTCTTACCTGACCATGGCATTGGGACCAGACATTGCTATTGGTTTTCGCACTTGCAAATCTGCTAAGGAATTGTGGGAATCATTAATAGATGTCTATGAAGGCAATGAAGATATGAAAGAGAGTCGTAGAAATCTGCTGAGTCAAAGTTTCAACAATCTTAATCATATATATGGAGAGACTGTTGATAATCAAATTCAGAGATTCGTTAAGTTAGTTACTCAAATGCAGATGGAGGAAATGCACACGTCAAATGCTTCATCTAATAGACAGCTTCTAAATGCTTTACCAAAAAGTTGGGATCATCACGTCGCAATGATCAAGAAAACCAAGGATCTAGCAAGATGTAGCTTATCTGAAATGATTTCTCACATTAAGGCTTGCGAGCTAGATGATAAACAAAGAGAAACAAATTACAAGAATAGCATGTTGGCTGCTGGATTCACTGCAACACCCCCGACATCAAGCAATAATACTGCTTTTGTGTCTCACGCTGGTTTTCAAATGTTCAGCAACTCTGCTTCTGCTAAAGCTACTCCTACCTCACCAAATGTTTACTACTCTGGAACTCCAGCACCTGCTGCTGCTGCACCACCTTCTGCTAATGCTACTGCTGCTGCATCGTCAACTCCCACTGCTAAAAACGAGATGATTGCTTTCTTCTCGCAACAGTCAAAGGAAAATCTTGATATAGCTGCTTCTGTCATAAATTGCTTGAATGCTTTCGTTGCTGGTAAACTTAATCCTCCTAAGTTTTCTATGGATGACTTAGATCAAATTCATCTCGAAGATGTAGAAGAAATGGATATAACCTGGCAGATGGCAATGGCAGTATTTAGAGCCAAAATTTTTTTGAATAAAACCGGGAGAAACAAATGGCAAGGTCTTACATTTACTGGACCCACAAAAATGAAATTTGAGTTTCGCTGCTACAATTGTCATGAACCAGGTCATTTGGCAAGAAACTGTACCAAACCTAGGGTCAATAGTGAACAAACTCCAGCCCAACCTGCTACACCTGCTACACCCAATCGAGAGAGAGCTCTTGTGACCACATCGAATATGTCTGTTGATGCTGCTGCCAGTGGAAGTCCTCAACCTCTGGGATTAGCTCAAGCCTTGGTGGTTCAGCCTGATTCCCACTTTTATTGGAATTCGGAAATTGAGCGACTGAACATCTCAGCTCCAGAGAATCAAGCTGATTCAAACAACATTGCTTTCATGGCCACAGATGATCAAGTTTCAGCACCTGAGGATGAGACTTCAGCACCTGAGGAGGAGATTTCAGCAGAAAATCTTGCTTTCATGACTCAGATTCTTTCAGCTCCAGTCAAAGGTCTCACCAAAGAAGAGGTAATTTCTGTTTTCTGTACTCCTGAATGTAGAGAACGAGTTGAAGCCTATAGAATACACAACGCTGAGCTAATCGAAGATTATAATGACATTAAAAGAAAAAATTTCACTTTGGCTAATAATGAAAAACTCTTTAAGGAGAAAATCGAAGCTCAGCGAAAAGACATCATCCAACTCAAGGATGATGTTAGTGTAAAAACAGCCCAACTCTTCATTGTTCAAGAAAAACTATGCAATGTGACTAAAGAACTGGAGGATATCAGAGATAGATATCAAATAAATGAGCTAAATATTAAAAAATTTGATTCTTCCAGCAAATTAGTCAAAAACCTGTGTGATCAACAGCTAGCATACCAGAAAAGGAAAGGGTTGGGATTGGGTTTTAATCAGGCTCCTCCTCCTTATAATGACAATTATACTTACTTACCTATGACTGAGGAGGAGATGATGAATGAAAGCAAAATGACTTATGGTCCCAAAAACTGTAAGTCATCAGTAAATGTCAGACCTGTTGAAAAACAGGTGGTTAAACCAGTTTGTTTTGTGTCCAAGGGTACTTTTGATCCTAATGTTTCTTCATCATATGCAGATGAAGTACCTGAAGTAAGATGGGGAGATATGTTTGGGAATGAACAACCTTTAGATTCTGATTTTTCTAAATCTACTTTTGATAAAACTGATTCTGGTTGTGTGTTTGGACAATCGTTTTTGAACTCGTTTCATAGTTATGTTTCTTCTTCTTTTGGGCCTGATGTTTTGGGCAAAACTATGAATGCTTGTGATGAATCTTTAAATAATGTGTGTGATCATGGATGTTTTTCAGTAGCTGAAAATTGTGATTCTAATGTATCTAACTCTTCAGCTGATGATAGTGTGACAGGTGAGGTCCCTCAGGACGCATTCAGTGCAACCACTAAAACTTCTTCTCAAGAAAATCAACAGTTTTCTGATTCTTCTTCTGAATCTGTCTCAGTGGACGTCCCTAATGTTGAACCTAGGGGGACCCCATTGGAAACCGAGGTTGAAAAGGAACCTTTATCAAATTCAGATGATACATGTGTTGATGAAATACGTGTTGATGAAGTTTTAACTTCTTCCGAGATTTAAACTGAATCTGATTTTCAAAAGGAAGAAGTGGTTATTTTAAATGAAAAATTGCAAGAAATGGTTTCTGAAAATAAAAGTAATACTGAATCTGAAACATCCTTTCAAAATGATTCTGATAAAGATAAATCTAATCCATCTGAATCTCATACTTGTGCCAGTGTTAGTTCTGATCAACAGGTACCTAAATGCTCAGAAAAGGCACAAGTTAATCAAGCAAGAAACATCAATCAAGCTCATTCTTCTAAACCCAACAGATACACATCTGCTATGAAGCATCAAAACTTTCACAAATTGAAACGTCAAACATGTTTCAATTGTGGAGTTGCTGGACACATCGCCAGAAACTGTGTTCATCTCCCAAGTGTGCAGTCTAAAAATAAATATGCACAAAATCAGAAAGTCAAGCTAAACCGATATCGTTATTCAGAGTCAGTGACGACTGAAAAGTATAAGACAATGAGGAATAATTATCGTAAGGCTAAGCCTTCTGATCAAGATTGGAATGCAGCCAAACGTAGAAATCAAAATCAACAAAAGGATTTTTTAAAAATCAATATAAAGCGTTTGGTAACTACAATTCTCAATGGTCAAATAAGCATTGGAAACCTAAATCTAAGGCCACGCATTCCAATTCGTCTCATACATCTCATAAAAATTCTGCCATTAAAAATCCTTCGAAATTCTTAAATAAAGACAATTTGGTGTGGCAGAGAGTGACTTATTTTGATGCACAAGGGAAACCCAGATCCACTATGGGCTGGGTTCCTAAATCTAACTGATCCCGCTAATCGTGCAGGAACAGCTGTGGAGGACTATCGTGCGCCTCTGGTACATGGATAGTGGCTGTTCCAGGCATATGACGGGAGACTTGTCTCAACTGGTCAATGTAAAAGAATTTGACGGTGGATATGTCTCTTTTGCGGGAGGAGAATCGGGAAGAATCACGTTGAAAGGAACAATGAAAAATGGCGTTTTAAGCTTCGAAAATGTGAATTATGTCCCAGAACTGAAACACAATCTGTTGAGCATTTCACAGATATGTGATCGAGGAAATTCAGTCCATTTTACAAAGAAAGGCTGCTACGTATTGAAGCCATGGATTGTCATTCCCGAAGATTGGTTTTTGATGACAGCTGAGAGACGGGGAAATGCTTATGTCATTGATATGAACAAGAAGCCGTGTGAAGAAGTTACGTGTCTATTTTCGAAGATTTCAGAACATGATGGTTTATTGTGAAATCGTCGTCTTGGACATGTGAATATGAAGAACTTGAATCGTCTTGCCAAAGGTCAACTGGTCCGTGATCTACCAATCAAAGACTTTATGTTGGTAGAAAAGTGTGTTGCTTGTGCAAAAGGGAAAGCACATCGAAAGCCTCATAAATCCAAGCCTACTCCCTCAACCAAAGCTGTGCTTGAATTACTTCACATGGATCTCTTTGGTCCAGTGAATGTGTTAAGTATTGGCAAGAAGGCTTATTGTCTCGTGATAGTCGATGATTTCTCACGCTACACCTGGGTGTATTTTCTAAGTCATAAGAATGAGGCTGCGGGCTTGATCAAACAATTCATTACTCTGGTGGAGAATCAAGCCAGTACGAAAGTAAAGGTTATTCGATCAGACAATGGGACGGAATTCAAAAATGTCACCATGGATACATTCTGTGCTGAAAAGGGAATTAAACAACAGTATAGTGCACCACGAACTCTACAACAGAATGGAGTGGCTGAAAGACGAAATCGTACTCTTATAGAGGCTGCACGTACTATGCTGGCTGATTCGAAGCTTCCTATTTTCTTTTGGGCTGAAGCTGTTAGCACGGCTTGTTACGTCCAGAATCATGCTTTAGTAAACAAACGACATATGAAAACTCCTTATGAGATTCTGGAAGGACGGAAACCTTCGGTTTCACACTTTCGCATCTTTGGCTGTCTATGTGTGTTACTACTTATGGACGCTAATGGAAAGTTTGAAGTCAAAGGGGACGAGTGTTACTTTGTTGGATATGCTAAAGGTTCAGCCTATAGAGTATACAACAAGGTAACTAAAAAGGTTGTCGAGTCGTGCAACATTGAATGGCTCGAGGAAAATGCTACGGACGCTAGAGTTAGACCAGATTGGTTATATGATTATGCTGAATTATTTAAATCGTTTAACATTTTGTCAAGTGTCCCTACAGCTGCAGGTGTGTCTACTCTCAAACAACCGCTATCTTTTGGTGATACTGAAGAAGAAGAACTGGCTGAAGTAAGGTCAAGAAATCATACTATTGACCCGTCGGGAATGGTCTTCACTCGGCACCCTACGCCTCAACAAATGTCCCATCAATCCCCTGAAGGTGCTTCATCAAGTGGTGCTGCACCTAGTGGTTCAGGATCTGCACTATTTCCTGGATCCATTCCTGAAGACTGCATCGTTACAACTCCTTTAGTTCACCATACTGCAGCATCTAATGAGGGGGAGTCTAGCAACACCACTGATGATAATCAAAATGCTTCTACTGAAGACGAGACCGTACCTGACATGGCAATTCCTACAAGTGTCCAACGAAATCACCCTATAGAGAATGTGATTGGTCCTGTAAATGCAGGAGTTTTAACCAGGAGCCAATTAGGAACCATCAATACATGTTTATATTCTTGCTACATCTCACAAATAGAACCTAAAACTGTTGATATAGCTTTGCAGGAACCAGGCAGGGTAGATGCTATGCATGAAGAGCTGAACTAGTTTGAGAAGCTTGGAGTATGGAAACTTGTCGAGTTACCAAAGGGAAAGCGCAAACTTGGAACTAGATGGGTGTTCAGAAACAAGCAAGACTCTGTAGGGGTTATTGTTCGAAATAAAGCAAGACTGGTGGTTCAGGGTCTTCGACATATAGAGGGTCTGGATTATGATGAAGTATATGCTCCGGTTGCCCGACTTGAAGCCATCCGGATCTTCTTAGCCTACGCGTCATATATGGGGTTCACTGTGTATCAGATGGATGTCAAGACAGCGTTTCTATATGGAGATGTGAAGGAAGAAATCTTTGTTGAGCAGCCACCGGGTTTTGTGCATCCAGATCATCCAGAATATGCCTACAAGCTAGACAAGGCATTGTATGGATTACACCAAGCACCACGAGCTTGGTATGCTACTCTAACTGAACATATTTTGGATCATGGGTACACACGTGGCACAATAGACCAGACTCTGTTTATCAAGAAAGTGGGCAAGGATCAGATCTTGGTTCAAATCTATGTCGATGATATTATCTTCGGATCTACAAGTGAGGAGCTTTGCAAGGAGTTTGAGAGAGTTATGAAAAAGAAGTTTGAGATGAGTGCTCTCGGAGAAATGACACTGTTTTTGGGTTTACAAGTCAAACAGAATTCTCAAGGCATTCTTATTCATCAAGGGAAGTATGTGGATGATGTGCTAGCAAAATTCAAGCTTTCAGATGCAAAATCAGCTGAAACACCAATGGCAGAGAGACCGTTATTGACTGAAGATGAAGAAGGATCTTCTGTTGATCAATGTCTGTATAGGTCTATGATCGGGTCGTTGATGTATCTGACAGCTAGCCGTCCGGATATCATGTTTGCTGTCTGCAACTGCGCAAGATATCAGGCTAATCCTAAAACTTCTCATCTTACTGCTGTTAAACGAATCTTTCGGTACCTTAAAGGCCGACCTCGGTTTGGTCTGTGGTATCCGAGGGATTCCAATTTTGACTTGTTTGCGTTTTCTGATAGCAATTTTGGAGGCACTGATAGTGACAGGAAATCTACATCAGCTGGATGTCAATTTCTGGGTGACAGGCTCATTTCTTGGCAATGCAAGAAACAACAAACGGTGGCGATTTCTACAGCTGAAGCTGAGTATGTTTCCGCCTCTGCATCTTGCTCTCAAGTGGTGTGGATGCAACATCAATTGCAGGACTACGGTTTGACTTATCTCAATACTACTATTTACTGCGATAATGATGCTGCAATACAAATTGTTAAAAATCCTGTTTTTCACTCCAAAACCAAGCACATAGACATAAAAGTTCATTTCATTAGAGACTGCTTTGACAGAGGTCTTATTAAACTCGAGCAAATCGACACAGATGCAAATGCTGCCGATTTGTTTACCAAACCTGTCAGCAGCTCAAAATTCAAAGTGCTTGTTGATTTTCTGAAAATGATCTGGTATACCGACTGAGCATGGTTGTTTGTGTTTAAGTAAATTTGTTCATAAAGTTTTCTATTCTTAGGTAGTTTTTATTTATACACAAATTTAGGGGGAGAAATTTTGAAAAATACAAAAACATTGAAAAATTTTGAAAAATACAAAAACATTAAAAATTTAAAAATCCAAAAAGAAACATTGCATGACTGGGAAATGAAATGAATTTTCACATTATGGTCGAGGGCTGACTCATGTAAGACCAGTATCGAAATAGTTTGACTCTAGCACGATGTGTTGGTAGGCTCTATCCTTAAAGACTGGAAACATTGGCTGTGTCTGTTTAGAACTAAATTAGTACATGACCTCAGGAAAGAAAATCACTTGGAATTAGCTCATTTCTATTTGAATGTCTGTATGTTGTCCCGATACACACAATTTTGGTCTAACTCTGAAATCTTCTCTGAAAAAGTCGTGTATCTCCTCTGCTGCATCCAGATATATGCTGACCTGGAGGTGCTAGGCAACGTCAGCTTCTGCTACATCTAGATACATGCTGACCTAGCTATACGTTGTCGCTCTGTAGATCATTTATACACCCGAAAGAGGCCCTCAAGTGCCCAAAAGAAACCCTAGAAACCTATATCAAATTGAAAAAAACTCATTTGATCTGTATATTATATCATCTCTGCTTAAGATCTGTTCTCTTCTCAATCTATTCCCAGTTAAGATTTCAGAGATCTGGATTAGACTTGTGAAATATGTGGTAGGGAAGCTACTTGCATGATAGAGTGTGTTGTTTAATTTTCAGGATATGATTAGTATTTGTCTGGGTGTTCATTGTTAAGAAATCAAAACATGATAAAATTTGTTACAGGCAGTTATATGGAAAAGGTCTAGGGAGATGAGTTTAGGTGGACAAATATACTGGCAATCGTCTAGATCATTCAGTAGTGGATCAGTGTTAATAAGTGAAGTCAAGCCCGAAACCCGTGATTTGATCCCTGAGCAAATTATGATATTTCCTTATTTTATTTTTGTAAATAATATTTCGATATTATTTAATTTTATGTTTGTAGGTTTTGGTCTAATAAAACATGCTCAGGAAGTTGAAGGGTTGTATAAGAAAATATTGATTTTTAAATTGGATTGCTGAAATAATTGAAAAAATATATTTATTTAATAAATCCAAATTTCAAACTGATGAGTGGTCTCGAATCGAGACTGTGGTCTCGGCCCATATCATTAAAGGCCCGGCCCACAGATTTGGGATATTTAAAGGGATCTCGACTCGAGACCCCACTGTGCACTCGAAACAAATCATTGTCACTTTCAAAACTCTCTCTCACTCTCCGGTGATATCTTTTGTTTTTCCGGCGACACTCTGGTCTCGACTTGCTGTTTTGAGTTTATTGAAGGTATTTTGATAGATTTAATGATGATTATCTTGAAGTTTTGCAGGTTTTTGAAGATTTGATGAAGATAGTTTGAACATCATATGAATGTTTGAAGATGCTCATGAACCCTAAATTTGGACATATTTTGGTCTTCAAAAATTTTGAAAGTGTTTTTGGATTTTGATCCAAATTTTAACAGATCAAAAGGTGTTTGGGAGATCTCGACTCAGATTGAAGAAATTTTTAGGGACTCGAGATCTGTGTTTGCGAGTCGCAATCTCTTCTGTCTCGACTGAGGTCTCGAGTCGATGTCATATTGGTCTCGAGTCAAAAACACAGTAGTCTCGGGTGATGCTTTTGTCTCGACTTAGGTCTCGACTCGAAACCTTATGGTCTCGACTTGAAACATTATGGTCTCGAGTGACTTGAAACATCATTGCTGACTTTTGCAATCTGAGTTGTTGATCGATGATCAGCCTGTTGAGTGTTGACCAGATTTGTCTTGTTAATAAACTTCATCAAGTAAGAAATTCTAATGGGATTAATGTTTCTGTTGTGTAGATATGGATCTAAAGTTTATTTCTACGCATAATCAAGTTGGATACTTAGCTGCTCCTCCAGAGAAGCACAAGAGATTGTATACATCGCTGATTAAAGGGTTGAATAGCTGCCGACTGGTTCATGCACTGAGAGATAATCCTGTTGTTTATGAAATTCTTGTTCAAGATTTTTGGAAGACAACAAGATTTGAAGCACAAGGAGCTGACGGAAAGGGAATGATAGAAGCTGAGATTCAGAAGAAGAAGATCGTCATTACTGAGCAAATGATAAGAGAAGTTCTTCAGTTTGGTGATACTGAATCTGATCCAATTGAGCTTCCAAGTGATACTATAGAGGCTACTTTACCTCGTTTGAGCTATGAAGGAAAATATCCGTCACTCGTTAAGAAGTTTCTGCACCCGTATTGGCGTTTGTTGGCACACATGTTTATCTTGTGTATGACAGAAAATCGAGGGGGAACAGATCAACTGAACATTACTCAAACGACTGCTTTCATTGCACTTATTACGAATGAGCCGTTCAACTTCTCGAAGTATATTTTTGAAGGGATGAAGAGAAATGTTACTGTAGTTCGAAAGGATAAATTTATTATGTATCCAAGGTTTTTGCAGATGATTTTCAATGCTCGCTATTCTGATTTGACGCGATCCGGTGATACCTTGGAGCTAAAACCTATGGGTCCTTCTTGTTTTGGTGCTCTCACTACCAAGAAGGGTACAGAAAAGAAATTTGAGGGACGTATTCCATTAGAGAAATTTGGTCAGTTTGCAGAGACTGAAGACGTAGCTGCTGATCCGGTAATAGTACAACCTGTTCCAGTCAATGCAATGGTTGCTGAAGAGCATGATGTTCAGGGTGCTGTTGATAAGGAGCCTGAGACAGAGATATTAACAATTAACTTTGACGATGAGGGCATAGAGATTTTGTGTGATTCAGGAGATGATGAAGTGCTTCCTCCTGAAAAAGAAGCTGAGGTTGCTGTTTCTACTGTTCCGTCTGTGATTACTGCTGAGAGTTTGGCTTTGTTGTTAAAGTCTGTGACTGATAAGATGGGAAATCCTCCTTCCAATCTTACAGTATCAAATGAAGAGCCTAGCGAGAACCCAAAGGATCCTGATTCATTGCCTTTGAAACGGAAAAGGAGGGATCCTCGACTCGGAATGTATGTTGAACAAAACAAAGATCAATCTATGAACATAGCCGAAGATGATGATGGATTGTATGATTTCGATTTTGAGAAGAATGTCACTGACACCACCACCACTACTGAAGATATCTTTGAGTTCAACACTGACACTCAAAGAAATGTTTTGGAGACCCCCACTGCAGATGTTCAGGTTACAAATGTTGATACTGATACTGTTGTTGAGACAATGCCACTTGGTGTTTCTGAATTTGCAGGTCCTTCTAGAGTCGTTCTTGATGTGCCTAGCAGTTCAAGTGGTAAGAGACCTGAAGAGCCGTTTAGAATGCCATTTGATGATGATTCAAGCGATGATGATGATTTCATTAGTATGAGAGAAATGAAGAAACGGTTAATTGTGGTTGAGCAAGATTCAATTCATAAAGACGCCAAGATCATCCAACTTGAAGATACTATAGTGCAAAAGAATCAACAAATTGAACAGCTTCAAGGAGATGTCAGTTTGCTGTTTACTATGGTTTATGATTTACGTGGAAAGTTGGAAAAGAAGTTTGGACAAGAGTTTTCTGATCCGACTGATGTAGAAAACAGAAGAAAAGCCTTTGAAAAGGATGATGCTGAGAGAAGTGCAGCTATGGAACAATATTTCAAAAGAGTTACTGATCCAGTTGCAGACAAAGAAAAGGCTGAGAGAATCAAAAAGAAAAGGGAGTTTGTTATTCTGAAGAACAAGAATCTTAATCCAGATGATGATGATGCTCACGTAACTCATCATTTAATAGATGTTGGTGAAACTCTCTATGATAAAGTTGGAAATAGATCTGGTGTAGTTAGCTGGGGTTTTGATCATGATCGTCGAAGATGGTGGATAAAGAGGAAAGTTGGACCTGTTGAATGGTACAAAAATCCAGCTCAGTTCCAGACTTTCACAAATATTGATTTGACAAACTTGTCTAATTCACCTTATGTGGATGACAAGCCTGGAGGTCATGGTTATTTGTTTTACGAGAGATTGAAGAGGGAGGTTCTTCGTGGTTTTACTTCTATGCATACTGCAGAGTCCATTATTAAACCAGCTAAAGGCGTTAGAGATCCATATACAAACAAGCGAATGAAGATTGTGCACTGGCCAGTAACTGATAAGGAAAAGGTGATTCCTTTGGTGAGAAAGATTCCAAAAGGTGCTTTGAAGTCCTTGCATTTTTGGGCTTTTGATGAGCGTCTAGGGCAAGCAGTAATTGTTTGTGATGATGATGTGAATTTTCGCTTGGTGGATCAAGTTGATTTGTTGAATCTTGCTTATGAAGATCTGGAAGTGTTAGCTCGTCATCAAATTAGAGCTACTGAAAAATATGAAGAAATTGCAAAAGCATGGACTGGTGCTGTTGCTTCAGCCATACATATTCGCACAAAAGGTTTTGGTGGGCTCAAAGATCGTTTGGGTGGTGCTCGTGATAGTTGAAGTCTCAAGACGCTCTATGCATAAACCTAGGGGGAGATTGTTGGAACCTTGAGGTTTATACATTGAGAGATACTAAAGTTTTGGGTTGATCTTGTAATATTTAACTAGTTGTTTTGGGTCGGGTGTAAGTGTTGGGTTTTGGTGTGATCTCGAGTGGGCCTAGGATGGTCTCGATTCATGTTAGGTAGTATATAAGCAAACCCTTATGATGTTTAGAGGGTTGATCGCTTGATAGAAAGCTAGAGGCCACTCGAGATCTTTTCCATGTCTTGTATCAGTCATCGTTCTAAGGTGAATGCAAGATAGTTTTTCCGATTTGCTTATTGTGTTTATTTTACATTATTGTTTTCTTGAATCCGCTTGTGTTTGGATTCCGCACTTACACAAGTTAAACTTGATATCATTGAAAGATCCTCTCGGGTTTTACATTTAGTGACGGCATCAGATTCCTAATTGATGGAGAAAGGTCTGGTGGCAAGAACAGCTGCTTCTAGGAGGGTGTCAAGTATTTTCGCTCGACGATTCCATTCTTGGGTGGTTGGTTTGGCCCTTGTTCCTGTAACACGAATCCTAGCCCGGTATATCCCATTTTAATTTTACACCATTGTGAACCTTACGCCTTTTTTACTCTCTGATCGAGGTTCTCGGCATTTAAAAATCTTCGTAAACTAAATCACACATATATATGTTGACATTTAAGAGATATACAGTCAAGAAAATCAAGGGCAATGGTGATATATATGCGGATTAGACACCAAAAAAAATCACTCAACAAACGGCTACAATTTAAGGAATGTGTTTAGTGACGGCATCAGATTCCTAATTGATGGAGAAAGGTCTGGTGGCAAGAAAAGCTGCTTCTAGGAGGGTGTCAAGTATTTTCGCTCGACGATTCCATTCTTGGGTGGTTGGTTTGGCCCTTGTTCCTGTAACTCGGATCCTAGCTCGGTATATCCCATTTTAATTTTACACCATTGTGAACCTTACGCCGTTTTTACTCTCTGATCGAGGTTCTCGGCATTGAAAAATCTTCGTAAACTAAATCACACATGTATATGTTGACATTTAAGAGATATAAAGTCAAGAAAATCAAGGGCAATGGTGATATACATGAAGATTAGCCACCAAAAAAAACACACTCAACAAATGGCTACAATTTAAGGAATGTGTTTAGTGATGGCATGAGATTCCTAATTGATGGAGAAAGGTCTGGTGGCAAGAAAAGCTGCTTCTAGGAGGGAGTCAAGTATTTTCGCTCGACGATTCCATTCTTGGGTGGTTGGTTTGGCCCTTGTTCCTGTAACTCGAATCCTAGCCCGGTATATCCCATTTTAATTTTACACCATTGTGAACCTTACGCCTTTTTTACTCTCTGATCGAGGTTCTCGGCATTTAAAAATCTTCGTAAACTAAATCACACATATATATGTTGACATTTAAGAGATATACAGTCAAGAAAATCAAGGGCAATGGTGATATATATGCGGATTAGACACCAAAAAAAATCACTCAACAAATGGCTACAATTTAAGGAATGTGTTTAGTGACGGCATCAGATTCCTAATTGATGGAGAAAGGTCTGGTGGCAAGAAAAGCTGCTTCTAGGAGGGTGTCAAGTATTTTCGCTCGACGATTCCATTCTTGGGTGGTTGGTTTGGCCCTTGTTCCTGTAACTCGGATCCTAGCTCGGTATATCCCATTTTGATTTTACACCATTGTGAACCTTACGCCTTTTTTACTCTCTGATCGAGGTTCTCGGCATTGAAAAATCTTCGTAAACTAAATCACACATGTATATGTTGACATTTAAGAGATATACAGTCAAGAAAATCAAGGGCAATGGTGATATATATGCAGATTAGCCACCAAAAAAAAACACACTCAACAAATGGCTACAATTTAAGGAATGTGTTTAGTGATGGCATGAGATTCCTAATTGATGGAGAAAGGTCTGGTGGCAAGAAAAGCTGCTTCTATGAGGGAGTCAAGTATTTTCGCTCGACGATTCCATTCTTGGGTGGTTGGTTTGGCCCTTGTTCCTGTAACTCGAATCCTAGCCCGGTAGATCCCATTTTAATTTTACACCGTTGTGAACCTTACGCCTTTTTACTCTCTGATCGAGGTTCTCGGCATTGAAAAATCTTCGTAAACCAAATCACACGTGTATATGTTGACATTTAAGAGATATACAGTCAAAAAAATCAAGGGCAATGGTGATATATATGCGGATTAGACACCAAAAAAAACACACTCAACAAATGGCTACAATTTAAGGAATTTGTTTAGTGACGGCATCAGATTCCTAATTGATGGAGAAAGTTCTGATGGCAAGAAAGGCTACTTCTAGGAGGTTGTCAAGTGTTTTCGCTCGACGATTCGATTCTTGGGTGGTTGGTTTGGCCCTTGTTCCTGTAACTCGAATCCTAGCTCGGTATATCCCATTTTAAATTTACACCATTGTGAACCTTACGCCTTTTTTACTCTCTGATCGAGGTTCTCGGCATTGAAAAATCTTCGTAAACTAAATCACACGTGTATATGTTGACATTTAAGAGATATACAGTCAAGAAAATCAAGGGTAATGGTGATATATATGCGGATTAGACATCAAAAAAACACACTCAACAAATGGCAACAATTTAAGGAATGTGTTTAGTGACGGTATCAGATTCCTAATTGATGGAGAAAGGTCTGGTGGTAAGAAAAGCTGCTTCTAGGAGGTTGTCAAGTGTATTCGCTCGACGATTCCATTCTTGAGTGGTTGGTTTGGCCCTTATTCCTTTAACTCGAATCCTAGCCCGGTATATCCCATTTTAATTTTACACCATTGTAAACCTTACGCCTTTTTTACTCTCTGATCGAGGTTCTCGGCATTAAAAATCTTCGTAAACTAAATCACACGTGTATATGTTGACATTTAAGAGATATACAGTCAAGAAAATCAAGGGCAATGGTGATATATATGCGGATTAGACACCAAAAAAAACACTCAACAAATGGCTAAAATTTAAGTAATGTGTTTAGCGACGGCGTCAAATTCCTAATTGATGGAGAAAAGTCTGGTGGCAAGAAAAGCTGCTTCTAGGAGGTTGTCAAGTATTTTCGCTTGATGATTCCATTCTTGGGTGGTTGGTTTGGCCCGTGTTCCTGTAACTCGAATCCTAACTTGGTATATGCCATTTTAATTTTACACCATTGTGAACCTTACGCCTTTTTTACTTTCTGATCGAGGTTCTCAGCATTGAAAAATCTTCGTAAACTAAATCACACGTGTATATGTTGACATTTAAGAGATATACAGTCAACAAATCAAGGGCAATGGTGATATATATGCGGATTAGACACCAAAAAAACACACTCAACAAATGGCTACAATTTAAGGAATGTGTTTAGTGATGGCATCAGATTCCTAATTGATGGAGAAAGGTCTGGTGGTAAGAAAAGCTGCTTCTAGGAGGGTGTCAAGTATTTTCGCTAGACGATTCCATTCTTGGGTGGTTGGTTTGGCCCTTGTTCCTGTAACTCGAATCCTAGCCCGGTATATCTCATTTTAATTTTACACCATTGTGAACCTTACGCCTTTTTTACTCTCTGATCGAGGTTCTCGGCATTGAAAAATCTTCGTAAACTAAATCACACGTGTAAAAGTTGACATTGAAGAGATATACAGTCATGAAAATCAAGGGCAATGGTGATATATATATGCGGATTAGACACCAAAAACAAACACACTCAACAAATGGCTACAATTTAAGGAATGTGTTAAGTGACGGCATCAGATTCATAATTGATGGAGAAAGGTCTGGTGGCAAGAAAAGTTGCTTCTAGGAGGGTGTCAAGTATTTTCACTCGACGATTCCGTTCTTGGGTGGTTGGTTTGGCCCTTGTTCCTGTAACTCGAATCCTAGCCCGGAATATTCCATTTTAGTTTTACACCATTGTAAACCTTACGCCTTTTTTACTCTCTGATCGAGGTTCTTGGCATTGAAAAATCTTCGTAAACTAAATCACACGTGTATATGTTGACATTTAAGAGATATACAGTCAAGAAAATCAAGGGCAATGGTGATATATATGCGGATTAGACACCAAAAATAAAACACTCAGCAAATGGCTACGATTTAAGGAATGTGTTTGGTGACGGCATCAGATTCCTAATTGATGGAGAAAGGTCTGGTGGTAACAAAAGCTGCTTCTAGGAGGGTGTCAAGTATTTTCGCTCGACGATTCCATTCTTGGGTGGTTGGTTTGGCCGTTGTTCATGTAACCCGAATCCTAGCCCGGTATATCCCATTTTAATTTTACACCATTGTGAACTATACGCCTTTTTTACTCTCTGATCGAGGTTCTCGGCATTGAAAAATCTTCGTAAACTAAATCACCCGTGTATATGTTGACATTTAAGAGATATACAGTCAAGAAAATCAAGGGCAATGGTGATATATATGCGGATTAGGCACCAAAATTAAAACAATCAACAAATGGCTATAATTTAAGGAATGTGTTTAGTGACGGCGTCAGATTCCTAATTGATGGAGAAAGGTCTGGTGGCAAGAAAAGCTGCTTCTAGGTGGTTGTCAAGTATTTTCGCTCGACGATTCCATTCTTGGGTGGTTGGTTTGGCCCTTGATCCTGTAACTCGAATCCTAGCCCGGTATATCCCATTTTGATTTTACACCATTGTGAACCTTACGCCTTTTTTACTCTTTGATCGAGGTTCTCGGCATTGAAAAATCTTCGTAAACTAAATCCACGTGTATATGTTGACATTTAAGAGATATACAGTCAAGAAAATCAAGGGCAATGGTGATATATATATGCGGATTAGACACCAAAAAAAAACACACTCAACAAATGGCTACAATTTCAGGATTGTGTTTAGTGACGGCATCAGATTCCTAATTGATGGAGAAAGGCCTGGTGGCAAGAAAAGCTGCTTCTAGGAGGGTGTCAAGTATTTTCGCTCGACGATTCCATTATTGGGTTGTTGGTTTGGCCCATGTTCCTGAAACTCGAATCCTAGCCCAGTATATCCCAATTTAATTTTACACCATTGTGAACCTTACGCCTTTTTTACTCTCTGATCGAGGTTCTCGGCATTGAAAAATCTTCGTAAACTAAATGACACGTGTATATGTTGACATTTAAGAGATATACAGTTAAGAAAATCAAGGGCAATGGTGATATATATGCGGATTAGACACCAAAAAAAAACACTCCTCAAATGGCTACATTTTAAGGAATGTGTTTAGTGACGGCATCAGATTCCTAACTGATGGAGAAAGGTCTGGTGGAAAGAAAAGCTGCTTCTAGGAGGTTGTCAAGTATTTTCGCTCGACGATTCCATTCTTGGGTGGTTGGTTTGGCCCTTGTTCCTGTAACTCGAATCCTAGCTCGGTATATCCCATTTTAATTTTACACCATTGTGAAACTTACGCCTTTTTTACTCTCTGATCGAGGTTCTCGACATTGAAAAATCTTCGTAAACTAAATCACACGTGTATATGTTGACATTTAAGAGATATACAGTCAAGAAAATCAAGGGCAATGGTGATATATATGGGGATTAGACACCAAAAAAAACACACTCAACAAATGGCTACAATTTAAGGAATGTGTTTAGTAACGGCATCAGATTCCTAATTGATGGAGAAAGGTCTGGTGGAAAGAAAAGTTGCTTCTAGGAGGGTGTCAAGTGTTTTCGCTCGACGATTCCGTTCTTGGGTGGTTGGTTTGGCCCTTGTTCCTGTAACTCGAATCCTAGCCCGGTATATCCCATTTTAATTTTACACCATTGTGAACCTTACGCCTTTTTTACTCTCTGATCAGGGTTCTCGACATTGAAAAATCTTCGTAAACTAAATCACACATGTATATGTTGACATTTAAGAGATATACAGTCAAGAAAATCAAGGGCAATGGTGATATATATGCAGATTAGCCACCAAAAAAAACACACTCAACAAATGGCTACAATTTAAGAAATGTGTTTAGTGATGGCATGAGATTCCTAATTAAAGGAGAAAGGTCTGGTGGCAAGAAAAGCTGCTTCTAGGAGGGAGTCAAGTATTTTCGCTCGACGATTCCATTCTTGGGTGGTTGGTTTGGCCCTTGTTCCTGTAACTCGAATCCTAGCCCGGAATATCCCATTTTAATTTTACACCGTTGTGAACCTTACGCCTTTTAACTCTCGGATCGAGGTTCTCGGCATTGAAAAATCTTCGTAAACTAAATCACACGTGTATATGTTGACATTTAAGAGATATACAGTCAAAAAAATCAAGGGCAATGGTGATATATATGCGGATTTGACACCAAAAAAAACACACTCAACAAATGGCTACAATTTAAGGAATTTGTTTAGTGACGGCATCAGATTCCTAATTGATGGAGAAAGTTCTGATGGCAAGAAAGGCTACTTCTAGGAGGTTGTCAAGTGTTTTCGCTCGACGATTCGATTCTTGGGTGGTTGGTTTGGCCCTTGTTCCTGTAACTCGAATCCTAGCCCTGTATATCCCATTTTAAATTTACACCATTGTGAACCTTACGCCTTTTTTACTCTCTGATCGAGGTTCTCGGCATTGAAAAATCTTCGTAAACTAAATCACACGTGTATATGTTGACATTTAAGAGATATACAGTCAAGAAAATCAAGGGTAATGGTGATATATATGCGGATTAGACATCAAAAAAACACACTCAACAAATGGCAACAATTTATGGAATGTGTTTAGTGACGGCATCAGATTCCTAATTGATGGAGAAAGGTCTGGTGGTAAGAAAAGCTGCTTCTAGGAGGTTGTCAAGTGTATTCGCTCGACGATTCCATTCTTGAGTGGTTGGTTTGGCCCTTATTCCTGTAACTCGAATCCTAGCCCGGTATATCCCATTTTAATTTTACACCATTGTGAACCTTACGCCTTTTTTACTCTCTGATCGAGGTTCTCGGCATTAAAAATCTTCGTAAACTAAATCACACGTGTATATGTTGACATTTAAGAGATATACAGTCAAGAAAATCAAGGGCAATGGTGATATATATGCGGATTAGACACCAAAAAAAACACTCAACAAATGGCTAAAATTTAAGTAATGTGTTTAGCGACGGCGTCAAATTCCTAATTGATGGAGAAAAGTCTGGTGGCAAGAAAAGCTACTTCTAGGAGGTTGTCAAGTATTTTCGCTTGATGATTCCATTCTTGGGTGGTTGGTTTGGCCCGTGTTCCTGTAACTCGAATCCTAACTTGGTATATGCCATTTTAATTTTACACCATTGTGAACCTTACGCCCTTTTTACTTTCTGATCGAGGTTCTCAGCATTGAAACATCTTCGTAAACTAAATCACACGTGTATATGTTGACATTTAAGAGATATACAGTCAACAAATCAAGGGCAATGGTGATATATATGCGGATTAGACACCAAAAAAAAAAGCACTCAACAAATGGCTACAATTTAAGGAATGTGTTTAGTGACGGCATCAGATTCCTAATTGATGGAGAAAGGTCTGGTGGTAAGAAAAGCTGCTTCTAGGAGGGTGTCAAGTATTTTCGCTAGACGATTCCATTCTTGGGTGGTTGGTTTGGCCCTTGTTCCTGTAACTCGAATCCAAGCCCGGTATATCCCATTTTAATTTTACACCATTGTGAACCTTACGCCTTTTTTACTCTCTGATCGAGGTTCTCGGCATTGAAAAATCTTCGTAAACTAAATCACACGTGTATAAGTTGACATTTAAGAGATATACAGTCAAGAAAATCAAGGGCAATGGTGATATATATATATATGCGGATTAGACACCAAAAACAAACACACTCAACAAATGGCTACAATTTAAGGAATGTGTTTAGTGACGGCATCAGATTCATAATTGATGGAGAAAAGTCTGGTGGCAAGAAAAGCTGCTTCTAGGAGGGTGTCAAGTATTTTCACTCGACGATTCCGTTCTTGGGTGGTTGGTTTGGCCCTTGTTCCGGTAACTCGAATCCTAGCCCGGAATATCCCATTTTAGTTTTACACCATTGTGAACCTTACGCCTTTTTTACTCTCTGATCGAGGTTCTTGGCATTGAAAAATCTTCGTAAACTAAATCACACGTGTATATGTTGACATTTAAGACATATACAGTCAAGAAAATCAAGGGCAATGGTGATATATATGCGGATTAGACACCAAAAATAAAACACTCAGCAAATGGCTACGATTTAAGGAATGTGTTTGGTAACGGCATCAGATTCCTAATTGATGGAGAAAGGTCTGGTGGTAAGAAAAGCTGCTTCTAGGAGGGTGTCAAGTATTTTCGCTCGACGATTCCATTCTTGGGTGGTTGGTTTGGCCGTTGTTCCTATAACCCGAATCCTAGCCCGGTATATCCCATTTTAATTTTACACCATTGTGAACTATACGCCTTTTTTACTCTCTGATCGAGGTTCTCGGCATTGAAAAATCTTCGTAAACTAAATCACCCGTGTATATGTTGACATTTATGAGATATACAGTCAAGAAAATCAAGGGCAATGGTGATATATATGCGGATTAGGCACCAAAAATAAAACAATCAACAAATGGCTATAATTTAAGGAATGTGTTTAGTGACGGCGTCAGATTCCTAATTGATGGAGAAAGGTCTGGTGGCAAGAAAAGCTGCTTCTAGGAGGTTGTCAAGTATTTTCGCTCGACGATTCCATTCTTGGGTGGTTGGTTTGGCCCTTGATCCTGTAACTCGAATCCTAGCCCGGTATATCCCATTTTGATTTTACACCATTGTGAACCTTACGCCTTTTTTACTCTATGATCGAGGTTCCCGGCATTGAAAAATCTTCTTAAACTAAATCCACGTGTATATGTTGACATTTAAGAGATATACAGTCAAGAAAATCAAGGGCAATGGTGATATATATATGCGGATTGGACACCAAAAAAAAACACACTCAACAAATGGCTACAATTTCAGGAATGTGTTTAGTGACGGCATCAGATTCCTAATTGATGGAGAAAGGTCTGGTGGCAAGAAAAGTTGCTTCTAGGAGGGTGTCAAGTATTTTCGCTCGACGATTCCATTCTTGGGTTGTTGGTTTGGCCCTTGTTCCTGAAACTCGAATCCTAGCCCAGTATATCCCATTTTAATTTTACACCATTGTGAACCTTACGCCTTTTTTACTCTCTGATCGAGGTTCTCGGCATTGAAAAATCTTCGTAAACTAAATGACACGTGTATATGTTGACATTTAAGTGATATACAGTTAAGAAAATCAAGGGCAATGGTGATATATATGCGGATTAGACACCAAAAAAAAACACTCCACAACTGGCTACAATTTAAGGAATGTGTTTAGTGACGGCATCAGATTCCTAACTGATGGAGAAAGATCTGGTGGAAAGAAAAGCTGCTTCTAGGAGGTTGTCAAGTATTTTCGCTCGACGATTCCATTCTTGGGTGGTTGGTTTGGCCCTTGTTCCTGTAACTCGAATCCTAGCTCGGTATATCCCATTTTAATTTTACACCATTGTGAAACTTACGCCTTTTTTACTCTCTGATCGAGGTTCTCGATGTCACACCCCGACCACGTGGAACATACAAAACGTGGCGGAAATATCGGGGAGTGTTGTAACAGAATTAATCGTTTCAAATCCATGGCAATTGAAGTTTCGTTTTATTGATTAAAAGTGTTACAATGTCTTAACAAACAAAGCAATACAACATAATTAACTAGTCTTGTATCTTTTATTGTCACTAAAGCCCAAGTCTGCCTATATGTATCTTGATCATCTTATGCAACAGTTCCTGAAAAACACATGTGAAAATAGGTACGTCAGCATAAAAATGCCTGTGAGATACATAGGTTTTGTGAAAATAAGATTCATGACTTATGTTTGAGAAAATGTTTAGTCATGAACCTTGTTATTTGCTTTGTCTTTTAAATCATTTGAAAAACGATAAGATCAGATGATAAGTATAAAATAAATGTAAGGTTAAATGAATAACCAAGTAAAATGTGTTTGCATAAAATAAGTTGTTTATAAATTTATGTCTTGTTAAAAGTATGTTATTTGTATGAAATGTTCTATGTCTCAAACTGAAATGATTCAAATAACGTTGCGACATGTAATACCATACAAACACTTATATTTAGGAAGTACCAGCGGCGTATCCACCATGCTTGTATCATATTACACACGCATCGTTACTTAATCACTTAATCAATCCAAACCAAACAATATAAAATGTTCATGTCAAGATGTAAATCATGTCAAAATGTCTATGTCAAATATCCATGTCAAATGTCTATGTCAAATATCCATGTCAAATGTCTATGTCAAATATCCATGTCAAATGTCTATGTCAAAATGTCATGTATGGCAAGTGAAATGTCTCAACTAAACCATATGCACAACAACAAAGTATTGAAGTAAAACTTGGTTTAAATCAAAGCTATGTTTTGTGTAAATGCATGCAACTATTTAATATGAACATTTATGCGGTATTGTGAATATGCATACATCCAAGCCTGGCGACTGTGGTGATAAACCCTTTAAACAAATTAAAGGTCTATCTGTCTTAATATCAACGAATTCGGTCATTCCTTTCATCCCCTTTCCCTGGGACGTCCGGAACGGGAGTTGTCAATTCCTATGGTACCACTACCTACTAACGAACGGCATGATCGGTGTTAATGAATGTATTGTCCCATGTAAATAAACCAAATGTCATACCAAAATGTAAGCATGTGATGAAAACAATGTACTAAGTATGCACGCAACGGACATACATAGCATAAAATGTAAATGTAAAACGATGTACTAAGTATGAACTAAATGGACATACATAGCATAAAACACAATGAGATCATGTACTATAATGTACTAACGAACATAGCAGTATATGATGTGAAAACAGGAAAGCCGGAAAGTAACAAGTAGGCACATGTGTTCCACCCCAAATCAGTTTGGAAAAACAGTAAAAGAGGGGTCTATGTACTCACTTGAGATTGTTCAGTTGTCAAAAGATAACCACCAAGTAATGCTATAGATCTCGGAATCAAACGGCACCTAATATAGGTAACTATGTTAATAAACCGGACCTAAATCGGAAGATTGGATAGAATGAGGTTTCGTAAACCAAACGAGTGTAGAGACTCGTGTCATTTGGTTTAACAAAGCCTACATACTAAATGAAACTTAACATAATTGTTTACGACCCATTTCGACCCGTTTAGGTAGCTTATGCTACTTTAACGCGTCGTTCGCGTGAAACGCGTTCGGACCGCCTAACTAGTCCTATGACAAGTATTATATGCCTAAACATGTTACATAATCAGTTACGTGACAAAAGTTTAGGTTACATATGCTACATTACCAATTATGTATGAAAAGGGTATTCTGGTAATTTACCTAAGGCATATAAACTACCTATCATACAACTACTTAAACGATGTGACAATAGGGTATAACCTCGGAAGGTTATTCCCTACCTACTATGGTCACCTACTGTGTTTGGTCGGATCCTAATGATCGACCAAACTGGGTCGGGTTCGAGGTATAAGCGATTTATTAGATCGCTTATCCTACGACCCTAGACAACGTGGTAATCAGTAGGCATAGTCCCAAGGGACTATAACCAACGTGATTACACTCACGTTGCGAAGTTCAAACGAACTTCGCATTGACCATTACTGGTCAACGCTGAAAGTCAAACAAAGTTTGACTTTCTGACTCGAAAAGCAGTAAAAATAAGGAAAAGAACGAAAGAATACTTACCCAGGGTCCCCGAATGCTAATCGTGATCGAATAGCTCAGGTATGAAGCGAAAACCTCAACTTAGAGCATTTGGATCAGATTTGGTGGGTTTTGAATGGAAGGGGGGTTGGGTATTTATAGTAAACGGTCCACCGTTAGGATCGTTTCTCGTAGTACGTGATCGAATCCAAGGCGTACACTTGTCGGGATGTTATGGTGCCTCAATTTGCTCACCACCATAAGGTATTGACACTTGGAAGTGGGATTAGGAGTGCAAAACAGCTGCAACCAGCTGTTTAATACATTTAATCTGGTCTGATAGTGGGAAGCGGCCCGCTTCAGGATTAGCCAAAGACAATGCGGGCCGCTTGGGCCTTCTGATCCGCACAAAACTTTCAAAAATGGCAGTTTCAGTCCCTGCACGCGTTTAAGGCCATTTCCGACACTTCTAAGGCCCGTAAAGCCAACTTTAAGGCCCTAAAATGTTTCCTAAACATTGTGGACATGAAACATGCTCAAAAATATGCCGGATGATGGTTCGTTTGGTCGTACGAACGCGATGTTCGCTTAATTACGACGGAATGCGCATAAGCGCGAAAAACGATCCAAATGATGAAACGAATGGATTTTTCTTAAGGCGAACACTAAAATATAATGTAGTCATGCTTACATAAATTTTTGGATGTCCAGATGTATTCAGAACGTAAGTTATGCGCGAAAATGCAAACTTGTGCACTTTTTGACACTTTTAGTCCCTGAATGACACAAAAGTTTATTTTAGCACACCGAACCCCTCAAAGCCTATTTCTAAGCTTTGTAAAGGATATTTATGGTATGTTTAACTTATGGTCATGTTCCGGAAGGTCTGTTACAGTTCAAATTGGCATACTTTCGCAGTTTGTCAACTTTAGTCCCTGTAGCGATTTAACTTTGATTTCACCACACCAAACCTTCCAAAACTTATATCTAAGTTATGTAAAGGTTATTTTAGGTATGTTAAACCTATTTCACTATTCCGGAGTGTTTGTTGCATTAAACTGGTTATATTTACGCATTAGTGCGCGTATAACCTTCCAGAAAGCGATTTAGAGTTTGAAATTGAACCGAAATTGATATGTGCAAATGATACACATATTTTTACAAATCCCAAGTATGAAATACAATATTTCATTGGTTTGGTATTTGTTTGATGGCCGTGGAGGCACAGGTGTTACAGTCTCCCCTACTTTAGGAAATTTCGTCCCGAAATTTATTTAGAGGAAACTTGTGAGAGTCTAAAACATGGAGTTGAAAAGATCGAACAACATTTGCTAGGGTTCTGAACTTCTAGTAACTTTAATAACATCATGCTTGCAATGTAAGAGGGACACTTATATACAAGTATATAAAGCGTCATTGGTGCGTCCACCGTACCTCCATTACATCGTTATCATTTTGTTATTGTTGTCGCTATCGGTTCTTACACATAATAAATCTTACTGGGTTTCTGTGCATTGAATTTCACAATTATGTAGGCCTCCATAATTACGTAATTCCTTGTACAGTCCGCACAGTCTATTTTATAATGTGTAGTGTAAAACCAAATGAACAATCCTGTGATGAGTGTAACTAGACTGCCATAGAGTCCTTTAGACTAAATCAATAAATGATTTAAATAGACTATCCAGGAGTCTGTTCAGTTACATCACTAGATGTCATTCTTTAACCAAATTGTGAATCAATCTTTTTGACTAGACCACTAAAGGGTCCCTTATGAATAAAGGAGTGGTACTATATAATCCAAGGGTCTTAACTATTTCATAGAAGCCCATTTAAGGATTAAAGGTAGTACCTTTTGAATATCCTGCTACGAATCCCTCATATGAAGATATGAAAGATCCTGCAAGGATTTGGATAAAGAATATCCAGAGTATTAAAAACACAAAAATGCATAAAAGAAAACACAAAATGCATAACACATAGTCGTATAACCACAAAGATTGTTTATTTATTTGTCTTGTTAATTGCGTACATGCATTTAAAGCACACTAGTAATCCATTCCGTGGATTTCATTTGGTACTTTAAACGTTATCAAGAATCTAACTATAAAGATAGAAAGATTCAAAAAGAAAATTCGATTTCGATTATTAGGAACCGAAGTGTTCGAATGAAGGTACATCAGGAATCCAATTAAGGAATCTGATTTTGGATGATGATCATCCACAAGGGTCTAATTGTGAAGATAAAAAGATCCCTTATGGATTTTTGAAGTTGAAGATGTTTCGATACATTGCACTGGACGTGCTTATGTCAAAACATGAAGTAAAAATGCTTATGAAATTGAGATGCTAGATATGCCAAGGCGACATATGAAGCAGAATTTTGAAGGTTAAGTCAATGTATAAGGAAAATATTTTTGAAAACTATGCATGGGGTTCTTTTAAGAAAAAAGGTGTTTAACGTTTTTGAAACCTTATATATAATACTTTTGAAATCATAAAGTAGGTGTATTAGGTAGATATATTTACAAAAATGTTTTAAAATCATGCGAGATGAATTTTGAAATTATGTATAAGGTTTTTGAAAGACATGAATGATGCTTTTCGAAATCATGCACTTGATAAGAAAATGTATTGTGTTAATATTGTCTTCAGACTATATGAAATATTTTGAAATTAGAAAGGTTGGTTTTGATAACATGGCCAATGTTTTTGAAATAACATAGACAATGCATCTAGAAAAATTGTTTTCAAACTATATGAAATATTTTGAGATCATGAAGATTGTTTTTGAAATACTTGTACCGTGTATGTTGAAAAATCAAAACGTAATGGGTATGAGATTTGGAAATACCCTCAGTTATCTAACCAAGGATTCCAAGGCACAGATGTGCAGAAGCATGATTACTCATAATGTCACTTTATTTTCCGTACTTTGTTTCTTAGAGTGAAACGAGTACTTAAAATTTTTGAAGGAATCATGAGCGATCATTTGAGAGAGAGAATGACCAGAGTAGTTTGTAAGGAACATCGTTCCTTAATGTAGGTATTATAGGGAAAAGCCATAAACACATGTAATTATACTTGTATTTCAGAATTGCGAACAACTTTTATTTATGAACAAAACATATTGTTTCACAATACACGAAAACAAAAGAAACAAAGGCATAAGACAGCATCATCCTTTGTTCAGCCGAATGCTCATCCAAGGTTTGGATTTGCACTGACTATCTTCGGGCAGTTGTTCCTAAAATGGCTCGTATCGCCACAGTTGTAGCAAGTACCACGCGGGAAACGAGCTTGAGTAGGGTTGACTTGTGGTCGGTTAGCAGTAAGGTTTGTAACAGCTTTGTGTTGGGCAACAAAGCGGCATGTATTAATCAGATGTCCCCACCGTCCACAGTAGGTACATTTGGAGCAGGGTATGAGGTTTAAATGATGACGGTTACATCGCTTGCACCATGGGGCAGCTCCCAAGTACGGCTTCCTAGCTGGTGGCATCGCTACCTGACTAGGTCCCGCTTGATTAGGTGTAACCGCTGCGGGTTTCATTGAAGCCTTACGCTTCCTTGATTTTGGTGCAGGCTTGACTTCCGCCGCCTTCGATGGTTCTTGAGTGGCTTCATTGTCGAGATGAGAGACTTCATTGTTGAGACGAGCCATGGAAATGCCTAGATCCACAGACTTCAGTATCACCTCGCCTATTTGCTGGGCAAATTTGGCTGTTTGCTCGGACATTTGACCAGTGCTGAGAGGAATAGACATTCTAGAAGAAAATGAAAGACAGAGGAAGAAACGAGTGAAAGGTTATTGGATAATCAATACAGAATGGTAACGAATGAAAATTGTGATCATTTGTTTGTTACCTAAGGCAAACAAATGAGACGGTGAGTAATCAAAATAAATGGGTCAATATAATGTATCGCGAAGACATGCTCGCCTATAAGTGAACACTCATCCCAAGAATTCCCAGGTAAGCACAACTGGTCTCGCGTCTGATGAGATGTATACGAAGTGCTTGCCTAGACAGAAAACCCAGAATACAGGCATTCACCCTTCCAGTTTGCACGTGTTCACATTATTTAAAACCCAAAACCTTGACGAAATTTTGAAAACTCAAAGGGGTTCAAAACCATATAATAGAGAGTTCAAAACCTTACAATAGAGGGTTCAAAACCTAGTAATTAATCATCCTAGAACAGATGATTAGTTTTCAATGCGGTTTTGAAATTTATGTTCTTGTTGCGGTCGTCGCCTAAGGATAGGTGACGGTATTGTTTTATGACTACACGCAAGTAAACTCGCGTTAGGGTCCTAAGAAGGTTATAGACTAGGTCAAAGCATTACTAATAACCTAATTCCCTATAACCATTGGCTCTGATACCATCTTTTCTGTCACACCCCGACCACGTGGAACATACAAAACGTGGCGGAAATATCGGGGAGTGTTGTAACAGAATTAATCGTTTCAAATCCATGGCAATTGAAGTTTCGTTTTATTGATTAAAAGTGTTACAATGTCTTAACAAACAAAGCAATACAACATAATTAACTAGTCTTGTATCTTTTATTGTCACTAAAGCCCAAGTCTGCCTATATGTATCTTGATCATCTTATGCAACAGTTCCTGAAAAACACATGTGAAAATAGGTACGTCAGCATAAAAATGCCTGTGAGATACATAGGTTTTGTGAAAATAAGATTCATGACTTATGTTTGAGAAAATGTTTAGTCATGAACCTTGTTATTTGCTTTGTTTTTTAAATCATTTGAAAAACGATAAGATCAGATGATAAGTATAAAATAAATGTAAGGTTAAATGAATAACCAAGTAAAATGTGTTTGCATAAAATAAGTTGTTTATAAATTTATGTCTTGTTAAAAGTATGTTATTTGTATGAAATGTTCTATGTCTCAAACTGAAATGATTCAAATAACGTTGCGACATGTAATACCATACAAACACTTATATATAGGAAGTACCAGCGGCGTATCCACCATGCTTGTATCATATTACACACGCATCGTTACTTAATCATTTAATCAATCCAAACCAAACAATGTAAAATGTTCATGTCAAGATGTAAATCATGTCAAAATGTCTATGTCAAATATCCATGTCAAATGTCTATGTCAAATATCCATGTCAAATGTCTATGTCAAATATCCATGTCAAATGTCTATGTCAAAATGTCATGTATGGCAAGTGAAATGTCTCAACTAAACCATATGCACAACAACAAAGTATTGAAGTAAAACTTGGTTTAAATCAAAGCTATGTTTTGTGTAAATGCATGCAACTATTTAATATGAACATTTATGCGGTATTGTGAATATGCATACATCCAAGCCTGGCGACTGTGGTGATAAACCCTTTAAACAAATTAAAGGTCTATCTGTCTTAATATCAACGAATTCGGTCATTCCTTTCATCCCCTTTCCCTGGGACGTCCGGAACGGGAGTTGTCAATTCCTATGGTACCACTACCTACTAACGAACGGCATGATCGGTGTTAATGAATGTATTGTCCCATGTAAACAAACCAAATGTCATACCAAAATGTAAGCATGTGATGAAAACAATGTACTAAGTATGCACGCAACGGACATACATAGCATAAAATGTAAATGTAAAACGATGTACTAAGTATGAACTAAATGGACATACATAGCATAAAACACAATGAGATCATGTACTATAATGTACTAACGAACATAGCAGTATATGATGTGAAAACAGGAAAGCCGGAAAGTAACAAGTAGGCACATGTGTTCCACCCCAAATCAGTTTGGAAAAACAGTAAAAGAGGGGTCTATGTACTCACTTGAGATTGTTCAGTTGTCAAAAGATAACCACCAAGTAATGCTATAGATCTCGGAATCAAACGGCACCTAATATAGGTAACTATGTTAATAAACCGGACCTAAATCGGAAGATTGGATAGAATGAGGTTTCGTAAACCAAACGAGTGTAGAGACTCGTGTCATTTGGTTTAACAAAGCCTACATACTAAATGAAACTTAACATAATTGTTTACGACCCATTTCGACCCGTTTAGGTAGCTTATGCTACTTTAACGCGTCGTTCGCGTGAAACGCGTTCAGACCGCCTAACTAGTCCTATGACAAGTATTATATGCCTAAACATGTTACATAATCAGTTACGTGACAAAAGTTTAGGTTACATATGCTACATTACCAATTATGTATGAAAAGGGTATTCTGGTAATTTACCTAAGGCATATAAACTACCTATCATACAACTACTTAAACGATGTGACCATAGGGTATAACCTCGGAAGGTTATTCCCTACCTACTATGGTCACCTACTGTGTTTGGTCGGATCCTAATGATCGACCAAACTGGGTCGGGTTCGAGGTATAAGCGATTTATTAGATCGCTTATCCTACGACCCTAGACAACGTGGTAATCAGTAGGCATAGTCCCAAGGGACTATAACCAACGTGATTACACTCACGTTGCGAAGTTCAAACGAACTTCGCATTGACCATTACTGGTCAACGCTGAAAGTCAAACAAAGTTTGACTTTCTGACTCGAAAAGCAGTAAAAATAAGGAAAAGAACGAAAGAATACTTACCCAGGGTCCCCGAATGCTAATCGTGATCGAATAGCTCAGGTATGAAGCGAAAACCTCAACTTAGAGCATTTGGATCAGATTTGGTGGGTTTTGAATGGAAGGGGGGTTGGGTATTTATAGTAAACGGTCCACCGTTAGGATCGTTTCTCGTAGTACGTGATCGAATCCAAGGCGTACACTTGTCGGGATGTTATGGTGCCTCAATTTGCTCACCACCATAAGGTATTGACACTTGGAAGTGGGATTAGGAGTGCAAAACAGCTGCAACCAGCTGTTTAATACATTTAATCTGGTCTGATAGTGGGAAGCGGCCCGCTTCAGGATTAGCCAAAGACAATGCGGGCCGCTTGGGCCTTCTGATCCGCACAAAACTTTCAAAAATGGCAGTTTCAGTCCCTGCACGCGTTTAAGGCCATTTCCGACACTTCTAAGGCCCGTAAAGCCAACTTTAAGGCCCTAAAATGTTACCTAAACATTTTGGACATGAAACATGCTCAAAAATATGCCGGATGATGGTTCGTTTGGTCGTACGAACGCGATGTTCGCTTAATTACGACGGAATGCGCATAAGCGCGAAAAACGATCCAAATGACGAAACGAATGGATTTTTCTTAAGGCGAACACTAAAATATAATTTAGTCATGCTTACATAAATTTTTGGATGTCCAGATGTATTCAGAACGTAAGTTATGCGCGAAAATGCAAACTTGTGCACTTTTTGACACTTTTAGTCCCTGAATGACACAAAAGTTTATTTTAGCACACTGAACCCCTCAAAGCCTATTTCTAAGCTTTGTAAAGGATATTTATGGTATGTTTAACTTATGGTCATGTTCCGGAAGGTCTGTTACAGTTCAAATTGGCATACTTTCGCAGTTTGTCAACTTTAGTCCCTGTAGCGATTTAACTTTGATTTCACCACACCAAACCTTCCAAAACTTATATCTAAGTTATGTAAAGGTTATTTTAGGTATGTTAAACCTATTTCACTATTCCGGAGTGTTTGTTGCATTAAACTGGTTATATTTACGCATTAGTGCGCGTATAACCTTCCAGAAAGCGATTTAGAGTTTGAAATTGAACCGAAATTGATATGTGCAAATGATACACATATTTTTACAAATCCCAAGTATGAAATACAATATTTCATTGGTTTGGTATTTGTTTGATGGCCGTGGAGGCACAGGTGTTACACTCGACATTGAAAAATCTTCGTAAACTAAATCACACGTGTATATGTTGACATTTAAGAGATATACAGTCAAGAAAATCAAGGGCAATGGTGATATATTTGTGGATTAGACACCAAAAAAAACACACTCAACAAATGGCTACAATTTAAGGAATGTGTTTAGTGACGGCATCAGATTCCTAATTGATGGAGAAAGGTCTGGTGGAAAGAAAAGCTGCTTCTAGGAGGGTGTCAAGTATTTTCACTCGACGATTCCGTTCTTGGGTGGTTGGTTTGGCCCTTATTCCTGTAACTCGAATCCTAGCCCGGTATATCCCATTTTAATTTTACACCATTGTGAACCTTACGCCTTTTTTACTCTCTGATCGAGGTTCTCGGCATTGAAAAATCTTCGTAAACTAAATGACACGTGTATATGTTGACATTTAAGAGATATACAATTAAGAAAATCAAGGGCAATGGTGATATATATATGCGGATTAGACACCAAAAAAAAACACTCCACAAAAGGTTACAATTTAAGGAATGTGTTTAGTGACGGCATCAGATTCCTAACTGATGGAGAAAGGTCTGGTGGAAAGAAAAGCTGCTTCTAGGAGGTTGTCAAGTATTTTCGCTCGACGATTCCATTCTTGGGTGGTTGGTTTGGCCCTTGTTCCTGTAACTCGAATCCTAGCCCGGTATATCCCATTTTAATTTTACACCATTGTGAACTATACGCCTTTTTTACTCTCTGATCGAGGTTCTCGGCATTGAAAAATCTTCGTAAACTAAATCACCCGTGTATATGTTGACATTTAAGAGATATACAGTCAAGAAAATCAAGGGCAATGGTGATATATATGCGGATTAGGCACCAAAAATAAAACAATCAACAAATGGCTATAATTTAAGGAATGTGTTTAGTGACGGCGTCAGATTCCTAATTGATGGAGAAAGGTCTGGTGGCAAGAAAAGTTGCTTCTAGGAGGTTGTCAAGTATTTTCGCTCGACAATTCCATTCTTGGGTGGTTGGTTTGGCCCTTGATCCTGTAACTCGAATCCTAGCCCGGTATATCCCATTTTGATTTTACACCATTGTGAACCTTACGCGTTTTTTACTCTCTGATCGAGGTTCTCGGCATTGAAAAATCTTCGTAAACTAAATCACACGTGTATATGTTGACATTTAAGAGATATACAGTCAAGAAAATCAAGGGTAATGGTGATATATATGCGGATTAGACATCAAAAAAACACACTCAACAAATGGCAACAATTTAAGGAATGTGTTTAGTGACGGCATCAGATTCCTAATTGATGGAGAAAGGTCTGGTGGTAAGAAAAGCTGCTTCTAGGAGGTTGTCAAGTGTATTCGCTCGACGATTCCATTCTTGGGTGGTTGGTTTGGCCCTTATTCCTGTAACTCGAATCCTAGCCCCGGTATATCCCATTTTAATTTTACACCATTGTGAACCTTACGCCTTTTTTACTCTCTGATCGACGTTCTCGGCATTAAAAATCTTCGTAAACTAAATCACACGTGTATATGTTGACATTTAAGAGATATACAGTCAAGAAAATCAAGGGCAATGGTGATATATATGCGGATTAGACACCAAAAAAAACACTCAACAAATGGCTAAAATTTAAGTAATGTGTTTAGCGACGGCGTCAAATTCCTAATTGATGGAGAAAAGTCTGGTGGCAAGAAAAGCTGCTTCTAGGAGGTTGTCAAGTATTTTCGCTTGATGATTCCATTCTTGGGTGGTTGGTTTGGCCCGTGTTCCTGTAACTCGAATCCTAACTTGGTATATGCCATTTTAATTTTACACCATTGTGAACCTTACGCCTTTTTTACTTTCTGATCGAGGTTCTCAGCATTGAAAAATCTTCGTAAACTAAATCACACGTGTATATGTTGACATTTAAGAGATATACAGTCAACAAATCAAGGGCAATGGTGATACATATGCGGATTAGACACCAAAAAAAAACACACTCAACAAATGGCAACAATTTAAGGAATGTGTTTAGTGACGGCATCAGATTCCTAATTGATGGAGAAAGGTCTGGTGGTAAGAAAAGCTGCTTCTAGGAGGTTGTCAAGTATTTTCGCTTGATGATTCCATTCTTGGGTTGTTGGTTTGGCCCTTGTTCCTGTAACTCGAATCCTAGCCCGGTATATCCCATTTTAATTTTACACCATTGTGAACCTTACGCCTTTTTTACTCTCTGATCGAGGTTCTCGGCATTCAAAAATCTTCGTAAACTAAATCACACGTGTATAAGTTGACATTTAAGAGATATACAGTCAAGAAAATCAAGGGCAATGGTGATATATATATGCGGATTAGACACCAAAAATAAAACACTCAGCAAATGGCTACGATTTAAGGAATGTGTTTGGTGACGGCATCAGATTCCTAATTGATGGAGAAAGGTCTGGAGGCAAGAAAAGCTGCTTCTAGGAGGGTCTCAAGTATTTTCACTCGACGATTCCGTTCTTGGGTGGTTGGTTTGGCCCTTGTTCCGGCAACTCGAATCCTAGCCCGGAATATCCCACTTTAGTTTTACACCATTGTGAACCTTACGCCTTTTTTACTCTCTGATCGAGGTTCTTGGCATCGAAAAATCTTCGTAAACTAAATCACACGTGTATATGTTGACATTTAAAAGATATACAGTCAAGAAAATCAAGGGCAATGGTGATATATATGCGGATTAGACACCAAAAATAAAACACTCAGCAAATGGCTACGATTTAAGGAATGTGTTTGGTGACGGCATCAGATTCCTAATTGATGGAGAAAGGTCTGGTGGTAAGAAAAGCTGCTTCTAGGAGGGTGTCAAGTATTTTCGCTCGACGATTCCATTCTTGGGTGGTTGGTTTGGCCGTTGTTCCTGTAACCCGAATCCTAGCCCGGTATATCCCATTTTAATTTTACACCATTGTGAACTATACGCCTTTTTTACTCTCTGATCGAGGTTCTCGGCATTGAAAAATCTTCGTAAACTAAATCACTCGTGTATATGTTGACATTTAAGAGATATACAGTCAAGAAAATCAAAGGCAATGGTGATATATATGCGGATTAGGCACCAAAAATAAAACAATCAACAAATGGCTATAATTTAAGGAATGTGTTTAGTGACGGCGTCAGATTCCTAATTGATGGAGAAAGGTCTGGTGGCAAGAAAAGCTGCTTCTAGGAGGTTGTCAAGTATTTTCGCTCGATGATTCCATTCTTGGGTGGTTGGTTTGGCCCTTGATCCTGTAACTCGAATCCTAGCCCGGTATATCCCATTTTGATTTTACACCATTGTGAACCATACGCCTTTTTTACTCTATGATCGAGGTTCTCGGCATTGAAAAATCTTCGTAAACTAAATCCACGTGTATATGTTGACATTTAAGAGATATACAGTCAAGAAAATCAAAGCCAATGGTGATATATATATGCGTATTAGACACCAAAAAAAAACACACTCAACAAATGGCTACAATTTCAGGAATGTGTTTAGTGACGGCATCAGATTCCTAATTGATGGAGAAAGGTCTGGTGGCAAGAAAAGCTGCTTCTAGGAGGGTGTCAAGTATTTTCGCTCGACGATTCCATTCTTGGGTTGTTGGTTTGGCCCTTGTTCCTGAAACTCGAATCCTAGCCCAGTATATCCCATTTTAATATTACCCCATTGTGAACCTTACGCCTTTTTTACTCTCTGATCGAGGTTCTCGGCATTGAAAAATCTTCGTAAACTAAATGACACGTGTATATGTTGACATTTAAGAGATATACAGTTAAGAAAATCAAGGGCAATGGTGATATATATGCGGATTCGACACCAAAAAAAACACTCCACAAATGGCTACAATTTAAGGAATGTGTTTAGTGACGGCATCAGATTCCTAACTGATGGAGAAAGATCTGGTGGAAAGAAAAGTTGCTTCTAGGAGGTTGTCAAGTATTTTCGCTCGACGATTCCATTCTTGGGTGGTTGGTTTGGCCCTTGTTCCTGTAATTCGATTCCTAGCCTAGTATATCTCATTTTAATTTTACACCATTGTGAACCTTACGCCTTTTTTACTCACTGATCAAGGTTCTCGGCCTTGAAAAATCTTCGTAAACTAAATCACACGTGTATATGTTGACATTTAAGAGATATACAGTCACGAAAATCAAGGGCAATGGTGATATATATACGTATTAGACACCAAAAAAAAAACACTCAACAAATGGCTACAATTTAAGTAATGTGTTTAGTGACGGCGTCAGATTCCTAATTGATGGAGAAAGGTCTAGTGGCAAGAAAAGCTGCTTCTAGGAGGTTGTCAAGTATTTTCGCTCGACGATTCCATTCTTGGGTGGTTGGTTTGGCCCTTGTTCCTGTAACTCGAATCCTAGCCCGGTATATCCCATTTTAATTTTACACCATTGTGAAACTTACGCCTTTTTTACTCTCTGATCGAGGTTCTCGGCATTGAAAAATCTTCGTAAACTAAATCACACGTGTATATGTTGACATTTAAGAGATATACAGTCAAGAAAATCAAGGGCAATGGTGATATATATGTGGATTAGACACCAAAAAAAACACACTCAACAAATGGCTACAATTTAAGGAATGTGTTTAGTGACGGCATCAGATTCCTAATTGATGGAGAAAGGTCTGGTGGAAAGAAAAGTTGCTTCTTGGAGGGTGTCAAGTGTTTTCGCTCGACGATTCCATTCTTGGGTGGTTGGTTTGGCCCTTATTCCTGTAACTCGAATCCTAGCCCGGTATATCCCATTTTAATTTTACACCATTGTGAACCTTACGCCTTTTTTACTCTCTGATCGAGGTTCTCGGCATTGAAAAATCTTCGTAAACTAAATGACACGTGTATATGTTGACATTTAAGAGATATACAGTTAAGAAAATCAAGGGCAATGGTGATATATATGCGGATTAGACACCAAAAAAAAACACTCCACAAATGGCTACAATTTAAGGAATGTGTTTAGTGACGGCATCAGATTCCTAACTGATGGAGAAAAGTCTGGTGGAAAGAAAAGCTGCTTCTAGGAGGTTGTCAAGTATTTTCGCTCGACGATTCCATTCTTGGGTGGTTGGTTTGGCCCTTTTTCCTGTAATTCGAATCCTAGCTCGGTATATCCCATTTTAATTTTACACCATTGTGAACCTTACGCCTTTTTTACTCTCTGATCGAGGTTCTCGGCATTGAAAAATCTTCGTAAACTAAATCACACGTGTATATGTTGACATTTAAGAGATATACAGTCAAGAAAATCAAGGGCAATGGTGATATATATGCGGATTAGACACCAAAAAAATAACACTCAACTAATGGCTACAATTTAAGGAATGTGTTTAGTGACGGCATCAGATTCCTAATTGATGGAGAAAGGTCTGGTGGCAAGAAAAGCTGCTTCTAGGAGTGTGTCAAGTATTTTCGCTCGACGATTCCATTCTTGGGTGGTTGGTTTGGCCGTTGTTCCTGTAACTCGAATCCTAGCCCGGTATATCCCATTTTAATTTTACACCATTGTGAACTTTACGCCTTTTTTACTCTCTGATCGAGATTCTCGGCATTGAAAAATCTTCGTAAACTAAATCACACGTGTATATGTTGACATTTAAGAGATATACAGTCAAGAAAACCAAGGGTAATGGTGATATATATGCGGATTAGACACCAAAAAAAATTCACTCAACAAATGGCTAGGATTTAAGGAATGTGTTTAGTGACGGCATCAGATTCCTATTTGATGGAGAAACGTCTGGTGGAAAGAAAATCTGCTTCTAGGAGGTTGTCAAGTATGTTCGCTCGACGATTCCATTCTTGGGTGGTTGGTTTGGTCCTTGTTCCTGTAATTCGATTCCTAGCCTGGTATATCTCATTTTAATTTTACACCATTGTGAACCTTACGCCTTTTTTACTCACTGATCAAGGTTCTCGGCCTTGAAAAATCTTCGTAAACTAAATCACACGTGTATATGTTGACATTTAAGAGATATACAGTCACGAAAATCAAGGGCAATGGTGATATATATACGTATTAGACACCAAAAAAAAACACTCAACAAATGGCTACAATTTAAGGAATGTGTTTAGTGACGGCGTCAGATTCCTAATTGATGGACAAAGGTCTGGTGGCAAGAAAAGCTGCTTCTAGGAGGTTATCAAGTATTTTCGCTCGACGATTCCATTCTTGGGTGGTTGGTTTGGCCCTTGTTCCTGTAACTCGAATCCTAGCCCGGTATATCCCATTTTAATTTTACACCATTGTGAAACTTACGCCTTTTTTACTCTCTGATCGAGGTTCTCGGCATTGAAAAATCTTCCTAAACTAAATAACACGTGTATATGTTGACATTTAAGAGATATACAGTCAAGAAAATCAAGGGCAATGGTGATATATATGCGTAATAGACACCAAAAAAACACTCAACAAATGGCTACAATTTAAGGAATGTGTTTAGTGACGGCATCAGATTCCTAATTGATGGAGAAAGGTCTGGTGGCAAGAAAAGCTGCTTCTAGGAGGTTGTCAAGTGTTTTCACTCGACGATTCCATTCTTGGGTGGTTGGTTTGGCCCTTGTTCCTGCAACTCGAATCCTTGCCCGGTATATCCCATTTTAATTTTACACCATTGTGAACCTTACGCCTTTTTTACTCTCTGATCGAGGTTCTCGGCATTGAAAAATCTTCGAAAACTAAATCACAGGTGTGTATGTTGACATTTAAGTGATATACAGTAAAGAAAATCAAGGGCAATGGTGATATATATGCGGATTAGACACCAAAAAAAACACACTCAACAAATGGCTACAATTTAAGGAATGTGTTTAGTGACGGCATCAGATTCCTAATTAATGGAGAAAGGTCTGGTGGCAAGAAAAGCTACTTCTAGGAGGGTGTCAAGTATTTTCGCTCGACGATTCCATTCTTGGGTTGTTGGTTTGGCCCTTGTTCCTGTAACTCTAATCCTAGCCCGGTATATCCCATTTTAATTTTACAGCATTGTGAACCTTACGCCTTTTTTACTCTCTGATCGAGGTTCTCGGCATTGAAAAATCTTCGTAAACTAAATCACACGTGTATATGTTGACATTTAAGAGATATACAGTCAAGAAAATCAAGGGCAATGGTGATATATATGCGGATTAGACACAAAAAAAAACACTCAACAAATGGCTGCCATTTAAGGAATGTGTTTAGTGACGGCATCAGATTCCTAATTTATGAAGAAAGGTCAGGTGGCAAGAAAACCTGCTTCTAGGAGGTTGTCAAGTGTTTTCCCTCGACGATTCCATCTTGGGTGGTTGGTTAGGCCCTTGTTCCTGTAACTCGAATCCTAGCCCGGTATATCCCATTTTAATTTTACATCATTGTGAACCTTACGCCTTTTTTACACTCTGATCGAGGTTCTCGGCATTGAAAAATCTTCGTAAACTAAATCACACGTGTATATGTTGACATTTAAGAGATATACAGTCAAGAAAATCAAGGGCAATGGTGATATATATGCGGAATAGACACCAAATAAAAAACACACTCAACAAATGGCTATAATTTAAGGAATGTGTTTAGTGACGGCATCAGATTCCTAATTGATGCAGAAAGATCTGGTGGCAAGAAAATCTGCTTCTAGGAGGGTGTCAAGTATTTTCGCTCGACGATTCCATTCTTGGGTGGTTGGTTTGGACCTTGTTCTTGTAACTCGAATCCTAACCCGGTATATCTCATTTTAATTTTACACCATTGTGAACCTTATGCCTTTTTTACTCTCTGATGGAGGTTCTCGGCATTGAAAAATCTTCGTAAACTAAATCACACGTGTATATGTTCACATTTAAGAGATATACAGTCAAAAAATCAAGGGCAATGGTGATATATATGCGGATTAGACACCCAAAAAAACACTCAACAAATGGCTACAATTTAAGGAATGTGTTTAGTGACGGCATCATATTCCTAATTGATGGAGAAAGGTCTGGTGGCAAGAAAAGCTGCTTCAAGGTGGGTGTCAAGTATTTTTGGTCGACGATTCCATTCTTGGGTGGTTGGTTTGGCCCTTGTTCCTGTAACTCGAATCCTAGCCCGGTATATCCCATTTTAATTTTACACCATTGTAAACCTTTCGACTTTTTTACTCTCTGATCGAGGTTCTCGGCATTGAAAAATCTTCGTAAACTAAATCGCACGTGTATATGTTGACATTTAAGAGATATACAGTAAAGGAAATCAAGGGCAATGGTGATATATGTGCGGATTAGACACAAAAAAAAAACACTCAACAAATGGCTGCAATTTAAGAAATGTGTTTAGTGACGGCATCAGATTCCTAATTGATGGAGAAAGGTCTGGTGGCAAGAAAAGCTGCTTCTAGGAGGGTGTCAAGTATTTTCGGTCGACGATTCCATTCTTGGGTGGTTGGTTTGGCCCTTGTTCCTGTAACTCGAATCCTAGCCCGGTATATCACATTTTAATTTTACACCATTGTGAACCTTACGCCTTTTTTACTCTCTGATCGAGGTTCTCGGCATTGAAAAATCTTCGTAAACTAAATCACACGTGTATATGTTGACATTTAAGAGATATACAGTCAAGAAAATCAAGGGCAATGGTGATATATATGCGGATTAGACACAAAAAAAAACACTCAACAAATGGCTGTAATTTAAGGAATGTGTTTAGTGACGGCATCAGATTCCTAATTGATGGAGAAAGGTCTGGTGGCAAGAAAAGCTGCTTCTAGGAGGTTGTCAAGTGTTTTCGCTCGACGATTCCATCTTGGGTGGTTGCTTAGGCCCTTGTTCCTGTAACTCGAATCCTAGCCCGGTATATCCCATTTTAATTTTACACCATTGTGAACCTTACGCCTTTTTTACTCTCTGATCGAGGTTCTCGGCATTGAAAAATCTTCGTAAACTAAATCACACGTGTATATGTTGACATTTAAGAGATATACAGTCAAGAAAATCAAGGGCAATGGTGATATATATGCGGATTAGACACCAAAAAAAACACACTCAACAAATGGCAACAATTTAAGGAATTTGTTTAGTGACGGCATCAGATTCCTAATTGATGGAGAAAGGTCTGGTGGCAAGAAAAGCTGCTTCTAGGAGGGTGCCAAGTATTTTCGCTCGACGATTCCATTCTTAGGTGGTTGGTTTGGCCCTTGTTTCTGTAACTCGAATCCTAGCCCGGTATATCACATTTTAATTTTACACCATTGTGAACCTTGCGCCTTTTTTACTCTCTGACCGAGGTTCTCGGCATTGAAAAATCTTCGTAAACTAAATTACACGTGTATATGTTGACATTTAAGAGATATACAGTCAAGAAAATCAAGGGCAATGGTGATATATAAGCGGATTAGACACCCAAAAAAAAACACACTCAACAAATGGCTACAATTTAAGGAATGTGTTTAGTGACGGCATCAGATTCCTAATTGATGGAGAAAGGTCTGTTGGAAAGAAAAGCTGCTTCTAGGAGGTTTTCAAGTGTTTTCGCTCGACGATTCCATTCTTGGGTGGTTGATTTGGCCCTTGTTCCTGTATCTCGAATCCTTGCCCGGTATATCCCATTTTAATTTTACACCATTGTGAACTTTATGCCTTTTTAATCTCTGATCGAGGTTCTCGGCATTGAAAAATCTTCGTAAACTAAATCATACGTGTATATGTTGACATTTAAAAGATATACAGTCAAGAAAATCAAGGGCAATGGTGATATATATGCGGTTTAGACACCAAAAAAAACACACTCAACAAATGGCTACAATTTAAGGAATGTGTTTAGTGACGGCATCATATTCCTAATTGATGGAGAAAGGTCTGGTGGCAAGAAAAGCTGCTTCAAGGAGGGTGTCAAGTATTTTCGGTCGACGATTCCATTCTTGGGTGGCTGGTTTGGCCCTTGTTCCTGTAACTCGAATCCTAGCCCGGTATATCCCATTTTAATTTTACACCATTGTGAACCTTACGACTTTTTTACTCTCTGATCGAGGTTCTCGGCATTGAAAAATCTTCGTAAACTAAATCACACGTGTATATGTTGACATTTAAGAGATATACAGTAAAGAAAATCAAGGGCAATGGTGATATATATGAGGATTAGACACAAAAAAAACACACTCAACAAATGGCTATAATTTAAGGAATGTGTTTAGTGACGGCATCAGATTCCTAATTGATGCAGAAAGGTCTGGTGGCAAGAAAAGTTGCTTCTAGGAGGGTGTCAAGTATTTTCGCTCGACGATTGCATTCTTTGGTGGTTGGTTTGGCCCTTGTTCCTCTAACTCGAATCCTAGCCCGGTATATCCCATTTTAATTTTACACCTTTGTGAACCTTACGCCATTTTTACTCTCTGATCGAGGTTCTCGGCATTGAAAAATCTTCGTAAACTAAATCACACGAGTATATGTTGACATTTAAGAGATATACAGTCAAAAAAATCAAGGGCAATGGTGATATATATGCGGATTAGACACCAAAAAAAACACTCAACAAATGGCTACAATTTAAGGAATGTGTTTAGTGACGGCATCATATTCCTAATTGATGGAGAAAGGTCTGGTGGCAAGAAAAGCTGCTTCTAGGAGGGTGTCAAGTATTTTCGGTCGACGATTCCATTCTTGGGTGGTTGGTTTGGCCCTTGTTCCTGTAACTCGAATCCTAGCCCGGTATATCACATTTTAATTTTACACCATTGTGAACCTTACGCCTTTTTTACTCTCTGATCGAGGTTCTCGGCATTGAAAAATCTTCGTAAACTAAATCACACGTGTATATGTTAACATTTAAGAGATATACAGTCAAGAAAATCAAGGGCAATGGTGATATATATGCGGATTAGACACAATAAAAACACTCAACAAATGGCTGCAATTTAAGGAATGTGTTTAGTGACGGCATCAGATTCCTAATTGATGGAGAAAGGTCTGGTGGCAAGAAAAGCTGCTTCTAGGAGGTTGTCAAGTGTTTTCGCTCGACGATTCCATCTTGGGTGGTTGCTTAGGCCCTTGTTCCTGTAACTCGAATCCTAGCCCGGTATATCCCATTTTAATTTTACACCATTGTGAACCTTACGCCTTTTTTACTCTCTGATCGAGGTTCTCGGCATTGAAAAATCTTCGTAAACTAAATCACACGTGTATATGTTGACATTTAAGAGATATACAGTCAAGAAAATCAAGGGCAATGGTGATATATATGCGGATTAGACACCAAAAAAAACACACTCAACAAATGGCTACAATTTAAGGAATGTGTTTAGTGACGGCATCAGATTCCTAATTGATGGAGAAAGGTCTGGTGGCAAGAAAAGCTGCTTCTAGGAGGGTGTCAAGTATTTTCGCTCGACGATTCCATTCTTAGGTGGTTGGTTTGGCCCTTGTTTCTGTAACTCGAATCCTAGCCCGGTATATCACATTTTAATTTTACACCATTGTGAACCATGCGCCTTTTTTACTCTCTGACCGAGGTTCTCGGCATTGAAAAATCTTCGTAAACTAAATTACACGTGTATATGTTGACATTTAAGAGATATACAGTCTAGAAAATCAAGGGCAATGGTGATATATAAGCGGATTAGACACCCAAAAAAAAACACACTCAACAAATGGCTACAATTTAATGAATGTGTTTAGTGACGGCATCAGATTCCTAATTGATGGAGAAAGGTCTGGTGGAAAGAAAAGCTGCTTCTAGGAGGTTGTCAAGTGTTTTCGCTCGACGATTCCATTCTTGGGTGGTTGGTTTGGCCCTTGTTCCTGTATCTCGAATCCTAGCCCGGTATATCCCATTTTAATTTTACACCATTGTGAACTTTATGCCTTTTTTACTCTCTGATCGAGGTTCTCGGCATTGAAAAATCTTCGTAAACTAAATCATACGTGTATATGTTGACATTTAAAAGATATACAGTCAAGAAAATCAAGGGCAATGGTGATATATATGCGGTTTAGACACCAAAAAAAAACACACTCAACAAATGGCTACAATTTAAGGAATTTGTTTAGTGACGGCATCAGATTCGTAATTGATGGAGAAAGGTCTGGTGGCAAGAAAAGTTGCTTCTAGGAGGGTGTCAAGTATTTTCGCTCGACGATTCCATTCTTGGGTGGTTGGTTTGGACCTTATTCCTGTAACTCGAATCCTAGCCCGGTATATCCCATTTTAATTTTACACCATTGTGAACCTTACACCTTTTTTACTCTCTGATCGAGGTTCTCGGGATTGAAAAATCTTCGTAAACTAAATCACACCTGTATATGTTGACATTTAAGAGATATACAGTCAAGAAAATCAAGGGCAATGGTGATATATATGCGGATTAGACACAAAAAAAACACCCTCAACAAATGGCTACAATTTAAGGAATTTGTTTAGTGACGGCATCAGATTCCTAATTGATGGAGAAAGGTCTGGTGGCAAGAAAAGCTGCTTCTAGGAGGTTGTCAAGTGTTTTCGCTCAACGATTCCATTCTTGGGTGGTTGGTTTGGCACTTGTTGTAACTACTCTCCTAGGACCCTTAACATAACCCTAAACGCTCCTAAAAACACCTCGAGTGCGAGAAACGGACCCGAAATACCTTCGTGCTTGGCGAAAGCAAGAAAAACAAGATATTTGGTTCGCTCGCGGGCCACGTAAAGGTTAAGCCAAGCTTACGCGGGCCGCGACAGCAAGACAACTACGAGATAACGATCAAGGCCACGTGTTGTTACACGTGTCAAGACCCCTCGCGGGCCGCGTAGAGTGCCTTTCAAGTTTACGCGGGCCGCGACGCGCCCCTTTTCCAGCCCTATAAATAAGGAGTTCCGGGTTCAGTTGAAATCGCTCAATTCTTTTCTTTCTCTTAGCTTCTATTAAAGCAAAGTAATAGCTCGGGTATTATACTCTAAAACCCGAAACTCTGCCCGTTATTAGGGTAATAACTCTATTCACTGGTACGATACTTTATCCGATCGATTGAAACCGATCCAATGGATGTTTAAGTGCTGCTGATATACGGCTATACTTTGTCATTCATCGTGAGGGTTTTGATTTCGTGATTATCGTTAAAGTTGAATTGGGTTAATACACTAATACGAGTTCCATTTTATCTAAAAATTAGAACTCGTAACCAGGGAGATACTAAAGTAGAATATTTAGCAATTAAGTAATCTTACTAGTTAAATAAAACTTAGCGGTTAAGAAACCTTAATAGATAAGTTAAACTTAATCAGCTAAGTAAGATTAATTAATCAGTTAAGTACGATTAATTAAAGTTAAGTATGATTAACTAATCAGTTAAGTATGATTAATTAAGTTAAGTATGATTAATTAATTAGTTAAGCAAGATTAATTAAGCTAAGCGAGATTAATTAAGCTAGGCGAGATTAATTAAGCTAAGTAAGATTAATTAAGTAAGTAAATTAAACACCTAAATAAGATATACATGAAAATAAATATATATATGAGATAGATAATATCAAAGGAAGGTGCAAGGAAGGTATAAGAAGATATATATATGGGTAGGAAGCTTCCTAGAAGATGTATAGGTAACTTCCTAGAAAAGATATAGGTAATTTCCAAGAAAATACAAAGGAAACTTCCTAGAAATTTCATACTTCTTACCAATAAATAGCAAGCCTAGGATTTCATTCTTCCTTGCTCATTTCTTTTCTTATTCTCTCTATACGTTGGTGTTCTAACCAATAATCACCGATGCGATATTCTGTCCGATCGATTTAGGAACCAACTAACGGATACCAAAGTGCTGTACTTTGTGAATTTCGTTAAACGGATACCAAAGTGCTGTACTTTGTGAATTTCGTTAAACGGATGCCAAAGTGCTATACTTTGTGAATTTTGTTAAGGTTCGGATATCGTGACCATCGTTAGGTTTGATGTGGTTTTACACTAATACGTATTCCACTCTGTTAAACTAAATGTTTAACTACCCGAATCTCTACACCATACTCTTACAATCAAAATGGATGCTTAATCATCAGAAGGTTCAAAACCATAAAGTATATGCTTAATTATCAGAAGGAGTAGAATCAAGAAGCTTGTTAAATCAATACTGCATGCTTATAATGTGAGTCATTCTCTTTTTATCAAATTATTTCAAAAACCCTATTTATTTTCAAAGTTATAATTACAGGGATTAAGTCTTTGTAATCTTCAATTACTGCCGGTATGTGGGGTTTTGTATACATTACTTGATACCCATCACCATTGGACAACGGGATAGCCAATGGGTGATCTGACCATAGTCACAGATCCGGTCAAGTGACAAATACCGATTTGGGGTAATTGGTTGATAGAAACATTATAATCACCCTTAATACTGTATATTATAACTGTGTGTCATTTTTGTACAAACTGAATGAACTCACCAGTATTTCCTGCTGACCAAATGTTTTTAAAAACGCGTTTCAGGTAATTACAGTAGATCGGAATAAGAGTTGGATACGGCACAAAAAGGCTTACAGAAGTGGCTTGATTTATCAATTAAATTAAATTAAGAAAAGTTGTTTTATGTATTCGGGTTTATCCCATATTAAAGCTACCTTTCAAAACATGGTTTTATCCCATCTATTTAATAAATAAAAAAATCCGGTGTTTTCTAAAGTCTAATATTTTTCCTAACTCACGGTCCTGGTGAAATTTCCGCTGCAATGCTTTCAAAATAACCACCAGTACCACTGAACTGGTCCGCGGCTCCCGATTCCGTCCAGGGTGGGGTCGGGGGACGTGACATAGTTGGTATCAGAGCCACTTGTTTAAGAAATTAGGTGTTGTAATAAAATACCTAAGTTTAAACGAAGAGTTAGGAACTTGATATTTTCTGGTAGCACTCATGATAGTATTTAGACTTGAACTTAAGAAAGATACCTTAATATGAGCTTCAAGATGAGCTAATTACTTGTATAAGTATAATGATAGATATTGGTATGCCGTAAGAATAATGATTAGAACATTGTAAAGTACAATAAATAAGCAATAACACTTAATTGTTGTTAATTCTTGTTTATTGATACTACTTGGTCTAGAATAAGATATGTTATGGGAATACAAATTTCCTTGATTCTGGATGAAAGCCTTAATAAAAGAGGCTCTTTTAAAATCTTGAAAAGATACTATTTATGAAAAACATAATAATTACCTCTCCGGCGAGAACCGGGCAAGATGAGGTTACCTCTCCGGCTAGAACCGGGTAAGAAGGAGTATAATATGTCAAACAAGTGACAAAATTCCCTAAATAGTACCATGACCTAATGTCTGACTTGTTTTTGGAAAAATCAAATCTGTTAAAATACATTAACCTTATGAATAGTATGTATGATTATATAGATATGTATATCTATAAGGAATTCCAAAAGCCATAACGATTGATAATTTAAAATAAATCACGAACATAAGTGTCAATAATAATTCTAGATTTCTTTATCAGGAATCTCTTGCATATATCTATAATTCTGATATCAAACATTATTTCGTTTGATCATCTGCCTCGTAACTCGTGCGACAATATAAACAATGGAAACCCTTTAAGTTGGAATGCCATCAAAAGCATAAGAATTTCCAATGCGTTACCATAGACTATTAACGCAAGTAAGAAGCATGTAAAGTTGTGCTAGTGCACAAGAAAACACATGAAACTTAAATTATACATCCACAGACGCCGAAGTGTATCACACACGACTTTTGAAGCAAGACCTTTGGAAAATATGATTGGGCACGACGACACCAATGCTAAATCCCGTCAGTGGAAGAACTACTAATCAAAAAGAAGCACTTGGCCACGTGATCCTACAAACGACAGGAATCTCGCGGAGGTATGTTAGAACAAGATTTCACAACAATCGGTGCATAGTCTAATCAGAATCATAATTATTGACACTGCAAAAGAAGTCACATATCTTTACAATCCCCCTATTTCATTGACAACAAATATGCAATATTCGACATTCCCTAGTAATGTCACTTAACAACGGTTATCACACAAAATTCCAGATAAAATTCTTAAATTCCTTTTGTTAAAATTCAGACCTCTGCGCATAGTAAATAGACTTTTGCATTTCTACTCTCATAATGGTCATCATGAGGATTTCTTTCATAATCGCGAATATTTATTTGTTTTTTTTCATTTCTTGGTAAATCCACACGTTACACATGCACTGTTTGTTGCGCATGTGGTTAGTTTGATTTATGAAGACCATTGGAGGGATTCATTCCAATTTGTTGTTTTATTAAAACTCAAATATCGTTTCACTATATTTGATCTTTGCATTTGTAAACCGCGTTTTTTGCAAAACGATGACTCTTTGATATCAAATCGATGAATTTCTTGAAAAACTCAATTTTCTTTTGAATGGTATACATGGTTTTTGTTGTGACCATGTCAGAACTTTCTTATTAATACATGAACTCATTTTGTTTAAACCAAGTTCAATTGTTTGAACTTGCTCGCATTACGTATTCAATTCAAGGTCCCATATAATGGATTGAAGTCATCATCTTTGAAATAATCCCAACAAGCACTTCATTTGTTTTTAACCATAACACGCTTGTTTGGTCTTCGACTTCATTGAATCGTTTCTTTAATCACGATCACCTTGTGGTGACATTTTCACAAAACTGAAGCTTTCGCTAATCTCGTCTACACATATCGTATACGGATTTAATTATTTATTTATTTATATTAAATCCGCTTTGTTGGTTTATCCTAAAGCAATCTTAACACAATAGTGTGTTAAGATAATGGTACACAAATTCATGTCATATTTCAGTGTATCTCTTAACGGTTCTTACAGCATCAATCAAGCCTTTCGTGATATTTATTGCTTTATCATCTTCAATCGAAAAACATTATTCAATTGTTCCCATTTCAATCAAAAAAATCCTACTAGTTTTGTTTGAAACAAACATTCGGACTTACTTCGTTGAACTTTCATTTGATTTAAAAGACGGTGAACTCGTCTGGTCACCGTTATTATTATTTCGATCACTACAACACCTTGTGGCGTCAGTATAGAATTGTAGCTTGAGATAATCTATATATACCTTTTGCTTGACTCATCCTTGAAAGTGGTCTTAATAAAAATATGTGTTAAATGATAAACTAAACTCTGTTGTATATCGGTGTATCTTTGTAATTCAATAATGTCAACCCATTGATTTTTATCCTCATATTATGATTTGATAATTGACACATCATCTTCGTACTCCTATTCAATTGAACTTGTTGATTCTAAATCTTTTATAATTGACAACCAAGGTAAATTTTCCTTCGACAGTGAATTCTATTGTTTCTAAAAATAGTTCACATTCGATTTAGACATCTATTGGTCATTAATCTTTCTTTTGGTTTGACCCATGTAAACTTAATCATTCTGATTATTATATCATTCCACTTCATCCCTTTGATACCGATTTCTGGACTTTATTCAGTTGAACCACTGGATTCTATTTCTTATAAACTGTTCTTCTTTTCACAAAATTTGAACATATTTTGATTCAATGAAAGTGTCATTTACCTTAATCATATTATTTAAAATATGACATAACTCGGAAAAAGATACCGTAGCCCAAATCTCGAGGACGAGATTTAAAACAAGGTAGGGAGGATGTAACGACTCTCCTAGGACCCTTAACGTAACCCTAAACGCTCCTAAAAAACACCCGGAGTGCGAGAAACGGACCCGAAATACCTTCGTGCTTGGTGAAAGCAAGAAAAACAAGATATTTGGTTCGCTCGCGGGCCGCGTAAAGGTTAAGCCAAGTTTACGCGGGCCGCGACAACAAGGCAACTACGAGACAACGATCAAGGCCACGTGTTGTTACACGTGTCAAGACCCTCGATGACTCAGCAACCTCTGATCTGATCCAAACTCCCTCACGGGCCGCGTATGGTGCCATTCAAGTTTACGCGGGCCGCGACGTGCCCCTTTTCCAGCCCTATAAATAAGGAGTTCAGGGTTCAGTTGAAATCGCTCAATTCTTTTCTTTCTCTTAGCTTCTATTAAAGCAAAGTAATAGCTCGGGTATTATACTCTAAAACCCGAAACTCTGCCCGTTATTAGGGCAATAACTCTAATCACTGGTACGATACTTTATCCGATCGATTGAAACCGATCCAATGGATGTTTAAGTGCTGCCTATATACGGCTATACTTTGTCATTCATCGTGAGGGTTTTGATTTCGTGATTATTATTAAAGTTGAATTGGGGTAATACACTAATACGAGTTCCATTTTATCTAAAAATTAGAAATCGTAACCAGGGAGATACTAATGTAGAATAATTAGCAATTAAGTAATCTTACTAATTAAATAAAACTTAGCGGTTAAGAAACCTTAATAGATAAGTTAAACTTAATCAGCTAAGTAAGATTAATTAATCAGTTAAGTATGATTAATTAAAGTTAAGTAAGATTAATTAATCAGTTAAGTATGATTAATTAAGTTAAGTATGATTAATTAATCAGTTAAGCAAGATTAATTAAGCTAAGCGAGATTAATTAAGCTAAGCGAGATTAATTAAGCTAAGTAAGATTAATTAAGTAAGTAAATTAAACACCTAAATAAGATATACTTGTAAATAAATGTATATGAGATAGATAATATCAAAGGAATGTGCAAGGAAGGTATAAGAAGATATATATATAGGTAGGAAGCTTCCTAGAAGATGTATAGGTAACTTCCTAGAAAAGATATAGGTAATTTCCTAGAAAATACAAAGGAAACTTCCTAGAAATTTCATACTTCTTACCTATAAATAGCAAGCCTAGGATTTCATTCTTCCTTGCTCATTTCTTTTCTTCTTCTCTCTATACGTTGGTGTTCTAACCAATAATCACCGATGCGATATTCTGTCCGGTCGATTCAGGAACTAACTAACGGATACCAAAGTGCTGCACTTTGTGAATTTCGTTAAACGGATGCCAAAGTGTTGTACTTTGTGAATTTCGTTAAACGGATGCCAAAGTGGTATACTTTGTGAATTTTGTTAAGGTTCGGATCTCGTGACCATCGTTAGGTTTGATGTGGTTTTACACTAATACGTATTCCACTCTGTTAAACTAAATGTTTAACTACCCGAAACTCTACACCATACTCTTACAATCAAAATGGATGCTTAATCATCAGAAGGTTCAAAACCATAAAGTATATGCTTAATTATCAGAAGGAGTAGAATCAAGAAGCTTGTTAAATCAATACTGCATACTTATAATCTGAGTCATTCTCTTTTTATCAAATTATTTCCAAAACCCTATTTATTTTCAAAGTTATAATTACAGGGATTAAGTCTTTGTAATCTTCAATTACTGCCGGTATGTGGGGTTTTGTATACATTACTTGATACCCGTCACCATTAGACAACGGGATAGCCAATGGGTGATCTGACCATAGTCACAGATCCGGTCTAGTGACAAATACTGATTTCGGGTAATTGGTTGATAGAAACATTGTAATCACCCATAATACTGTATATTATAACTATGTGTCATTTTTGTACAAACTGAATGAACTCACCAGTATTTCCTGCTGACCAAATGTTTTTAAAAACGCGTTTCAGGTAATTACAGTAGATCAGAATAAGAGTTGGATACGACACAAAAAGGCTTACAGAAGTGGCTTGATTTATCAATTAAATTAAATTAAGAAAAGTTGTTTTATGTATTCGGGTTTATCCCATATTAAAGCTACCTTTCAAAACATGGTTTTAACCCATCTATTTAATAAATAAAAAAATCCGGTGTTTTCTAAACTCTGATATTTTTCCTAACTCACGGTCCTGATGAAATTTCCGCTGCAATGCTTTCAAAATAACCACCGGTACCACTTGGCTGCTTGCGGCTCTCGATTCCGTCCAGGGTGGGGTCGGGGGACGTGACACTTGTTCCTGTAACTCGAATCCTGGCCCAGTATATCCCATTTTAATTTTACACCATTGTGAACCATACGCCTTTTTTACTCTTTGATCGAGGTTCTCGGCATTGAAAAATCTACGTAAACTAAATCACACATGTATATGTTGACATTTAAGAGATATAAAGTCAAGAAAATTAAGGGCAATGGTGATATATATGCGGATTAGACACCAAAAAAAACACTCAACAAATGGCTACAATTTAAGGAATGTGTTTAGTGACGGCATCAGATTCCTAATTGATGGAGAAAGGTCTGGTGGAAAGAAAAGCTGCTTCTAGGAGGTTGTCAAGTGTTTTCGCTTGACGATTCCATTCTTGGGTGGTTGGTTTGGACCTTGTTCCTGTAACTCGAATCCTAGCCCGGTATATCCCATTTTAATTTTACACCATTGTGAACCTTACGCCTTTTTTACTCTCTGATCGAGGTTCTCGGCATTGAAAAGTCTTCGTAAACTAAATCACACGTGTATATGTTGACATTTAAGAGATATACAGTCAAGAAAATCAAGGGAAATGGTGATATATATGCGGATTAGACACAAAAAAAAACACTCAACAAATGGCTACAATTTAAGGAATGTGTTTAGTGACGGCATCAAATTCATAATTGATGGAGAAAGGTCTGGTGGCAAGAAAAGCTGCTTCTAGGAGGTTGTCAAGTGTTTTCACTCGACGATTCCATTCTTGGGTGGTTGGTTTGGCCCTTGTTCCTGTAACTCGAATCCTAGCCCGGTATATCCCATTTTAATTTTACACCATTGTGAACCTTACGCCTTTTTTACTCTCTGATCGAGGTTCTCGGCATTGAAAAATCTTCGTAAACTAAATCACACAAGTATATGTTGACATTTAAGAGATATACAGTCAAGAAAATCAAGTGCAATGGTGATATATATGCGGATTAGACACCAAAAAAAACACACTCAACAAATGACTACAATTTAAGGAATGTGTTTAGTGACGGCATCAGATTCCTAATTGATGGAGAAAGGTCTGGTGGAAAGAAAAGCTTCTTCTAGGAGGTTGTCAAGTGTTTTCGCTCGACGATTCCATTCTTGGGTGGTTAGTTTGGCCCTTGTTCCTGTAACTCGAATACTAGCCCCGGTATATCCCATTTTAGTTTTACACCATTGTAAACCTTACGCCTATTTTACTCTCTGATCGAGGTTCTCGGCCTTGAAAAATCTTCGTAAACTAAATCACACGTGTATATGTTGACGTTTAAGAGATATACAGTCAAGAAAATCAAGGCAATGGTGATATATATGCGGATTAGACACCAAAAAAAACACACTCAACAAATGGCTACAATTTAAGAAATGTGTTTAGTGACGGCATCAGATTCCTAATTGATGGAGAAAGGTCTGGTGGCAAGAAAAGCTGCTTCTAGGAGGGTGTCAAGTATTTTCGCTCGACGATTCCATTCTTGGGTCGTTGGTTTAGACCTTGTTCCTGTAACTCGAATCCTAGCCCGGTATATCCCATTTTAATTTTACACCACTGTGAACCTTACGCCTTTTTTACTCTCTGATCGAGGTTCTCGGCATTTAAAAATCTTCGTAAACTAAATCACACGTGTATATGTTGACATTTAAGAGATATACAGTCAAGAAAATCAATGGCAATGGTGATATATATACGGATTAGACACCAAAAAAAAATCACTCAACAAATGGCTACAATTTATGGAATGTGTTTTGTGACGGCATCAGATTCCTAATTGATGGAGAAAGGTCTGGTGGCAAGAAAGGCTGCTTCTAGGAGGGTGTCAAGTATTTTCGCTAGACGATTCCATTCTTGGGTGGTTGGTTTGGCCTTTTTTTCCTGTAACTCTAATCCTAGCCCGGTATATATCCCATTTTAATTTTACACCATTGTGAACCTTACGCCTTTTTTACTCTCTGATTGAGGTTCTCGGCATTGAAACATCTTCGTAAACTAAATCGCACGTGTATATGTTGACATTTAAGAGATTTACAGTCAAGAAAATCAAGGGCAATGGTGATATATATGCGGATTAGACACCAAAAAAAACACACTCAACAAATGGCTACAATTTAAGGAATGTGTTTAGTGACGACATCAGATACCTAATTGATGGAGAAAGGTCTGGTAGCAAGAAAAGCTGCTTCTAGGAGGGTGTCAAGTATTTTCGCTCGGCGATTCGATTCTTGGGTGGTTGGTTTGGCCCTTGTTCCTGTAACTCGAAACCTAGCCCGGTATATCCCATTTTAATTTTACACCATTGTGAATCTTACGCCTTTTTTACTCTCTGATCGAGGTTCTAGGCATTGAAAAATGTTTGTAAACTAAATCACCCGTGTATATGTTGACATTTAAGAGATATACAGTCAAGAAAATCAAGGGCAATGGTGATATATATGCGGATTAGACACAAAAAAAAAACACTCAACAAATGGCTACAATTTAAGGAATGTGTTTAGTGACGGCATCAAATTCATAATTGATGGAGAAAGGTCTGGTGGAAAGAAAAGCTGCTTCTAGGAGGTTGTCAAGTGTTTTCGCTCGACGATTCCATTCTTGGGTGGTTGGTTTGGCCCTTGTTCCTGTAACTCGAATCCTAGCCCGGTATATCCCATTTTAATTTTACACCATTGTGAACCTTACGCCTTTTTTACTCTCTGATCGAGGTTCTCGGCATTGAAAAATCTTCGTAAACTAAATCACACAAGTATATGTTGACATTTAAGAGATATACAGTCAAGAAAATCAAGTGCAATGGTGATATATATGCGGATTAGACACCAAAAAAAACACACTCAACAAATGACTACAATTTAAGGAATGTGTTTAGTGACGGCATCAGATTCCTAATTGATGGAGAAAGGTCTGGTGGAAAGAAAAGCTGCTTCTAGGAGGTTGTCAAGTGTTTTCGCTCGACGATTCCATTCTTGGGTGGTTAGTTTGGCCCTTGTTCCTGTAACTCGAATACTAGCCCCGGTATATCCCATTTTAGTTTTACACCATTGTAAACCTTACGCCTATTTTACTCTCTGATCGAGGTTCTCGGCCTTGAAAAATCTTCGTAAACTAAATCACACGTGTATATGTTGACGTTTAAGAGATATACAGTCAAGAAAATCAAGGCAATGGTGATATATATGCGGATTAGACACCAAAAAAAACACACTCAACAAATGGCTACAATTTAAGAAATGTGTTTAGTGACGGCATCAGATTCCTAATTGATGGAGAAAGGTCTGGTGGCAAGAAAAGCTGCTTCTAGGAGGGTGTCAAGTATTTTCGCTCGACGATTCCATTCTTGGGTCGTTGGTTTAGACCTTGTTCCTGTAACTCGAATCCTAGCCCGGTATATCCCATTTTAATTTTACACCATTGTGAACCTTACGCCTTTTTTACTCTCTGATCGAGGTTCTCGGCATTTAAAAATCTTCGTAAACTAAATCACACGTGTATATGTTGACATTTAAGAGATATACAGTCAAGAAAATCAAGGGCAATGGTGATATATATGCGGATTAGACACCAAAAAAAAATCACTCAACAAATGGCTACAATTTATGGAATGTGTTTTGTGACGGCATCAGATTCCTAATTGATGGAGAAAGGTCTGGTGGCAAGAAAGGCTGCTTCTAGGAGGGTGTCAAGTATTTTCGCTAGACGATTCCATTCTTGGGTGGTTGGTTTGGCCCTTTTTCCTGTAACTCTAATCCTAGCCCGGTATATATCCCATTTTAATTTTACACCATTGTGAACCTTACGCCTTTTTTACTCTCTGATTGAGGTTCTCGGCATTGAAACATCTTCGTAAACTAAATCGCACGTGTATATGTTGACATTTAAGAGATTTACAGTCAAGAAAATCAAGGGCAATGGTGATATATATGCGGATTAGATGTCACACCCCCAAAATCCACCATGCGGAGTATCACCGCTTGGAGGCGTGACATGACCAGGATCGAGCCACCAATCATATTGAACAATTCAATTAAGTAAATAAAACCAAACATAATACGATTGGTGACCAAAGCTAGTTAACCTTGTTTGGTTTAAACAGCGGAAGCATAAACGTGAGTTCAAAACATAAGTTCACAGTTCATAAGTTTAAAGTCTCAAACATAAGTTCCATAGGTTTATAAAGTTCAATTATTAAGTATGGGATATAACAACCCATGTTCCACAACGACTCCTTCCCCGTGCAAGCTCCAAGCATTTAGCGACCTGTAAGGCATGTAACAACTAGTCAACAACAAAGTTGAGTGAGTTCACGTTTGGTTGTTTAGTTAATGAGTTCGTATCAGGAATCGGAAGTTCGTTTCATAACCAAGTATTACCCATTATTCTTGATTCCCAAACCTTTACGATATTTAGTGGGGGCTTCCCATTATGTATGTTACTAGACTAGGCGTATCCATAAGTGTCCTTCCCAATCCGAGGACGGTGTTAAGTATGAGTGTACGTAGGTTTTACGTACGTGCCCTTCTCATCCGAGGACAGTAGTGAGTGTGAGTGTACGTAGGTTTTACGTACGTGCCCTTCTCAATCCGAGGACAGTAGTAGGTGTGAGTGTACGTAGGTTTTATGTACGTGCCCTTCCCAATCCGAGGACAGTAGTAGGTGTGAGTGTACGTAGGTTTTACGTACGTGCCCTTCCCAATCCGAGGACAGTAGTAGGTAGTCTAGTAGTGTTGATAATATAAATAGTTATTCAATCCCATTCCCAACCACCGGGAATCCCATGCCTTAGTAAGGGTGTGAACTCACCTCGGTTTGCTCGGTTAGATTCTCAATATAGCTAACAGTCAAGGTCGGTCAATCACGTCCTAGTATGATTTACCAGTTAGTCATTTAGTGGCTTTCAAATAGAACACAAAGTTCCTACACGTATCTATCACACAACATGCATCACTGTAACGGTTTATGCCCATCTAAGTTTCCCGTCCATTCCCCACTCAAAATCAAACATACGATAATGCACATAACATATATAACATGTCAAATCATTCACAGATAGCATACTCGACATTTAGACACGCAAATCACTACTTATGTCGTTTCAGCATTAATACTCAAAACCGGCTGTTTTCGGACATTTAAATAAAATAGTTAGATTATTCCAAAAATTCCCAAATTTTTATAGAACATCATAAACATTCCATATTTTATTGTGTAAAAATATCGGGGTCCGGTTTATCACCAATATTTTATAAAAATTCATATTCGGGACTGAACTCAGATTTATGTATTTCTGACCACAGTCCACGAAACAATTTATTACAAATTCATCGTAAGTCCGATTTGCGAAATTCCAGTGGGGTAATTACAAATACTTCAGTTATCATCTACAGTAAAATTTTCATGGTCCGATTCATCACAAAACTCAGGTTATGACTGAAAGTACGACACCCATTTATTGCTGTCAAAATTCAGCTTAAGTAGCTGTTACAAATTAACACTTTAAAAATAGTAAACGGAGTCCAAAAATTACGATTCCGGTGCCATTAGAACCGTGTTTCATAATAACATATTTTAGATTCAAAATATCAATTTTTCGTTGAGGTTAAGATCTGTTTACAGCCAACAGAAGTGGGCTGTAAAAGTTAGACAGATTCTGATTTCGAGTGTTTAACCATCTAAATCATGTTCGATCGATTCCGTTAACGAGTTTAGTGACCACAACAACATCACATACTAATATTATTCAGCACAACATCAGATAATCAGCCAATCATCATAATCACACAAGATCTACATGATTTATACTAACATTCATCCTTTAACCACCTTGTTCATTACTTTAGTGCAAGTTCTTTAGTGTTTCATAACTTCAAATCATCAAATCACCTATTAACCACTTAAATAACATGAAGAATGAACGGATCTAAGTTCTTACCACTAGCACAAGGCTAGGAGAGTTTGAGTGTAGAAAAGTGGTGGTTAAAAGCGAATAGAGAAGGTCCTTCCACTTCCGAAAGCACCAAGCTTGTTTGTTGAACCCGTAGCACCTTTGAGTGTATGTAGAATGGATTGATCAAGACTTGATGGTGGTTGTATGGTGGGAGGTTATGGCTGCCGATTTCAAAGGAAGAGAGGAGAAGAGAGCTAATTTTTGTTGATGTGTTTTAGTGAGTGAAATGAGATCTATTGGTTATATTTATAAACCAAGTTAGGGCATTAACCAACAAATAATGTGTTCTCTAGATTCTTGACATAATTAAATAAAATATTAAAGAGTGTAAGAAGTGTGTCCCCTCTTGGGGACCGATTTGGTCAAGGGGGGGTGGGTTACTAGTTTGTTTCCAACCAATGGTTAAGTGCTTAGTTAGTTTATTTGGGAACTTAAATTAAATTATTAGTATGTTATAAAATATAACGGGTGTTAGGGTATTCGGAGACCCTAACTGGCTTAGAAAAAGAAAAACAATGTTATTGACATTATTTTTATGTTTCGGGTAAAGTCCGGTTGTTCGGTTTGACACTGTTCCGTTAAAGTGCTTAATTAATTCGTAAAGCGTCCTATATATATATTTTTTTGTAACGTTTTTAATTTTCAACACTCAGGAAAATATAACGGACTATTTAGAGACCTTTCTGTACACTATTAGTATATAAAAATACGTGTAAGCATAACACAGATATCAGAAAGCAGTTAAGTGATGCCACACAGTCGTCAAGCACATTAATTATTATCAATAAACTGTACGGTTACATGAGATTATGAGGGTTGTCACATTAGACACCAAAAAAAACACACTCAACAAATGGCTACAATTTAAGGAATGTGTTTAGTGACGACATCAGATACCTAATTGATGGAGAAAGGTCTGGTAGCAAGAAAAGCTGCTTCTAGGAGGGTGTCAAGTATTTTCGCTCGGCGATTCCATTCTTGGGTGGTTGGTTTGGCCCTTGTTCCTGTAACTCGAAACCTAGCCCGGTATATCCCATTTTAATTTTACACCATTGTGAATCTTACGCCTTTTTTACTCTCTGATCGAGGTTCTAGGCATTGAAAAATGTTTGTAAACTAAATCACCCGTGTATATGTTGACATTTAAGAAATATACAGTCAAGAAAATCAAGGGCAATGGTGATATATATGCGGATTAGACACCAAAAAAAAACACTTAACAAATGGCTACAATTTAAGGAATGTGTTTAGTGACGGCATCAGATTCCTAATTGATGGAGAAAGTTCTGATGGCAAGAAAAGCTGCTTCTAGGAGGTTTTCAAGTGTTTTCGCTCGACGATTCCATTCTTGGGTGGTTGGTTTGGCCCTTGTTCCTGTAACTCGAATCCTAGCCTGGTATATCCCATTTTAATTTTACACCATTGTGAACCTTACGCCTTTTTTACTCTCTGATCGTGGTTCTCGGCATTGAAAAATCTTCGTAAACTAAATCACACGTGTATATGTTGACATTTAAGAGATATTCAGTCAAGAAAATCAAGGGCAATGGTGATATATATGCGGATTAGACACAAAAAAAATCACTCAACAAATGGCTACAATTTAAGGATTGTGTTTAGTGACGGCATCAGATTCCTAATTAATGGAGAAAGGTCTGTTGGCAAGAAAAGCTGCTTCTAGGAGGGTGTCAAGTATTTTCGCTCGGCGATTCCATTCTTGGGTGGTTGGTTTAGCCCTTGTTCCTGTAACTCGAATCTTAGCCCGGTATATCCCATTTTAATTTTACACAATTGTGAACCTTACGCCTTTTTTACTCTCTGATCGAGGTTCTCGGCATTGAAAAATCTTCGTAAAAAAATCACACGTGTATATGTTGACATTTAAGAGATATACAGTCAAGAAAATCAAGGGCAATGGTGTTATATGTGCGGATTAGACACCAAAAAAAACACTCAACAAATGGATACAATTTAAGGAATGTGTGTAGTGACGGTATCAGATTCCTAATTGATGGAGAAGGTTTTGATGGCAAGAAAAGCTGCTTCTAGGAGGTTGTCAAGTGTTTTCGCTCGACGATTCCATTCTTGGGTGGTTGGTTTGGCCCTTGTTCCTATAACTCGAATCCTAGCCCGGTATATCCCATTTTAATTTTACACCATTGTGAACCTTACGCCTTTTTTACTGTCTGATCGAGGTTCTCGACATTGAAAAATCTTCGTAAACTAAATCACACGTGTATATGTTGACATTTAAGAGATATACGGTGTTGGGATTGAACCCTACCAGAGGAACAGATAATTAAAGCCAAAACTGGATCAGAGCAGTGGATCCAGAATAAGCAGATGTTATATACAAGTCTCTCCCCTTGATAGTGATTTCAACATCTACTGACCTCCTATCTACTGATCGTGCAAACTGCTAACCTACAACTGCTGATCTAGTAAAGGCCTGATGAAAGACTAAAGCCCTGCTGTTCAATCTACTGCCTTGAGTCAAGTACTGCTGATCCGGACAAGTACTGCTGGATTCATATCAGTGGAAGGATGCAGCAGTAGTTTATTATGTCTTTATGTAATGAAATGTAATAGCAGTAGTTTAGCGTAGCAGTGTTTGTATTGATCAGAGGTTAGAGTTTGTTAGGAGGTTAGATGTCACTTTCATGGTGACGTCAGCTAAGATGCTCAGTGGTTTGCTAGTGCCTATAAATAGAACAGTGCTCTGTACTATTCTATTAGCTCTTTGCAACATCGTCTTCTCTGCACGAACAAACACTGAGCTCTGGCTGAGGGGGAGGTTGTATTCAATCATTGCAATTGTAATCGTAATTGAAATAAATTCAATCTTTCGGTTCATTGTGAAAAATGTTTGATCAAAGCAATACTCTCGTTTGATTGTATGCAAATTTTTCTTCCATCTTAATTCCGCTGCACAACAGTTGGATTGGAAGAAGAAGGGAATAGATGATGGTCTTTACCTTGAACCAGAAAAAGAAAACATGACCAAAAATATCCCTTTGCCAGATGGTAGCAAGAAAATTGATGAGACCACAAATGCACTGACAGAAGCAGTTGCAAGTGTCAAAAAGGATAGAGAGGCCAAGAAGAAAGCTAGGGTGGATTATCCAGATCAGGGTACTTCTGGGTCAAAGGATGATGAAAATCCTGTTGATGAAAAGAAGAAGCCTACTAGAAAAGTAAGGCAACCCAAATCCATCCCAACCAAACGTTCAAAGTCTGCTCCAAAACCACCATTCAAAACAGCTGTTGTAACTCCTGTTGTATCCACTACTGCTGGTACTTCAGTGGTTTCAACATCTGTTCTCACTTCAACACACACCACTTCAACACACACCACATCCACTGCTTCACCACCATCACCACCAAAAACAACACCATCTCCTGCCAAAAAGCAGAAGACAGCAGATGTTACAACATCTGTTGTAATGACAACAGTGGTTGAAACACCAGTTGTTTCAACAGTTGTTAGTCAATCACAAACCACTGCCACCAAATCTACCACCACTGTTCCATCCAAAACATCATCAGTCCCTCCTCAAACAAAAAGTAGAAGGCTAATCCTCAATGATGATGACTATTCACCACCACCAACATCTTCAAAATCCTTGTCACTTGTCACAATTCCAAAACCCATACCTCTCTCTTCAGTTCAAATTCTAAAGCCATTACCTCCTGCTGGTGTCTCATTTCCTCTGGAACTCATTGCAGTTAGGGAAGAAATCAAATCCTTCTACTGTGAGGACGACCCAGCTAAAAGGAGTTTGCCATCAGTTGAAGGATACCCCATGCCTAACAATATCGAAGAATATTTGAAACTCAAGGCCAAGCAAGCAGAGGATATCGCAATAAAAAACAGACAAGGGAAATCTGATAGAGAATTTCAGCAAAACTATCAGTTTCTACTCACACAGGTCAGTGCTATGGAGCAATTTGCCAAAAATGTATGTCGACAACTCTCAGAAATGGCAGATGAGTCCTTAAGAAAAGACTACATTGAGAACATCATGACCTACAAGAAATACAAGGGGGAGAAACATATGTACAAAAACTGGACCATTCCTGAGCTTGAAAAAGAGGCAGCCAGGATTCAAGAAATGATCAAAAATAAGGTCAAGCAGACTCCTCCTGAAAAATTCAAACAGATTGAAGCTGATAAGGTTTTAGAGTTGAAGAGAATGAAAGAAGAGCTGATAACAGCTGATTATGGGTCAAAGAATTCTGTGACAAAGTGGGGAGAAGATAGGGTCAGGGCTACCTACAGAAAGTTAGAGGAACTTAGAAAGAAAGATCCAACGGTTCCAAAAAGGCCTGACTACTCTAAAGCAGAGGTCTCAAAAAGACCACCAAAGCTGCAAGTCAAAAGAACTACTGCTCCAGCTGGTGCTGCCATCTACAAAAGAAGGAGCCAAAATCAGTCAGGGGCTGAAAAAGTTCAATATCTAAAAGCTGGAAATGCCATTGTAAAAGTGGGCATTAGATTAATGATGAAAGAAGATCCTGAATTGGAACAACCTGCAAGCACTGCCCAGACAGTGTTCAATAGGCCATCATCACCAAACTCCTCATTAAATAAAAATCTCCTAAGAAACCCATCAGGCTCAAAAGTACTAAAGTGGGAAACTGACAAACAGACCCATGTATTGACATAGTTCAGGTCTGATGGAGAAGTGAAGAAAATATCAAGGGAACAAGCACTTGGCCTAAGTCTTGAAGATTTGCAGGATCTCCTTGATCTTCCACTTAGCAGGGATGATGAAGACACAGATGCCTTAACCTTTGAACTACAACTTAAAGGGCAAATAAGGGAACTGTTGATGAGGCAATAAAGTTCCACAATAATGAAGAGTTTTGGCATTATCTGTTCCAGGGGGAGATTGTTGGGATTGAACCCTACCAGAGGAATAGATAATTAAAGCCAAAACTGGATCAGAGCAGTGGATCCAGAATAAGCAGATGTTATATACAAGTCTCTCCCCTTGATAGTGATTTCAACATCTACTGACCTCCTATCTACTGATCGTGCAAACTACTGACCTACAACTGCTGATCTGGTAAAGGCCTGATGAAAGACTAAAGCCCTGCTGTTCAATCTACTGCCTTGAGTCAAGTACTGCTGATCCGGACAAGTGCTGCTGGATTCATATCAGTGGAAGGATGCAGCAGTAGTTTATTATCTCTTTATGTAATGAAATGTAATAGCAGTAGTTTAGCATAGCAGTGTTTGTATTGATCAGAGGTTAGAGTTTGTTAGGAGGTTAGATGTCACTTTCATGGTGACGTCAGCTAAGATGCTCAGTGGTTTGCTAGTGCCTATAAATAGAACAGTGCTCTGTACTGTGCTATTAGCTCTTTACAACATCGTCTTCTCTGCACGAACAAACACTGAGCTCTGGCTGAGGGGGACTTTGTATTCAATCATTGCAATTGTAATCGTAATTGCAATAAATTCAATCTTTCGGTTCATTGTGAAAAATGTTTGATCAAAGCAATACTCTCGTTTGATTGTATGCAAAGTTTGCTTCCATCTTAATTCTGTTGCACAACTCATTCATTTCCATCTTAATTTCAAACGTAATATACAATCAAAACCAAACTCAGATCCAACATACAGTCAAGAAAATCAAGGGCCATGGTGATATATATGCGGATTAGACACCAAAAAAAATCACTCAACAAATGGCTACAATTTAAGGAATGTGTTTAGTGACGGCATCAGATTCCTAATTGATGGAGAAAGGTCTGGTGGAAAGAAAAGTTGCTTCTAGGAGGTTGTCAAGTATTTTCGCTCGACGATTCCATTCTTGGGTGGTTGGTTTGGCCCTTGTTCCTGTAACTCGAATCCTAGCCCGGTATATCCCATTTTAATTTTACACCATTGTGAACCTTACGCCTTTTTTACTCTCTGATCGAGGTTCTCGGCATTGAAAAATCTTCGTAAACTAAATCACACGTGAATATGTTGACATTTAACAGATATACAGTCAAGAAAATCAAGGGCAATGGTGATATATATGCGGATTAGACACCAAAAAAAATCACTCAACAAATGGCTACAATTTAAGGAATGTGTTTAGTGGCGGCATCAGATTCCTAATTGATGGAGAAAGGTCTGGTGGCAAGAAAAGCTGCTTCTAGGAGGGTGTCAGGTATTTTCGGTCGGCGATTCCATTCTTGGGTGGTTAGTTTGGCCCTTGTTCATGTAACTCGAATCCTAGCCCGGTATATCCCATTTTAATTTTACACCATTGTGAACCTTATGCCTTTTTTACTCTCTGATCGAGGTTCTCGGCATTGAAAAAGCTTCGTAAGCTAAATCACACGTGTATATGTTGACATTTAAGAGATATACAGTCAAGAAAATCAAGGGCAATGGTGATATATATGCGGATTATACATAAAAAAAAACACACTCAACAAATGGCTACAATTTAAGGAATGTGTTTAGTGACGGCATCAGATTCCTAATTGATGGAGAAAGGTCTGGTGGCAAGAAAAGCTTCTTCTAGGAGGGTGTCAAGTATTTTTGCTCGACGATTCCATTATTGGGTGGTTGGTTTGGCCCTTGTTCCTGTAACTCGAATCCTAGCCCGGTATATTCCATTTTAATTTTACACCATTGTGAACCTTACGCCTTTTTTACTCTCTGATCGAGGTTCTTGGCATTGAAAAATCTTCGTAAACTAAATCACATGTGTATATGTTGACATTTAAGAGATATACAGTCAAGAAAATCAAGGGCAATGGTGATATATATGCGGATTAGACACCAAAAAAAACACTCAACAAATGGCTACAATTTAAGGAATGTGTTTAGTGACGGCATCAGATTCCTAATTGATGGAGAAAGGTCTGGGGGCAAGAAAAGCTGCTTCTAGGAGGGTGTCAAGTATTTTTGCTCGACGATTCCATTCTTGGGTGGTTGGTTTGGCCCTTGTTCCTGTAACTCGAATCCTAGCCCGGTATATCCCATTTTAATTTTACACCATTGTGAACCTTATGCCATTTTTACCCTCTGATCGAGGTTCTCGGCATTAAAAAATCTTCGTAAACTAAATCACACATGTATATGTTGACATTTAAGAGATATACAGTCAAAAAAATCAAGGGCAATGGTGATATATATGCGGATTAGACACAAAAAAAACACACTCAACAAATGGCTACAATTTAAGGAATGTGTTTAGTGACAGCATCAGATTCCTAATTGATGGAGAAAGGTCTGGTGGAAAGAAAAGCTGCTTTTAGGAGGTTGTCAAGTGTTTTCGCTCGACTATTTCATTCTTGGGTGGTTGGTTTGGCCCTTGTTCCTGTAACTCGAATCCTAGCACGGTATATTCCATTTTAATTTTACACCATTGTGAACCTTACACCTTTTTTACTCTCTGATCGAGGTTCTCGGCATTTAAAAATCTTCGTAAACTAAATCACACGTGTATATGTTGACATTTAAAAGATACACAGTCAAGAAAATCAAGGGCAATGGTGATATATATGCGGATTAGACACAAAAAAAAAACACACTCAGCAAATGGCTACAATTTAATGAATGTGTTTAGTGACGGCATCAGATTCCTAATTGATGGAGAAAGGTCTGGTGGAAAGAAAAGCTGCTTCTAGGAGGTTTTTCTGTATTTTCGCTCGACGATTCCATTCTTGGGTAGTTGGTTTGGCCCCTGTTCCTGTAACTCGAATCCTAGCCCGGTATATCCCATTTTAATTTTACACCATTGTGAACCTTACGCCTTTTTTACTCTCTGATCGAGGTTCTCGGCATTGAAAAATCTTCGTAAACTAAATCACACGTGTATATGTTGACATTTAAGAGATATACAATCATGAAAATCAAGGGCAATGGTGATATATATGCGGATTAGACACCAAAAAAATCACTCAACAAATGGCTACAATTTAAGGAATGTGTTTAGTCGCGGCATCAGATTCCTAAGTGATGGAGAAAGGTCTGGTGGCAAGAAAAGATGCTTCTAGGAGGGTGTCAAGTATTTTCGCTCGGCGATTCCATTCTTGGGTGGTTGGTTTGGCCCTTGTTCATGTAACTCGAATCCTAGCCCGGAATATCACATTTTAATTTTACACCATTGTGAACCTTACGCCATTTTTACTCTCTGATCGAGGTTCTCGGCATTGAAAATTCTTCGTAAACTAAATCACACGTGTATATGTTGACATTTAAAAGATATACAGTCAAGAAAATCAAGGGCAATGGGAATATATATATGCGGATTAGACACCAAAAAAAACACACTCAACAAATGGCTACAATTTAAGGAATGTGTTTAGTGACGGCATCAGATTCCTAATTGATGGAGAAAGGTCTGGTGGCAAGAAAAGCTGCTTTTATGAGGTTGTCAAGTGTTTTCACTTGACGATTCCATTCTTGGGTGGTTGGTTTGGCCCTTGTTCCTGTAACTCGAATCCTACCCCGGTATATCCCATTTTAATTTTACACCATTGTGAACCTTTCGCCTTTTTTACTCTCTGATCGAGGTTCTCGGCATTGAAAAATCTTCGTAAACTAAATCACACGTCTATATGTTCACATTTAAGAGATATACAGTCAAGAAAATCAAGGGCAATGGTGATATATATGCGGATTAGACACCAAAAAAACACACACTCAACAAATGGCTACAATTTAAGGAATGTGTTTAGTGACGGCATCAGATTCATAATTGATGGATAAAGGTCTGGTGGCAAGAAAAGCTGCTTTTATGAGGTTGTCAAGTGTTTTCGCTTGACGATTCCATTCATGGGTGGTTGGTTTGGCCCTTGTTCCTGTAACTAGAATCCTACCCCCGTATATCCCATTTTAATTTTACACCATTGTGAACCTTACGCCTTTTTTACTCTCTGGTCGAGGTTCTCGGCATTGAAAAATCTTCGTAAACTAAATCACACGTGTATATGTTGACATTTAAGAGATATACAGTTCAAGAAAATCAAGGGCAATGGTGATATATATGCGGATTAGACACAAAAAAAAACACACTCAACAAATGGCTACAATTTAAGGAATGTGTTTAGTGACGGCATCAGATTCATAATTGATGGAGAAAGGTCTGGTGGCAAGAAAAGCAGCTTCTAGGAGGTTGTCAAGTGTTTTCGCTCGACGATTCCATTCTTGGGTGGTTGGTTTGGCCCTTGTTTCTGTAACTCGAATCCTAGCCCGGTATATCCCATTTTAATTTTACACCATTGTGAACCTTACGCCTATTTTACTCTCTGATCGAGGTTCTCGGCATTGAAAAATCTTCATAAACTAAATCACACGTGTATATGTTGACATTTAAGAGATATGCAGTCAAGAAAATCAAGGGCAATGGTGATATATATGCGGATTAGACACAAAAAAAAACACACTCAACAAATGGCTACAATTTAAGGAATGTGTTTAGTGACGGCATCAGATTCCTAATTGATGGAGAAAGGTCTGGTGGCAAGAAAAGCTGCTTTTATGAGGTTGTCAAGTGTTTTCGCTCGACTATTCCATTCATGGGTGGTTGGTTTGGCCCTTGTTCCTGTAACTCGAATCCTACCCCCGTATATCCCATTTTAATTTTACACCATTGTGAACCTTACGCCATTTATACTCTCTGATCGAGGTTCTCGGCATTGAAAAATCTTCGTAAACTAAATCACACGTGTATATGTTGACATTTAAAAGATATACAGTCAAGAAAATCAAGGGCAATTGTGATATATATGCGGATTAGACACCAAAAAAACACACACTCAACAAATGGCTACAATTTAAGGAATGTGTTTAGTGACGGCATTAGATTCATAATTGATGGAGAAAGGTCTGGTGGCAAGAAAAGCTGCTTCTAAGAGGTTGTCAAGTGTTTTCGCTCGACGATTCCATTCTTGGGTGGTTGGTTTGGCCCGTGTTCCTGTAACTCGAATCCTAGCCCGGTATATCCCATTTTAATTTTACACCATTGTGAACCTTACGCCTTTTTTACTCTCTGATCGAGGTTCTCGGCATTGAAAAATATTCCTAAACTAAATCACACATGTATATGTTGACATTTAAGCGATATACAGTCAAGAAAATCAAGGGCAATGGTGATATATATGCGGATTAGACACCAAAAAAAAATCAATCAAAAATGGCAACAATTTAAGGAATGTGTTTAGTGACGGCATCAGATTCCTAATTGATGGAGAAATGTCTGGTGGCAAGAAAAGCTGCTTCTAGGAGGTTGTCATGTGTTTTCGCTCGACGATTCCATTCTTAGGTGGTTGGTTTGGCCCTTGTTCCGGTAACTCGAATCTAGCCCGGTATATCCCATTTTAATTTTACACCATTGTGAACCTTACGACTTTTTTACTCTCTGGTCGAGGTTCTCGGCATTGAAAAATCTTCGTAAACTAAATCACACGTGTATATGTTGACATTTAAGAGATATACAGTCAAGAAAATCAAGGGCAATGGTGATATATATGCGGATTAGACACCAAAAAAAAATCACTCAACAAATGGCTACAATTTAAGGAATGTGTTTAGTGACGACGTCAGATTCCTAAATTAAAAAGAATGAAAGAAAAGTTATTGCCAAAAGTAGAGGAAGAGATCCAATCAATCATTCTGAATGGTCTTCCCCAGTAGCATACTGTATGTACTGTACTACAAAGCAAGCAAGCAATGCTGAGATGTCCTCAGGGTGAACGGGGCACCATGCGGGGAGGCATGCGGTGACCCAAGTCCCCTAGCGGGAACACCGCCGCCATCAACGCGGGGAGGGGGAGCGGTGAGAGGTTACCGCATGAAGGAGGGAAGGAGATGGTGGGCCACCCTCTTTTCAACCAATCAAAACATTTTCCTTTTTTTTCTTTTCTTTTTGAATAAAAAAAGCAAGTCCCCTAAGAGGGGAGTGCCGCCATCAAATTGAGGGAGTTAAGAGGGAAGTTGACATGGCGCGTGCTGATTGGTTGTGCGTAAGAGAGGGGACTCCCCTAAGAGGGGAGTGCCCCTCTCACCCTCACAACCACTTTCCTAGGAAACTTACAATGGGCCAGGGTGCACACAACACCCCCCAAACCCTCCCTTTAAAACCCCCAAACCATTCCATCACATTCCCCCTAAACTAAACTAAACCTCACTCACTCCGTGAAAGCCATGCTGCGCTCCGTTATCCTCGCCCTCTTCTTACCCTGTGCCGGCATGACTATCATACTCATCATCTACATTTCCCTACTATGCTACACCGGTTTTCGCCATCAACAATCCGACGCGCCGGTTAAACCGGCTACTAAAACCGGTTTATCTTCTGCTGAGCTTGAAAAACTACCGGTTACCACCGGGAAAGATCTGGTATTGGACATGGAATGTGCGGTTTGTTTGAACGATGTTGAACCGGAACAACTTGCTCGCATGTTCCCCGGTTGTAACCACGAGTTTCATCTACAATGCGCCGATACTTGGCTTTCCAAAAACCCGGTTTGCCCGGTTTGCCGGAATAAACTTGACGGCAGTTTCTTTGCTGAAGCAGAAACAAACCCATGTTGAAAAGATTGAAGGAAAATGATCTGTTGTTCTGACAAATTTTGAGACTCCTCTGTATTTTTTTTCTCTCTCTGATGAGAATGTACAAGTAGGGATGGAATTGTTGAAGCAACAAATAAGAGACCAAGGATAGTAGCTGGGCTGGTTAGGCAAAAGGGTTGAAGGGTTCAACTTTGCCTAACGCAGGTCGTGGGGTCCCCCCACGTTTGCAAGACGTGGAAGGAGGTTCACTAGTTTATTGTTGTTGTTTGCTGAAGATCCTCCTCTGAAGTATATTCAGATTCGGATGTGGGAGCAAACGGAATGTGTGTGTTGGATGTGAAAGTGAGTAACTCGCATAAAGCAAGTACTCGATATGAATGACCAGAGTTTAAGGAAACAGTCCTGGCCAAGAATGTCTCCTGAAGTAAATGAAGTGTCAATTTATAGGAGAAGACATCTCCCAAAGAAGAATGCATTTGACTAGTGACCTTGCTTGCAGTGAGGGGCTTACCCTTTCGGGGGTTAAAGCCTTTTGACCCCTGGATAATAGCGTGTGTTCTGTAGACCTGCGTTGCTTTTGCGGCTGGCGAGTTGGTGGAGCTGTCCGGAGATGTGAGTTATTTACTGTTCCCGTATTGCTTTACTTCATCTCCTCAGCTTTTCAACCATTGAACCATTTAACCCTTTGAGCGTTTACATATTTAGTCATTTTATTTAGTCTTGGGCTACCCCCGTCATCAGCCCCCCAAGTCAGAGGTTTTTGGGAAAGGAGCTCAAAGACTTCTGACTTTTATACGTGTGTTTTGTTGCCCAAAGGCTTCGAAGGTTCGAAGGTTGAAAGGTTGGAACGGTTGAGGTTTTTGAATTTCGGAATTTGACAAGACAGTTGACAAGACGTGTGGTAGTTTGTCAGGCAGCGGTTTTTAATTCCCCCTATTGATAATTATATGTAATCTCATTTATTTACACATTTTATTTTGAAGAAACATTACTTTGCTCCTTTTTTCTCTCCGGTATCCCCCTTTTTTTCAAAATCAGGTCAGTTCCGATTTGCTTATTTTCTCTTTAATTGTTCATTGTGATGGGTGCTCGTAAGGATATGGCAAAATCCTTTTCTCGACTGACCCAAGAGGAAGTCGATTTATTTTGTGTGGAATGGGGTATAGGGACAAAGTATAAACCGGTTGCACCGGCTTGTGATAAATCTATCAATGACTGTCCTTCTGGTATGATCGCCTTGTATTGTCATCATTTTGAGTTTTCCAATCTTCGTTATCCGTTTTCAAACTTTGTCTTGAATATTTTGGAATATTATCGAGTGTCTTTTGGTCAGATTCATCCCCTTGGCATGGCTAGGGTTTTACATTTTGAGATTCTGTGTCGGGCTTGCGGGTATGATCCTACTCTTTTAGCATTCCGTCGCTTTTTCCGGCTTGCTAAGAATGGTGATTGGTTCACCTTTGAAACCAGTCAAGTTGACACTTGTTTAATTTCGTCCATGGTTTCTACACTTGGGGTTTGGAAAGATCGGTTTTTCTGGGTGTCGGAGGAAATTGTTCCTTTCAAACTTGTTTGGAGACTCCTGGATGCTGTTCTGAACGAGCCGGAGCCCTCTGATTCCGAGATAAACACTCATTTTTTAGAAATTATTAGGGAGTGCCCTTCGAGGCTTCGTCCCTTCCCTGAGCATTTGTTGGTGTTGTTGGGTATAAGTAAAGTGTGGGAAAAGGCTAACCGGGATCCAGTGCTTATTAGAGATGGGAAGGGTATGCATTTATTCTTTTCTTGCTTTTTTGTTCCTTTCTCTTTGTTTGCTCATGTGCTTTTACATTTGTGTTGTAGTTATGTCTGCCCTCGATTTTATCAAAAGCGATGATACCTCTGACGTTGCTTTTGATGATGTTGCTGCTACCCCTGGCGAGAATGCGGTTGTCAAGGGTTCTGATTACAGGTTTGAGGGTTCTGGTTATGTGAACGTCCCGAATGTTAAAGGCTTCACCAAGGTTACTGCTTCCAAAGGTTCTACTCGTCGTTCCCAACGCCATCTGAAAAGTGTTGACCAACCTTCTGGTTCAGAGCCTATTGATGTTAGTGATGATATTGAGGCGTCAGGGGATCAAGTTGTGGATGTTGGTAAGGGCAAGGAAAAGGAGTTGATTGTTTCAAGCAAGAAGAAGAAATTGGTTAAGAAGGGTGCCATTCCTGCTATTCAAGGTTCGTCAGCCAAAAGCGTTGAAAGTTTCGAGGGTTCAGAGGACATTTATGTGCCTAATTGGGGGGTTAAGGTTGGTGACAATTTTAAGGACCCAGCTGTTTGTGCTGAAGCCTTGGCTCATTTTGCTCCTCCCGGTGTTCGAAGTGCAATATCTGAGATGGAGGCTGATCATCTTATTTCTAGGATGATGCTCAGTTCCTGCAACCTTTCTGCCTTTTTGGCTGAAGGTGTCACTCGCTTTGCTAAAGGGATGCGGGAATATGAGGAGGCCTCCAAGAAGAAGGAGAAAATGAAAGCTTCAATTGCTGCCATGAAGAAGGAAATCGATAGCTTTTCTGAGAAAGAGCTGGCTTGGAACAAGAAAGTGGAAGATTTAACAAAGAGGCACGAGATTGAGATGAGCGATCTCAGGAAGAGTTTTGAAGCTGACCGTCTGAAGCTGAAGTCTGATAGACAGGCCTTGGTTGTGCAACAAAAGGCTTTTGATGAGGAGAAAGACGGTTTGAAGACTTTGGTTGCCCAGGGCACTGGGGATAATCAGTGGCTTATTGAGCAGGGTTTTCACCAGGTTGTTACCTATTTGCTTCATTCTAAAGAGTTCAACTCCGCTCTTGGCGAGGTTTACACTAAGCTGCTCAATCTGGGAAAACACCAAGGTCTTATTGCGGGTTATAAGCTTCACGAGTCTGGCAACCTTTTGGAGAAATCTCCCCTGTATCGTCCTGAGGCTTCCGATATCTTTAAGAGTTCCATTGAGCAAATGAAGAGGTTATCATACCCGTATGTAAGTCAGGTTGCTTCTTGTTATGGTAAACCTCTCTCCGTCTTGCAGGAACTAAAGTCGAATGGTTTGAATGAAAAGTTATGCGCTGAACTGCTTGGCTCCCTTTCAAGGAAACGTTCCTACTCGGGAGATAGTGAAGATACCTTTCATGGGGAAGCCGATGCTCCGAAGGACGCCAGTTTGAAGGTTTCAGCTGTTGATGATCAGGGCCCGAAGGCTAAGAAGGGTAAGAAGGCCAAGGGTAGCAGTTCTGGGGCCTCTAAGCCTTCTACTGATGCATGAAATTTGTGGCTTTCTTAGCACTTTTTTAAAACAATTTGTGGTTTGTAACCTTTAAACAATATTAGGTTTTCAGGGACCCTTAAGGCCCATGTTGGTTGTGTTTAAGGCTTGTATGGCCGTTTGAACAATAGTTAAACTTGCAAGTTACTAGGACTTGCCTTAACTTGTGTTTGAAAGTCTTTTAGGGCTTTCTTTGATATGGTATGATGTTTAACTATTTTCTTTGTGTTATGTTTTTATACTTGTGCCTGTTTCGTTAAGGCAGTTTGTTTGGCTTTAACCTTCCAAGCCTTTTGGCTGTCTGTTAGTAGGTTGAAGCCTTTGAGGTTTCGAGTTGTTACCCAGGTGGCTTGAAGCCTTGAAGGCTTCTTAGTTTTGTGATCTGACTTGGTTTGTATCTTTATAATTTTTTGTCTAAGTTGTATTGTTCTTTTAGATTTTCTTTGTCTTTTTGTAACTTTGTCTTTGTCGAGTTTGTGCTGCCCTTATGTTTTTTATACCTTAAAGGGTTCAGTGCTGCAGTCACTTAGCCTTGGTATTTTTAACAAGAAGACATAGCACCTATCCTTTTTATCATTTCTTTGTTTTTCACTTGACTTTATAAGCCTGTTTGTTGATTATATTTTTAAGGCTTAGGGAACATTTGGTGTAGGCTGTTCAAACCCGTCTATGAAACATTTTTATTTTTTCTTAACAAGTCTCATGGAGTTGTATTGATTTAGGAACTCACCCCTTATATAGGCTCATTCATTGAACCTATTGAGCGATGTGGCCTGGGAGCTCATCCCCTTACATGGCCCCTGCCATGGAGTTTTTTGCTAGGTTCTCAACCTGATTTTAGGATAGAAAGACAAGTTTGATAAAAAAACTTCATTCATTCAAGCAATACTTGCTTTTTACAAAAGGTACTCATAGTGCTGTTCTCGAAATACATTTTGATACAAACCAATCTTTCCTGTCTAAACATGGAACCTTTTCAGGGTTTTTCCATTCCAATGCCTTGGAAGCCTTTTGCCTTCTGAATCCGCTAGCTTGTATGATCCGCCCTTGTGTGCTTCAAGGATGGTATATGGACCTTCCCATTTCGGGCCAAGCTTTCCTTGATTTTCTTTTTTGCTAGCTTCATTGTTTCTGAGGACCAGGTCTCCTGGCTTGAAACGTTCGTTCTTGACTTTCTTATTGTAGTAGGCTTCCATTTGCTGCTTGTATTTGGCCTCTTGAATTGCAGCTTGATCTCGTGCTTCCTCTAGGAGTTGTAAATTCAACATGGTCTCTTTTTGGTTTGTTTCGGGATCCATGTTGATGATTCGTTGGGTTACAACTCCTATTTCAGCGGGGATCACAGCCTCGGATCAAATACCAAGCTATAGGGTGTTTTCTTATGGCTTGTTTTTTCGGTTGTTCTGATTGCCCACATAACACTAGGCAATTCTTCAAGCCAGTTGCTTTTGTATCTTCCCAGTCTTGTCTTGATACCTTCCACTATGCTTCTATTCGTCCTTTCAACCTGACCGTTTGATTGCGGATAAGCCACTGAGCTAAAAACCTGGTCGATTCTGTATTCCTTGCACCAAACGCTGAAAGGCTTCTCAGCAAATTGCCTTCCGTTATCAGTGACAAGTACTCCCGGCAATCCATAACGGCAAATGATGTTTTCCCAAACAAAGTCAATGACCTGTTTTCCCGTGATCTTAGCAAGTGGTTTGACCTCGAGCCATTTGGTGAAATAATCTATTGCCACCAGCAAGAATTTTACTCCTCCTTTGCTTGGGGGAAATGGACCAACAATGTCCATTCCCCATTTATGGAATGGCCATGCCGAGGTTATCGGGACCAAGTCATGCTTGGGACTTTTTGGGATTGGTGCATGAATCTGTCAAGCATCACATTTCCTTAACTGTTCAGCTGTATCACGATGCATTGAGGGCCAAAAATACCCAAGGTTCATGAGCTTTGCAACCACCGACCTAGCTCCAAAGTAAGCTCCGCATATACCTTCGTGAATTTCTTTGATCAAATACTTACTTTGCTCAGGACCGACACATCTTAGCAAGGGAGCAAGGGAGCAAGGTAACCCTTTTTGTAAAGGGTTTCTCCTTGTAGTACGTATTGCCTTGCCTTGATTTCAACCCTTTTAGCTTCTACTTGATCATTGGGTAGTTCACCATTTCTAAGGAACTTTTTGATGGGAGTCATCCAGTTTGGATCTTCCTCGGTAACTACATCTTGAACTTCCAATTCATCAATTGATGGAGCCTTCAACACTTCTACCAGCACCTTCTTGGTAAGGTGGGCGAAAGTGAGAGATGCAAGCTTACTTAGGGCATCAGCCTTTTTGTTTTGAGATCTGGGGATCTGTTTGATGTTGCATGCTTGGAAGGTACTCATCAGCTCCTTGGATTTTTCTTTGTATTTTTTCATGTTGGGCTCTTTAGCTATGTAGCTATCATTTACTTGGCTTGAGACCAGCAACGAGTCTGTGAACACTTCAAGCTTTTCAACCTTCATTTCTTTAGCCAGCCTTAAGCCAGCTATTAGTGCCTCATATTCAGCCTCGTTATTGGTGGTCTGAAATCAAAACGGAGAGCATATGTGAATTCCAACCCTTCTGGGTTGATCAAAATTAGCCCAGCCCCTGACCCTTCAACGCTTGAAGCCCCGTCGGTAAAAAGCTTCCAGGCTTCAAGGTTGGAAGGTTCAGTGGTGGTAGTGTTTACTTCAGTGATTGCTTGGTTTGGGACTTCCACAATGAAATCAGCCAAGACTTGGGCCTTGATAGCTTTTCTTGGGACATAGGTGATGTTATGCTCACCTAGTTCTATGGCCCATTTGGCTAATCGTCCCGAGTTTTCAGGTTTTTCAAGCACACTCTTAATAGGTTGGTTGGTGACCACTTGTATAGGGTATGCTTGGAAATACCTTCGAAGCCTTCTAGCTGTTTGAACTAGGGCTAGGGCAAGTTTTTCAAGGGGAGGATATTTCGTTTCAGCCAATTTTAAAGTTTTGCTGAAAAAATAAATTGGTACCTGGGCCTTGTCTCGCTCAATGGTGAGGACTGTACTGATGGCCTCGTCAGCAACTAAGAGGTACACTGATATTAACTCCCCAGTTTCAGGTGCCGCAATATCTGGTAGGGAAGCTAGATGTTGCTTCATCTGGTTGAAAGCTTCTTCAGCTTCCTCAGTCCATTTGAAATTCTTCTTATCTGAGCAGTTCTTGAGCGTTTTGTAGAAGGGCAGAGATCTTTCGGCCAACTTTGAGGTAAAATGCTTCAAGGCTGCAAGCTTCCCATTTAAGCTTTCAACCTCCGTCTTGGTTTTTGGTGGTTTGGTTTCAAGGACAGCTTTCACTTTGTTTGGGTTAGCCTTGATGCTTTGTTTCCCCACAATATGGCCCAAGAACTTTCCTTGCTCAAACCCAAATGAGCATTTTTCAGGGTTAAGCTTCATGTTAACCTTTCTGAGATTATTGAAAGTTTCTTGAATGTCGTCAAGCATTTGATACTCCGTCTTGCTTTTGATCACCAAGTCATCGACATATGCCTCCATGTTTTTACCAATTTGGCTTGCAAAGGCTTTGTCAACGAGTCGTTGGTAGGTTGCACCGGCATTTTTTAGGCCAAAAGGCATCTTTTGATAACAAAAGATCCCTTTGTCCGTGTGAAAGGCTGTTTTTTCCTCATCCTCTTCCTTCATGAGGATTTGGTGGTAACCTTTGTATGCATCAAGAAAGCATTTGAACGAGTAACCGGTGAGGGAGTCAACCTTGAGATCAATTTCCGGTAGTGGATAGCAATCCTTAGGACAAGCCTTGTTAAGATCTTTGAAATCTATGCACATCCTCCAAGAGTTGTCGGGTTTCTTGACCATAACCGGGTTTGCAACCCATGATTGGTACTTGACTTCTCGGAGAATGCCAGCCGACACAAGCTTTTCAACCTCTTGGCAGACTGCCAGACTTCTCTCGGGTGCTAGGCTTCTTTTCTTTTGGACCACAGGCTTGACATCCGGTGGTATTCTTAACTCATGTTCAGCAATGTTCCGAGGGATCCCTGTCATATCTTCTGGACACCAAGCGAAGACATCGCTGTAATGTGTTAGCAGCTTTTCGAGAGACGAAAGGGTCTCTTGTGAAAGGCTTGGATTGACCCTTATTCTTTGTTCAGGGTACTTAGGGTTTATGACCAACCTTTGCCTGTTTTCTTCACTGTTTGAGCTTTCACCCTCAACCATGTAAGCTTCTTGAGAGGGTTGAAGGGTTGCTATGCCCCTCTCGGTAGGAAATTTGACTGTGCCATGGCCAACAGACACGGCCATGTAGAATGCACATTGCCCTGGTCTTCCAATGATCACGTCATATCTTGAGGGGATGTTGATAACCACAAAGGTGAGTGGTTGGATTCTTTCCTTCTGACCTTCGCTGAAACGAACATTAAGTGTCAGTTGCCCTAAAGGCTTGAGGGGTATATCGGCGATACCTTTTATGGAGGTTCCAGAGGGTTGAAGCCTTGAACGTTCTTCATTACTCAAGCGGTTGAAGAATTTCTCGAACATGATTTCAGTGGCTGCCCCAGTGTCTATGTATGCCCTATATGTTTGCAATGTTCCCACAGTGGCTTCTACCACAAGAGGGCTTGAAAGAGGGTCTTTTTCTGTTGGGGGGAAGCAAACACACTGAAGTTCCCAAGCTTCCAACCGCTGTCTCTTGTGAGGAACCCTTCCATCAAAATCCACCATATTGACTTCCTTGCCCTTTCCTTCAGCTATTTTGTCTCGTACCCCCTTCACCAAATGAGTGAGTTCTCCGGACTTAACAGCTTCTTCAATTCTTTTCTTGAGCTGGAAGCAATCATTGGTGTGGTGACCTTTTTCCTCATGAAACTCACAAAACTGTGTGGAGTTCTCATTTTTTCTGCTTTTGGGGAGAGGCCTAGGAGGCCGAAAGTTTTGCTTGACTTCCTCAGTTGCAAGGATTTCTTGAGGGGTCTTTGTGAGGGGTGTGAAACTCATTCCTTTCTCCCTGTTTGAAGGGTTCCGGCCTTCAGACCTTCGAGGGTCTGAACCCTTTGACCGTCTGTCATAAGAGTTGAAGTTTCCCCTTTTCCTGGTTGGACTATTGCTTCGCCAGCTGGACCCTCTTTTCCTTTGTTCTTTGATGTCTACTGCCTCCTCTCCCCGGATGTGGGCTTCTGCTCTCTCGAGAGCTTCTTCCAAGGTTCTGGGAAGAGATTTGTTGAAATATCTTGTGAGATATTTGGTGGTGATAGCGTTCATGAAACCGGCTACCCTCATTTTCTCATCCGCCCCTACATAAGTTAGACCTTCCTTCTTGTATTGTTCGATGAACGCTCGAAGACTTTCATCATCACGTTGTTTTATCTGGAAGATTACTGTCGTGTCTTTGACATATCGCCTTTGTTGGGAGAAAGTTGCCAAAAAACCCTTGTTGAGGTCGTCGAAACTTCGAACGCTTCGAGCAGGTAAGTCGTTGAACCAGATCCTTGCTGATCCGACAAGGGTTTGCATGAACATTAGACAACATTCAGCATTTGACCACTTTTCTATCCTTGCTGCACCGGTAAAGATCTGAAGATGGTCCTCAGGATCTTCGGTCCCATCGTATGTTTTAATGTGAGGAGGCATCTTGATTTTTGCTTGAAAATCATAATCAGCTATTTGCTGTGAAAAGCATGAAAGGTTACTTGGCTTATATGGTTTAGTCAAGTCTTCTTCAGCCCTTGCATCCACATTATTACCTTTGCCGTTGTTTCCCTGAGTGGCTAGCAACTGATTAATAAAGGGTTACCACGGGAAGTTGGCCATCATTTGGGTCATCATCTGGGGTATCATCTGGGTCATAGGGTTGAAGCCTTGGAGGCTTCCAGGTGCGACTGAGCAGCTAACTCCAAGGGGAGTGCTCATAACTGCACTTCGTGCCAATGGAAGCACGGACAGGGCTTGTTCCCATGAAGTTGTTTTAGAAGCTGGAAAGCTTTTCACTGGGGACTGTAGGAGCTGATCTAAGGTCAGCTCATGGCCCAGAGGAGCACCACTAGTAATCGGTTGGGAAGAGAAGATGGGATGCACTGTGGGATTCGTCATCGTGGACAGATATGGGTGATGGTTTGGAGGATTACTGGGACCAGCCTCATTTCTAGTTGTAAAAGGAGGGGGAGGTGGTCCGGGAGACAGCGTTGGTTCTGGCTCGTCATAATCTAGGCGGATTCTCACCCCCTTTTCTCTTTTTCTATTCACATGCTGGTTGAGAAGAGACCTCAATTCCAGGAAATTGTTGGCAACCCCCTCGGGGGTAAGTTCAACACACGCTGGGGCGTTAGAGACACCGATATTGGGAGAAGGAACTCCGGATCTGGACAGAGTTGGTGTGTTGAAGGTGAGGAACTCGGGTGTGCTTCCCGGAGTTGAGAAAGAAGTTGGTATAGCCACATGAGCTTGGCTACTACCCGGGGTTGAGATGTTTGGAATCTGATTTACTTCACCCGGGGATTCACTTTCGGACATGGTGATTTTAAGTGAAGAGAGCTACACTACTAGGTCTTTTTGAGGAGAAATAGCGGTGTAGACCCACGGTGGGCGCCAACTTGTTGAAGCAACAAATAAGAGACCAAGGATAGTAGTTGGGCTGGTTAGGCAAAAGGGTTAAAGGGTTCAACTTTGCCTAACGCAGGTCATGGGGTCCCCCCACGTTTGCAAGACGTGGAAGGAGGTTCACTAGTTTATTGTTGTTGTTTGCTGAAGATCCTCCTCTGAAGTATATTCAGATTCGGATGTGGGAGAAAACGGAATGTGTGTGTTGGATGTGAAAGTGAGTAACTCGCATAAAGCAAGTACTCAATATGAATGACCAGAGTTTAAGGAAACAGGCCTGGCCAAGAATGTCTCCTGAAGTAAATGAAGTGTCAATTTATAGGAGAAGACAACTCCCAAAGAAGAATGCATTTGACTAGTGACCTTGCTTGCAGTGAGGGGCTTGCCCTTTCGGGGGTTAAAGCCTTTTGACCCCTGGATAATAGCGTGTGTTCTGCAGACCTGCCTTGCTTTTGCGGCTGGCGAGTTGGTGGAGCTGTCCGGAGATGTGACTTATTTACTGTTCCCGTATTGCTTTACTTCATCTCCTCAGCTTTTCAACCATTGAACCATTTAACCCTTTGAGCGTTTACATATTTAGTCATTTTATTTAGTCTTGGGCTACCCCCGTCATCAACAACCCTCACCACATACTTAAAAATACATAATTGTGTATGTTACAATTATTAAATAGCATTCGATGGTAGACATTGTTTCTCTTGAAAGTAAGGAATATAATTAATTTGTTTCAAGGGTCACCAAAATGTTGGTTAATATTATCTCGTAGTTTATATATAATCCTAGTAATTGTGGTGAAACATGTTTTAGTCAATGAATTAAAAAAGTAGAGAAGAAACATGAAAGAGAGGTGGTGGAGTTAAATTAGAAGAAACACGCGGCTGAGGAGAGTAGGGAGGGAATCATGGGGTATCGAAAAAGGTTTGGAATTGTTGCTATATAGCTGGCTGTAACGGATGTATGTATCTATGCATATAAAGATGGTGATGTGATCATGATATAAAGGGTTATTATGGTGCATGACTTTCCAATGTCTGTTATTTGTGTAATTATGTGCTTCTTTTTCTTTATTCATGTTAAAATAACGTGACAGTGTCACATATATCATTCAGTTGTTCTTTACAACTTTAATCCTGTTATATACATTTGTGATATATATGGACTTGAATGTTTAGTGATGTATTTGTCAGGGTGGTAAGTGAAAGTTCAGGGAGTTAAGTGTAACATTTGAGGGACTGCGATCTTCATGGAGCATAAATGAAGGGCCTTATTGTAATTTCTGATGGATGGAGCATATAAGGCAATTATGTCTGTTCAGTGTTCATTCTCTCTCATTTTCACTTTGGTTTACACACAATTTGTTAGGGTTTGTTGTTATCGTTGTGATAATCTCTCATCAGTTAGAGAGATTAATCATTTGTGTTAGATGTTCATCAGTGGATGATCATCCTTGTTTTGATTCTGTACTTTGTATCTTTTAGAGATCTTACAATTTGTAAGATCTCAGGTTCTAGGGGTAATTTCTTTGGGTTGGATAAATAATATTTTGTGATCACGTTTTCAGTCGCTATTTCATACTGTTGTTATCTTTCTGTTCATACCATTGTTCTTTACTTGGTATCAGAGCTCATGAGTCCTGGTTTTTTGAGTTCCCGCAGCAAGATCTACGGTTAGATCTGTGTTGTTGAAGGCTGTTTGAAGTTCTATTGTTAGATCTGTTGTTCTTTCCCTAGAAGAACATATCAGATCGGTTTCTTGGAGAGTGTGATGTTCTAGATCTGGATGTGCTTGAAACCCTAGTTAGGGTTTGGTGGAGGCTATAGAAATAATCTTCTCACATTCGGAGTTTTATACACTATGTTGGTCTCGTACAAAGTTATGACAAGTTTATCACATAAGAATGTTCCAGTAACACGAATCAAGTATAACGTATTAAGCATGCATGATTGGATTGTTTGTTTGTGATTGCATAAAATGTAAGTGTAACTGTGTAGGTTGATAAGTAAACATATTGCACCAAAAAGTGTAAAATGGAAAAAGGGTGTTCGAGTATACTCACGGTTTTGCAAATCTTCATTTGTCGTCCCGCGAGTAGATGAGTTGCTGATGAGAGTGCTGGAAAACCGAGGTTACCCTACAAGTGGGTAAATGAAGGTGTGAGTGTTGGAGTTGAACGGAGGATTTGGATTTCGGAATTTAAAGTACATACGTATATAGTACGAAAGTATGAATAAACAGAACTTATATTTCGTCTAGGCACTCGTTATGACACTAAATTACTGTGATTTCACTGGTCCTGATTTTCCCGATAGAAACAGTAACGAGGAATGTAGAATTGAAATAAATGGAAACCGAACATCACAACTCAGTTCGGGCGAATGGACAATTCGCACGAATGGCAGGTACCCTTCACGCAAGTGAGTATACCCTTCGCGTGAACGGAGGCTGTCTTGTGCGAATGGAACTTCGTTTCGAATGTTTTAACTATTAATCGGCTACGTTTGTGAGTTCAGTTGTGTTATTTAGTTATATTATATAGTATAGTAACAGTCCTATAGTTATATAGACCACAGAAGTCATGTATGGAGGTAATAACCTCATTATACTTCACCAAAGCACAAGTTCATTAATAAGTTAACAAACCGGTTAGTCATGAATAACAAAATGTAAAAGACAGAATTTAAAATGCCAAACAACCGAATGATGTGTGCGTGTGTGTATATAATTTTTAGATATATTTTAAGCTCTTTTTACTCGCGAATCAAGTTTTAAATTTATAAAACACGGTATAATACTATCACTCTACACACGTTAGGACAAGTGCACCCATCGCGGACGTAGTATAGTGATGGCAAGATACCGAGGTCGTCCAAGGACACACGAGCTTTTAGTACCGACTTATCGTTAACGTCTAATCTAATAAACAGTTTTGAAAGTTATAAAAAGATAAACTAGAAAACAAAAATAAAATATAAGGAAAAACAAATAGACAAGAAGGAATCACTTGGTTCTAACTCCTCTTTTATGCATCATTTAATGATTTCCGCACTTTGGGCATTTTAAGAGATTATCTTTAAGTTGTAGTAGTAGGCCCCCTTCCAGGCAGCGTTACCCTCAACCTATTGGTCTGAGTTAGCAGGGATACAGTCCCGCAAGGTCGGATTATTGAAAGATAATTAAGTAAGTTATTAATGCCAAAAGTGGTAGGCCCCCTTCAGGCAGCGTTACCCTCAACCTATTGGTCTGATTTAGCAAGGATACAGTCACACAAGGTCGGTTTAAAGTTTTAATAGTAGTTTATAGATAAGGGATTCAAGCGGTTCTTACTTCTCCCGAGGCAGATTAGACCGCCCACTCGTGAAGTCTTACTAAGCTTGAACCAGGTTCTCGCAGGATCTATACACTAAACGAGACAAGAATTTACCCAACCACCCTTCTAACACCCTTCCAGGTAGTTAACGTGCTTTATATAGACCATAAAGACACGAATGAGTGAATCAACAAAACATAAAGAATGATTAAGTAAAATTTACCTTCAATATAGAAAACTAGTTATTAAAGTTATTAATACATACCCAAATAAAAAGGAGCCAAAGGATGGAAATAAAAAAGTAATACATAAAAGATTTGTCTTCACTAAGTGATGTAAGAGTTTAGCCAAGCATGGCCTTTGTTTGACAAGAACTCTTACGATCGATCTTGGATCCCTAGACTACTACACACTCTAAAAGATACAAAATGGATGATGGTGGTGGGTGTTGGTGTTGTAGTGGTGGTGGAGTGGTGCCAAGTGTGAGAAAAGTGGTTTGCCAAGGGATGGATTGGAATGAAACCAAGCACCCCTATTTATAGCTGAAGTCAGACAGTTCACACGGCCCCGTGCCCACCTGGCACGGCCCCATGGCCTTCCTTTTCCCTCTTCCTCATTAACTGCAGTGTCAGATCTTGTACTAACATGGCCACCCTATGTCAACGACACAGCTCGTCGCAATTGTACTTGCTGTACTATCTAAGATTCTACGAATCTTAGAGTTGACCACGCCCCGTGTCAACTTAGCACGACCCCGTGTTGGTTTGTCTGTTTTATCTTTTGCTGGTGTCCTTTTTTCTGCAGGGAATCTTGACTGGGCACGGCCCTGTGCCAGAGCTTCTGTTCTTGTTATTTTTGTTGGTTTGGATGTGGATGGGGGCTTGGCGAGTCGTGTCAATCCTTCTTCTTTGCATTTACGTTGGTTTCTCCTGTTAATCTGCTTCTTTTATGCGTTTAAGTTCTTTTGACCCTGTAAATTAAAATGGAACAAAGAAACACGTTTTTTCCAACATTAGTACTGAAAAAGGGTTGATTTTACGCCGTATTTAATATAATTTATATGTTGTATTTTACGCACATCATCGAACAAAGACAACCTGTGTGTGCCGTCTCAACATGGATGTAACAACTCTCATCAAAAGTCATATTTATTAAATTAATTTGTCCAATAGGAAACCCTAATTGAGACACCCAAGTGATTCTACACAAACCCTAAAATTTTCAGAATTTTCAGAATCAGGATCAGGGCCCCTAAAACTCAGGGGGGGTAAAACCCTAGTTACGATTATCTAAATAATTTGTTGTCAGTTTTGAATTTTACGATTTCGTCAACTCAGCTAGGCTAGTCAAAGACGTGGCTACCCTATAAACAATAGGTGTCCCTCGCGCCACGCGACGCCCTAAGGGGTACCCCTCGCGTCACGCGAGGGGGGTCAAAATTTACCTATAAATAGTAGGCATTGGGACTTGATTTATGGCACTAAAACGACGAAGAAATTCGTTATATGCACTGAGTTACGTTCTGTTTACTATCAAAACACACACGAATCACTAATCGTTGCCGCAATACTGGGTAATAACTCGATCGCTGCTATGATTCAATGTCCGATTGATTAAACTATCCAATGGATGTTTAAGTGCTGCCCACATTAGGGTTTATGCTTTGTCATTCGCTGTTAATTCAATGGATGTTTAAGTATCGCACTTTGTCATTCGATGTGAGGGTTTAATCTCGTGAGTTATCGTAAATGTTGTATTAAGTTACTAACCGAATTGTGTGCCTGTTATTAAATTTAGGTTAAAAGGCTAATCAGTAGGCTAGGCTCTGCTCAAATTAAATCTGCAATGTGAGTCATTCTCTTTTTATCAAATTACTTTAAAAATCATGTTTATTTTCAAGGTTATAATTACAGGGATTAAGTCTATGTAATCTCCATATTACAGCCGGTATGTGGGGTTTTGTATACATTACTTGATAATCTTCACCATTGGACAACGAGTTAGCCAATGGGTTATATGACCATAGTCACAGAAACGAGTCGAGTGACAATTACCGAGGGCAATTGGTTGATATAAAAACATTGTAATCGCTCTTAATACTGTAAATTATAACAAATGAGTCGTTTTAGCAAAATGAATGATTCACCAGTATTTCCTGCTGACAAAACCTTTTTCAAACATGTTTCAGGTGATCTGTTGTGATTCAGGAAAAGTGTTGTGTAGCACTATCAGCTTAAGGAAGTGGCTCAATATTAAATAAAGAAACATGTTTTGTAAAAATAAATATTTCTCAGTGAAATCTTATGATTGTAAATTACCGGGGTTTTATCCCGAGTTGTGAAATAAAATAATCGGGAAATTGCAGTTTTAAAAAGATCCTGAAGAAAACTTCCGCTGTTAACTCAATTAAATAAATACCACGGGATTTCTGTCCCGCGACTCCTGAAACGGGTCAAACCGGGTCGGGGGCCGTGACAGAAAAAGGTGGTATCAGAGCCACTGATTTAAGCCAATTAAGTATTTAGAAATACTTAATTTTTTTTTACTAATTGCCAATTATGTGATTATGTGTTTTATTAATTGAATATTTGTGTACAGTATGGGTAAGCAAAAGTTGTCAAACATCTATCTTAAATTAGATAGGTCGTCCAACGAGAAGGGAAGTTCATCCCAAACCAAATCCTCAAATCACTCTGTAATTCCTAACGAAGGAATATTTGTGGAAAAGGCACAATATAAGGACCACTTTCTCCTAATAAAAGAAGTTTGATTTTTAAGAAAAGTCAGGAGAAAATAAAGAAATTCCGAGAAAAGAAGATTAAACAGGAAACCCAGGAATTAACCAGTAAAACACCTTGGGAGGACAAGTTAGATGAAAAATGGGCAGATCTTTATATGCTAGCTACCGTAGCAGTTAATGCAAATCTTTAAATAACTTGACCCAAGTTTTAGCACCTTTATTAATTACAGTCTATAAACTTTATTTCAGTAAATAAATAAATTTACAATAAAACCTAGTGTGTTTTAACTTTTCAGTTGTTTTGTAGTTACCCAGTATGAAATAATATTTAAAGGTTTTCTATGAAATTTGATATAATTTTTAACTTAGTATTTGTGTGTATTTTGCATGTGTATTAAACAGCATGAGTGACTTGTCTGACGCCCTTCAGAATTTAAATCTCTATCCAGTAAGAATAGAGGTTTCCAGAGATTTCAATAGGTATATACCAGACATAGAAGAACCTATTGAATTTAATGCTCCACCTCCGGAGAAACCCAAGCCCAAGAAAAGGAGGAGATTGGTGGGATGGAGGCGTGTGCGTAGGAGGAAACCCGCTACTAGAAAGATTCCCAAAATAGAAAATCCCTTAGACAAAGGGAAGGGAATTGAAGTCAGGGAAGAGTCTAGGCAGATGGGAATACAATTTGAAGAATATTCTAAGCAAATAGAAATGGAGATTGGAGGAGGTTCTAAACAAACCCAAATAGAAATGGGAGAAAGCTCTAAACAAACCCAGGAAATGACATTACAGGAGGAGCTAGATTTTATATTGGCGAGCTGTGATACTATTAAGCCTGTCAATACAAATGCTTTTACTCATCCTATTGAAACTCAACTTCCAATGAATTTGGAACCAGCAATCCCAGAACCTATAATCCACACCCAGCCTTTAGGAATGGACGAATGTTGGACGAATGATTGGCAATTCCAAAACTTGCTCAATAGTCCTTATTCCTTTCTTCCTCAATTTGACCCAGAACCTATACCTAACCCACCTATGAGCAATGAGAATTTAGCTGAACTCCGCCACTTTGGCGAAGAACTGGTGGATGCCAGAAATAGGATCAGGGAAGTAGGAGAGCAGATCTCCTGGAAGTATGATGAGAGGGAACACCGTTACTAAAATACCATCTGATGAAAGATAGTAGGTTGTGAATATGTGGTTGTAAATAAATAAGTAAAATATAGTTTGTGAAATAACCTAAAATAAAACTCTGTAAGATCATGGTATGTATCGATGCATACTATTAAATAAAAAAAATGGGAATCGAGAAATCGATAGTTTTGGCTAGATGTGTTTTGTGAAATTCATATGATTGTTTTGTGTATAATTGTTATTTAATCGATACTAATAAATTATATATATTATCAGATGGAAAACGCTAATAATGAACCAGTTAATGAGGTTAATCAATCTGAGCAACACCCGGAGGATCAATTTCTAAATAGACAAGATATAGAAAATATCGTTGCTCAGGGGATAGCCAATGCTATTCCAGCAATAGTTGCTGCTGTTAGAAATCCAATCGAACCTCAACAAATCATTCCTAGCAAACGTATTTCTGAAGATAACTTCAGTAATAGCGTAAATGGAGGCGGTAATCATACTAATCATGATAATAATCCACGGCAGGCTCCGCTCCCTAAGAAAATGAAAGCTGCAACGCCTGGTTGCACTTATAAAGAATTTCTTGCTTGCAAACCCACTGAATTTGCAGGCAATGAAGGAGCGACTGCGACACTGCGTTGGTTAGAGAAAACCGAGGCAGTGATTACAATAAGCAAATGTGACAAGAATGATCAGGTCATGTACGCTTCAAATCTTTTTAAAGAATGGGCGCTAGAATGGTGGAACACGGTGTTACAAGCAAAAGGAAGGATGATGGCTTATGCTATGAATTGGGAAGAATTTAAGAGTCTTGTAGAAAGAAAATTATGTCCCGAATATGAAAAAGATCAAATGGCAAATAAGTTCTTAAACCATAGAATGATGGGTGTAGATTGTCGTGGTTATACTTCGACATTCTTTGAATATGCTAGAGTGGTACCAACACTGGCTTCGCCAGAACCGGTACTCATTTCTCGCTATATTTGGGGAATAATTAGTGAAATCCGTAACATCGTTAAGGCTGCGAGACCTCGTACTATTGACGATGCTGTGGAATTAGCTAACACCCTAACTGATGAACTGGTACGCACAAGAGATGAAAACAGGAAAAAGGAACTGGCTCAGAAAATTACCCAAGGATTTCATACGGGTAATAATAACAGCTTCAAGAGAAGAGGAACAGGGCAATCTTCAACTCTGCCATTCTGCAAGAATTGCAAAAAGAAACATTATGGAAGATGTAGTATAACCTGCAATTTTTGTAAAATGGTAGGACATCGTGAAGAAGACTGTAGAAAGAAAACAACGATCTGCTATAACTGTGGAGAAAAGGGACATTTTAAACCAGAATGTCCTAAATCAGTCAAACCAGTAGACAACAAAGCCAAGACGGCCGACGGAGCTACTAAAAAGAATGTTCGAGCCTTCCAGTTAACTACTCAAGAAGCCGAGATGATTCCAGATGTGATAGCTGGTACGTTCCTTCTACAATAGGAACAGGTCAAAATTTACCTATAAATAGTAGGCATTGGGACTTGATTTATGGCACTGAAACGACGAAGAAATTCGTTATATGAACTGAGTTACGTTCTGTTTACTATCAAAACACACACGAATCACTAATCGTTGCCGCAATACAGGGTAATAACTCGATCGCTGCTACGATTCAATGTCCGATTGATTAAACTATCCAATGGATGTTTAAGTGCTGCCCACATTAGGGTTTATGCTTTGTCATTCGCTGTTAATTCAATGGATGTTTAAGTATCGCACTTTGTCATTCGATGTGAGAGTTTAATCTCGTGAGTTATCGTAAATGCTGTATTAAGTTACTAACCGAATTGTGTGCCTGTTATTAAATTTAGGTTAAAAGGCTAATCAGTAGGCTAGGCTCTGCTCAAATTAAATCTGCAATGTGAGTCATTCTCTTTTTATCAAATTACTTTAAAAATCATGTTTATTTTCAAGGTTATAATTACAGGGATTAAGTCTATGTAATCTCCATATTACAGCCGGTATGTGGGGTTTTGTATACATTACTTGATAATCTTCACCATTGGACAACGAGTTAGCCAATGGGTGATATGACCATAGTCACAGAAATGAGTCGAGTGACAAATACCGAGGGTAGTTGGTTGATATAAAAACATTGTAATCGCTCTTAATACTGTAAATTATAACAAATGAGTCGTTTTAGCAAAATGAATGATTCACCAGTATTTCCCGCTGACAAAACCTTTTTCAAACATGTTTCAGGTGATCTGTTGTGATTCAGGAAAAGTGTTGTGTAGCACTATCAGCTTAAGGAAGTGGCTCAATATTAAATAAAGAAACATGTTTTGTAAAAATAAAGATTTCTCAGTGAAATCTTATGATTGTAAATTACCGGGGTTTTATCCCGAGTTGTGAAATAAAATAATCGGGAAATTGCAGTTTTAAAAAGATCCTGAAGAAAACTTCCGCTGTTAACTCAATTAAATAAATACCACGGGATTTCTGTCCCGCGGCTCCTGAAACGGGTCAAACCGGGTGACAATGGAAGGTATGAACCAAGTGTTGGAGGCTGGACGAGGTTAACTCATTCTAGGTCTAGGATGGCTGTTTGGGTGTTCGTTTGCAAGTTTAAGTAAGGCAGTGGAACTAGATTGGAAGCCAAGGCTTCCATGGTTCACACTCTGTTATGTCAGAATCGTCCATATTGAACCTGGGGATCTGAGTAACGTTCAACACTTAGAAAAATGCCGGAACAATAGTGAAAACGGTGCCCTTCGTGCGAATGGCTGGTCCAGTCGCACAAAGGGTGTGTCTCTTCGTGCGAATGGATGGCCATTTGTGCGAATGGTTCTGTTTCGAGGTGGAAATAGTTCGGTTTTGTTTGAACAGTTCACCTTATTAGCTGGAATCGACCTCAATACTAACCCACAACTATTGTCTTAGCTTGTGAGCTAGGTGGGTCCATGATTATGCCAACTTTGATATCAGAAAGTTTACCTTATAAAAGTTTGAAAGATAGAACTTCAATCTTACTCAACATGTTTAAGTGTTGTTATCAGATTGCCAAGGCGAATCTGAGAAACCAAGTGACAAGATATGAAGAAATGTATAAAATTTAGAAAAAGTAGAAGAAATTATAATGTTAGTGAGTTTAAAACTCACTTAGAATAATTCTGGAAATGTTCAGCTGATAATGCTCGAATCCAGAAAGTTACTATTCAAATGTTGAAAAAGATAAAACATATGTGAAAAGGTTGGATAAAATCATAAGAGATGCCATGACATCAAATTTGAGGAAGAGGGATGAAGCAAGAATGAAGAAAAATGTTGAGTGTATGGTAGAAGAGTTGAAGAAGGTGGCGGAAGAAGTAAAAGAAAAGGAAGAAAAGAAAGAAAAAGTTGTGGTGAATGAAGAAGCTGTGAAAGAAGCTGTTACTGAAGAACAGCAGGTTGAGAAAGAAAAGAAGAAAGAAGAAGAAGAAATGAAGAATGAGAGTTTAGTTGCTGGTGATGTTGATGATGAAACTGATGATGGTGATAAGGTTGATGCTGGTGATGAGAAGAAGAGTGATGTTGATCAGAATCAGGTTACAATTTCTGGACAATTGAATGTTTAAAACGTTTATACTTATAAATGTTTGAGAGTTGCAGATGTTATTCCAGACTACGATCTCGACAGCCGAGTCTAAGGGGGAGTCTGAAGACAAGCTCAACGCAAGAGGAAGCGTGGATTCAAGGAGCCAGGAAACTATCCTGAAGGAGCTTGTATATGGAAAGCAAGGTGTCGATCCCAAAAGCACGGAAGCTTGACGAAAGGGGGAGCCTGATGAAGAAAAGAGTCTACAGAAAGGGGGAGCTGAAGCTGAAGACAGATCCAAGGGGGAGTCTGTTGGTGCAGTAAATGTCTACGTTGATGAAAACGTGTTAAAGCTTCAAGAAGACTCAGAGAGAGAGAGGAAGACAAGATGCTACGGATTGACTACGGCAATATCCAAGGGGGAGTCTGTTGGTGCAGTAAATGTCTATCGCCTTTGTCAATCAATACCAGTCCATAGCAGAAACTGAAGAAAACTTGCTTTATATTGTAATATTAGAGATAGCTAGACAAAAAGGCAAGGTGGCATTTCTGTAATAATGAGAAATCTCATTAAAAGCCTTGGCCTATAAATAGGAGGCTTATGCCTTAGATTAGAGACTTTTGTTCATTTGGAGCTTAGGAGAGCATAGAATCTAGAGAGAGAAAGTCAAGAGAGAGAAAGTGTTCTCCACGTGATTTAGGTGTTGTACGTTTTCAGATTTATCAAAGAATCACGATTATATTACATCTTGTGTGTTAGGTCATGTTCGTGTACGGATTCCGCACGTCACACGTTCGGTTCGCAATCGTTTCGGAGTCAAAACCGGTCCTAACAAGTGGAATGAAAAATTGACTAAAGTGTTGCTGATGTAGGTTTTGTTCAAAGTGCTTGTGATCATTCTCTGTTTATTTTGTCTAAAAGTTTCGTGTTAATTGTATTGTTAGTGTATGTTGATGATATTGTCATTACAGGGAATGATAATGTAGAGATAGGTAAGATCAAAAGTCTGCTTAGTAACACATTTCAAATAAAAGACTTGGGCATACTTAAATATTTTTTAGGTTTAGAAGTGTTGTATAATAAAACTGAAATTTGTTTAAATCAAAGAAAATATTGCTTGGAAGTGTTAAATGAATTTGGTTATCTTGCATGTAAACCTGTTAACACGCCCATAGAGTTAAGTCATGTGGTAAATTCTAAAATTGGTGCAAATGATGAAAAGTTAGTTGATGTTACTGGTTTTCAAAAACTAATTGGGTAGTGATTTACTTGTCATTAACTCGTCCAGATATTAGTTATGTTATCCAATATTTGAGTCAATTTATGCACAGTCCTTTGAGCTCACATCTTAGAATTGGTTTAGGTTACTACGATACTTAAAGTTGAGTCCAAGAAAAGGTCTAATGTTTAAGAAAGGGGTTAATTGTGAGTTAACCTGCTTTGCTGATTCTGACTGGGCTAAGTGTTTGGTAACAAGAAAGTTTGTTATAGGTTATTGCGTTTTCTTGGGTGGGGGGGGGGGGGGGAACTTAGTTTCTTAGAAAAGCAAGAAACAAAGTACCGTTGCAAGGTCAACAGGAGAAACTGAATACAAAGCAATATGTTTAGCTTCTTGTGAGTTAGTGTGGATTGTAAACGTTTTGAGTGAACTAAAAGTAGAATGTAACTTACCAATAAAACTTTTTTGTGATAGTGGTGCTGCAATTTCTATAGCAGCCAACCCTGTTTTTCACGAAAGAACGAAGCATTTTAAAATCGACTTGTATTTTCTGCGAGAAAAAAGTGTCAGTTGGTTTTATTTGTATTGAAAAAGTTGATTCAGATAATCAACTTGCAGATATGTTTACTAAAGGGTTAAGTGTTACCCAGCATGAAAACTTTTGTGAAAGATTGGGGTTGATTGATCTGTTTAGAACAACTGAATGAAAGGGGATGTTAAAATAATGTGACAGTGTCACATATATCATTCAATTGTTCTTTACAACTTTCATCGTGTGATATTACATTTGTGATATTTTATGGACTTGAATGTTCAGTGATGTATTTGTCAGGGTGATAAGTGAAAGTTCAGGGAGTTAAATGTAACATTTTGAAGGACTGCGATCTTCATGGAGCATAGATGGGGGGCCTTATTGTAATTTCTGATGGTTGGAGTATATAAGGCGATTATGTCTGTTCAGTGTTCATTCTCTCTCATTTTCACTTTGGTTTACACACAATTTGTTAGGGTTTGTTGTTATCGCTGTGATAATCTCTCATTTGTTAGAGAGATTAATCATTTGTGTAAGATGTTCATCAGTGGGTGATAATCCTTGTTTTGATTATGTACTTTGTATCTTTTAGAGATCTTACAATTTGTAAGATCTCATGTTCTCGGGGGTAATTTCTTTGAGTTGGATAAATAAGATTTTGTCACGTTTTCGGTTGCTATTTCTTTGTATCTTTCTATTTATACAATTGTTCTTTACTTTAAATATTGCTTTTTTTATGACACTTCACAACAACCTTGTTTAAGATAAAAAGACTTGACACCAATTTTATTGTTGTTAACTTAATTTTGGAAAGTGTTGTAAGACTGTCCGCAATGCAAGAGGCTGCATTTACTACATGCATCTTAGTCATCACTGCCACATCAGCTTTTTACTCATCTTTTCCACATGCACTCTCTCTCCTCTATTTAACTCCAACCCATTCTTCCCACACGCATCCTCTCTCTCCTCTATTTGGACCCACTTTCTCCACTTTCTTCACTTTCTCTCTCTGCACTTAAGTGCACTTCATGAAGTGCAAGACCCATTAAGTTCACCCCACCCCAATGCATCATTCACAAGTGCACACGCCACGTCATTAAGTGCAACCCTCCAAAAGGAAGCATTGGAGGCAATCTAATATTTATAATATGTAATTCGTATATACACACTTCAAGTTTATTATGCTGATTTATTGGTTGTGTTAAGCTTTTTTTAACTGATTTGAAACAAAACATAACATTTTATCGTTTAATGACCCGTCTATTTATATCTGTAACTAAATAGATTTACTTCAAACAAAACTATGTAAAAAAGCATTTTATGCTCGATGTAGCCTTTTCTATAGTTTGATGAACTTCACATATTTTAGAATACTACATGATAAAATTTGAGGAAGTGGACAACTTCCAGCATTACTATCCTTTTTTTTCTTTGTATATAACTTACCTTTTTTATATAACACTACTTTTTTACAACTTTGACATAAATTGTTAATCAAATTGTAATGCTATTTGTATTTAAACTATACTTTTCTATAGTTTCACTATACTTATTTCCTAATGTTTAAGTTTGTTAGGATTTTACTTGTAGTTAAAAGTAATTTTGAATAAAAAAACATGAGGAATTAGAATAATAGTATTCACCATACAAATTAAGATGGTGCATTATTTAGTCCTTTTGATATATATAGGGTTGTTCATGAGCCGAGCCGAGCCGAGCCAGGGTAAGCTCGGGCTCGGCTCGATTATAAACTGAGCTGGCTCAGCTCAGCTCGGATTTGAAACCGAGCTGAAAATCTAAGCTTGGGCTCGGCTTGGTTTTAACCCAGCTGGCTCGGCTCGACTTGATTTGGCTCGATTTTATAAAGAATAATATAATATATAACTCTCAAAATTTAGTAGCCTAAAATATTATTCAATACTTCAAAAAAATATTCAAAATAAGTTTATCCTAATACATTACAAGTTAAAATCATGTTTAACAACGAAAAATAAGTTTTACAATTTCAATGAAATACAATATTAGTTCATTAGCAAGGTAATTAAGATTCAAATATGCCATGGATATCAAATTACAAGCCTAAATATATATAAATAATAACAAGTTTTTTTGTAATATATTATAATATACATAAAAATAAATATATTATGAAGAAAATAATCCGAACTAAGCCGAGCTGAGCTATCAAGCGAGCCAAACCGAGCCAACTCGGCTCGTTACGAGCCGAGCCGAGCTGACTAACTTTCTAACCGAGCTCGGCTCACTTTCAAACCGAGCCATATCGAGCGAGCTTTTTCCTAACTAAATCCGAGCGAGCTTCGAGCTGTGAGCTTTTTGGACAACACTAGATATATATACTCACGGAATTCTCACGCTAGTTAAAAGAAGGCTTGGTCTATTCGCACACGACATTAGTCTTTTTGCACACTCGAAGCGCCCCGCTTTGGCCATAGCGGGGCGCTTTGGCCAAAGTCAACAGACAAGGACTGTGTCAGTCCTTGTCTGTTGACTTTGGCCAAAGCGCCCCGCTATGGCCAAAGCGGGGCGCTTTGAGTGTGCAAAAAGACAAAAAGTGTTGGCTGTAATTTGTGTTGTTTTTTTTTTTGAAATAGGTGGGATGTGGGTTAGTTTGGTAGTGTTTTTTGGAGGAAAAAATTGTATTTGAGTTTTATAATACGTTGTTTTATAATTACGTTTTTTTACGTCATTATTTTTATAGAACGTATATAATATAAGTGCGTCTTTATAAACTGTTAACCTAGTTTATTTTGTTAAATTAAACGAACACGTTAAATAAATTGTACAGAAAGCCATAAGAATTAAACGTAAACAATCCAAAACCAACGTGATGTAAATATATATCAGTTTGTACATACAAAACAAAAAGGTACAACTGACTACATAATACATAACAAAACACTATACAAACAAACTAAGGTACTAATCCTCGTGCGGTGGGGACGGTGGGAGGGGAAGTGGAGGCAACCCAGCGACCTCTCGTAGAGAAACGAGCGTCTCGATGATCCAGTCCTGGCGTGCGGCCTGGCGTCTCAGGCGCCGGTCGAAGTCCCGAGCCACCTCACGCGCTACCGGAGGCAGGTCAGCGTAAACGTGCTGCGGGTACTGTGGCGGCTCCGGAGCTGGCTGAACTGGTGGTACCAGGATCTCCTCGATATGCTCCTCCTGAGCCGGATCCTCTAATACAGGCTCAGGCTGAGCCTGAGCCTCAGCCTCAGCCTGAGGCTGGCCCGGGAACTCATCGAGTCCCAGAGCCTGTAGCTGAGCCTGCCGAGCGGCCGCCTGCTCAGCAGGAGGGGCCAACACTCCAGGCCTCAACTCAATAACAACCGGGATGACCTCCGGCACCGGCTCCGGCTGCCAAATCTGCCTGTCCATGCCCCTAAACCTCAGACCAACATCAAAGCGACGGGTGATCTGCATGCTAGAAACTGACGCGCGGCCCAACCTGGTAGACGGGACCGGATCGGACAGCAGCGGATCTCCCTCGAGCACGATCCCGAGCGAGCGTGCGATGGCGGTGATGAATGAGCCAGTGTGCACCCACCCGCGGAGCTGCCGGTGGTATGCGGTGGCAAAGTAATCTGCCAGGCAGGCTGCTAGATTGCAGGGCTGGCCCCGCAGTAGGCAGTATAGAAAGAAAAGGTCACTGAGGTTGACCTTCTCCCTGCTGGCACCCCGCGGCACGATAGTTGCCGCGATAACATGCTGCAAGTATCGGAACAAGGGGTCTCTAATGGAGGTGGCCTTTTGCCAGGATCTCCCAAAGGGTCTAATGGAAATGGACCTCCAGAAACTGATAAGCGTCTGCCTGTCCATCATCGTAACCGCCTGCGTATATAAATCAGTATCAAGCTCGGCCTCTGTGTACAAACCTGTATAAACAAATAATATTAAATAAACAAATGATATTAAATAAACAAATAACATTAAATAAACAAATAACATTAAATAAATAAATAATAATAATAAACAAATAATATTAAATAAACAAATAACATTAAATAAACAAATGATATTAAATATAAAATAATAAATAATATTATTTAAACAAACCTGTATGCACAACAAACTGCCGCACACTCATCTGAAACTCCTGACCGGCGAGACGGAATGTAACCTCGTGGACTGGAAAATCCGGGTCCTCGACGTAATCCGCCGGATGCGGCGCGTATGTAAACGTGGAAAGAAACTCCCACGTAACCTCAGGATACGAGTCCTCCATCGCTAACTCAAATAGGCGCGACCAAGGAGTATCTAGTCCAACTATCTCACGCGCCCGCGCGGCCTCTCCCACGGTCTCCAGCAGGCCCCAGTCTATCCCTACATGCTCCCCAATGGGGATGGCGCGCAACCTCGCGCATCTCCCCCTCGCCCGTGACGCCGCCGGAAACTGCAGGTACGGACATGCCGGCTCTCCCTGCTCTCCCACATCTCCCTCAGCCTCCATATGCTCAATCTCGTCATCAGAAGAATCCATCCCTGCACGTTGATAAGATAATATTAAATATAAAATAATAAACAAATAATATTATTTATAAAATTTAAATAATAAACAAATAATATTAAATATAATTTAAATAATAAACAAACAATATTAAACAAATAATATTAAAAAAAAATAAACATGAACTAAAGCGCCGCGCTTTGGCCTCGGCGCGGCGCTTTGGTTCTTCGTGATGAAGAACAGCCCCCCCCCCCAATCGATCCAAACGCCCAAATCAATCAAATATCAAACATTTACAGTTAAAGAAAACGACTAAGGGTGTTTGATTTACCTTTTTAGCGGTCGAAAGATTGAAAACGAAGATATCCGGATCGAAGTGTGTGTAATCGCACCTTGTGTGTGTGTTTTGTGTGTTGTGTTGAAGTGGGGGAGAAGCTGCCCCGCTTCAGGTATAGCGAGGGACCAAAGCGCCCCGCTTTGGCCATAGCGGGGCGCTTCAAGGGTAAAGCGGGGCGCTTTGGTCATAGCGGGGCGTTTAAGGCCTTTTTTTATTTTTTTTAAATTGTTTTTAATTCACAAACGCGTCGATAATAGTCTAAATTTTACGTTTTTTCCATTATACTTCATTTTTTATTATATATGGACTATACTGCAAGTTCCGGATCAAATCGGTTACGTGTGATGTCTTATTCCGTTATATCGTATCATTTTGGTTTGAAACCACAAGTACTCCTGTGAGAGGTGTTATGTGTATCAGCCGCCTACCGCACATGAACATGACGTATTTTTTCATTAATTGTAGTATTATGATGTATATGGTCATTTTGGGTCGTATAAGTGCGTATTGAACGTGATGTAACGCATATATTGAACAAGCACAAACGTGATTATTATTAAACACATTTAACCTACATCGTGAACATATGGGGTTACATTAAGGTCAGGGGCACGATACATAAGCATTTCGTACGCGTTGATCTGATCCCGGTACAATGTATGCCAGGCTGCTGCCCGATCTGTTCTGTGTGCTGTCCAGAGTGGGTTTGGGGGAGGCATTGGATAACAACCTCTAAGCTCTACATGTATGAAATGCCCATGGTCGACGAACACAACTCTAAGCTCTAAAAAAAACGTAAATAGTCAGTTTTTGTTATTATATAAAATTTGAACATAATTATGTAAGAAATACCTACGTTCACGGTCATCTTCTTTCAGCTGTGCTTCAAAGTTTTCCAAGTTATACCTGTATATTTCCTCGGTCGTAGACTCGCACAATAACCAAAAACTACGTACGAATTCTTTCCAATCCTTGTCAGAGAATTTCTTCTTGCTGTTCTTATTAATATTTTGTTGAATATGGAACCGACAAAGATACTTATGCGCTTTTGGAAAAACTTGTTCACACGCGTTCATCAGCGCAAAATCCCTGTCTGTTAAAATCACGCGCGGTTCCATACATCCTACCAGCATAGACTTGATCCTCTGCAACACCCATAGGTAGTTCTCTGACTTCTCAGCGGAAATTACCGCACAAGCAGCCGTAAACGATTTGTTTGTCGACGTCATGCCTACGACCTGAACAAATGGCAGGTTGTACATGTTCGTTTTGTAGGTGGCGTCAATAATTAGCACATGCGGGAAGGCACACCACATATTGAATGATCTTTCGTGAACAAAGAAGACATCTTCAACTTCGTTTGATATCTCATTCGTGCGCATGTAATAAGTGTAATTTTTTTCGAGAAGAATGCTTTCAAGTTTTTGCATCGGAGACTTACCGACATTTTTTTCGGCGTTGATCTTCTGAACAGCGTTGTGTATATCTTTCGGAATAAGCTTTCTAGCCGGATTGTTTTTTGTCAGCGTTCGCCAGATACTTTGGTTAGGAATGTCTTGCTCTGCCAGCTCCTTAACCAGTTTTGTATCCTCCGAAGAAAGCCTTCTCGCATACGCGTGACCCTCTAAGTTTTCAATAGGAGTGTGGTTATGCTTCGCCTTCGTCACCTCTATCCTCCAAACACTTCCGGATGATTCCGAAAACCCGATCATCTCGAACGGGCAGCCTATTTTCTTGCTACCCGTTTTCCTCTGTGTAGCTATACTCTTATGCTCCCCACCAAAAGTACATTGAAACCAAATCTTGTAATTCTCTCCTCTTTTATTCGACCTCTTAGTCACAATGAGGTAACCGTTGTCTTTTGCCGTGTCTTGTACCCAACGCACCAACTCTTTACGTGACGAAAAGGTCTGCGTCGTATCAAACGAAAACGTAACCGGGTAACAGCCTTCCTCGTCAACAGACACATCCCCCGGCTCACCATCGTCACCGAGGTCCGAATATACTTGATGTTCAAAGTTGTGCTCGCCACCGTAACCGAAATTCGAATAACCTTGTAAGCTCTGTTGACAACCGTAACTGTCGTTTGGACCACACTCCTGCTGTACAAAGCTGTACTCGCCACCGTAACCGAAATTAGAATAACCTTGTTGTGCGTAAGGGTCCTCCACAGGGGTATTCAAATCCAGCGTCACCGTGTTATCACGATAATGAATGCCAGATACAACCTCTGCCTCCCTCAAGTTGGACGAGACCGGTTTCTCATACGAGTCAGAAATAGCGGTCCCCTCGTAAGAATCAGGAACAACTGTCTCGTCAGAATATTGACCGAAAATATAGTTGTTTAACCACGACATCGTTGTTTCAAGAGATGTAACTAATACAGCAAAACCGCGCTTTATTTTGAGAAGAAACACAACGGATCTGAAATGAAGGCAAAATGTATATCGAACAAAATGTGTGTGATCGAAATGTCTGATCAGAGGTTGCTTTTAAAAGGGGGAAAAGGGTGAAATTTGGGGTCGAAGCGCCGCGCTATGGCCAAAGCGCGGCGCTTAGGGTTAACGACAAAACATCATGATTAGCTTTATGTCTGTCAAACAGTATCGAATGTTTCAAACGTCAATCGAAGCACGTTTTGTCGATCGAAGCGCCGCGCTTTGGCCATAGCGCGGCGCTTTGGGATGTGAAAATAATTTTGGGCGTGTGCAGCTAGCATGACCCTAAAAGAATGTTCAAGAAACACTCATGCGGGCCCCATTTAATTATACGTTTGAGAAAGACCATACTAGAAACATCTAGATTTGCTCATAATTCAGGCATATAATGCCAAGTAGCAACCTTTCAATAGCATGTCTCGTCCGAAATGATCACATATCAATCCCACCTCATTTCATTTAACTAGTTGATGCCACGCTCGTGTTGCGGGGCGATAGCCGAATAATTCTCAATCAATTAAAAAAAACTACTATAATTTTGCTAGGGAAAAAAAATGATGATAAGACCGTAATTTTGGGCTCAGGGCAAAACTGTAATTTTTCCGGACTAATGAGTCAGTGTTATGCAGCTCTTTGACACGAAAAAAAAAATAAATCATGTAAACAAATTAAAACAAAAAACCTTTATAGTTTTGGTAAAAAAAAAACTAAAACGATGGGAAAACCGTAATTTTTAACTAAGAGCGAAATCATAATTTTAATTCAGGGATAAAATCGTAAATTAAAAGGACCAATGGGAGAGTGCCAGGAAGCTGTCGGCATGACTGTAATTTTACACTAGGGGCAAAATTGTAATTTCACCAGGAAAACAAACAAAAACGGTGGACGAAATGTAAATTTAAGTTGAGGGCAAAATCGTAATTTGGCTGTGAGAAAAAAACTAATGGCAAAACTATAAATTTATACGGAGCAAAGTCGTAATTTTGAACTAAGGGCGAAATTGGAATTTTTAGCTGAGAGCAAAAGCGTAAATTTATTTTTAAGTGGGAGCAAAAACATAATTTTGAACTGATGGCAAAATCGTATTTTTAAGGGAAAAAAAACTAATGGCAAACTGTAAACTGAAACGGGGCAAAATCGTAATTTTGAACCGGGTGCAAAATTGAAATATTTAGCTGGGAGCAAAAGCGTAAATTTATTTTTAACTGGGGGCAAATACGTAATTTTGAGCGGATGGCAAAATCGTAATTTTAAAGCGGGATAAAATCGTAAATTTATTGGGCCAATAGGGGAGTGTCAGGCAGATGCCTGGCACTATTCCCCTGCCGCCCCTTTCCTCCAATCAATGAGAATGTCTATTCCTGCCGACATTGTCTTTTGTTGTAGTTAGAAAACTAGGAACAAGACCCCCGCACGTTGTGGTGTGGATACATCGCAAACATCAAATGGATTAGTTCAAACGTTATGTGATGCGTTAATCATATGAAAACGGTTATAACGGAAATGCTGACACGTATAATCAAAAGAGATTAGTTGGAGCTTTAAAAAAGGAAAAAAAGAAACCGCAATTTGACTCCACTTGGATCAAAACAAAACTTACAAAACATTCATAAAAATCACGAAAACATATTATATTTGACCTGACTTGTTTCCTGAAAAGTTTACGTCGAATCATACACCAGCTCGAATTTATACCGAAACGTACATAAAAATATGTACATAAAATTTGTTTTTTTAAACAAAAACATATTATATTTAACCTGACTCGTTTCCATAAAAAGTTCACATCGAAACGTAGAGAAAATCGAATTTATATCGACACGTACATAAAAATATGCACATAAAAAATTAGTTTTTCTTAAGTAAAGGAGATATAGTTGCAAACTCGAAACAAATTATTGTAGAAAACTTAATAGCTTAAATACGTTAGTAAAAAATCATGCCAAGTAGCACTAATTCCACAGCAGTGCCAACGATCACCAACATTAGAAGAGCTCGTAAAAAAAAATATATATATATAATACCGAACGAAAAACAGACGTAAAATCGTTGAACCATGCAAGCCCGTTGCAGCGTGTTAATACGAAAAAATTAGACATAGATGTAAAACGTAGAAAAGAATAACTAAGTCGATCCAGGACCCGGGTGTTGCGACGAACTTGTCAAACGAAAAAAATAGACGTGTTGCGACTGTCTGTCAAATAGGAAAAAACAGATGAAAAACGTTGAATCCTACACGAACGTTATGGCATGTTGACTCGAAAAATTTATAACGAAACTTAAAATGAAAAACTTACGAAAGATGAAAAGTATTGTGGACCAAAGTTGAAAATAAAAAAGCGTTGGGGGTTAAATTGCAAAAGATGAAATTTTTTTTGTTAAAAGTAAAAATGTCAAAAGGAATTAAAATGCAAAAGATTAAAATCTTTAGGTTAAAAGTGAAAAATACTTTTTTTTTTAACTCCCAATACTAAAGTTACATCCACATAAAGCATAAATTTATTGATAATTTATAGTTTTGAAATAATATCTCAGCTATCAACCACACACCACCACAAAAAAAAAAAAAAATAATAATAATAATTAAGAAAAAGAAGAGAAAGAGAGAGAACAATGCAAATAGTTTGTTTTCTTATCACTTAATATATTGATAATCACATGGCGCGTCGGGGAAATCTAGATTGGGAGAAATGGTGTAATTGTAATGTAATGTTCTCGTTTTCGGGTTCCTATTCCTTCTTGGAATAGGGTGCCTTTGTGTTTTTAATGAAAGTTATCCTTCAAAAAAAACAAGCTACAAATAACATTTTTTTTATGTATGCCATTCTAAACCTTATATAAAGATTATTACAAGCATTAACATATGTTTTAAAGAAGATGTTATCAAGCTTTGTTTTATTGCTGGGTGTCATCAATTAGCAAATTATGTTTTTAAGTTTTATACAAGCTTATACTCAAAGTCAATGACAGAGCTAGAATTTTTTTTCCTACAATGTCATTTTTCTTGATACTCAGATTTATAACAACCCGCTATAAAAATTTTCATATCGGATCAAGTTGAGTCACATACTATATACAAACCAATATCATAAAAAAGCAATGTCTTTGAAAATGGACATACTAAAAATAAAAATAAAAAGTCATTTAAAATATAAAATATATACATTTTATAATTGTTCTATGAGGGTTCATGTTTTGAAAACGATCCTATAAACAACTAAACCTAATAATCATATAAGATACCGTTAAAATCAATAACCAAACCCTGAAAATTTAATCAAATCTTTAATCACATAAGCATATTACACATCTTATTTTAACTTAATAAAGGCTAATTCGTAATTCCTTGTTCAGATTAGTTTGAACAAACTGATGGCAATATCTATTAATAATTCACCAAACTAATTTAGTTTGAACCAACTGATGGCAATATCATAATTTATTAATAATTCATCAAGATGTGAAAGTTCATTGGAATCATTCTTTGCAAATATTCTCTTATCTCTATCAAAATTTCTCAGAGCAGCACAACTAAATCACATCTTATTTCGACTTTAATCGTGTCTAAATCTCTAATTTCAATTCTAAAGTATGAAGAAGAATAAAAAAAACTAACCTTTACTCATATTTAGCTCCCTCTTTGATTATAAATTCATATTGATGACTCCTACCTCTTCGGTTTCTTCGTCAAAATGTTGAACTAAATCGTCAATCGTTCTACATTGGTGTCGTTCGAAAACTTTTTATTACTCGTTCTATATTAACCACGAAAATGCTTGGTGTTTGATGAACGCGTATCACCCTATGTAGCTTCGCCACTGCTCAAAATCTCACAAGTATGGGTTAACAAAATCCGGATCATTTATGTCAAATGTTTGCTTCGGGTCAAATGTTAGTTTTAGAGAAGAAAAAAGACGTTTCAAACACCTTTTAACGGTTCATTCTGGTATTTGTTTTTCTTATTGTTTGTATTTTTTTCATGTTGGTTCGTGATGCAATAGAAAACACGTATGCTAATCAGGGGCGGACCCACATTGGTGCCACCGGGGTCCCCGGACCCAGTGGCGGACCCAGGATTTTATTTCAATGGGGTCCATTTTCGGGTCGGTCCTTGTTCGGGTCGAGTTAAAGTGAGGTTTGAACTAGATTTTTTTAAAAAATAAGAAAAATGGGCTTATCAAGGATTGAACCCATGACCTCTTGTTGGAAAAGAGGGAGATTTACCACTACACCAACTTTCTTTTTATTTCTATGGTGTCCACCTAATTGTATTTATGGGGTCCATATACAATTTAATATACCGAATCTACTATTTTTTTAAAAAAGATTGGGGTCCGGGCAGGGGCGGACCCACATTGGTGCCCCGGGCCGGACCCCAATCTTTTTAAAAAAAAATAGAAGATTCGGTATATTAAATTGTATATGGACCTCATAAATACAATTAGGTGGACACCATAGAAATAAAAAGAAAGTTGGTGTAGTGGTAAATCTACCTCTTTTCCACCAAGAGGTCATGGGTTCAATCCTTGATAAGCCCATTTTTCTTATTTTTTTTAAAAATCTAGTTCAAACCTCACTTTAACTCGACCCGAACAAGGACCGACCCGAAAATGGACCCCATTGAAATAAAATCCTGGGTCCGTCACTGATGCTAATGATGTGTATGATGTCATATTTATAGTCCATGTTTTAGCTATGTCAATACATTATGATGAAGTACACGATGAATATTTGGACGCAATTCATGGCATTTTATTTTATTTTTAACATACCTTCTCTTTGTATATATGGTTGAGGAAGATGCTAATATTTAATACGATAGAGTGCAAAATAAGTTGATCAACTGAAGATGACGGATCTGAGCTACCCAACGTTATCTACGATAGTGGAGGTATGAGGTCGTCTTTTGCCGTTGCGTTACCCCGGATAGCCAAGCTTTTATTCATTGGCCGTAAAAAAAGTTAATCATATTTAGCAAAAATAATACATTCAAACCCATGACGTTATAAAAATAGATATAAAATTATCTTTTTTTTTAATGGCAAATGTTGTTGGAAAAATATGTGAAAATAACATTTTTCACAAATATAGGAAAATGATTTTTTTCCTATTTTGCACTAGAAATAAATATAATAAAATGAGCGGGTTTTATACATTTATTTGTGGGTTTGTGTTCTATGGTGGAAGAGTTTCGCAACGAACTAAACCACGTCCAAAACGGAGCTAAGATAAATGAGATATCGATGGTCAAAGTTGGGTGTTTGGAACATTCAATGCTGAAACAAAAGGGAAAGTAGCACATTGTCCCAAATCGGATGAGAGATGGAACTTAAAGGGGTATTTAAGTGGGAACTCTCCATCCTTATTGTTTCATGGGAGCACTCACTAGTGTACTCGTGAAGGGTGCGGAGCACCCTAACTACCACACGCGCGCGCGCGTGGCGTGGGCGATGAGGCGCAATGTGGCGCTTTGATGGCGCACTTTGCACTTCGCCCGCTTGAGAGCCGTCTTTGTATTTTTGACCACGTGCGCGTGGTGGATCTCATAGGCTGCTTGGGACCAAGTGGAGTGCAGGTTCGAAGCGCGTGACGTGGCAGTCCGCGCGCGGGTATACGTGGCATGAAGGCGCGCGGTTGCGCATGGTTCATGGGTCCTGAGGTGTCGTGCGCGGCGCACCGAAGTGAGCCAAAACGGCGCGACTGTGTGGCGTGCACGTAGAGGCTCATAGGTGGCGTGTCGCACGCACGCATGGACCTGAGTCAGTGTGGCGCACACGCGCATGGCAGTGAGCCAAGAGGACGCACCGCGCATGGGCGTGCAGACCTGGGCGCGCGCGCACCAGTGTGGCTTGCGCGCACGCGCGCGCAGAAGCCTCCATCATTGAATGACAGTGCAGTTACAGTTCAGCTTCGAAACTGACGAGTTAATGGTCTTTGACTGAGAATTAAATGACGTATTAAATTGCATTGAAGACGTTTAATGCAATTTAAACATCTCCTTTAATTCCTTTTTGACCGTTTCGATGAAGATGTAGTATAAATACAACATCTCCACCACTGCAGAAGACACCACGAAAACCCAACAACACAACAGCTTATGCAAACTACTCTCTCTCTACTACTGATCTTCATCCTGCTCTCTTCAAGGTAACCTTCGGGTTGTAGGCGAATTCCGGCAGTACTACTGCTCCGGCTGTTGTACCCTGGGAAACAAAACGAGTTCTCCTGGGAGACTCGAAATTTGTTTTAAGGGAAGCGTGTGAACACGTGACTCAGCCCCTCTGCTTCTACTCCTTTCTTGTATTTTGGTTTATTTCAGTTGTATTTGTGCTAGAATTTTAGCTTTCTTATTTCTGTATTGTAATCGTTTGAATAAAATTTGTTTATTTTATTTAATTTACGCGAACGGTTCCTACAATCTAAAAACAAATTTTTAAAACTGTTCGTGTAATCAAAACCATTCTGTTTGTGATTCAAACCAGTTTTGTTTTCACTCAGTTTGTGTTTTAAAAACAGATTTTTTTTAGTTTTCATCTTCAAAGGAGCGACTTTGGTTGAAAACTATTTTGGTTACATTCAGATTGTCCTAAAATTTGCTAAAGCTTTCTGATTTGGTCTTCAAAGTTGGACTTAGAAGCCAATCAGTAAGTTCTGAATTTATAAATTTTCTGTTTTTGGTCTTCAAAGTTGGACTTAGAAGCCGAAACAGTAAATTGTGGTAACATTAAAATTTATTAGTTTACTTCTGTTTTAGCGTAAACAGACCTTTTGATTAAAACTTTAAATTTTAATTTTTCAGAATGTCGACCGAAAATGTCAACGTTAACAACACCACAAATGTTGTAACGGGAACCCCCCTGAACGCCACCACTGTGGGTGCGTCCACAGTGGCCAATCACGCTGAACGACCCGAGAAGTTCTCGGGTCTACACTTTAAGAGGTGGCAGCAGAAGATGTTCTTCTATCTGACCACCATGAACCTTGCGAGGTTCTTAACCGAAACCGCTCCGCAACCTGCGGAAGGGGAGACCAGCGCTCAGGCTCTGAGCGCGGTAGAGGCTTGGAAGCACTCGGATTTCATTTGTCGAGGCTATGTGTTAAACGGGCTTTCGGATGCGTTGTATAATGTGTACTACAATGTCAAGACTTCCAAAGATCTTTTGGATGCCTTGGACAAGAAGTACAAAACGGAGGATGATGGCACAAAGAAATTTGTGGTAGCCCGTTTCTTGGATTTCAAAATGGTTGATTCTAAAACGGTTATGAATCAAGTCCAAGAATTGCAAATTATACTTCATGACATCTTTATGGAAGGCATGACACTTAGTGAGACATTCCAAGTGGCAGCGATGATTGAAAAGTTACCTCCTAGTTGGGTTGATTTTAAGAATTATCTTAAACACAAACGAAAGGAGATGACTATAGAGGACCTTATTGTTCGTCTTCGGATTGAAGAGGACAATAGAATTGCCCAAAAAGGCAGCCTTGCGCAGACTAGTGCTAGCACAAATTTGGTTGAGCATGGGCAATCCTCTAAGGGCGTGAAGGGTAAGGGGAAAAAGGACAAAGAGAAAGCAAAGGCTAGCAAACTTAGACCGAAGAAAGGGGTTGTGAAAAAGAAACCTCAAGCTTTCCAAGGGACTTGTTACAACTGTGACGAGCCGGGGCATCGGGCTAACCAATGCAAGAAACCAAAGCGTGAGCGTGCGCACATGGTGGATGAAGACGAAATGCCTTTGGTGGCAATGATTTCCGACAAAACCGCAATGTTGGATGAGGTCAATGCTGTGACCAACACTCCAAAAGGATGGTGGGTTGATACGGGAGCGACCCGTTATGTGTGCCCAGACAGGAGCCTATTTACCACCTACAAGGAGCTTGCGGGTGATGAGAAGCTGTACATGGGAAATGCAGCCACCACGGACATCAAGGGTGAAGGAACGGTGATTTTGAAGTGGACTTCAGGGAAGGAGCTCACTTTAAGCAACGTGTTATATGTCCCAGACTTGCGCAAGAGCCTAGTCTCGGGATGGTTACTTAATAAGTTTGGATTTTGTTTAGTTTTTGAGAGCGATCAATTTGTACTTACTAAACGAGGAATGTATGTAGGCAAGGGCTATGCCCAAAATGGTATGTTCAAATTGAATGTAATGGCTGTGAAAAAGAACATGAATAAAATTGCTACTACTTCTACTTATATGCTTGAGTTTTCTGATTCGAATAAATGGCATGGTAGATTAGGTCACGTTAATTTTAATTCAATACACCGTTTAATCAATTTAAATTGTATACCAGCATTCCATATTGATTCACACTATAAATGTGAAACATGCCTTGAATCCAAACTTACAAGATCATCATCAAAATCGGTTGAACGAATAACCGAACCCCTTGATTTAATTCACACTGATATTTGTGATTTAAAAGCGGTACCCACAAGAGGTGGAAATAAGTACTTCATCACGTTTATTGACGATAGTACTAAATATTTCTATGTATATTTACTAAAAAGTAAAGATGAAGCAATAAGTAAATTTATCTTGTATAAAAATGAAGTTGAGAATCAACTTTAAAAGAAGATAAAAGCTTTGCGAAGCGACCGTGGAGGCGAATATGTTGCACCTTTTGCCGATTTATGTGCAAAAAGTGGCATTGTACATGAGTGTACACCTCCTTATTCTCCACAATCAAATGGCGTGGCGGAACGAAAGAACCGTACATTGAAAGAAATGATGAACGTCATGTTGATAAGTTCTGGGGTGAACCAGGAAATGTGGGGGGAAGCCATACTCTCGGCTAATTATCTTTTGAATAAGATACCACTAAAAAAGAGAGACGAAACTCCATATGAGTTATGGAAAAGGAAGAAGCCTTCATACAAATACTTGAAAGTGTGGGGGTGCCTAGAAAAGGTGATTGTACCACCTCCTAAGGATCTTAGGATAGGACCCAAAACTGTTGATTGCATATTTATTGGGTATGCGCATCAAAGTAGTGCACATCGATTTCTTGTACATGAGTCCAAGAATCCTGATGTACACGTCAACACTATCATGGAGGTGAATCCTAACGTTGTGTCTTACTTTGAAAATGTGTTTCCTTTGAGAAGACAAACACATGCAACGTCATCAACACCTAATTTTGAAGTAGGTGAAAGCTCATCTAAACCAGTTGATGAGGTAGTTCATGATAAGACACATGAACGGCCTGAGGTTGAAGAAAGTGATCGTAGGCGAAGTAAAAGGCCAAGGGTTGAAAAATCCTTTGGTCCAGACTTCGTTAGCTATATGGTTGAGGGCGAGCCCAATACATATCGCGAAGCGGTTTCCTCTTCAGAAGGACCTCAATGGAAAGAAGCAATAAGGAATGAAATTGATTCTATATTGCAAAATCATACTTGGGAGTTAGTAGATCTTCCACCTGGTTGCAAACCACTTGGATATCGTTGGATATTCAAAAGGAAGATAAAAACTGATGGAAGTATTGATAAATACAAGGCTAGGTTGGTGATTAAAGAATTTAGACAAAAGGAAGGTCTAGATTACTTTGATACCTACTCGCCTGTGACGCGCATAACTTTGATTAGATTGGTTCTTGCTATTGCGGCTTTAAGAAATTTGGAAGTTCACCAAATGGACGTTAAAACCGCATTTCTAAATGGCGATTTAGAAGAAGAGATTTACATGGAGCAACCTGAAGGTTTCTCTGCCCCAGGTCAAGAGGGTAAAGTATGTAAACTCGTCAAGTCTTTGTATGGCTTGAAGCAAGCACCAAAACAATGGCACCAAAAGTTTGATCATGTCATGATTGACAGTGGTTTCAAAATAAATGAGTGCGACAAATGTGTTTATTTCAAAGACACAAATGAAGGTTATGTGATTTTATGCCTTTATGTAGACGATATGCTTATCATTGGGAGTAATGATAAAATTATCAAAGCTACTAAAAGCATGTTGAAAGCCAGATTCGACAAGAAAGACATGGGTTTAGCGGATGTGATTCTTGGAGTAAAGATCATAAGAACCCAAGATGGTCTTGTGTTAAATCAATCTCACTATGTGGATAAAATTCTTGAAAAATTCAACTCGGAAGATAAGAGTGTAGCTCGAACTCCAGTTGATACCTCCCAACATCTCAAGAAAAATAAAGGAGATGGAGTTGCTCAGTTAGAGTACTCAAGAATTATTGGCAGTCTAATGTATCTAATGACATGTACTAGACCCGACTTGGCTTACACGGTGAGTAGGCTAAGCAGATACACCAGCAATCCGTGCGCGGATCATTGGAAAGCTATCACGAGGGTGCTTAGATACATAAGATACACAAGAGATTATGGATTGCATTATACCCGACAACCAGCAGTGATCGAAGGATACACTGATGCAAACTGGATATCGGATAATAAAGATTCCAAATCAACAAGTGGTTACGTGTTTACACTTGGAGGAGCTGCTATTGCTTGGAAGTCTTCTAAGCAAACGGTCATAGCAAGATCCACAATGGAATCTGAATTTATCGTCTTGGATAAGTCAGGCGAGGAGGCGGAATGGCTACGTCAGTTCGTGGAATATATTCCAAGATGGCCAAAGCCTTTGCCAGCCATATGTGTACATTGTGATAGCCAATCAACGATTGGTAAAGCTCAAAGCTTAATGTACAATGGCAGATCAAGGCATATGCGATGTAGACATAACACGATACGACAACTACTCTCAACGGGTGTTATCACAATTGATTATGTGAGATCAACGGATAACATTGCAGACCCGTTTACAAAAGGCTTAAGCAGAGAGTTAGTAGAAACGCCGTCAAGAGGAATGGGACTAAAGCCCGTGATACATGGGAATATGAGGGAAACCTAATATAGTTGACTGGAGATCCCAAGATCTAAGTTCAATAGGACAACTTAATCATATTACCAAAACGAAGTCACTGTGGGAGAGTACCCAAACTAAATAAAAGGGAGTTATATACTTCCTAGTCCATTCCAATAAGTGACATTGAAGTGAGGCTAAGCATATTAAGGTTAACGATTTCGGGAAATCAAATAACCATGATGCTTTTAATGATTCATGGGAATCACCTATGTTAGAGAGAAGTAGGGTCGCTTCGAATGGATTTATGGGGTGCGCAAATCCTAGAGCTCTCGCAGAACCAGGCTAGTGTTCCAGGACCATAATAGGACACGACAATGGGGAGTTGGCCAAACCAGGGAGAGTATTGTGTGAAGTGTATTGTCGTTTACACAAATGGGGGTATGTTCAAGGACATCGCGTCTACAAACCGCTAGTAAGCTAAGTATGCTTCACAAAAGAAGGTTCAAAGGCAACAACCTACCTATCTTGCAATACTCAACTGTCGAAGTTTATCGTTGAAAAGTGTAAGGAAAAGATCGATTTCCATACATGTGGGGGATTGTTGGAAATTTGATGAAAATACACTACAAAAAAATGCCATCTAGTGGCAGGCAAAAAGTGCCACAGAAAAACAAGAAAGTGCCACTAAAGAACCTTGTAAGAATGGGCGGCACACAAAAAAAGTGCCACAAGAAGCGCTGACGCCAAAGCCTTTTAGTGGCACTTTTTCAATGTGCCGCACAAAGTTTTAGGCTTTTAGTGGCACTTTTTTATCTGCCAGTACAAACTTTTGAGCTTTTAGTGGCACATATTTTTTGCCACAAAAAATCACATCAAATTAAATGCCATTGACATTTATCATATTAATTTTAATTAATTACAATTATCATTTATTTACATTAAAAAATAAAAACAAAATTGTAAAATTTAGAAATCATAAAATAATCACTTCAATTAAAAGTGCAATCAATCTTTCAAAGATTCCAAATGTCTAATAAGTGTCGATCTAAGTCTAATGATCAAACATATAACCCAAATAAACTAACAAGTGTATGAATAAAAACTCAAAACGTAATTGTGTTCATGAATCTCTTTCACAATCTTCATGCGAGTTAAATAATCATCTTCAACAATTTTCTTGGCAACAGGTTCAAATGCAGCGCCATTCTGCATGGAATGCTTAATGATGCCAACGATTGAACCAAGATTTCGCTCAATATATGGGTGTCTCTATTTCAATAAGTGTCGCAATTTTCCAGTTGTCACCAGCATTTGCTTTGCTTTAGAAATAGAACAGATAAAAATAATAAGTTAATATCAAAATTAAAAAAAAAAGAGGAATGAAATTATGAAAGAGCTACTGCATTCCCAATTTCAATAAGAACTTTGTTTGGCAATATATAACTGGTACTTTCATCTTCTAAACCAGCAATAACATCTCTCCACTCACAAAGTCCCTGTATTCCACAAGAAAAAGCCCTCGAATATATTATTTATTATATCTTTAACAGAGAATATAAAAAGCAGTGACTTACTGCAACAATCCCAAGTTGCTGGCTGTTGAGATCAGCATCATACAACCTGAATCAGCAAAAATGAGTGACGTCGTAAAACAATCTCAAAATTGGAATCTCTGAACGTATCACAATCACAAACACAAACAGAATTTACCCATATATGTTTAGATATGAGTTCTCAGTCAGAATCTCTTTCTGATAGAGCTGCATATATAGATCATAACTGCGTTGGTATACCTGAAACCAACAGTTTTAACTGAAATTATAAGACACAAATATTTTTTAAATATTATACAGAAAAAAAGAACGATTAATTTATTACCTCACCAAGAGATGCTTCGGGGCAGTTTGGATCTGTTGATGATGAAAGCAGCTTTCTTTTCATAAGATCGTATATGTACAGATAATGTGTGTCTTCTCTAGCATATCTATCAAACATAAAAGTAAAAGGCACACATAAGCATGAAGAAACATGTAATAAAAAGGAAAAAAATAGCGTAAATTTGTAACAAGCAACAACTACCTCAGCATTTCACCAGTCAACGGTCGCAACCGCCAGTCCGCATTTTGGTATCTGTTAATAAAAATGTAAATTACATGTTATGTGTTGTGTCATGTGTGCAAAAGAGACGTACTCTTTATTTGCAGCAGCGTCGGTCACAAAAGTTTTTCAATAGATACTCTAGGGAGTCTCTCCAACTTTAACACCTTTGAGGCCTATACGATTTCAAATTCACGCTCAAATTAAACTGAATAAAATAAAAACAAAAATAATTATTTTCAAAATCATACACTAAACATAAAATGAATAAAGCATACTCAAAATGAATTAAAGATAACCTGTCCAGTATCAAACATATTGCAGACATATATATCAAAGCACGTTGCAACCATATAATATCCCGATCAGCTCCATGCAGACATATCTATCCCTTTATTGACTAACAGAACTGACAATAGCATCGTTGTACCTCACGTGATATAAGATGACTAGATGAGTAACCTTGCTTCTGTTCGTTGGGCCTTTCTTCTCCAGTTCCAGCTCCTTTGTAGCCTTCTGGTGCACAGTATACAATCTGTCAAAGACAAAGTCGAATGGTAAACATCATTGACTTAATAAAAACACAAAGTCAAACCTGTATGTTGATGACAGAGAAAAACTCAGATCCACCTTGTGCCTAAAATGACTCGGTTACCTGATGACCCGGATACAATCCATATACCAGTTAGACCTTACTTGACTCGCAAACCGAATGAGATTACATTTGGTGATCTTCGATTCTTTGGTCCCATGTTTCATATAATCCCGGTCTCAGTCTCAGGTAGACAAAGAAAACCCGATTTAAGAATACCCGACTCGATTGTTCAACTATTTAATACCTCAAATTGAAAGGGCAGAATACTCTAATCAAATCATTAACTAATGGATTTGGTTTTGCGTATGTTAACATTTACGCAATCAAAACTTTGTACCTGCCAATACAAATTGAAACAAGGTTCTAATTGGTGCATTCTTGTCAATTGTCATATGGAAGGATTACAATTATTTACATTATAAAAACATCAAAGTGCTCATAACTGAATGGCAACATCTTTGTGTAGACCCTTAATTTGCCTACTATAGCTCATCAAACACTTTTGTTAATGATGCTACAACATACAGTTTACTGAGGCATTTTATCAAATAGTTGGAGTGCATTTGTGAATCAATAAAAAAGAATACATTTCACAATCTTTTATAAGTGTAAATACTTTTCAAACAAGTGGCATTAATAATTCCAAAATTTTTAGCATATACAAATTAGGATCTACCTGTATATATTTTTACCTAACCAACTAAATTGTGGAGAAAAAAAATACCAAAACAGAAGCAAAAGAGACAGTATATATAAAAAAAAGTTTTGTCTATAACCTATGCCAGAAATCCGATTCGGAGCCTGAGCTGCATACGACGACATCTTCTCATCCACACAGCTCGAATTCTGATGCAGGATTTCAGAACCACCCCTACATCCCCTAAGGCGGTTTCGATTGGCTTGTCGGAGATGCGATTCCAACCCGGGTTGACTCCTGTTGTTGATAGCTGTCATCACAGCGACCCTTTTTCGTCGAAGGTGGTTACGTAGACGAAGGTGTGGTGGCAACGGTTCTTGGGGGTGGGGTGAACTATAGAGAGAGATGGAGAAAGTGTGAGTTTGGGCCAGTGGTAAATGTGAAAATGAAATGAGAAAGTTAAAACGGGATTCAAATTCTTTTCACACCCGTGAAATTTTTTTGGGAAAACAGCCAAAATGGTCAAGAATGGGTCAACTTTTCCAAACTAGCCAACTGAAACGTCTCATAGAGGGGTTTCACGAATTCCCACACGTTTCAAAGACGTTTCCTCATCAGCCATCCACCGATAGACACGTGTCCAATCCCATCACTTTTTTTTTTGAACAACGTCCAATCCCATCATAATCAGCCTTTGCTTTTTGTTCTCAGTCAACTTTCTCAAAGACGTTTCCTCCCCTTTCTCTCTCTACAACCCCACCCATCCCTCCCCTTTCTCTCTCTACAACCCCACCCCCACTCCCTTTCTCTCTCTATAAATCCACCTGCACCTTGCATGTTAACATCGAAAGCTTGATGCTCCCAACCTTCGATTACACCAGAACTCCCTACAACACCCCCCTCTCCTGTCAACCTTTGATTTCGGCGACCAGCGGCGGCGCTGGGTGACGACTGGCAGCCCCCCCTCCGATGATCTCCAGCGACGACAGGCGGAGCCGCCGCCTCTCACGACGGTGGCGGTGGTGGGATTTCTTGGTGGTGCCGGTGGTGGGATTTCTTGGTGGTGCCGATGATGAGATCCGATGACGACCAAGACAGTGAGACAAATCGAGGAGAGATAGAGATCGGAGAGAGTTGGAAGAGAGAGAGGAAGAACGGCGGAGAAGGAGCGGCCCCGCCGCTCACGGCGGCGGCCACGGTAATACATCATCCCCGAAATGAGACCTCTTCTCTCTATCTCTCCATCCGCCGCCGAGTCCCAGTCAACTTTTTCCCCTCTTCGCCGGAAAACGAGCGGAACAGAAGACGTTTCACCTTAGACGTTTCACCTTAGATGTTTCACCTGAGATGTTTCAGGTTCTGAGACGTTTCACCTGAGACGTTTCAGTGTTCTGAGACGTTTCAGTGTTCTGAGACGTTTCAGCACTTGTGGACACGTGGCTTTCGGTAGATGGCTGATGAGGAAACGTCTTTGAGACGCGTGGGAATTCGTGAAACCCCTATATGAGACGTTGCAGTTGGCTAGTTTGGAAAAGTTGACCCATTCTTGGCCATTTTGGCTATTTTCCCAAAAAAATTTTGAACTGCAATTAACTTTAACTATATATTGATATAGCAAAAAAAAAAAAAAGCAAGGAGCTGCAGATACACACAAAATGAAACAAGTTATACAAATGAATAAATGTCAAAATCTTGCCAACGTAAATATTTACTTCAATTGTGGGGATTCTAATTAAAAAATATGAATAAGTTATTCTTTCTTTTTTGATCATTTATTTGATTTAACAAATAACGCTTCTAGCTGAACAACATAGCATAGTATCAGTCCTATCCGAATCATTACCGATATTCGTCTTTATATTTTTCGATTGATGTAAACATGTGTCGACATTCTTTTGGTATATTACACACTTTTCTTTTTGGATTCTCTCTTACACACTTTTCATAAAGGTGCAATGTTTTTGTCAACCGCAACATCTAAATATATTGCATCGTACCAACAAAAGGCTTTTGTACTAGTGACATTCTTTATTGTATTAATTTCAAAATTTATATATATAAATTCTTTATTGTGTTTTTTATCTAGAGTATTGCATAAAAATTTAAAGGTTAAATCATATTTAAAGGGAAACCAAAATAGTGGCATATGTAAAGTACCACTAAAAGTTATCAAAACTTTTAGTGGCATATGGAAAGTGCCACTAAAACTCTAAATTAGCGGCATAAGAACTAAATGCTACTAAAAATGTGTGTTAAGCAAATGTGGCATACGTAAAGTGTCACTAAAACCTAAATTAGTGGCACAAAAGCTAAATGCCATTAAAAATGCGTGCCACTAAATGGACTTTTTTTTGTAGTGATAGCATTTTTCATGTGGGGGATTGTTGGAAAAATAGGTGAAAATAACACTTTTCACAAATATAGGAAAATGATTTTTTCCTATTTTGGACTAGAAATAAATATAATAAAATGAGCAGGTTTTATATATTTATTTGTGGGTTTGTGTTCTATGGTGGAAGAGTTTCGCAACGAACTAAACCACGTCCAAAACGGAGCTAAGATGAATGAGATATCGATGCTCAAAGTTGGGTGTTTGGAACATTCAATGCTGAAACAAAAGGGAAAGTAGCACCTTGTCCCACATCGGATGAGAGATGGAACTTAAAGAGGTATTTAAGTGGGAACTCTCCATCCTTATTGTTTCATGGGAGCATTCACTAGTGTACTCGCGAAGGGTGCGGAGCACCCTAACTCGCACACGCGCGCGCGCGTGGCGTGGGCGATGAGGCGCAATGTGGCGCTTTGATGGCGCACTTTGCACTTCGCCCGCTTGAGAGCCGCCTTTGTATTTTTGACCACGTGCGCGTGGTGGATCTCATAGGCTGCAGGGACCAAGTGGAGTGCAGGTTCGAAGCGCGTGATGTGGCAGTTTGCGCGCGGGTATACGTGGCATGAAGGCGCGCGGTTGCGCATGGTGCATGGGTCCTGAGGTGTCGTGCGCGGCGCACCGAAGTGAGCCAAAACGGCGCGACTGTGTGGCGTGCACGTAGAGGCTCATAGGTGATGTGGCGCACGCGCGCATGGACCTGAGTCAGTGTGGCGCACACGCGCATGGCAGTGAGCCAAGAGGACGCACCGCGCATAGGCGTGCAGACCTGGGCGGGCAAACCACATAGCGCGCGCAGAAGCTTCCAGCATTGAATGACAGTGCAGTTACAGTTCAGCTTCGAAACTGACGAGTTAATGGTCTTTGACTGAGAATTAAATGACGTATTAAATTGCATTGAAGACGTTTAATGCAATTTAAACATCTCCTTTAATTCCTTTTTGACCGTTTCGATGAAGATGTAGTATAAATACAACATCTCCACCACTGCAGAAGACACCACGAAAACCCAGCAACACAACAGCTTATGCAAACTACTCTCTCTCTACTACTGATCTTCATCCTGCTCTCTTCAAGGTAACCTTCGGGTTGTAGGCGAATTCCGGCAGTACTACTGCTCCGGCTCTTGTACCCTGGGAACAAAATGAGTTCTCCTGGGAGACTCGGAATTTGTTTTAAGGGAAGCGTGTGAACACGTGACTCAGCCCCTCTGCTTCTACTCCTTTCTTGTATTTTGGTTTATTTCAGTTGTATTTGTACTAGAATTTTAGCTTTCTTATTTCTGTATTGTAATCGTTTGAATAAAATTTGTTTTTTTATTTAATTTACGCGAACGGTTCCTACAAATGTTACATTACTCCTACTTCTAAACTACACCAATAAATACTAAACTACACCCCATGCCAGGATTTAAACTCTAGTCTTTTCTCCAAGAGGCAAGAGCCTCTACCACCCACAATCAGCAAACATAATCATGCCACAAATTTAAAGGAGTTGAGTATGAGTCAAACTAATAAGTAAATATTTTAAAAGTGAAATAAATAAAGTAGTAAACCTCCATATGGTAGCTATTAAATTAAAATCAAAAGAAAGAAAGGTACGTACGTTTCTTTTGTTTTTCAGATTGGAATCAGAATGATGATGATGGGTTTTTGAATAAAACATGAACCTCTAATTTATAAAACAATGTTTGACTAACGCTACACCCTCCATCTCCAATTCCTAAACCAATTCATGGATGGAATTATATATATCTAATAGCGTACATATATTAGGCAATGATTTTATTTCATAGTGTTTGCAAGATTCCAAACACTTTATACAAGGTTTAACGACTTCGACAATCTTTTCAGTTTCAACCACTTTTTCAATTTCAACAATCTTTCGGATTGACACTTGGATTGTTGAAATTGACACTAGTGTTGACTGAGCTTTGATTAACTGATCCAGATGAGTTCTCTGCACTGAAAGCGGTTTGGATCTTTGGACTTGCTTCAACACTCTGAACATTGCCTCTGCAATACATCTTGATATCTTGTTGACCACTTGAATTGTTCATTCTAGCAATCTTTTGTTGCTCAAGATCTTGTCCCTCAAGTTTCTCAATAAATTGTGCAATCGACAATCTACTATACTCCCCAGAATTCTTCAAAATCATGAGATAAGTACCCCATTCTTTTTGAGGTAATGCATCGGCAAACTTCTCAACCCATTCCTCTGGAGTTTTAGTAATTTCCAATCGATACATTGAACGCACAAGATGACAATATCTCTCAATGAGAGTCTTTGTAGTTTCACCTGGCACACTTGTAAACAATTCAAATTCTTTCTTCAGTAATGATTTTTTACTCTTGATCATCTCTGCACTACCTTCGATTTTTTTGCGAAGTGCATCCCAAACCGAATAAGCACTACCATCATGCTGAAGTAATATGAAAATATCTTCTTTCACAGCTTGTTGAAGTAGACTAACCATCATTTTTTCTGCCTTGTAACTGTCTCTCTCGTTATCTGAAAATTCCGAGATAATCTTTGCAACTCCCAAATCAGACAGTGGTCTAGCATACTTAGTTTCAATACTTTCCCAAGATCTCAGATGATTTGCTTGCACCCAATTCTCAAAACGTTATTTCCAACTATGATACTCTTCAATACCCATCAACTTTGGAGGTTTCTGAAACGTTCCGGTTTCATTTTCCATTGTCACACTCTGAGCAACTGTAACCGGAGTACTCGGGGCAGTAGCAAATGCATTGTTAAATTCAGAATCCATGCTTCATTATCGAAGGATTTCTCAAACAAGCTTTCAAACGAACTGGTTCACCTTGTGAAACACCTGGAGACACTTCGGTAGAGCTTCGCTACCAGAATCCAAAGTTACAAATGAAATGATCAAGTCCTCTATATATAGGCATTCCATTTCGCACGAAATGGTCACAAGTTCATTTCGCAGGAAATGGTCACAAGTTCATTTCGCACGAAATGGTCCATTTCGTGTGAAACTGCCATTTCGTGTGAAAATGCCATTTCGTGTGAAACTGCCATTTCGTGTGAAATGACTGTTTCATGCCTTTTTCCTATTTTCCTCGTACAACGCGTCTAGACCTATCATTTATATTACAAGACTCGATACAAGACGAAGTCGACAGACATATGCACCAACAGATTGTTATATGTTTGACAGGTCACAGGTGGAGATGGATAAGAGCATAGACGAGGAGGTGAAAAGTTTGGAGGTGCTTGCGGTAAGAGAGGGAAAACCGACATGGACGCACCAAGTTGAGAGTTTACCGGAGAGCATTGACACTAAATTGAAGCCGTCATTAGTAGAGCTTCCGTAGGTTGAATTGAAGGCGTTGCCTAAGCATCTCAAGTATGCTTATGTTGGTGAAGGCAACACACTCCCGGTTATCATTGCATCAAACTTAACCGAGGAGCAAGAGGAGAAATTGATGGGTGTTTTGGTCACCAATCGGGCGGCGATTGGATGGACCATTGCTGATTTGAAGGGTATTAGTCCCTCGGTGGTGATGCATAAAATCATCAAGGAAGAAAGTGTGATTCCCGTTCGAGATGCACAACGGAGATTGAATCCGAATATGCGGGAGGTGGTGAAAAAGGAAGTGCTGAGGTGGCTTGATGCGGGTATTATTTATCCGATCTCGGATAGCCAATGGGTGAGCCCAATGCAGATGGTTCCAAAGAAAGCGGGTATACAAGTAGTTAAAAATGACGCAGGTGAAGAGGTAGCCACTCGGCCGGTAACCGGGTGGCGAATTTGTATTGATTATAGGAAGTTGAATACCGCAACTTCCAAAGATCATTTTCCTTCACCGTTTATTGACCAAATTGTTGAGAAATTATCGGGGCAACAATTTTATTGTTTTCTAGATGGCTATTCCGGGTATAACCAAATTTCCATCCATCCATCCAGAATATCAAGCAAAGAGAACGTTTACTTGTCCCTACGGCACATTCGCATTTAGGCGAATGCCGTTTGGACTATGTAACGCCCCCGCCACCTTCCAAAGGTGCATGATGAGTATCTTCTCAGATATGGTGGGGAAGTCGTTGGAAATCTTCATGGATGATTTCTCAATTTTTGGGTCGTTATTCGAGGCTTGTTTAGACCAACTAGACAAAGTATTAAAAAGGTGTGTTGAAACTAGTTTGGTCTTGAGTTGGGAAAAGAGCCATTTTATGGTTCAAGAGGGAATCGTGTTGGGACACGTGGTGTCGAGTCGTGGGATAGAGGTTGGTCGTGCAAAGGTACAAGTTATATACATTTTGCCATATCCCACGAGTGTTAAAGGTGTTTGGTCATTCTTAGGTCATGCGGGTTTTTATCGACGGTTTATTAAGGGTTTTAGTGATATAACCAAGCCTTTGTGTAACTTGTTGTTAAAAGATCAACCGTTTGATTTTAATGAAAATTGTCAAAACGCTTTTAAAAAATTAAAAGAAAAGTTAGTTGATGCGTGTGAAGTGTTATATATATTTAGGTGTATATTTTAAGCTCTTTAACACTTTTTAGCCAAGTTTTAAATTTATAAAACACGATATTTTACTAACACTAAACACACATATGGGCAAGTGCACCCATCGTGAGCGTAGTATAGTGTTGGCAAGATACCGAGGTCGTCCAAGGACACAAGAGCTTTTAGTACCGGTTTATCCTCAACGTCTAATCAAAACAAAAGGTTAGAAAAATGTTTTAAACTAAGAAAAATAAAAACTAACTAAAAATGCTGAAAATAAAAATAAAAGAAAAACAGATAGACAAGATGAATCACTTGGTTCCGACTCGTGTATAGTGTAACCTTTGATTATTTCCGCACTTTTTCACTTATTTAAGAGATTATCTTAGTTATTGTAGTAGGCCCCTCTTTTGAAGGTGACGTTACCCTCAACCCAGAAGTTTGAGTCAGCAAGGATACAATCCTAAAGGGTCGGATTATTGAAAGATAATTAATTAAGTTATTAATGCAAATTATGGTAGGCCCCTCTTTTGGAGGTGACGTTACCCTCGACTAAGTAGTCTGAGTCAGCAGGGATACAGTCCTAAATAGCCGGGTTATAGTATTAATAGTAGTTAACTTATGAGGGGATCAAAGAGTTTGGACCCCCGCCATCCAATACCGTTAAGTATTGAAGGAGGTCCTACTAAATTTGACCCAGGTCCATTGCAGGACCTCTAAACGCTGAACAATGGCAAGACTCTTACCAAACCGTTCCCTAAACCCCCGACCAGGTAGCCAACATACCTCCATATAGACCGTGGATATATGAATGGTGAAAATCTTTTATTTTATATAGACAGTAAAATAATGCCAAGACACCACGGACAAACGATAAGGAAGAATCACCTTCAACATAAGAAACTAGTTATTAAAGTCATTAATACAAAACCAAGTAAAAAGTGCGAAAAGATTAGAAATAAAAAGTATTACACTAGATACTTGTCTTCACCAAGTGATGTAAGAGACTTAGGCAAACATGGCCTTGATTGTCAAGAACTCTTACGATCAATCTTGGATCCCGAGATGACTCACACACTCTATGATGGACAATGGATGATGGTGGTGGGTGGTGGGTGAAGTGTGAGAGAGGTGGTGTGCCAAGGGATGGTTTGAGCTTGAGCCAAGCACTCCTATTTATAGGCTGAACAGAAGCTCGGGCACGGCCCCGTGTCCACATCCTTCTCTTTCTTCATTTAATGCAGCTTGTCTTATTAGTTGACCACGCCCCCGTGTCCGCTGAGCACGACCCCGTGTGCAGAAGAATCTTTGTACTATGAAGATTTGCCTGGATTGTGCGAATCTTATAGTTGACCACGGCCCCGTGTCCGCTGAGCACGACCCCGTGGTGGGCAATAGAAGCTTCTACCACTTTGTCTTTTTCTGCTGACACTTGGGCACGCCCCCGTGCTGGCTGAGCATGGGGCGTGTTCAGTCTTCTGTTATCTTGTTTTGCTTGGGAAGATGCTGTCGTGGGGTCGGGCTTGTCACATCTTGTTCCTTTTCTTGTATTTATGTTAGATTTTGATGTCTTTTTGCTTCTTTTGTTAATTTGAGCTCATTTAATCCTGAAAATACAAAAGGAAGACAAAAGCACACTTTTTCCAACATTAGTACTAAAAAGGGTTAGTTTTACGCCACAATTGATGTAATTTATATGTTGCATTTTGCACACATCATTAGTTGAGGCCCCAATCTTGCAATCGCCAAATTGGTCTTTACCCTTTGAAATTATATGTGATGCAAGTGATTATGCGGTGGGGGCCGTGTTGGGACAACGGGTTGACAAGAAACCCGTTGCCATATACTACGCGAGTAAGACTCTTTCGGATGCACAATTGAATTACACCACTACCGAAAAAGAGCTACTCGCGGTGGTATATGCATTGGATAAATTTCGGTCATATATATGGGGTAGTAAAGTGATTATTTATTCTAATCACACTGCTGTTAGGTACCGCATGGAGAAAAAGGATGCTAAGCCGATATTGATTCGATGGGTATTGTTGCTCCAAGAGTTTGATTTGGAGATACGGGACAAAAAGGGTATCGAGAATGTGGTAGCGGACCACTTGTCCTGGTTGATGGTTGAAGAGGATCCTAAAGCTTTAGAGATCAATGAGTCGTTTCCCGATGACCATGGTATGCTAACATTGTGAATTATCTTGTTACAGGTGACTTACCGGCATATTGGGATAGACGGAAGAGGCAACATTTCATGTCTCAAATTAAGTATTATCGGTTGGAAGAACCGCACTTGTGGAAAGAGTGTGCGGATCAAGTGATTAGAAGATGCATAGATGATGAGGAAATAAGCGTGATGCAGCATCTACATTTGTTTGCGTGTGGTGGTCATTTTAGTGGCCACAAAACGGGTCATAAAGTGTTGAATAGTGGTCTTTATTGGCCAACTATTTTTAAAGATGCAAATGAGTTTTCCAAAAATTATGTAGAGTGCCAGAAATTAGGGGGTATTTCAAAAAGGGATGAGATGCCCATGCAACCAATCCTTGTAGTCGACATTTTCGATGTGTGGGGTATTGATTTCATGGGCCCATTCCCCAATTCTTATGGCAATTTGAATATCTTGGTGGCCGTTGACTACGTGTCAAAGTGGGTCGAAGCAATAGCTACCAAGACGAACGACCATTCCGTAGTTTGTAATTTTGTTCAAACCAATATTTTCTCAAGGTTTGGGATTCCTCATGTTATCATAAGTGACGGAGGATCTCATTTTAAAAACTTTCGGTTTGGAAAACTTTTAAAACGGTTTGGTGTTGACCATAGAATTGCTACCCCCTATCACCCGCAAACAAGCGGCCAAGTAGAGGTGTTAAATCGGCAAATCAAAGAGATTTTGCAAAAGACCATGCAGGCGGACCGTAAGGATTGGTCAATCAAGTTGAACGATGCTTTATGGGCCTACTGTGCGGCACATAAGACACCGATTGGCACTACACCTTACCGGTTGGTCTATGGTAAAAATTGTCATTTAGCGGTTGAACTTGTCCATAAATCGTTATGGGCTATTAAAGAGGTTAATCTTCTATATGATAACGCAGGTAAGGAAAGGAAACTCAAGTTATGCGAGTTGGAGGAGCTAAGGGAAATGGCATATGAATGTGCGTCCAAGTACAAAGATGGGATGAAGAAGGCGCATGATGCCAAGTTGAGGAAGAAAGAGTTCGAGATTGGGCAAAAAGTGTGGCTCTACAATTCGAAAGTCAAGTTCTTTCCCAGAAAGCTCCGAAGCAAATGGATGGGACCCTATGTGATCACCCGGGTCGGACAATTGGGTGATGTTACAATCGAGGACCCGAAGGATGGGTCACGGCAAACGGTAAATGGTCATCGGTTAAAACCGTTTCTCGATGGTAACGAAAAGGTGGATGAAAACAAGGAATCGGTGAGCTTCGTTGTAAGCATCCCGGTTTATGAGGTCGAATGAAAAGGACCGGTAACATTTTGTGTAAAGTTATGTATAATTATTTAATTGTTTGAGTGCTTTGGATATAATTGTTTTCGTCTCATACTAACCCTTTGTGATTGTGTGAAGTCCGTACATTCCGAACGGGTCATGAAGACACAAGGCATGTTTCTAGACTTTGTTATATGCATTGAGGACAATACACGAATTTTTGGGGGGGTGGTAGGGCCGTTAACGGTTTTCGTGTTTTCAAAATTTAACTCATAAAAATTTACAAAAATACTTTTAATAATTTTTAGGAATTTTTAATGTATATAGTGCTTTTATAAAAATCTAATAATTTCCTCCTATTTTTTCATAAAAAAAAATAAAATTGAAAAAATTATAACCCGTCGGCGACGGGTATGTGCCCGTCCGGGACGGGCTCGGGAAACACCCCGTCGGGTGCACATGCGCGTATCCAGTCACTTAGGCCGTCGGCCAGATTTGAGTTTTTGACAACCCGTCGGCGACGGGGTCATGACCGTCGGCGACGGGCTTCCATTTACTTGCCGCGGCTGGACGTGTCCTTGCGTAAAAAAACCGAACCCAAACCTTCCAAAACACCACCAAACACAACCTTAACTCAACATTGACCACCCAATTCGACCTACAACCATCTCACATCATTCATTACTCCTAAAATCTCTGCTATCTCTCTCTAAACCTCACCTACCATCATCATCTTCTCCAAAACTCTAAGAACCCTAAAACCTTTAAGCTCTCATAACTTCTTCAATTCTAAACCAAATCACCTGATTTTTGGGTCCATCTTGCGTGATTTTTCGAGAGGAACAAAACCCCCATCACGGTTTTCATCAATTCTTGCTAGTTTGCAAGATTTTTGGGCATGTAATTTCGGGTTTTTGAAAGGGTGTTCATCAAGTTGCTTGCTTTACATCTTTTTCTTAGTTCTTCTTATTTACAACATCAAAGGTATGGATTTCCCTTAAATTTATGCATGATTATCATATATTTAGTGTTTTTCTTTCGAAATTTTAGACTTTTTAGTTTAAGAGTAGGTTGTTTAAACAATGTATGTTGTTCTTGCATAAATTTAAGTATGATTGGTTGTTTTGGATGGAATTTGAGCATGTTATAACCATAGTGAAGTGATTACACTCGTTATTTACATGATTGAACATGAAGGTGTTGTCGAGCTTTGTTGAACTTATAAGAAATTGCAAGTTAACAAGTAAAAATTGATAGGTAAATGATAAAATGAGTGACTTTGGAAGTTTAAAAAGGCGATTTTGCATCTACTTGTTAATTAAAACGTCATAATTATACATCGTGTTCAAAGTTTGAGAACTTCTTGAAGGTTGGGTTTATATTGATGCTTTGTTTGTTTTGTGATTGTAGTTATGGCTGGTGGGAAAAGGCAGAAAACTACAGGGCAAGGCTTATCATCTGGAGTGGGATCTTCTTCCGGTTTAATACCGAAGAAGTGGGAGCAACTAAGCTCCGTAGAAGAGAATGATGCAAGACTTTATAGGCAGGATTGGGAGTGGGAAAATTCAGGGATAGTAGAAGCGCTCAAGTATGGGATGAGGAGAAAAACAAACCCCAATCAACTTATCAAGATAGGAAGTTGGAGGCCAAACTTTGGAAGTGGAAGAATGTCAACAATGTTAGTACTTCAGTACCGGAAAGAGTGGTGTGTGAAAGGGTTGTGAATATGGAAGAGTTTAAACAAATTAGGATTGTGCAAATGTTTGAGCGTCAAGGATGGGAGAGAGTTCTTGACTGGTGTGAAGACAACACCTCTCGGGTGTATTTGGCGGAGGTGTGCGAATGGTTGTCAACATTGAGGTTCATGAATAAGGATGATCCTCTCGCTCAGTGGAGATTGGTTGGTAAGACTAGTCGAGGGAATATGACAATGTCCTTCGAAACGATTAATTGCATTGCACGCTTTGAATCTTTGGGGGTGCAAGCATATGATTATCCCACCATTGAACAATTCTTGGATAATCATATGAACGATAATGATCCGGAGCAAATGACCGCGGCTATCTTACCATACAACGATGGGGGAGCAGCCCTAAGGACCCAAATGACAGTTGAGGGGAGAATTCTTCAAGGAATTTCCTTAGAGAATGTGATGGTGAGGTTTGGTGATAGAGGAGGAGTGAGAGCAAGTGATTGCAGGGTTGTTCATTCTTTGTTGTACGGGACACCCACTTTGTCATGGAGGCATATCATCATGATGAATACATGGATCACCCGGGAGGCATCTCAAAGGCGTTTTATTCCATATGCACGCCTCATCAGTGCTATGATCGTCCAGCAGAATTGTTTGCCCCCAGAATCGCTTTGGGTATCCAAGCCCCTGGAAGAATTCAACATAGCATCAATGAAGAAAAATTGGAAGATAGATGTGAACCTTTCGGGAAACAAATATATGGTGACCGACAAAATGGGTCACAGGTATGATTTTGTTAATCCAAAAGCACAGCAAGGAGCTGGGGGAGATGAGGAAATGATTGATGAAGAAGACGAGACTGAGCCTCCTAGTCCACGGGGACCAAAACAGAGGTACATGAGGCCACACAGGGAGATTAATGCAGATGTGGCAGGTTTTGTGAAACAAAGACAGGGGCCGACGTACATAAATTTTAACCGCGGGCAACAAGCGGTTTATGATAATGTCTCGGCATGTATAGGCGAGGGCAGAGAATATAATAGGAGGAGAGAGAACTGGGAAGAGATGCACGGGGCCTACACGCAAGAACAGTGGGCCTCCCAAGCATCCTACCGTGAGAGGATGGAGAAATATATGGAAGAGCAACAATGGCAACAAGCGCTTCAAAGATCTCACATGGAACGCTTGATACAATTGCAGGAAGAAGATATGGCCCAAAGACGGGCATGGGAAGAAAGGGAGGAAAAAGCGCGACATGATCGAAACACATTGGAGGACCACCGTTGGAGTGCCTTATATGTCTCACAGGAAACGGCTATTAATAATGCCAAAATCCTCCACGATCAGGAGAGGCATCAAAGAGATTATGAGGCCGGCCTTCCTTATGTCGAGCACTCGGGGTGGACCGACTACCCCAACCTCTCCGTTCCACGAGGCCCATCCGACCCATCTCCTCACTGGCCAGAGGCCGTAGACTCCAGCTTCATTCCGATACCCTATCAGCCACCACCTCAAGGAGAGCCGAGCCCACTTGATAACTACAGGGAGATGTTTGAGGCCCTCACTGGTTATCCATACCAGCCAAACCCGCCAGTTGATCCCAACGAGAGATATCAGCGGTAAAGGCAAGGTATGTTTTGTGTTGTTGTTTTTGTTGTATATCTTAGTTTCTTTTTTTCTTTTTCGTTATTATTTTTTTTTTTGCCTAGTTAAATGAACGTTGTGGGTGTGTTCCCTATATAACCCTCACGAGACCTACTCGTCCTCCCGAGCTATCGGGTGGTTTAAAAGGGCTTGTTGCATACGCTAAATGCAACCGTGATTCCTACGAAAGTGAGTTAGGTTTGTTATTGTTGTAAATTATTTTTCCACATAAATCAAGGTAATTTAACGCATGATTTGGTAACACTTTTATAAAAATGGTAGAACTAACCACCTAACAAATTTCAATGGTTGTGAGAAGCATGCTTCTACACAAGGGTTAGAATTTGTAGGTGCATGATGTTCGAGAGACAACCATTTTTATGAAGAGAAGAAGAAGATATGGGCATCAAGCGACAAAAATCAGGTGCATGCGTTTCCTTTTTACCTTGATTCTTAGTTTAGCAATAAGTGGATTGTATTTTGTATTTTATTTTTCCGGGGTGAAATTTTGGGGAGGTTAGCCGTGTCACATCCCTTGTGTGTTTTCAAACTCTAGTTCTTACACATTGATGACAATGTTTACCTCAAGTGTGGGGATGGGGGAGTAGTAAAAGTTTTCGATTTTGACCCGTTCATTTAAACACTACACATTGAGGACAATGTTTACCTCAAGTGTGGGGATGGGGGAAAATTTCAAAAAATTTTCAAAATTTTCTTGTTTCAAAAGAGATCTTAAAAGCACAAGTAACTAAGTCAACGAGGGATGGCACAACCCATTTGGTCTTTTGTCATGGTCAAGTTCAAATTAATAGCATGACGGGTATTTAGCGGGTGGTTATTTGAGAACAATTCGCCTAAGGAACTAGCATTTTATGTATATCACATACCATACCCTTATACGTGAGGTTTTGAGCCACTTTTATATCATAGATTTACATATACATGTTTCTTTGTTTGAGTGGACCATTAGTCGCGTATTGTAGAACTTGCAACTTTTGATACGTTCGAGACCATAGACCGAATACAAGCACGAGAATGATTAAGGCATTAGGTAAACCTTCTTCTTTTATACCATTTTTATATCCTTACACGAAAGTTATCCCTTAATAGCCAATTTTGAGCCTAATCCCTTCATTTGACCACCCTTTAGCCAATAACTTTAAAACCTTTTTCTTTTAAACGCATGTGATGGAAATTCGATTATAGTAGACAAGTTTGTATAGTTGTTTGTTGTTTGCCTAAAAAAAGAGAAAATTCAGAAAATGTTATGAAAAAGACGAGAAAATTGTTGAGAAAAGAACAAAAATATGTGTTCTTAGTTGAGAAATAAAAGGCGAGAACTTGTTGCCTTCTAGTTTGATATTGGTAGTTAGTTGTGCGTAGATTCGTTGTTTTGTAATAAAAATCGAATTTTCATCACCTTAGCCACTTTAAAATATCCCATTTCCTACCCTTAGCCTAGCCCTGTTACAACCCTTACAAAGACCTTATGACTTGTGCTTAGTATTCATGATCGGTGGTGGAGAATGATTGAGTTGCAAGTCTATGCGGGTACGTGTTCTAATCGGTTTTGAGCGATTAATTGATTGAAGTGCTAATACATTATACACATTAGCCAAATTATAAGCCGAGTGGAGAGAACATTGTGAGGGATGTGCATAACTTGCTAGTTTTACGGGCGGGTTAATCTTGGATAATCATTGTATATGTGAATGCTCGCTTTATCGTTAAATATGTTGTAAATTGTAAAAGGTTTGAACTTTTGTATGACAATAGACCTTAACCTTTGTCTTGGGAATGGGAAGTGTATTCGTTGTTCGACCCACGTGAAAGTGAAAAACAGATTTGCTTGAGGGCAAGCAAAAGACAAGTGTAGGGATGTGATACGTGATTGAAAACCGGTGCTCGTTATCGTATAACTTGATGTTTTTACGTAAGTTTTAATTTCGGATAGCCTACTTTTAATCAAAAATGTGTTTTGCAGGTTTGATGGATTTTAAGGAGCTTTTCGGGAGCTTTACGAGTCATCGGGTCGAAAACCGGAGCACTGGGACGCATTGCAGATCAACCGGAAGTGCGAAACGAAGAAATCGGAGAAGTGGGCTGGAGAGCCCGTCCCCGACGGGTCCCAGGCCGTTGGCGACGCCCCCTTAAAATGCCCGTCGACCAAGAGTCTCCGTATCCAGTCAAATAGGTCGTCGGCCAGTTTTCCATTTTTGGGAGCCCGTCGGCGACGGGAGATTTCACAAATGCGAATTTTGGGGGTTTTGAGCTAAAATCGATTTTCATTGGTTCAAGAGGCATTCAATTCGTAAGTTACACTATCTTGGGTGTTTGAATTTGATTCTTGGAGACATATTCATCCATTATCACCTACCATTAATCATCAATTCATCTCTAACACCTTCATCACCCGAATCATAATCCGCACCACCATCATCTTCCACAATCAACCATCCACACAAACCCTAATCCTTACACGATCATCATTCACCAAAGCCCTAACCATTAACCATTTCTCCATCATTCAAGCTTCAAGTTGGTCCAATCCATGTTTCAATCATCCGGTGATCAAGTTTCTTCAATCATGAGCGGCTAATCACCTTGGTTTCACCCCGGTGTAGGTAGTTGTTAAATTTAGGGTTTTGAATTGTTCTTGATTCAACTTTGTGACAACTTGTATTGATTTTTGAGACCTTTGACAATAGTTTACATTTGTTTCGTATTCGTAAATTGTCGAACGATGTTAAAAGTTATGACTTTACGAAATGGTTATGTGTAGTTATGCATTGTCTTGGTTAGGTTTTACTTGTGTTGTTTACAAAGTGCAGTCTTGTCCGTTTTTCAAAACGTTGATAGTTATTGGCACCTAAGTCACGGTACACTAAATCCGCTAATCGTATACAATTGAGTTGAATCTAAAAACTTGTAGAAACCCTAGGTTGGCAATTACCGAAACTGGGTGTGAACCCTTTTTCTTATTATTGTTTAGTAATCAATCTTTCTTGCATTCGTTAATTAGTAGTTGTTAATCAATTGAACCAAGTCCATTAGTTTAAATTCACATCTTTCAACTAAACAGAAATACAAAAATATCTGTCAAGCTTCATAAATTGTAAAAATTATTCTAATTCAATCGAATCCACACGCAAACCACATACTCTTCGTGGTTCGACCCCTTGCTACCACTAACTATTTGTTAAGGGTAATTTGGGCTTATAAATATTATCTTTGACCGGAGCGCAACAGTCCGATCAGCTTCCTTAACCGTTTTAATAATATATGACATTGCGTCTATAATCCCTTGTGCCACTATATGTTGGATGGCACTGTTATCCACTTGGTTTCCATTGTTATTGTTATTCGGGTTATCGTTATTCTGGTTTTCCGGGTTCACTTCATTATCCATCTGAATTTTTAAAAATTTACCACGTATTAATATCACAAGATAATATTTACTACAACCAATCACATAACATGCATATTGATCAAAATCGTCGAACATTGCGACTTACACTATTTTATACTATGCATCCATATATATTACAATACAACTGAAATTGAAATTATACTACTATTAGGCATCCATAGCTATTGTCTAGATTTTTTTTCAAACATACACACATATTATATATTATTATTATTATTGTTATTATTATTACTTCTACTATCACCATCACTGATATGGATTCATCCAGAACTCCATATTACGCTCGTCATACTTCCAGACGAGTCGTTCTCCGATCTGCCTCATCCTCTCACTACCTTCTAAAATCTCCTCACCGAAGGTTCGGAGTTCTTGCACATTCTTTGTGCTCATTGGGGGTGCAGGAGCTGGTACTGGGTTTGGGAACTGGGGCATGGGTTCTTGGTAAGGATAAGGATTCTCTAGAATTTCCCTGATGTATTGGTCATTATCATAGTAGGGATCTAGAGGGTCCAAATCTGGGTAGGCTGCTAGATTTGGCATGGGTTCATCTTCTGGTATTGGGTAGTGTTGTTGGTAATCCCTATGGTCGTCAAACCACGGGTCGTAGTCTGGGTCTAAGGGATTGGGTACTGGTATTCTAGGTATCTCAGCTGGGTTGAAATCAGGCATTGAGATTTGATTTTCTGGGTTGTTCTCAATTTCCATTGGCTGTGTGGGAAACAGTGGTAAGGGCTGGGGTGCTATGAGTTGCTCTAGGTTAGGGTCGGCAGCTGTGGTTGCTAGGATATGGAAATTTGCTAGAATCCTATTGAGTATATCCTGGGTGTGGGCATCTGTTTCTCTCTTAACGACTGCTAGAGCACGCTGTTGTTGTAACTTTTTCATCCTCTTCCTACGTTATTGTGCTCCCCTACTGAACCATCCTCTCTTTTTAGGAGGGAATGGCTCTTCAGACTGAGCCTTAAACACGAATATCCCATCTTCATTGTCAACAGAATACCCTTAGAGGGTAGGCTGTGAAGAGGTGCCTTCGCTCCTAGGTGAGCTGGACAACTGACGGTAGGCGTCGAAGGTCCTTGGACGCTCATAATGTAAACTAACAAATAGTCAAATAACACACAACGATAATATACAGATATGCACTTAGTTCCGTAATTAATTTCCTAACATATAATATTTTGGTGTCAGCAGAACACTTCTGTGGCTGAATCAGTGGCTTAGCTCTGATACCACCTTCTGTCGCAACCCCCGTCCCCTAATACCCCGGGAACGGGCGGCCGCGGCCAGTTTCGGTGGTATCGGTGTTTATCATTTTGGCAGCGGAAATTACATCAGGACCGTAGTTAGGAAATATTTTATGAGAGTAAAATACCACGCTTTTATAATATTAAACACATGGGAAAATCCTAAGTTTCAAGTACACACATTTCTATAGGGATAAACCCTATTTTATTTAAATAAAACATCTCTTTATTTTAGGTAACTTTATAGCCACTTTTCCAAGCCTTCAGTGCTGTCCAGCTAGCTTCTATTTGGCTTTCACATTTTGTTACCTGAAACGCGATTAAAAACATTTTGTCAGTGGGAAATATTGGTGAGTGAATCCTAGTTTAATCAAGACATGTAAAAACCGTTGTACAGTATTGAGGGCGGTCGCGCAATTACATTTGTTTCCATCTACTTTAATTACCACCCACGGTACCGTCAACCCGACTTGTGGTCATTATGTTACTACTCACAATGTAGTAACAAATTTTGTATACAAAACCCTAACATACCGACGATAATTGTAGAATACAAATATTCAATCACTGTTTAATATAATGTTAATCATATGAGGTTTTGTAAAAACAGTTTGCAAAAAGGAGGATTACTCACATTGCTGTCTTAGGGTTTTCTTTAAGGATTTCCTGGTGATTATCTATAAATTACACAAATGCACACGCGTTAGTATAATAACCAAATATTTACATTAGTAATACCCTCCCCGAGACGACATTCCAACGACTACATCGGGCAGAACCACGACAGCCGTTACGGAACCCTAGATCAATCGGGCAGCGTATCTAATACGTAACCGGGGTTATGATACTTACAACGAGGCAGAACTTCGTTATTTAGGGGGTATTATGCCCGGAAATTACAATTGCTATGTAGAATTTCGAGAGAGAAAGAGAGTTGTGAGCGGTTTGGGACTGAAGCTAATCCTACCTATTTATATGGCTGATTCGCAGTTTCTCGCGGCCCGTGAAGACTCAAGGGTCATCTTACGCGGCCCGCGACCTAGGGTGGGTAGGCCTTAGCTGGTCCGGGTAATCACACTAGGCTTGACACGATTGTGCCACATGTCGGCACCGGGCGTCTCCTGGTGGCCTATCTGTCCCGCCCCGCAAAGCCTGAAGGCAAGGCCTTCGCGGCCCGCGAGCGCCCCTAAAACTTGATTTTTATTTTATTTTTAATTATATAGGGTATTATGGGTTTGGTTTTCGCATACGGGACATGTTCTAAGATATATAGGGACATTTTAAATATATTAGGGGTGTGCGAAAAATTTTAGAGGGTTGTTATAAAAATGACTAGATATATATGCTATTTATTTGTATTGATTTGACTCACTTTAGATTAGTGATGAGATCGGTACGATACCGGTACCATACCGGTAGCGATACCGTAAATACCGTTACCGAAATTGAGGAAATGTGGATACCGATTACCGTACCATATTTATAGATTCGGTACCGGTACGGTACCGGTATCGGTACCGGTATTTCGGTACTTTACCACATTGGTACCGCTTTGGTGTCATCCATTGTTTTACATAAAAATATTTCATGTGCAACCCATCCATCCATTATTAACTAAACTAGAGTAATATATAGAGGAATGTAAAAAAAGGTAAACATATTAAGTAGTAAAAAAATCAAAAGGTAAACATCCATGAGTTCTACTTTTAACATCCAAATTCCAACATGTCTAAAAATAATCATAACTGATTAAAAATAACCAAACAAAAGAAATTTGATATTGGTTTTAGTAAAACAATGTTCAAGAAAATATAACTTCATAGTGGGATCTAAGATAATAGCAAAATACATAAAGTCATTATTAAATTCGGTATTAATACCGGTATTTACCAAAAAATACCAGTACCGATACCGAATTTCGAAAAATCTATTACCGATACCGGTAACGTTTATGATCGGTATAGTACGGCATCGGTACGGTACCGGTATGGTACCGGTACGATACCGATATTTCGGTAAAAAATCTCAACCCTACTTTAGATTGAATAATCCGCCACATGGTAGTACATATACTATAACAAACCATCTACGAAAAAAGGTGGTAAACAATTAAGTGGGAAACAATATTTAAAATTTAAAACATATAATGTTTTACCCTATAAATACATAGTAATGTACATCTATTTTATTTGCTAAACAATATTAGGAAGGGACCCGAATATAAATTTAAAGATTGAAGCTTATATGGTTAGGTTTTTTTGTTAGGTTATGGTTTTTCATGTCCTTTGTATATATGATATTTTTATATACTATGTAAACGTTTACATATTTTGTTTTGCAGATTCATTTGGATGATAAACATACTGATCCAAACAAACCAACAACTCTACAAGTGTTTAAGGTTGCGTCTAAGGGTGTATTTTTTAAGGTGCGACTTTTTTTAATATATTTTTAGAGTGAATTGCAAGTTTTATCCTTTATCTTTATACCTAATTGCAGGTGGTGTCCTTTACCTTTAAAATTGATGAGTTTTGTACTTAATGTTTCTAAATGTTACACGTTATGTCCTTTGGTCCTAACTCAGTTAATTTTATTTGTTAAATCTAGTCATGTGCCCTACACATGAGGGTAAGTTTGTCATTTCATAATATATACTACCCCTCTCTTTTACTCTCAACCCTTCTCTCTCATTCTACACTACACCACCACCAGACCCACCACCGCCCCCACTAGCTTCCATTACAATCATGAAAAAGACGTCGGTTCCCACACCAAAACCCCCAATCCTTCATCCACATCCTGAACCGTAACCTTAATTCCCCTGAACATTTCACAAACAAATATTGAAGGAAACATATTTGGGGGTTTTAGTTCCACAAGTGATGGTGGTGCTTTATCTCAGTGATTAGTTATATATTGAAGTTTCCGGTGGTGGTGCTTCGTCTCACTATTAAATTTGAAGCTTCCGGCGCCGATGGTGATTGTTTTGTTGGAATCTATCCATGTGATTAGTTGTTCATAACCTACACTGCAGTGATAGGTATTAAAGATTTGATTTTTATGAGTGCTTGTATGTATGAGATATGAGAAAAGGGAGTAAAGGGTGGGGGTGAAGCTTCTGAAAGAAGTGAGGGAGTGTGGTGATGTTAAGTTTGGTGATGTTACATTTACTTAGGTTAATTAATATTGGTATGTGATTAACGTCCTTGTAGTTCTTTTTTTTCCAGGTTTTGAGTTTTTGGTTGTTGAGTTTTTGGATCGATTTGTTAAGGTTTTTGAGTTTTTGGGTTGTTGAGTTTTTGGATCGATGTTTTAGGTTTTAGTGGCAGTTAGCAGGTTGCGGTGGTGGTGGTGGCGATGGCAGCAATGGTGTGGGGTGGATGGTGATAGTGGTGGTGGTGGATGGTGGTAGTGGTAGTGGTGGTGGCTGGTTGTGGTAAGCAGGAGAGAGGGAGATGTGAGAATGAGAGATTAGATGTTTTTTTAATTATATTAATTTCTTATTAATCTTTTTAAAGTATTTTATAATAAAATGGTTAGTTTATTTACACAATTAGTCCCCAAAGAGATAAATTGACAAGATTACCCTTATGTGCAAGGCACATGACTAAACTTAACAGAAAAATCTAACTGAGTTAGGGTCAAAGGACATAACTTGCAGGATTTAGAAACATTAAGTACAAAACTCATCAATTTTAAAGGTAAAGGACATCGCCTGCAATTAGGTATAAAGATAAAGGACAAAACTTGCAATTCACTCTATATTTTTATATTAGTTTTATATTTTGTTGAAGGATGAGAGTGATAATAATGTTGAAATTATTTATTATGGTGCAATGTTTAGTCCCTACAAGTCGGATCTTTACCATGAATTTAGTGATGAGGTAATATTAATGTTTGTTTAATCTTTTTAACTTATGTTTAAATTTTGCATTTTTTTTAAAAATCGGATGTTTGAAACTCAAAGAAAGAGATCCAAGTAGCTCTTTGAATGAAAATGGAGTCAAATTATTGATCTTGAATGTTTTGATGATAATGACGAAGAAGACGTCCTTGAAGATACAGTAGATCCAAGCACTAATCTGAAAACTCAATTTGAGATACCTTGGGTGTCAATTCAGAAGCATAACAGATTTCATGCAGTTTAATTTTTATGTTTCTTTGAACGTTGTGTTTGTTTTTCATCAATATCATATCTTTAATTTGTTCATTTTAATAACTATTAGTCTCATTTGGTCTATTTTAATAACTATAACTCACACGGACCGTTTCTCTACAACCACCGATTCCCTGCTTGCTCCCACTACTTTTTGACGATTTCTTTCCACAAATCTCCAACAAGGTATGTGTCACACCCCAACCGATGGTGGAAACATCGGGGCGCGGCACTGAGCGAAACAGATTGTCCAGAAGTTTCTGTAACAATTATATTTACCAAATATTTTAAGTAACACGTCCCATACCATGTCATATAAGATAAAATAATTATTACAGTACAAATCTAGGCAAATTGTTCGGTTCCGACAACTCAGGTTTCATTAGTACAGACAACTATTTGTTGGTCTCTAAGACTGTCGCAACCCCCGATCCCTGATCCCCGGGAACGGGCGGACGCGATCACAGAGTTTCGGTGGTATCAGGGTTTATTTAATCTTGCAGCGGAATTTACATCAGGACCGTAGTTAGGAAATGTTTATCAGAGTAAAACCACCTCATTTAATATTAATAATCACATGGGTAAAACCCAAGTTTCTTATTACAATACATTTATAGGGATAAACCCTATTTTATTTAAATTTAAAACACCGTTTATTTGGTAACTTTTATAGCCACATTATCCCCAAGCCTTCAGTGCTCTCCAGCTGGCTTTTTACTAATTGGCTGTCACATTGGGTTACTTGAAACGTGTTTTAAAAACATTTATCAGTCGGAAATACTGGTGAGTAAATCCCAGTTTAATCAAGTTTAAATAAAAAAGTCACAGTGAACAATATTGAGAGCGATCACATTGTTTATGTCTACACAATTACTCCATTAGTATTGTCAAGCCTGACTTGTGGGTCATATTACCCATTGGCTAACTCATTGTCCAATGGTAACGTATTGTCATCCTCGACTTACTACTCACAGTGTAGTATATTTTGTATACAAAAACCCAACATACCGGCAGTAATTGAAGAACTACAAAGACTCAATCACTGCTAAATTTCATAGTAAAACATTTAAGGTTTGGTAAAACATTACCAAAAAGATTATCAAAAAGAGGATAAACTCACATTGCTATCTTAGGCTTCTTGTAAGGGTTTCCTGGATATAATCTATAATTTATACAAATGTACATTGGTTAGTATCATAACCCTTTGAAATTATTAATGATACCCTCCCCGAGACGGCATTCCAACAACTACGTCGGGCAGAACCACGACAGTTGTTACGGAACCCTAAATCAATCGGGCAGCGTAACTATTACGAAACTGGGGTTATAATACTTACAATGGAGCAGAACCTCGCTAATTAAGGGTATAATACCCGACTATAATGTCTCTTCTACAGAAATTGTGATTTAGAATTGAAATGTGAGCGACGTAAAACGAAAACTGATGCATTCTATTTATAGTGCTGGATTCTGGTCTCCACGCGGCCCGCGTAAAACACAGGCCAGGGTTACGCGGCCCGCGTCAACCCTGGTCAACACAATAGCTTAGCCCGGTCACCAAGTAGACTCGACACGATGTCGACACGTGTCGGCCTGGGATGTCTCCGCGTTTCATGATCTTTCGCGGCCCGCGTCAACTATCAAAGACTCTTACGCGGCCCGCTTTAACTTAAGAAATCAGCGGAGTCTGGATCTAGCCCTCATACCGCCCGCGTGAGATGTTGGGGTGGGTCTACGCGGCCCGCCTCAACTCCATTTCTCTTATTTTTAATTTATTTTATATGTTATAATCTATTTCGGGCTCGGTTTTCACATACGAGGTGTAATATAAGACATATGGGGATATTTTACAATATAATGGGGTGTCGAAAATATTATGAGAGTGTTGGTTTTACCGAGAGTTGTTACATTCTCCCCACCTTATTTAGAGCTCGTCCTCGAGGTCTATTGGAACAAGTGCGGATTTTTCCTTTGCATTTCTGACTCGAGCTCCCATGTGTACTCAGGTCCTCTTTTGGAGTCCCACTTCACTTTGACTAGAACTAGTCTTTTATGTTTGAGATTTTTGATATTCTTGTCTTCAATCTGTAGAGGTCTTTCTACAAACTTGAGTTGTTCATTTACCTCTATATCCTTAAGAGGTACTATTAGTGATTCATCAGCTAAACACTTTTTGAGATTAGATACATGAAATACATCATGTATACCTGCCATTTCCTCTGGCAGTTGTAGCTGATAGGCTACAGGTCCTATTCTTCTAATAATCTTAAAAGGTCCAACATACCTGGGACTTAGCTTCCCTCGTTTGATGAATCTTACTACTCCTTTCCAAGGAGAGACCTTCAACAATACTTTATCTCCTACTTGAAACTCCAATGGCTTGCGTCGGTTATTAGCATAACTCTTTTGTCGATCACGTGCTGCTTTCAGTCGTTCCTTGACTTGAATAATCTTGTCAGTTGTTTCTTGCACTATCTCAGGTCCAGATAGTTGTTTTTCCCCAATTTCTGCCCAACAGACTGGGGTTCGACACTTTCGTCCATAAAGTGCTTCGAATGGTGCAGCATTGATACTTGTGTGATAACTATTATTATAAGAAAATTCTATTAAAGGTAAGTGATCATCCCAATTACCTCCGAAGTCAATTACACAAGCTCTAAGCATGCCTTCCATTGACTGAATTGTCCTTTCACTTTGTCCATCCGTTTGAGGATGATAAGATGTGCTCAATTTTAACTTAGTTCCCATTGCTTTTTGGAAACTTGACAAAAAATGAGAGGTAAATCGACTATCCCTATCAGAAACAATTGATAAAGGAATGCCATGTAAAGAAACAATTTCATTTACATACAATTTAGATCATTGTTCCATACTAAATGTTTCCTTCATTGGTAAGAAATGAGCTGACTTAGTTAGCCTATCTACAATCACCCAGATTGTATCATTTCCTTTCTTGGTTTTGGGTAATTTAGTAACAAAATCCATTGTTATCAATTTCCATTTCCACACCGGCATTTCTAATTGCTGTAACAAACCTGAGGGTTTCTGGTGTTCAGCTTTAACTTGTGAACAAGTTAAACATTTAGAAACATAGATTGCTATGTCCTTCTTCATTCCTATCCACCAGAAATTTTTCCTTAAATCCTGGTACATTTTATCACTTCCTGGATGCATTGTATACTTAGATTTATGGGCTTCTTCTAGTATACGATGACGTAGGTTTCCTAATTTCGGTATCCACATTCTCTTTTCATGGAATCTCCAAATTCCATCTGTTCCTTGCTTTAATTCCTTTAACATACCTTTTAATTTTTCAGAATCATCCTTGATTACTGATTCTTGTGCTTCTCTTATTTGTTCATTTAAATCTACTTGTAGATTTAATTTAAGAGAACGTACCCTTCTTGGCTTTTCATGATACTTTCGACTTAAAGCATCTGCCACTACATTTGCTTTTCCTTCATGATACTGGATATCACAATCATAATCACTGAGCATCTCCATCCAGCGTCTTTGTCTCATATTCAACTCCTTTTGCTTGAAGATATACCTTAAACTCTTATGATCAGTAAATATGGTAAACTTACTACCATAAAGGTAATGTCTCCAAATCTTAAGAGCAAAAATTATAGCTCCTAATTCTAAATCATGGGTTGAATAATTCTCTTCATGATTCTTAAGTTGTCTAGATGCGTAAGCTATAACCTTTTGGCGTTGCATCAATACACATCCATAACCTAATTTGGAAGCATCACAATAGACTACAAAGTTTTTAGCTCCTTCTGGTAATGCTAGTATGGGTGTATGGGTCAATCTTTGCTTTAGGATTCTAAAGGCTTTTTCTTGTTTTAATCCCCATTCAAACTTAACAGATTTACAGGTTAACTTAGTTAAGGGAATGGCTATTCTAGAAAAATCTTGAATAAATCTTCTATAATAACCGGCCAATCCTAAGAAACTTCTAACTTCAGTTGGTGATTCAGGGGTTTTCCATTTCGTAATTGCCTCGATCTTTGTTGGATCTACATGAATTCCTTCATGATTGACTAGGTGTCCAAGGAATTGCACCTGTTCTAACCAAAATTCACACTTAGAAAACTTAGCATAAAGTTTTTCCTTTCTTAACAGACTTAAAAGTGCGTGCAAATGTTTTGCATGATCCTCTTTACTCTTAGAGTAAATTAGAATATCATCTATGAAAACAATTATGAATTTATCCAAATATGGTTTACATATTCGGTTCATCATGTCCATAAATGCAGCTGGGGCATTGGTTAAACCAAATGGCATGACAGTAAATTCATAATGGCCATACCTCGTTCTGAATGCGGTTTTAGGAATGTCCTCTTCCTGTACCTTTAATTGATGATATCCTGACCTTAAATCGATTTTAGAGAAAAATCGAGCTCCTTGCAGTTGATCAAACATATCATCGATTCTTGGTAATGGGTACCGATTCTTAATCGTAACCTTGTTTAATTCACGGTAGTCAATGCACATATGCATTGATCCGTCCTTCTTTTTAACAAATAGTATCGGCGCTCCCCATGGCGACAAACTTGGCTGTATAAATCCTTTTTCTAACAATTCATCTAATTGTTTCTTCAATTCTTGCATTTCTGCAGGTGCCAAACGGTAAGGTGCTTTGGCAATTGGTGATATTCCTGGTAGCAAGTGAATTCTGAATTCAACTTCTCTGTCTGGAGGTAGTCCTGGTAATTCTTCTGGAAAGATATCTGAAAACTGTGACACTACTGGAATATCTTTTAGTTCTTTTCCTTTAGTGTTAGTGATTATAGAAATCAAATACACTATAGAACCTTTTCTTATACAACTTGCAGTTTTCATTACAGAAATGAACTTAGTGGACCTAGAAGGCTTATCTCCTTTAATTGTGATCGTTTTACCTTTTGGTGAATTTACTTGAATTAACTTTTGATCACATAAAATATTGGCTTTATTGGCTATTAAGCAATCCATTCCTAAAACAACATCGAATCCTGCCAGATTCATGGGATATAGATTTGTTATAAATTTCTGATTCAAAATTTCTACGCTTGCTCCCTGCAAGATTTCAGAAATCCTAACGGTTTCTCCATTAGCTGTTTCTACTAGACATTCTTGTGGCGGTTTAGTTAATGACTGATTTAGAATTTTGCAAAACGAAGTATTAATAAAACTTTGGTTCGCACCACAGTCAAATAATACTTTAGCAAATATATCATTAACTAAAAACGTACCAGCTATAACGTCTGGGGTCATTTTGGCTTCTTCTGCAGTCAGAACAAATGCTCTAACATTTTAAGTATTCTTGTTATCTGCAGCTGGGGTCAATTTCGGACAATTTGGCCTGATATGACCTTTTTCTCCACAGTTGTAGCATAATCCATTACTGGATTTCTTCCTGCAATTTTCTTCCTTGTGTCCTGGCATCTTGCAATAATTGCAGAGAATGGAGCATTTTCCCGAATGCTTTTTCTTGCAGACCTTGCAGTATGGTACAGAGGTAGAACCCATATTCCTACGATTGTAATTTCCAGAACGAAATTCTTGTGTAAGCCTTTGGGTTAGGTTTCTCCTCTGGTCTTCTTCTCTAGTACGGACTAATTCATCAGTCAAGGTATTGGCTAGTTCTACAGCTTCTTCTATAGTTTGAGGTCTAGCTGCCTTGACTACGTGTCTAATCTCTCCAATTAATCCCCAAATATAACGAGAGATTAACACTGGTTCTGGTGAAGCAAGAGTTGGCACTATTCTAGCATATTCAAAGAATATTTTAGTGTATCCCTTACTATCCACACCAGTCATCCTAAGGTTTTGTAATTTGTTTGCTATCTGTTCCTTTTCATTGGGTGGGCAGAATTTCTTTTCTACTTTGTTTTTAAATTCTTCCCATTCCATATTGTAGGTTTGATCACTTCCTCTTGTCTGGAGGATAGTGTTCCACCATTCCAATGCTGCATTCTTAAACAGATTAGAAGCAAACAGTATTTTATCTTCTTCAGCACACTTGCTTATTCTTAAGACTGCCTCAGTCTTTTCTATCCAGCGTAAGGTTGCAATGGCCCCTTCGTTGCCCGAGAATTCTATTGGTTTACAAGACCAGAATTCCTTATAAGAACAACCATAAGGCATGGTTCTTCTTCTTTTGGGAATAGGCAATTGAAGTATAGGTCCATTATTCACACTGTTTTCTGGTTCAACGGGTCGCTTACTAGTATGCTTACTTTTATTATCAGCATCCTTAACAGTTTGAAGAATAAATGGCATTGCATCTATAATTCCTTGTGCCACTATATGTTGGATAACACTATTATCCACTTGATTTCCATTGTTATTGATGCTCGGATTTTCATTAACCACGTTAATGTTACTCTGGTTATCATTATTCAGATTTCCTTGATTTCCTTCATCGGCCATCTGAATTTTAAACATTTATCCCATATTAATATCACAATTAATATCTAATATAGTTAATCACATGACACACAATCTAGCCAAAAACGTAGATCATTGCTACTATACTCTTTTCATATACTTATGCGTCTATTACATACTAGTACTGAAATGAAATTACAATACCAACAGAAATAGAATCACACTAATAGTAATATGCTTCCGTACACACATATATTATTTTATTTTATTTTATTATTATTACTACCATTTCCTCCATTCACACATTCACGGATATGGATTTATCCAAAAATCCATATTGCGCTCATCGTATTTCCATACGAGACGCTCTCCCACCTGACGCATTCTCTCACTGCTCTCCAAAATTTCCTCCCCGAAAGTCCTAAGTTCTTGAACATTTTCTGCACTCATTGGGGGTGCAGGTTCTCGGACTGGGTTTGGAATCTGGGGTGTGGGTTCCTGATATGGGGGTGACAGTTCATGAAATTGGTAAGGATCCTCTAATATCTCCCTAATATAATCATCTTGGTAATAGGGATCTAAAGGGTCCATACCTGGGTAGGCTTCTATGTTCTGTATGGGTGGATAATCCTGGATAGGGTAACGTTCCACAAAGTCCCTATTATCGTCCCACCAGGGGTCGTAATTCGGGTTTAGTGGGTTTGGTGCAGGTACCCTAGGGATTTCTTCTGGGTTAAAGTCGTGCATCTCCACTTGGTTTTCCTGATTTTCTATCTCCATGGGTTGTTCTGGGTTTTGTGGTTGTGGGGCTACTAGTTGTTCCAGACTTGGGTCAGCAGTAGTTGTGGCTAGGATATGGAAATTAGGTAGGCTTCTATTTAACATATCTTGAGTATGGGCATCTGTCTCTCTCTTAATAGCTGCTAAAGCCCTTTGCTGTTGCAATTTTCGCATTCTCTTCCTACGAGCAAAAGCTTCTTTACTGAACCATCCTCGTTTCTTATTAGGAAATGGTTCTTCAGATTGAGCTCTAAAGGCAAATATTCCTTCCTCCTGATCAGCAGAATACCCTGAAAGGGCAGGCTGTGATGATGTACCCTCACTCCTAGGTGAATCAGATAACTGACGATTCACGTCTGATGGTCCTTGATCACTCATACTGAAAACTAACAAATAGTCAAATAACACATAACACATGATTACAGTTATACATGTATTTCCGTAATTTATTTCCAAACACAAAATATAGAATTTAAGTGTCAGCAGAACACTTCTTTGGCTCAGACCAGTGGCTAGGCTCTGATACCACCTTCTGTCGCAACCCCCGATCCCTGATCCCCGGGAACGGGCGGACGCGATCACAGAGTTTCGGTGGTATCAGGGTTTATTTAATCTTGCAGCGGAATTTACATCAGGACCGTAGTTAGGAAATGTTTATCAGAGTAAAACCACCTCATTTAATATTAATAATCACATGGGTAAAACCCAAGTTTCTTATTACAATACATTTATAGGGATAAACCCTATTTTATTTAAATTTAAAACACCGTTTATTTAGTAACTTTTATAGCCACATTATCCCCAAGCCTTCAGTGCTCTCCAGCTGGCTTTTTACTAATTGGTTGTCACATTGGGTTACCTGAAACGTGTTTTAAAAACATTTGTCAGTCGGAAATACTGGTGAGTAAATCCCAGTTTAATCAAGTTTAAATAAAAAAGTCACAGTGAACAGTATTGAGAGCGATCACATTGTTTATGTCTACACAATTACTCCATTAGTATTGTCAACCCTGACTTGTGGGTCGTATTACCCATTGGCTAACTCATTGTCCAATGGTAACGTATTGTCATCCTCGACTTACTACTCACAATGTAGTATATTTTGTATACAAAACCCCCAACATACCGGCAGTAATTGAAGAACTACAAAGACTCAATCACTGCTAAATTTCATAGTAAAACATTTAAGGTTTGGTAAAACATTACCAAAAAGATTATCAAAAAGAGGATAAACTCACATTGCTATCTTAGGCTTCTTGTAAGGGTTTCCTGGATATAATCTATAATTTATACAAATGTACATTGGTTAGTATCATAACCCTTTGAAATTATTAATGATACCCTCCCCGAGACGGCATTCCAACAACTACGGCGGGCTGAACCACGACAGTTGTTACGGAACCCTAAATCAATCGGGCAGCGTAACTATTACGAAACTGGGGTTATAATACTTACAACGGAGCAGAACCTCGCTAATTAAGGGTATAATTCCCGACTATAATGTCTCTTCTACAGAAATTGTGATTTAGAATTGAAATGTGAGCGACGTAAAACGAAAACTGATGCATTCTATTTATAGTGCTGGATTTTGGTCTCCACGCGGCCCGTGTAAAACACAGGCCAGGGTTACGCGGCCCGCGTTAACCATGGTCAACACAATAGCTTATCCCGGTCACCAAGTAGACTCGACACGATGTCGACACGATGTCGACACGTGTCGGCCTGGGATGTCTCCGCGTTTCATGATCTTTCGCGGCCCGCGTCGACTATCAAAGACTCTTACGCGGCCCGCTTTAACTTAAGAAATCAGCGAAGTCTGGATCTAGCCCTCATACCGCCCGCGTGAGATGTTGGGGTGGGTATACGCGGCCCGCCTCAACTCCATTTCTCTTATTTTTAATTTATTTTATATGTTATAATCTATTTCAGGCTCGGTTTTCACATACGAGGTGTAATATAAGACATATGGGGATATTTTACAATATAATGGGGTGTCAAAAATATTATGGGAGTGTTGGTTTTACCGAGAGTTACAAAGATTCTTTCCTAGCCTTGATTTCCAAGCAAATAGACATCTTAAACACATGTCGCATACGTTAAAATAAAGTCAATACACATAGTGTAAAGGCGAGCATACAAGTTTGATAATAGCATATAGAGTTCGAAATAGTTTACGCATAACCGGCACGTACACTGAGTAAAACGAAGTATGTTAGTTATCGACATGAACCTATCGATACCAATGATTGCGGGTTGACTGCCCAAGGCAGTTCGTAATACATGATCACCACTGTAATCTGTAGGATCGTTGTTGGACCCAAACGAGTCGTTCAGAAGAGCTTTATATCCGGTTCAAAGGCGGAATCAGTGAAACGGACGTGGAAACAGCTTGATACTCTTTAATCTGTCACTAATATTGATAATAACACTGTTTACAACCTGAACAGACTTTGGCAGCACTTCGTTACAGGTTTCAGAAGTCATACCAAATGAATCAACAAGTGCCCTATTTATAGTGTGTGTAGTTAGCTTGAAATGGACATGGCATGTTCAAGCTACCAGGCCTGTTCAAGCTACCAGGCCTGTTCAAGCTACCAGGCCTGTTCAAGCTAACAGCCTTCTAAACTTTCTAATAACAGTTTCTTGCAACTCGGACACTGATAATCCTAACCTATCCTATTACATGATTCAAGGCGAAGTCAATAGACGTATTGCACTAACAGACTCCCCCTCGGATATTGACGAAGTCTTCAGTGTCTAGTCTTCAGTATGACACATCTTCAGTCTTGATCATTCTGCCTTCTCATTTAAATTGTAACATTATAAGCATCCATCAATCCTTCTCTTCTTCTATTAGCTTCAGGCTCCCCCTTTCGTCAAGCTTCCGTGCTTTGGGATCGACACCTAGCTATCCATCTACAAGCTCTTCCATGCTTCAAGCTTGTCTTCAGACTCCCCCTTAGACTCTGCTCTCGGGATCGTAATCTGGACTATCTGCAATCACTCATACGTTTATAAGTAACAACATTTTAAACTACCAGGAATCGTAACCCGGCAATTCAATCTTCTCTAAACCACTCCCTCTATTAACAATCTTTACAGATATGGCAATGTTCAGTATCCAAAATCCCTCACAGTTAATCATCCAAGTCCAAACTAATGACCTTGGAGATATCACAAACTGTTTTTGATTTTTGATTTTTAATTCAAGTTTAAATTAATGAACTTGTTTTATTTTCAGAAACACAATCAGCTTACTTAAATTTTGAAACTCAGCATTTCAGACATCAGTTGTCGAAAATAAAGCAGAATCAAAAATCTTTTTGTATTTCCTGAAAATATAAAGCAGTAAAGAAATATGTACAAACATATTTACAGACAATATTTTTGTTTGAGTTTGCGTCAGAGGATCATATCAGTTTTTGACAAGTCACAAGTATCGTTGAGCTTAGTTACACTTTAAGAATTAAACAATTCACTTAGATTGTCGATATACTGATCCACTTAAATTTTCACACAAAGTTCAACTGATTCAGGATACGAATTAGATGTATTAAGAACTTAAACTCATTCATGAGTCCCACCTCTTGAATATACTCCCGTATCCAGATCCCAATATTCAGTCTTACAGGTGAGTATACCTAGATTATATCTGTAAGGGGAAGAAATTATAGTACGAAACCGTGAGAGCTCAGGTCAGAACTTCCGTTCAGCAGAGAGATGACGGCTCGACTTTTGGTGTGTCCCCTTTAGATGATCTTTTGTTACAACAGCAATGACTATCAATTTTATTGTTTCATCAATTTGCTGAGGGCTGCGCTATATTTCAAGCAATGCAGAAAGTATTCTCCAGGGACTAGGCCATTGCTTCCGCAAAATCAGAAGTCCCGGGATAATACCCCAGATGTCACTAAGCATAAAGACCTAGTATCTCAGAAAGAGGGACCTTTCAAACAAGATTTCAGGGGTTACCTATATATCCAAGTAGTGTTCCCCACAAAATAAGCAAGTTTGAATTTAGGTTTATATCCCGAAAAAGTTTACTAAATGTATAAAAACCTACCGACACATCCACGGTGAGATCGTTTAACACATTTTAACTTTCCAATTCTTTAGCATACTGTAACTGTCTACTGATGTACTATCATTTCCTCTTTTTACGCAAAAACTCAATTTTCATTTTTTTTAATGTTTTTGTCTTTTTGCCAATAGGTTTTATCATGTTTTTGTTATTTTCAAATTTTCAAATGTTTTTATATTTTCTAACAACAATACTCCCCCTAAAATGCAAAATCAATTAAAGAAAATTTGACAACCAATACTGATAGCTTTGTCTCGCCATCCATTTTCTGCTTCTCATGTACTGATTTGCATAAAATAACATACCCCCATGATTTACAACACATTGATATTAACAATTTGAAATCCGTTTTTCAGTCTTGTGAAATTAATCATGTTTGTTCCGCCGTGAGGGTTTCGGCATATTTAATCAGAACTCCCCCTTACAACAAACTATTTTCCCATAATGATTTCAAAACACTTAAGTTTGTTTTAATCAGAATGGTTTTTCCGGAAAAATTAGTTTGTTTACCCATCACTTGTGGATTCGGGGTCATCTCATTACCTTGTTCTCTTTTAATCATTTTGTAAAATTTTAATAATATAAGGTCAAACATCACAATCACTTGTAGAAAATCAAGTACAACTTAATGTCCTTGATTAACCACTTGTAAGACGAAATATCACAGTTACCATCCTGTGAATTTCTCAAGAATGATGCCGATACCTGCTTCACACTTACCAACCTGGAAGCTCCGGCAAATCAGATTTTTCTATTTGAAAAGTTTCACCCAAGCCTGACTGTCCTTGGGTGTATTTTGAGCTTTTCTCTTTTCTTCATAAAATTCTTTTACTCCTTTTTCCTTACCATCAGCCATCTTACTAAAAATATGTTTAACATTGCTATTAAACATTTTTTCAGCATCAACACCTTTTGATTTTAGGTTTGCAGCTTGTAATGGTGGAAATTTCTCATCATTCATTAAAGGAATTGTTTCTTCCTTTTTTACCTCAACTTGTGGCTCCTCTGATTTTGTGGAATCAGATTCATTGCCCGAACTTGGCTTGTCTGACTTGGATGAGCCAGATTTATCGCCAATAACTTTCTTTTTCTTCTTGTTTGTCCTCAGATTTGCATCTGAAGAATTTGATTTGCTTGACTTTGCCGTTGAGTGATTTGATTCATCAGAACTTTTATTCGAACCAACTGGTGAACCTGAAGACAAAATCTTCTCCAAATACTCTCTCGCCTTCTTCCTCTTTTTCCTCAGTCTGTCTTTTTATCCCTTCGAAAGTTTCACTTTCTGTTCTAGAACCTTCTGTTCTTTGGACTTGACATTGACTGGTTTCTTCACCGTTCTCTGAGATTCAACCCTTGATCTTCCCATCGATCTCCTTGGGCAATCTCTGGCAATATGTCCTCTGATATGGAAATTATAGCATCTTCGTGTTTCAAAATTCCAATTCTGGCAGTTAACAGCAATGTGTCCTCTAACACCACAGGTAAAGCACACTCTGTTATCGTACCATCCACTTCTGTCAGTCCAAACCTTCAGATCATAACATTGTTTGGCTTGGTGATAATCATTTCTCCTCTTCAATGCTGGATTTGTCTTTTGAGCACTGTGGCCAAACCTGCACCACTTATTACCATCATTTTGTGAGTTTTCATTTACAAATTTTTGTGATTTTTTTTATAATGATTGGATGACTGAACTGATGAGCTTTTATTTTCATTTTTAAAAATTTTCGAATTTTTAACTTTTTGTTTCTGTTCTACACTCTTCTTAACAGGTTTTTGCTTAGAACATTCACCTGTTTCAGTAGATTGCAAAACAATATTTTTAAATTTTTCTTGTAAATCTAAAAATATTTTTCTTTTCTTTTCTTTTTCTTTTTCATCATCAGCTTTGTCATCACAATCTTCAATTTTGACTTTGTCAAAATTTGTGACTTTGTCACTTATTGGAACAGAATTGATCAGTTTTGGACATGGATAATCTGGTGTTGATGACGAAGTCTCAAAACCTTTCAATTTCTCTTCAAGCTCTTTGATTTTAATCCGAGCTTTTTCAGCGTCATTTTCAAGCCGAATGATTTTCCGAAGATGAGAGTTTATTTCAATCTGTTTTTCAAGATTATTTTTAAAAATAGTAGATTTCTCATCTTCTAAAATATTCATTTGACTTTGAAAATCTTTTTCAAATTTTAATTTTTCATTTTCTAATTTTAAAAAATTTTTGTTTTCTAATGACAAACTCTCAATATTCTTCAAAAGTTTGTCATTTTCAGATTTCAGTTTTTCGCAGTTCAAGCGCAACTCCAAAATCTGTTCATCATCAGCTTTCTTTTCAGCTTTCAAAGTTTGAATATCTTCAGCCTGTTTCTTCTCCTTCTGAACAATCTCAAAGACTGGTGTGTCTTCTGCAACCTCTTTCTTAATCACTGGTTCAGATTTCACAGATACAGGCTTTTCAGATTCTTCTTTCTTTGAAATTACTTCCTCAAAAATCTGCTGTTTTTCAGTGACAGCTTCTTTCTCTTCTACATTCACCACAACTTCTTCTTTCACTTCCACAGCTTCTGCTTTAACCTCTTCAGCAACCTTCTTCAGATTGTTCACCGTTTCTTCAACACTCTTTTTCATTCTCTCTTCATCTCTTTTTCTCAGACATGATCTCCTTCTCATGCCTTTTAGCATATGTGTCATCTTTCATTACATTTCTATAATATTCGGCTCTTAAAGGAACTATGAGAAGAACATCATCAAAAATTATGTCTTTCTTTGGAACAACTGGTTCTCCTTCTCTGTTGAAGTAACACTCTCTCTTTCTATCCCATCTTCTGTTGCTCACTGCACTCTCATACTCTTCTTGCATTTCATCCATTCTGTTCAACACAAAGTTTCTTTCTTTGTAGGTCTTTTCTTTCAGAATCTCTTCTCTGGTTTCACTTTGATCTCAGCCATGATACTATCTTCTTGAATCACCTGAACAATTGGCACTCCTTAAAATCTATTGGGCTGCAAGTCTTGATCAATACATAATGCACTTTTCAAGCGGTGTGTCGGTTTCAAGCAGTCAGACGGTTTCAAGCGGTCAGACGGTTTCAAGCGGTCAGACGGTTTCAAGCGGTCAGACAGTTTCAAGCTATCAGACGGTTTCAAGCGGTCAGACGGTTTCAAGCTGCCAGACAGTTTCAAGCGGTCAGACAGTTTCAAGCTGTCAGACAGTTTCAAGCGGTCAGACAGTTTCAAGCTGTCAGACAGTTTCAAGCTAACATGTCTTGACACTTTCAAGCTAACAGGCTGTTTGAAGCGAACACAACTATATTTTCAAGCTAACAGGCAAGTTTTTGTCATTTTTAGTCCGAATTTGACCATAAAACTTTCAAGGGTTTGTCTATGTCCAATTCCGAGTGCACTGTGAAAATTTGAACCAATTCGGACCGTGAAATCTTGTTCAGATTGAAAAAGAAAGTGTAGAAGTCAGAAAATAGATGATATCAAGCTAAACTCTTCATCCTGAGCTTTGATACCACTTGTAGGATCGTTGTTGGACCCAAACGAGTTGTTCAGAAGAGCTTTATATCCGGTTCAAAGGCGGAATCAGTGAAACGGGCGTGGAAACAGCTTGATACTCTTTAATCTGTCACTAATATTGATAATAACACTGTTTACAACCTGAACAGACTTTGGCAGCACTTCGTTACAGATTTCAGAAGTCGTACCAAATGAATCAACAAGTGCCCTATTTATAGTTTGTGTAGTTAGCTTGAAATGGACATGGCATGTTCAAGCTACCAGGCCTGTTCAAGCTACCAGGCCTGTTCAAGCTAACAGCCTTCTAAACTTTCTAATAACAGTTTCTTGCAACTCGGACACTGATAATCCTAACCTATCCTATTACATGATTCAAGGCGAAGTCAATAGACGTATTGCACTAACATAATCCATGCAAATAATTGTCCTTAACAACCCCCGAGTGAACGGGTGCTGAGTCCAAACTATAGTACTATCGTTGCTAAGGCAGGTAGACAACATTCCATGTGTAAACATAACAAACAAGCATTCATTAAGTCACGTATAACATGCGGTAACGGTTAGCGTTAAAAGTATTGCGTAGTGTGTTCGATGAGATTTCGTATAAGTAACGTATGTAACACCCAAAAGTGCGTAAAGCAAAAAGGGATCGAGTATACTCACAGCGGTTGATGGATTGAAGGGACCGCTAGAGAGTACTGTTAGCCTAAACAGATCGATAGCATAACGATAAGTGACGCGTAAAACGATGCAAGTGTTGATGGGTCGAGCAGTTAGTCGTTCGGATGGTAGTCCGTTCGGACAGCTGATCGTGCGAGTGACAGTCCGTTCGGACGGCTTGTCCGGTCGGATGGTCGTTCGAGTGGATTGTTTCTTCCTTTAGGAATGATGTGTTTGTGTATGATGGCTTATCTTTCGAAGTTTTCGTTATAGTATTTTGAAAACTTAGAAGTATCTCTACCTTTCAGGTCAGTCGATCGAACGATCGTTCGATCGGACAACAACCCGTTTGGCTAGGCACTTCAGTGAAAGCAAGTTCGCAGCAGGTTGTCACTCGATTGGACAGTTGTCCGTTCGGGTGGCATCCCTTGTGCATTGGACATGTTGAAAATTGTTTAAGTGTGGAAGTTCAAATGTCTCATGATTTGAAGGGCAGTTCGATCGGATGGTAGTCCGATCAGACAACAATTCGTTCAACACTCAGACTTCAAAAGTTAGTATAAATTGGTTAAGTGTGGGACCCAAGATGCAAGCCGTTCGGATAGACCAGTCGTGCAGTTTGGCTGTCCGTTCGGACAATCAGTCCGATCGGACGGCACCCCGTCCTGGTCGTCCTGTTTGTCTTACACTTGGTTGTTTTGATTGTTTTATCATTTTTATCGAGGTGTTTTGATAACGTGCTAACCAACAGAACCTCATCCTTAGCTTTAGTGACCCGACTGAACATGAATCACCCGAGCCCAGTCAGTCCACCGGTTCAAGACAATTGTTCTCGGTTAACCCAGAATCGGTAGCCTCATAGATAGAATCCAGATCTTGAACCAACACAACCACAAGAATGAGTAGTAAGTCGGCACAAGTTCCGATTCTATCGGTTTTGAGTGCATTGAGTGTAAAAGAGTTGAAAGAAAGTTGGAAAACCATCTTTCAATCCTTTTCTTTGTGAATTTGTTTAGATCTATGAAAGATCTTTGTTTGTTTATGTGGAAATCGGTTAGATCCAAGTTGTTCTTGATGGATTGAGGCCAAACCATGAAGTTCTTCAAGAACACATGATGACGTCATCCTAGAACACCTTGAATCTTGATGATTTTACGGTTAAAAGTGAAGATTCAAAAGATAGAAAGCTGTAGGAGTGCGTGTAGATTAAGGAAGTACAAGATTTAGGACGAGATCTTACCGGAATTGAGAGAAATCTGATGAAAAGTTAGGAGAATGCGCTGGTCGGACAGAGAGTTTCCAAAAGTAGAAAGAATGAAAGTGACAGGATGTATTTATAGAGTTCCGAAAGTGGAAAGGGCTGGCCGTTCGGCCAGGCAGCTCGATCGGACAGCCTGTCCAATCGGACGGCAGGTCGATCGACTGGTTGCCTGATCGATCGGTCGCCTGGTTCGAGTGTTCGGCGCGACGAGTTTTGCTGTTTCAATTTTCGATTGCGAGCGTTGCGATGCGATAGAGTTTCCTAGTCAAATTACTTTTAATCCCAACTACTCATATCTCGCAATGTCTTTTCTCCACTAATTATCATACTATATCATCATACAAGCATACTTATTTCGTATTCGTTTAGCGTTTGCGATTCAATTGATTGCCACACATAACATAAATAAGCATGCACAAGTAACACATAAGGCATACACACACGTATAACAATAACCAAAATGCGTAATTCGAGTTGCGAGTGTGATGTTGATTAGATTAGTTCGATTAGCGTTTAGTTGACTTTATCGCATTGTTACTTCCTATTGTTCACAGTCGTAAAGTGGTTCATAGCAATAAGTATACATTGATTACTGCGATCCTTAACAATTACTCCACATAATACAACTAAAGTGAGAAATAGAATAGACTGACTACAAGTCAAAGAAGTCAAAACAGGAATTGAGCAAGGAGAGACAGATCGCAATTAGCATTCTTTTCTTCCTTCGACTTCAATCTTGACTTTGACTTCCGAAACACAGGGTGTTACAGCCTCCCATAGTTGAGGGAATTTCGTCCCGAAATTAGGCCGAAGCTGTAACAAACAACTGTGGGTACTTTGCCTTCATGTCGCCTTCGAGTTCCCAAGTGAACTCTACGTCTCGTTTGCCTTCCCATCGGACTTTCACAATAGGAATGCGCGAGCGTCTGAGTTGCTTGGTTTGGCGGTCCATGATTTCGACAGGCTTCTCCACGAAGTGTAGTGTTTCGTTTACTTGGAGGTTGTCGAGAGGTACAATTAAATCATGCTCAGCCAGGCACTTTCGGAGGTTTGACACATGGAAAGTCGGGTGGACATTACTAAGTTCCTCCAGCAGTTCGAGCCTGTAGGCGACTTTTCCGATCCTTTACAGAATCTTAAAAGGTCCATAATATCGAGGCGCTAGTTTCCCTTTCTTACCGAATCTGACCACACCCTTCCAAGGTGATACCTTTAGGAGTACGTAGTCGCCAACGTCAAACTCAAGGGGCTTGCGTCGTCTATCGGCGTAACTTTTCTGTCAACTTCGAGCTTTCAACAAGTTGTCTCGAATTTGGAGGACTTTGTCAGTCGTTTCTTGCAATAGCTCAGGACCGGTTAATTGCGAGTGACCGATCTCGTGCCATGCAATAGGCGATCGACATCTTCTTCCATATAAAGCCTCGAATGGTGCCATCTGAATGCTGGAATGATAACTGTTATTATACGAGAATTCGACTAGCGGCAGGTATGTGTCCCAATTACCACCGAAATTTATGACACACGAACGAAGCATGTCTTCAAGAGTAGGATCGTTCTTTCAGTCTGGCCGTCGGTTTGAGGTTGGAATGCGGTACTTAAGTTAAGCGTAGTACCGAGAGCCGCTTGAAACGTTTCCCACAGTCGCGAAGTAAACCGAGCGTCGCGGTCAGAGATGATGTCGCAAGGCGTCCCATGATTACATATGATCTCATCGGTGTAGATTCGGGCTAATCGTTCTACCTTGTAGTCTTCTCGTATTGGCAAAAAGTGAGCTGATTTGGTCAAACGGTCAACAACAACCCAGATGCTATCGTGACCCGTTGATATGCGCGGGAGCTTGGTTATGAAGTCCATAGCTATACTCTCCCACTTCCACATAGGGATTGGGGGTTGTTCGAGTAAGCCAGAGGGCCTTTGATGTTCAGCCTTGACCCTTGCACAAGTCAGGCACTTCCCAACGTAGAGAGTAATATCCCTTTTCATGCCTGGCCACCAGTACTTGTAGCGAAGGTCCTGGTACATTTTTTCGGCACCGGGAAGAATAGAATATCGAGATTTGTGGGCTTCGTCCATCAGAACCTGTCGCAAATTGGTCCGTTAGGGGATCCAAATTCGGTCCAGATAGTGGAATATCCCATTCGACTTATTAACAAGTTGGGCTCCATCGTGGTGTATTCGTTCCTTCTTCAAAGTGCACTCGTTAAAACAAGTATGTTGGGCTTCGCGAATGAGAGTTTCGAGATGATGTTGGGCTTGAACATTGGGGATGCTATGCAGATAACTTCGTCTGCTTAGTGCGCCGGCAACAACATTTGCTTTTCCTGGGTGATAACGAATCTCACAGTCGTAATCGTTGAGAAGTTCCACCCATCGGCGTTGACGCATATTAAGTTCCTCCTGATCAAAGATGTGTTGTAGGCTCCTATGATCGGTGAAGATCGTACACTTCGTACCGTAAAGGTAGTGTCGCCAAATCTTTAATGCAAAAACAAATGTGCCTAGCTCGAGGTCATGGGTTGTATAGTTCTTCTCGTGGATCTTGAGCTGACGAGATGCGTAAGCTATAACCTTGTCCCGTTGCATAAGAACGCAACCAAGACCAAGGTTCGAGGCATCGCAATAGATTATAAAGCCGTCGTTTCCGCCGGGTAAAGCGAGAACATGAGCATTGCAAAGCATGTGCTTGAGGGTTTGGAAGGCAGACTCTTATTTAGTTCCCCAAACAAAAGGCTTGTCTTTATGCGTGAGAGCGGTAAGCGGCACAGCGATCTTTGAGAATCCTTCGATAAATCGTCGATAATAGCCCGCTAGTCCGAGAAAAGAACAGACTTCAGACGGGTTCTTAGGTGTAATCCAACTTTTAACTGCTTCAATCTTCGCGGGATCAACGTGAATACCTTGCCTATTTACGATGTGACCCAGAAACTGAACCTCCTCCAGCCAGAATTCACACTTGGAGAACTTGGCATAGAGTCAATTCCCCTGGAGTAGTTCGAGAACCAAACGTAGATGTTGCGCATGTTCGGCCTTCGACTTGGAATAGATCAAGACATCGTCGATGAACATGATGAAGAAACGGTCGAGATATGGTTTACACACGCGATTCATCAGATCCATAAAAACCGCGGGTGCATTGGTTAGACCAAAAGGCATAACAACGAATTCATAATGGTTGTAACAAGTGCGAAAAGTGGTTTTGGGTATATCTTCCTCCTGAATGCGTAGCTGGTGATAGCCTGAGCGTAGGTCGATCTTCGAGAAACATGTAGCACCTTGTAGCTGATCGAACAAATCATCAATGCGAGGCAAGGGGTAACGGTTCTTGATGGTCAACTTATTCAACTCCCGATAGTCGATGCACATCTTGAACGACCCATCCTTCTTTTTGACGAAAAGGACTGGTGCGCCCCATGGAGAGGTGCTCGGGCAAATGAAGCCTTTCTCAAGTAATTCCTGGAGTTGATTCGAGAGTTCACGCATTTCGGACGGTGCGAGTCGGTAAGGAGCTTTGGCAACAGGGTTGGCTCCAGGAATGAGGTCGATACGAAAGTCGATATCACGACTTGGCGGTAGGCCAGGAAGATCATCAGGGAACACCTGAGGAAATTCACGGATCACAAGAACGTCTTTCACCTCTGTCTTTCCTTTCTTTTCCTTCTCCGCTACTGCAATGTTAGCCAAGAAAGCTCTGTATTCCTTGCGGAGATACTTGCTAGCTTGGACACTTGACATGAGTTTGAGACCTTTCGAAGCAGTTTCACCATAAACACATAATAGATCACCATTCGCGAGCGAGAATCGAATCATCTTATCGAAGCACACGACTTCAGCATTGTTTTCGTGAAGAAAGTCCATGCCTACTATGACGACAAAACTTCCGAGTTGCATCAGAATAAGGTCGATTGGGAATATGTGATTGTTGAGCTCGAGAGTACATCACGAAGAAAAGAATTAACGGCGACAATTTTTCCAGTGGCGACTTCAACATTGAACATTGAGGGGAGATGAGAGCGCTTACGACTAAGGAGCTTCTCGAATTCAAACGACACAAAGCAATTATCGGCTCCAGTATCAAACAAACACGATGCATATATACCATTTACAAGGAACGTACCATTGACCACGTTGTTGTCAGCCTGGGCTTGGCGCGCGTTGATGTTGAAAGTTCTGGCGCGTGCAGCTTGTTGCTGCTGCTGCGGCTGTTGTTGCTGGTGAGGCTGCTGCTGCTGGGGCTCTTATTTCACAACCCTGTTCGGGCACATGTTCGCAAAGTGGCTGGGATCACCACATGCGAAGCAGACTCGGGCGTTGATCGCGGGTACCTGAGCCGCGTGTTGGCCTTGAGGGGCTGGGAGCAGAGCTTGATGAGCAGTGACCTGAGCAGCGGTGTTGCGGGGACCAGTACGGCAATTTACAGTGAAGTGGCCGTACATGTTGCAGTGAGCGCAGAAACGACAGGTGAGACCCACCGGGTGATGATAAGAACATGTTGGACAAGCCGGGTGGGGGCCTGTGTATGCACGCTTTGTAGGCGCTGCATAAGTAACTGGTGCTGGACGGTGGTGATACTGTTGCTGGGCCGGTACGGCTTGTAGTGGAGCAGCAGTGGTGGTGGCAGCACAGTTGTTGTTGATGGAGCTGCTGTTGTTGTTCTTCTTCTTTCGGCGTGAGGACCTTGACGATTGAGCGGCGGCGGTTTCGGAGGCTGGTGCGGCGGTGACTTGGTGCAGACTCTTTGAAGCTTTATCCCAAAAACCAGCTTTTACCCGCTTATCATTGATCTCGGCAGCAAGCAGGTAGGTTTCCTCGATCGTTGCTGTCTTTGCGACATGCACAAAATCAGCAACACAGTCGGGTAGAGCTCGGAGATACTTCTTGATTGCCATGTCAGACGTCTTCACTTGATCGGGGCAGATGATGCTGAGCTGCTTAAAGCGAGCAGTCAGGGCAACGTTGTCTTCATCCTTCTACTTAATATTCTAGAACTCATCCTCCAGCTTTTGGCGTTCATGGGGAGGGCAGAATTCATCCATCATGATGGCTTTCAACTCTTCCCAGGTCAGCTCATAAGCTGCATCATTCCCGCGTTTGTTCCTCTTGGCCGTCCACCAGTCTAATGCGCAGGATTGGAAGACGCCGGTAGCGTTTAGGGTACGGAGATTTTCAGGACATCCGCTCTGGCGCAGAGTGACTTCGATGGAATCGAACCATTGAAACATAGCCGTTGGGCCGTCTTCTCTAGTGAATTCCTTTGGACCGCAAGCCTTGAACTGCTTGAAGCTGAAAGCAGTCTTGGTAGAAACTTTAGGAGCTTCGGTTCTAGACTCCTCGGACGATTTGCTAACATTCTCGTAGATTTCACTCACGATCTGGGGCACAACCTTGGCCACTTGTTTAGAGAGGATGGCAGCAAGGCGTTTGTCCCTCTGTTCTTGACGAGAGAGTCGTGGGTGTCGTGGTCCAGATGATGGTCCGGTTGACATTGTCTGCAACGGACATTGTCATAGGTCTCAGACACGTCATAATCGAATCTCACCTCACACGTATAGTACTTACTAAAGTTCAGGAACACGTATAGTCACGTAAGCACATAGGCACGAAGTCACAAATTCACATAGAGACACATAAACACATAAACACATAAAGACATAAGCACGTAGGGCACAGAAGCACATAACACATACACATGTAATCACAGAGACAGTCAGAATATAGAAACCTATATTTCAAAGTTTGCGAGCGTTCAAATATAGCGATCGCGTTTAGCATAGCGATTAGTATAGTGTAGGTGTGTAGTATAGCGAGCACCATAACGTACGGTGTTTCCTTATGGTAGGAGCGATTTGTTAACGGTATATAGCGAGTGTTGTGAGGTCGGCGGAAGCAAAAGGTGTTAAATCGAAACCAGTGATATCTCAAAACGCTAACATATAAGCACAAAATCATATAAACACATAAAATCTGCTAATCATCAGAGTTAGCAGTTGCGGGCTCAGAATCGGAATACATAAAAATTGAGAAATAGATCGTCTGCGGCTATTAGACATTGACTATCCAAAGTGGTTCGACTATTCTCAAGGACTTGTCGTACACATTTTGACCTTCAGGATCGTGTTTCTGCCTCGATTCTTGGGCTTTCGGCACACATCCCTTTAGTCATATAGTGACTTTAGGTCGTTGGAGTCCGTCGAGACTTTGGTCAGAGTTTTGTAAAACCAAGTAAAAGTCGGAATAAGTTGTCAAGGTTAGGGTTTCACCCCTGGCTTAACAACTTCTTTCCTATTTTAATAAAATAGAGACGAAAATCCGCGCTAAAGTATGGATTTCACTCCTGATTCAACGTGAATTCTCGCGTTTTTATAGATAGATACAGATCAAACAAGCAATTTAATCGAGAGTTTGCGGTTTTCACACCTGATCTCGACTTAATCACTTATTTACAATTGAAAATTTGAGTGCAGGTACTGTTTTGGTCAAAAATTACCGAAGTAATTAAGTGATCAAATTAGTTAAGTGAGGTAGTGTGCTAGAAACAAGTGTAGAAAATATGTTAATTAAATTACTTGCAAAAACAGTTTCAGGATACGGCTCAGGATATTGAGCTGTATCGACGATCAAACAATGAGCAAACAATGAACAAAAAAATTAAAGAAAATGACACGAGATGTACGAGGAAAGCCCTTGATCAATCTAGATCGCCGGCATAAAACCTCGGGAGCTGACAATCGCAGCTGCCTTGTTCTTCTTATTGCTTTAAACTTCAGGATACAGTGCAGGATATCAACCAGATCGCTAAGTGTTACAATGAATTCGTGTGAGAGTACAGATTGCGAGAGAACAAGTGTTAGAGTGTAGTGAGTGTGATTGCAGTGAGATTGTTGTTTTTCTATTTGATCTGGTGTTCCTCCTATTTATAGTAACGAAATACAAACAAATATTCCTATAAATATGGGATGCTCCGAATATTCCACCACGAACGTTGTAGACCGAGTAATAAGGTTTCAACGTCTTTCTTTAAACGGCCTGGACCGAGTCTTCCGCGGAATAAGTCTTTGTGAACGTTGCTAGCTTCTAACACACGTACCTGCACATAATCCATTAGTAATCCCGAGGATACCGTTCAGGATGTTACCAATATCCTGAACCAGCATCCCGGATGTAAACAGATACTACATAAATAAGATATAGATCAAGATATTTTCCAGGATATGGGCTCAGAATTTCACCCATAACAATTGTCCCCAAAAATGTTACCGTTTGATATCCTAACGGTTACATTTTTTCACAGTGGCCGAGGCAATTAAGAGATAAGACTTCTGATGTGACAGCTTTCAACCAGCCGGCCTATATTTACTCATCATACCCCATATCTTCTCATCCTCATCTTCTTTTTTACCCACAATCGACAAGAAAAAGGTAATATTCTCTCTCTCATCTTCATAACCATCTTTCATTTTACTCCGGCAAGAATTCAGGCGACCAAATGCCTAGGCAAACGAGGTCCAGTTCAGGCGACTCGGCTCCCACATTCATCCAACAGAATCTTCTCCAAGAACCGGAGAATGAAACATGCACCTTTGATAGTGCTCACCTGTCGGCTTTGAAATCTTCCGGTATCTTTCCGGATGGAACCATATTCCGACCCTTTGACAGAGAAATCCGGTCAGATATGGTTTCCACCGAATGGATTTGTTTCAATGCTTTCCCCTTCACCTTAGGGCTACGATTCCCCTTTCCGGACTTTATTACCGAGTTTTTTAACATCACTAAAATTTCTTTCAGCCAAACCATGCCAATGCTTTGGCGTGTTTTATCTGTTCTGGACCAAATCAAGAGAAACCACATACCTGACCTTTCTGTCCATGATCTCCCTTTAGCCTACAAGCTTAGATGCCACGGCTTATCTAGGTTTCTATTTTACTCTAGTTCCGGTCCCCCATTGATACTTCGTGCCACCAAAAACGAGGATGGTTGGCAATCCAAGTTTTTCTTTGTAAAAAGGGATTCAATCCCCGGTGGAACGGATTATCCGATGAGATGGTTAAGAAAGGGTAGGACTTAGGGTTTAAGAATGATCTTGTCTCTTATCCTGTCTCATATTCTGAACTAATAAACTTTCATTTTTGTGCAGCTGATTTCAGGAAGATTGCACCTCCTCTTGCTAATTCTCAAGAAAGAATAGACGCCATCAGACTTCTTCCAGAGGCAAAGAGAAGTTTCAATCTGTCACACCCCAAATTTCCACGTGTTACCAGTGGGCCCGGTAGGGGAGTATCGTGACGTGGTTGGCAACATAATAGTCAAACAACACAATATTTAAATGCACAGCGGAAGCAAAGTATAGATTTAATTCAACCAAACGATATTGTAATATTAAGTATCACAAATAGTCGAATATAAATCCACAGGTAGATCCAAATAAAAGGAAAACAAATGTTCAACAGTTTATGACATCCAAGCTGGCGAGACTTAATGTGGATGCTAGGAGACAGGCCAGCCTATTTCGCGTAGTACCTGCACTTAACCTTTTTAAGAAAAATACGTCAGTTTACACTGGTAAATACAATCAACCGACTCATTTTGAAAAGAGTTTAAGAAAATGCATTTAAAGCACAAGGCACAAATAATATTTTATAACTTGGGATAATTATGTAAATATATAATACTTGTAAACGAATTACATGTTTCTTATGCGTTCAGTAGCCCGATCCGTAGACCGGGTTAAAGATCAATGGACACACCACTTTATATAATGAGACACTGACAGGTGTACGCCTACACCTGAGTGCTGAGGTCGTGGCCATTTCGTAAAATGATGCCAGGGATATCCGGGACATGGTCATTAACCCCCCAAAGGCTTTAAGCAAACAAAACATTTCAAAACAGAGCATATCAATGATTTAACCTCTATTCGATTAAAGATTCAATGCTGGACCAAGCGGTATTCTATATACCGTACCCCAAGCCCGTATAGGGAAAATAAGTTAAAAGTATTTACCTGAGTAAGTATAGTTCAAAATCAGCGAGTGCAAGTATCTTTTACTGGTTCTCCTAATCTGGAACGAAGGTTTATAATAACCTATTAGAATCCTAACGGGTCTTTAGTTAAGCTTACGCTTAGACCACTTAGTTTTAAAGATACGGTTCGTACGCACGATTAAGCGAAGACCGGATAGAATGTGATTTAAACCCGACAAGTTTGAAGACTTGCTTAATATGGGTATATGATACACATTCTGGATTTTGAGACAAAACCGATGAGGTTTGACCCGTTTCGGCTAATTTATGTAAACTAGTTACATAAACCGAACCGAACCGAACGCGCATGAAGCGTAACGGGTATCCGTAAGAGTCCTAAACAGGTTTCCTAAGTTAACATGCCTTAAATAAGTTGTGACATCAGTAGGATATCACCCGTGACGCCCCAAACGAGTTTAATCTCTTTATAAGCCCCGTAGGGGTATTTTGGTCATTTTAAAGATTATAAAAGGGTTTAATTAGACACCTGTGATCCGGGTCTGAGTTGATCAGTAAAATGGCCTATTTTAACAGGTTATAACATTTGGTAATAAGTCTTATATATTAAAATAGTTTTAAACCCAAACTATGCGTTAAATACGCGTATAAAGTCGTTTTAAGCAACGTATGGTTTAAAATTCGATTCTGAGTTTCCAGGTCAGTTTAACAGGCTCAAAATACTATAATTATTATTTATAATCAGTAGCAATTGGATTGGCGCCATTTGGATTTGTAAAACTCGTTTTATGGCCTAAAAGGGCATATTCGGTATTTACCGAATTAAGGCGCTAATCCAAGCTTATGATCAGTCTAAAAATAATTAAAAATCTTTAAAAATCCTAAAATATTATTTAACATCAGTGGGTGAAAGATTTGGTGTCAAAACTGAGTTTAGATAGGCTTTACGCTAATGGCGCCGTTTAATTAATAAACATGTTTATAAATACGCCATTAAGCATAACTCCTAATCTAGACTTCCGACTGACGTGAAATTTTGCAGACATGTTCAATAATCAGTACTAAAGACTTTTGCACTTTTACATTTTCTAAAATCTCGTTTGATGGTCATAAGGGCATTACGGTCAATATTTAGGCGATTAACGGGAACATCGGATGATTAGGGATTCGAGTGGTATAAACGCAGAGGCTTATACACACAAGTAACTAGGTCCTAATGGAACTTTAAAGCATGGCTAAACCTATATAAATCGGGTCAGAACTGAGGTCAACGCAAAAGTCAAACTTTTGCGTCTTTCGGCTCCGAATCGGTACTAAACAGAAAGTTGTCGAATCATACAAGCGTAGACAAGTTATTATACTTATTTTCAAGTTATATGACCGATAAAACAGGTTACACGTCTTCCGTATCATTAAATATGCGATTAAGGTTTATGTTGACTTTTTCGGAAAGCCTTTGACTCGACAAACGACATGGTTAGGGTTCAAATCAGTGAGTGACCTTTTAGGGGTTTATCAACCATATAAATACCAACTTATAACAACTTTCGATTCGACAAATCTCTGGACCGATTGTGATTTATCACAAAGTCAAACCGTAGTTACGACGGTTTGATTTCTAGGCTATAAACGATGTAAAACTGAATCGAGAAGTGTTAGACATACTTACACGTGATTGATGGATGTTATGGAAAGCTTGTGATCTGTTGGAAAGCTCCTCAAAATGGCCAGAAGTGAAATGTGCATGAATGTTGCAACTTGGTGATATTTATGAACTTTTGATCTTTCTAATTTGATGCCAACAAGGTCTAGCATGCTTTAAGATCAGTCCACATGCCCTCTAGTAGCTAAAAACCACTTTAGCAAGCCCATAGATTCGAAAAATTAAGTTTTGAGTCGGTTAGAGCATGCAAACAGCCACCTGCCAGTGATTCTGCAAGTTTTCTGCATCTGCAGTCCGCACGCGGCCCGCATGGGCCTTAGTTAAATCGAAAGCGGGCCGCTTGGCCATCCGGATCAAGTTAAACATGTTTCGTTAATTGCATTTTGGTCCTTGGTCCCCCGAAAGGTCGTTTTCACCATCCAACTTGCACAAGAAGCTTTGTTTATTTAATATGTGGGGCTTTAAGACTTATACCCACCTTGTTAAGTCCTCGGGTAACTTTGTGATCACCCGAAAAGCCCTAAATTTCAATGTTGACGCTTATAACCCTCGTACACGAATTTTATCACAACTTGCTCATACGATATCGAAACTTCATGAAATTTTTGTGGTACATTCTAGTGAGCATAATTAATCGTTACAAAGCTTCGGGTTTGTCAAAAGGTCACTCAGAGGTATAACTTAAACATGTTGGCACATTTAACCCCTGTAGTTTGTAATCTCTCACTTTCTTTCACAATTCGCTTCGTATGATCCATGATCTATTCATTTAAGGTTATAAACATCATGTAGAGTTATTGCAAAGTCTATTTATTCATTGTTGACCCTTTGAACCCTTTTAATTACACAGTTTCACTGTTTGTCACTTTAGTCCTTCAAGAACATTCTTTCACACGTTCATACCTATGACACGTGTCAACACCTTATAGGACGTAAATTTTTCGAGGTGTTACATCCTCACCCCCTTAAAAGAAATCTCGACCCGAGATTTACTGAAACAAGTAAGGGTACTTTTCCTTCATTGTGGATTCAACTTCCCACGTGAATTCGGGACCTCTACGGGCATCCCATTTGACCTTTACAAAAGGTATATGCTTCCTTCGAAGCTTCCTCACCTGTCGATCTTCGATCGACAAAGGTTTTTCCACAAATTTCAAGCTCTCATCGATCTGCACATCTGTATAGGGTATAACCACTGATTCGTCAGCGGAGTCAGCGAAACACTTCTTCAGATTGCAGATGTGGAACACATTGTGTATACTACTGAGCTCTTCAGGTAGGTTTAACTTGTAGGCAACTGACCCGACACGTTCGATAATCTCGAAAGGTCCTATGTATCTCGGGCTTAGCTTACCTTTCTTACCAAATCGCATCACTCCCTTCCAGGGTGACACTTTAAGTAGGACTTTTTCACCTACTTCGAAGTGAAGATCCTTACGATTTGGATCAGTGTAAATCTTCTGCCTATTCCGGGCAGCTTGGAGATTGTTTCGAATCTGGACAATCTTGTCTGTCGTTTCGAACACGATCTCTGGTCCGGATAACTGGACTTCTCCAACTTCCGCCCAACAAACTGGTGATCTACACTTTCTACCGTATAATGCCTCAAAAGGCGCAGCCTTGATGCTGGTGTGGTAGCTATTGTTGTAGGAGAATTCGATTAATGGCAGGTTCTTATCCCAGCTACCTCCCAAATCGATTGCACATGCTCGTAGCATGTCTTCCAACGTTTGAATAGTACGCTCACTCTGACCGTCTGTCTGTGGATGGTAAGCCGTACTAAAATTCAAACGTGTGCCCAAAGATTGTTGGAAACTTTTCCAAAAATGAGACGTGTACCTAGTATCTCGGTCAGAGATAATAGCTATAGGTATGCCATGTAAGGCTACAATCTTATCAACGTACAGTTGGGCTAACATATCGGAGCTGTAGGTCTCCTTAATGGGTAGGAAATGTGCTGACTTAGTCAGTCGGTCAACTATCACCCAGATGGTGTCATTTCCTTTCCTGGTTTTGGGTAACTTGGTGATAAAATCCATAGTTACCATTTCCCACTTCCAAGTAGGAAGTTCAGGTTGTTGTAGCAAACCTGATGGTTTTTGATGTTCTGCCTTGACTTGCGCACACGTCAAGCATTTAGCTACATAGGTAGCTACAGACTTCTTCAAGCCTATCCACCAATAATTTGCTCTAAGATCATGGTACATTTTATCAGCTCCAGGATGAACAGAATATTTAGAGTTGTGGGCTTCCTGGAGAATAACATCTCGGAGTCCTCCATAAATTGGAACCCATATCCGTCCATTCAATCTAAGAATTCCATCCTTACTAAGAGATAACTGCTCCTCAGTTACTCCTAGCTTTTCGTTAGGATAGTTAGATTCCAACACAGCTTCTTTCTGTGCAGCTAACAACCTTTCTATCAAGCTGTTCTTTAATTCCATGCTCTTGGCATTGATTCGGATGGGTTTCACCCTTTCTTTCCGACTCAAGGCATCGGCGACTACATTCGCCTTGCCGGGATGGTATCTTATTTCACAATCGTAATCATTCAGAGTTTCCATCCAACGACGTTGCCTCATGTTCAAGTCCTTCTGGTTGAACAGATGTTGAAGGCTTTTGTGATCAGAATAGATCACACATTTGATTCCATACAAATAGTGCCTCCACAATTTTAGTGCAAATACAACGGCACCCAACTCCAAGTCGTGGGTGGTGTAATTCTTTTCGTGCACCTTTAACTGACGTGAAGCATAGGCAATGACTTTGCCTTTCTGCATGAGCACACATCCCATCCCAGTGTGTGATGCATCACAATAGACTACAAACTCCTCTATTCCATCAGGCAATGTTAGTACCGGAGCATTGCTCAACTTTTGTTTCAGAATATCGAAGGATTCCTGCTGCTTAGGACCCCAGTCAAACTTAATCTTCTTACGTGTCAGCGAAGTCAGGGGTGCAGCAATCCTTGAAAAGTTTTCTATGAATCGTCTATAGTATCCTGCCAAACCTAGGAAGCTACGAATTTCCGTAGGCGTCTTGGGCTCATGCCAATTCATGACAGATTCAACTTTAGCGGGATCTACTTGGATACCACGCTCACTAACAACATGCCCAAGAAATTGGACTGCTCGAAGCCAGAATTCACATTTCGAGAACTTGGCATAGAGCTTTTCTTTATGAAGTAGTTCCAGTATGCAGTGAAGATGCTTCTCGTGGTCAGGTTGGTTCTTTGAGTAGATGAGAATGTCGTCGATGAAGACGATGACGAATTTATCTAGGTGCGGCTTGCAAACGCGATTCATGAGATCCATGAATGCGGCCGGTGCATTAGTGAGCCCGAAAGGCATCACTAGGAACTCGTAATGGCCATAACGAGTCCTAAATGCTGTTTTGTGCACGTCTTCATCTCTAACCTTCAATTGATGGTAGCCTGACCTTAAGTCAATCTTTGAGAAGAAACTCGCCCCTTGAAGTTGATCGAACAGATCGTCGATTCTGGGCAAAGGATACCTATTCTTGATAGTAACCTTATTAAGCTCGCGGTAGTCGATGCACAGACGCATCGATCCATCCTTCTTTTTGACAAATAAAACTGGTGCTCCCCAAGGAGACGAACTAGGTTTGATGAAACCTTTGGCTAGCAAATCATCTAGCTGCGTTCTTAATTCCTTCATCTCTGTTGGTGCCAACCTATAAGGCGCCCTTGCAACTGGTGCTGATCCAGGAATAATGTCAATTCTGAATTCTACTTGTCTCTCTGGTGGCAAACCAGGAAGTTCTTCAGGAAAAACATCAGGGTATTCAGAAACGACGGGTATATCCCCAATCTTGGGCTTCGGCTCTTCTATAATCACTTGCGCCATGTAAATGACACAGCCCTTCTTCAAACACTTAGAGTCTTTGAGTATAGACATTTTCTCGGGTAGCCCATACTGGGTATCTCCCTGGATAGTAAGTGATTCACCAGACGAAGTCTTGATCCTCACTTGCTTCTTATTGCAAATAATCTGAGCCTGGTTATGAGATAACCAGTCCATACCCAAAACTATGTCGAATCCGGCTAGTTTGAAAGGAAGTAGGGACAAAGGAAAAGAGTGATTCCTAATGGATATGAAACATCCATCTAATAAGGTTGAAGCGGTTTCTAAAGTGCCATCAGCTAGTTCCACCTCATACTTCACACTTAAAGTCTTAACAGGTAGTTTCAACAATTCACAAAACTTATTATCTACAAACGACTTATCAGCGCCTGAATCAAATAACACTCTCGCATAAACATCATTCACGAGAAAGGTACCTGTTATAACGTTGTCGTCCTTGACAGCTTCCTTAGCATCCATTCTGAAGACCCTAGCATTGGTCTTCCTAGTCTCTTCATTCTTCCTTGCAAATTTTGGGCAGTTGGATTTGATATGCCCCTTTTCATTGCAACTATAACATGTTGCATCCTTTATCTTCTTGCACTCAAGGGTCTTATGTTCTGTAGACTTGCAAATCCCACAAGGCCTTGGCTGGTATTGGGATTTTGAGTCAAGTCTGCACTTTCCAAAATGGTGCTTTCTGCAAATTTTACATCTGGGTTTTTCACCCGACTGCTGACCATCTTTCTTGAATCCTGACCCCTTCTTAGAGTCGTTGTTTCCCTTCTGCTTCTTATCTGAACGTCGTGAGTTGTCGTCCTCACGCTTTCTTTTCTCCGTATCAGTTTTCCTCAGTGACCTCAGCCTGACAGCATCTGAGGTAAGGGACAACGATATGTCCGTTACTGACCGAAAAGTGGTTGGTCTGGAAGCTTTTACACTTGCTTTTATCTCCGGTTCCAAACCCCCGATAAAACGAGCTATACGTTTAGGCTCCGGAGTTACCAAGTAAGGGACCAACCTTGACAAAGTATTGAAAGTAGTAAGGTAGGCCTGACAGTCCAGGTTTTTCATGACCAGTGCCAGGAAATCAGATTCAATTCTCTCAACCTCGTGTTGAGGGCAGAAATTTTCTTTGATTAGTGCCATGAACTCTTCCCATGTCATGTTGTATAACGGGACTTTCCCTGTGGCCTGGATCAAAGATCTCCACCAGGCTAAGGCTTCTCCTTTGAAAGACTGTGAGACAAACTTCACAATATCCCGATTATGGCAACCACTAATATCCACCACAGTATCCATTTCATCCATCCACGTCATACAATCAACAGCTCCTTTTTCCCCATTGAAGTCTCTGGGTTTGCATGACACGAAGTATTTATAGGTGCAACCCCTATTACGAGGTTCCTGGTTCTGTACTGCTCTTTGGGATGGATTACTCCTTTGATTCGAGGAGTGGTGAGAATTACTGTTGTGGGCAGTGTGGGTCCTGGAGGGTGTTCTAGTGTGTGATGCAGAATGGGTCCTCGTATGGGTACCACTTGATCCATGGTGCTGTCTACCCATAGCTATATTAACCGCATTATTTATCATAGCTTGCAACTCTGGACCTGCTACGTTAACTTGGGCATTTTCATTCACTATCCCTGGGTGACTGTTGACCTCATTTGAGTCTGCCATGTATCTAGAGCTGTCACATATCGACAACAATTTATTGGTGAGTTTATTATAAAATTGTCTTTTATGGCAATTTGTTAACCGTGGTAAACGTAGACCAAATATGGTTAATTTATTACTCACATAAATTTAGGATTTCTAATATAATTTATCCTAAGTATAAAATAGTAACAGTTTTATTAGCGCATAAGGCCTAGTCACAGGGACAATATAGATTATAAGCTATGACTTCAGAGAATCACAGCATGAAGGTTTGAACAAAGTTCATTACCTTTATCAGACAGAGTTACAGACTAATACTGTCTTTTGTCTCATGTGAAAATGAGAAGGGCCCGTAGGCATTCCATTACCAATGGATGGTAAAAAGAACTGATCATATTTATTAATGATTTAACCCATGATTCAGAGATCATTTATTTGGGTTTAGAATCTTTGAAAAGATTCATATATAATAATAACACGAATCGTGTCTGCCAGGAATGTTAACATGTTTTCAGATGTTAACAAGGAGTTGAATCTTTTTAACTAGTTTTACCATCTGGGCCAGGTCTTTAAAATGACATGCAGGCTAGGTTATACTTTTAAGATCCTTAAAATAACATAGGCAGATTGACTTTTAAAAGGAATGATTTTGATTTATTTATTTCATATATCTTTTAATTATGCATAACATGGAAAATATGAAATTTATAAACTTACATTCCATTAAACTAAAAGTAGTACATTTTGCCCTAAACGGGACTTTTCACAGAAACAGATGCCCACGCAGGAGCTATACATATAATACATGTCCCCACAGGGACGGTCTACAAAAGTAAATGTCCACGCAGGGACTACTAGAGACAAGTCCACGTAGGGACTAAGTACACACATAAATAAATGTCCACGTAGGGACTTGATTTAAACAAGGAACTACAACAATATATATATATGGGGATTTAACGATCCCTTTTCTTCTTCCCCTTCAGCAAATCTGCTAAACCACTCATGAATCCTTGGTTCTTCTTACGCTCTCTCTGGAGGTCTCGCTCACCCCGATCCAACCTATGACGGAGCTCAACCTGCTCAGGAGGAGGAACCCGTGGCGGCTGATGCTGAAATGGTGGCTGAGTAGGTACTTGATACCCATGAGCTGGATGTCCCATTCCCCAAGGGGTTCCATATGGTCCCTCAGGGTTTTGGGTATAGTAGTTTGTAGCCACTAGGTAGGGGTCGGCCTCGGCATAGTTATAATTATGGTATGCTGGTGGTCCATATGGGTTGTAAGCTGCCGGAGCAGTATAAGCAGGGATTGGGTGGCCAAAACCCGGTGATGGCGGTACAATAGGTGCCGAGTTCACCTCTGAAACTGGAACAGAAGGTCCCCCCATCTGTGGGACTCCATGAGTAGGCGGATAATGGCTACCGCTAGAGTGTTGAGGAGTGGTGATATGAACTCCCTCTGGTCGTACTGACATCCGCGGGCCAGTCCTCCTACGCCTCGGCGGTTCTGGAGGCTCTACATAAACTGGTGGCGGTAGAGGCGGTGGCGTGACTGCCTCGAAATGGGGATCCCCAGAGGGATCTTGTTGCTGCTGTTGCTGATGAGATGCGGAATGAGACGGTGTATGGTGAGACGGTGTATGGTGAGAAGGTGTATGGTGAGATGATGAGTGTTCAGATGGGGTATAATACCACTCACACCGTTCGAACCGTGCCATGTGACTATCCGGACCTTCGTAGGGTGGTCCGTGGTAAGATGAACCATCAGAGATTGAAAAAGGATGGTTCCGGGATCCGGTTGAAGCTTCGACAGGATCTGTGTCCTCGTCCATATCTTGATCACCAGAAAAGTGATCCTCCGGCCCTAGTGGGTTAAAGCCCACGTTTTCGGGTAGGTACTCTGCTGGGTTAAACTGACCCTGAAATACAGGCGTAGGGTCGCCGAAGAAATGTTGCGGGTTGTGGGGTTCGTTCTCTGACTGAGGCCCATAGGAGTCATGATATGGAGGCGTTGAGGCGTGCGAAAAAGATCGTCTGGTATCGTCTTCATAGGTCCTCCATAGCTCCCTCGTTTCGGCATTCCTTGTAGAAGAAGTTCGTCGATATGAAGGCCCTGCCTCATGGTCGTTAGGGGCACTAGCTGGCTCCTTTCCTCGACTACCTCGTCTAATTCTTGGCGGCATTATTGTACCTGTTAAAATACACAAGGTAATAACAAGGAAAAAAAATAAAGGACAAAAATTTAATTAAATAAAAATTTGAACAATTTGGATTATTCCTAAGTTCTTTGTCTAGACTCGAAGATTTAGGAATGTGCAATTGTGTAACTGAGATTAAACACAAAAGGTTAGTGTTTAATTCACTCAGTGTTGGCTCTGATACCAACCTGTCACACCCCAAATTTCCACGTGTTACCAGTGGGCCCGGTAGGGGAGTATCGTGACGTGGTTGGCAACATAATAGTCAAACAACACAATATTTAAATGCACAGCGGAAGCAAAGTATAGATTTAATTCAACCAAACGATATTGTAATATTAAGTATCACAAATAGTCGAATATAAATCCACAGGTAGATCCAAATAAAAGGAAAACAAATGTTCAACAGTTTATGACATCCAAGCTGGCGAGACTTAATGTGGATGCTAGGAGACAGGCCAGCCTATTTCGCGTAGTACCTGCACTTAACCTTTTTAAGAAAAATACGTCAGTTTACACTGGTAAATACAATCAACCGACTCATTTTGAAAAGAGTTTAAGAAAATGCATTTAAAGCACAAGGCACAAATAATATTTTATAACTTGGGATAATTATGTAAATATATAATACTTGTAAACGAATTACATGTTTCTTATGCGTTCAGTAGCCCGATCCGTAGACCGGGTTAAAGATCAATGGACACACCACTTTATATAATGAGACACTGACAGGTGTACGCCTACACCTGAGTGCTGAGGTCGTGGCCATTTCGTAAAATGATGCCAGGGATATCCGGGACATGGTCATTAACCCCCCAAAGGCTTTAAGCAAACAAAACATTTCAAAACAGAGCATATCAATGATTTAACCTCTATTCGATTAAAGATTCAATGCTGGACCAAGCGGTATTCTATATACCGTACCCCAAGCCCGTATAGGGAAAATAAGTTAAAAGTATTTACCTGAGTAAGTATAGTTCAAAATCAGCGAGTGCAAGTATCTTTTACTGGTTCTCCTAATCTGGAACGAAGGTTTATAATAACCTATTAGAATCCTAACGGGTCTTTAGTTAAGCTTACGCTTAGACCACTTAGTTTTAAAGATACGGTTCGTACGCACGATTAAGCGAAGACCGGATAGAATGTGATTTAAACCCGACAAGTTTGAAGACTTGCTTAATATGGGTATATGATACACATTCTGGATTTTGAGACAAAACCGATGAGGTTTGACCCGTTTCGGCTAATTTATGTAAACTAGTTACATAAACCGAACCGAACCGAACGCGCATGAAGCGTAACGGGTATCCGTAAGAGTCCTAAACAGGTTTCCTAAGTTAACATGCCTTAAATAAGTTGTGACATCAGTAGGATATCACCCGTGACGCCCCAAACGAGTTTAATCTCTTTATAAGCCCCGTAGGGGTATTTTGGTCATTTTAAAGATTATAAAAGGGTTTAATTAGACACCTGTGATCCGGGTCTGAGTTGATCAGTAAAATGGCCTATTTTAACAGGTTATAACATTTGGTAATAAGTCTTATATATTAAAATAGTTTTAAACCCAAACTATGCGTTAAATACGCGTATAAAGTCGTTTTAAGCAACGTATGGTTTAAAATTCGATTCTGAGTTTCCAGGTCAGTTTAACAGGCTCAAAATACTATAATTATTATTTATAATCAGTAGCAATTGGATTGGCGCCATTTGGATTTGTAAAACTCGTTTTATGGCCTAAAAGGGCATATTCGGTATTTACCGAATTAAGGCGCTAATCCAAGCTTATGATCAGTCTAAAAATAATTAAAAATCTTTAAAAATCCTAAAATATTATTTAACATCAGTGGGTGAAAGATTTGGTGTCAAAACTGAGTTTAGATAGGCTTTACGCTAATGGCGCCGTTTAATTAATAAACATGTTTATAAATACGCCATTAAGCATAACTCCTAATCTAGACTTCCGACTGACGTGAAATTTTGCAGACATGTTCAATAATCAGTACTAAAGACTTTTGCACTTTTACATTTTCTAAAATCTCGTTTGATGGTCATAAGGGCATTACGGTCAATATTTAGGCGATTAACGGGAACATCGGATGATTAGGGATTCGAGTGGTATAAACGCAGAGGCTTATACACACAAGTAACTAGGTCCTAATGGAACTTTAAAGCATGGCTAAACCTATATAAATCGGGTCAGAACTGAGGTCAACGCAAAAGTCAAACTTTTGCGTCTTTCGGCTCCGAATCGGTACTAAACAGAAAGTTGTCGAATCATACAAGCGTAGACAAGTTATTATACTTATTTTCAAGTTATATGACCGATAAAACAGGTTACACGTCTTCCGTATCATTAAATATGCGATTAAGGTTTCTGTTGACTTTTTCGGAAAGCCTTTGACTCGACAAACGACATGGTTAGGGTTCAAATCAGTGAGTGACCTTTTAGGGGTTTATCAACCATATAAATACCAACTTATAACAACTTTCGATTCGACAAATCTCTGGACCGATTGTGATTTATCACAAAGTCAAACCGTAGTTACGACGGTTTGATTTCTAGGCTATAAACGATGTAAAACTGAATCGAGAAGTGTTAGACATACTTACACGTGATTGATGGATGTTATGGAAAGCTTGTGATCTGTTGGAAAGCTCCTCAAAATGGCCAGAAGTGAAATGTGCATGAATGTTGCAACTTGGTGATATTTATGAACTTTTGATCTTTCTAATTTGATGCCAACAAGGTCTAGCATGCTTTAAGATCAGTCCACATGCCCTCTAGTAGCTAAAAACCACTTTAGCAAGCCCATAGATTCGAAAAATTAAGTTTTGAGTCGGTTAGAGCATGCAAACAGCCACCTGCCAGTGATTCTGCAAGTTTTCTGCATCTGCAGTCCGCACGCGGCCCGCATGGGCCTTAGTTAAATCGAAAGCGGGCCGCTTGGCCATCCGGATCAAGTTAAACATGTTTCGTTAATTGCATTTTGGTCCTTGGTCCCCCGAAAGGTCGTTTTCACCATCCAACTTGCACAAGAAGCTTTGTTTATTTAATATGTGGGGCTTTAAGACTTATACCCACCTTGTTAAGTCCTCGGGTAACTTTGTGATCACCCGAAAAGCCCTAAATTTCAATGTTGACGCTTATAACCCTCGTACACGAATTTTATCACAACTTGCTCATACGATATCGAAACTTCATGAAATTTTTGTGGTATATTCTAGTGAGCATAATTAATCGTTACAAAGCTTCGGGTTTGTCAAAAGGTCACTCAGAGGTATAACTTAAACATGTTGGCACATTTAACCCCTGTAGTTTGTAATCTCTCACTTTCTTTCACAATTCGCTTCGTATGATCCATGATCTATTCATTTAAGGTTATAAACATCATGTAGAGTTATTGCAAAGTCTATTTATTCATTGTTGACCCTTTGAACCCTTTTAATTACACAGTTTCACTGTTTGTCACTTTAGTCCTTCAAGAACATTCTTTCACACGTTCATACCTATGACACGTGTCAACACCTTATAGGACGTAAATTTTTCGAGGTGTTACACAATCCTTCTCCACCAACTCCAAGCCCTCTTTCAAGTGCCAACATGTCTGGTAAGGATCCTGCAAGATATCCTGCACACATATGTTTTTTATCTGTTATTCATAAGAGGGATTTAGAATTTACTCCCTGTGTGCAGATTCCAGCAAAGTCCCAGTCTATCTAGACCTGGATGAACTTGACAGCTATCCAACTCCAGCCATAGTCAAGAAGGAAACTCCTGCTACCACTAGCTCCAAGCCACTCCCGGCTCCCAAGGCCAATCCAAGAACCCGTGCTTCCGCAGCGAAAAAGAGAAAGGGTCTTGAGGTCAGTGCTCCAGGCTCAGAAAGGTTCTCCTATGATGAACTCAGCTTCTCTGACTCCTTAGAGCCAATGACATCCTTCCTCAACAAGGTAATATCCTGACGCATATCCTCCATGTATATCCTACACATATATCCTGCACGTATATCCTAACAGGATATCCTGGTAGGATGTCTTAGTCAGCATACATTCTAACTCCATACCTGTAATTAATGTGCAGGGCCTCCAGCATTTGCTCCATTTGTACAATGACGCCTGTGGTACTGTGGCACTTCATGAAGCCAGGATCAAGCAACTCGAGAGCACCGTTGCTGACCAAGGTGCTATTGCTGAAGCGAAGAGCCGGCACTATGAAAGCTTGCTAAAGAAGGTCACCCAAGACGCTGAGGTCAAACTTGCCAGCGTTCAAATGGATCATGATCAGGCCTTGATCAGCTTTCGAGAGGGAATCAAGGCTTCTGCTATCGTCTCCCTGCTACAAGCACGCATCAAGATGGCCTACGAGGCCAAGGAGACGGGCCTTGTTTGTCCATCTTGGCCAGTTGAATCTTGGGTGGCTAAGTTGAAGGAGCTCGGAGGCAAAGCTGTGCCGCTTCCTGCTGAAGCCGGTGAGTCTTCTAAGTCAGCAGAGGTGGTGGTCCAAGCTGGAGAGAAGAAGGATGCTGGAGGTGATGCTGAGATGGACATTGGTCAGGATGCTGCGCAGGATGCTGGTCAGGATGCTGGAGCGGAGAAGTCTGAGAAAGTTGGAGGAGATGCCGCTGTGTGAGGGCACTTAGGTGGGCGATGAAGGATGTACGTGCCAAGGCCAGAGCCCACCTTTTTGAATTTGAATGTTGGTTTGTAGTTCCACCAACAATTTACTTTTCTGCATTTTACTTTCCCGTACCTGAACAATTTACATTTCCTGCATGCTTTTTGAACAATACAACAGTTGAAGGTGGATGGTTCTCGGTTTGAGATGAAGCCTTCAACTGTTGGGTAAATATGGTTATGAACTATTAGTGCTCTTAGTGGATGGGCCTTGTTTTGAGGTGAAACTAAGAGCACATCTTTTGGTATGTTAATAATATAACTTCTCTTTTGACCCAATTACTGTTGTTATTGCTATGAAAATCGTAGTTGCAAAAATTGTTTGGTTTGTACACTTTTAGGAATATATATTATAGATGTATCCCAAAAGGTATCCTGAAAGATATCTTGATAAGGATATTAAAATAAATAAAAAGGAGAGGTCATACCAGAGATTCTTACAGAACCAATTCTTATCCTTCATTATAAGTTTTGTCCCCAGTGCATACTTGTGAACTTATATCCATTCTTTGAACAGTATAATGTATGTCCCCTGTGTTTGACACAGAAACACAAATGTATTCATACCTTGTCTTTAAGTAAATTCCGCATACCCTGGGGCAAAACCCCTGATATCCTGAAATAAATCTTCAGCATATTTGGGATAAACCCTTAATACCCTGGGGATAAACCCTTATATCTGGGGATAAACCCTAAATTTCATGCGCTACAGGCGAGAGTGTATAAACTCCAATCCTTAGAAAGGTGAAAACCTTTAAACCTTTGAGAGTATGAAAATACTCTTTCGTGAGAGAGGGTGATCAATCCTCATATGCCTTTAGGATCCAGGATATAGCCAATAGTAACGAAATTGTCAGCCACTTTTACATGAACTGGTCCCGCTACCTTGAACTATACCTAGATAACTTGCGCTCCAGGCGAGGTGTTTAAACCCAATTCGAAAGAAAGGTGAATACCTTTAAACCTTTGAAGGGACCAGGATCCCTTAAACGTGAGAGAGGGGGCCAATCCTCTAATCTTTCGACTTATCCTGAGTATATATCCTGGAGCTATATCCTGAAAGATATTCTGCAAAACAATTGTAAACTAAGGTGGGTGTTAGCTTGGCTAACACCCCTCCGATGCTTAAGTCAGTATTGAGTTTCAAAGGGTAAATTAAACCAAAACATATTTAAAAAAGATAGAATTCATACCATTCTAAGTTAGAAATTGAATTCTAAACTCACTTGAAGTAAAGCTTGAGATGTATAGCATTCCAAGATCTCGGTAGCATATCCCCTTCCATATTTTTGAGTCGATATGCTCCTTTCCCTGCTTCTGACTCAACTTCATAAGGTCCTTCCCATTTCGGAGCTAGCTTGCCATCGGCAGGATTAGTGGTATTTTGAAAAGCCTTTCTTAGCACCCAATCACCAACTCGAAATCTTCTAGTCCTTATGTTCTTATTATATGCTCTGGATATTCTTTGTTGATATGCTGTTATCCTAAGTCTCGCTGCATCTCTTTTTTCATCTATAGTATCCAAATCCTGACATAAGACTTCAGGATTCTGTTCAAGATTCTGTAGCATAGATCTTGCAGTAGGTATCGTCATTTCTGTTGGAATCATTGCCTCCGCTCCAAATACCAAGGAAAACGGGGTTTGGCCGGTTGCGTTCTTCACCGTTGTCCTATCAGCCCACAAAACAAAGGGTAACTCATCTGCCCATCTTCCTTTTTTGGCCCCAAGTCTCTTCTTCAAGTTATTGACTATTATCTTGTTTGAAGATTCAGCTTGTCCATTCGCTTGAGGATGTACTGGGGTAGATGTGATCATTTTGATTCCCCAACTTTTGCAAAAGTCAGTAGTTCTTTTGCTTATAAACTGGGACCCATTATCACAAATGATCTCATCTGGTACTCCAAACCTAGTCAGGATATTCCTTTTTATAAAGGATACTACTTCTTGGTCTCTTACTTGGACAAATGCTTCAGCCTCAACCCACTTGGAAAAATAGTCTGTCATAGCTAACATAAAAACTTTTCCTCCCGGAGCTTTTGGTAACTTCCCTACTATATCCATCCCCCGCTTCATGAATGGCCAAGGGGAAACTACAGGATATAATGGTTCAGCTGGTTGATGTAGTATGTTACTATGTCTTTGACATGCATCACATCTTCGAGCATATTCTGCAGCATCTTTCCTCATCGTTGGCCAATAATATCCTGTCCTTAATACTTTCGAGAATAATGATCTGCCCCAGGTGTGATTACCACAATGCCCTTCATGTATATCTTGAAGTACTTCTTTGGCTTCAGGATCCTCCAAGCACCTCAAATACGGTCCTGCAAGAGATTTCTTGTATAAAATATTATTTATAATAGTGAATCGTGATACCTTCATCCTAAATGCCTTAGGATTTTGATTTCCGGGAATGTGTCCTTCCTTAAGATATTTTATGATTGGAGCCGTCCAGGATTTAGGATACTGTTCAGGATATTCCACTTCAGGATCCTGAATACCGGCTACTGCTTTATCCTGAGGATTCGTTGCAGGATATAAGACATGTAATATTGGTATTTGGGTCCCTTCAGGTATCTTGATCGACGATCCCAAATTTGCTAAGGCATCCGCTTCAGCATTATCCTCCCTTGGCACCTGTTCAAGTATAAAAACATCGAAATATCCTGCTAATTTTTTGAGAATATCGAGATATTCGATTAATTTCTCACCCTTAACTGCATAGGATCCATTAAAATGGTTAGTAATTAACAAAGAGTCAACATATACTTGCAAATTTTTGATATTCATGCTTTTAGCCAATTCTAATCCTGCAATTAAAGCCTCATATTCTGCTTCATTATTGGTAGCAGGAAATTCACACCTAATAGCCTGGGGTAATATGTCCCCCTGTGGCGATTTTAGTAGTATTCCCAATCCTACTCCTCTTATATTAGATGCACCATCAGTATATAATGTCCAGGATCCTGAGGATTCTCCTAACTGTTGAACTTCTAGGTCTACCTTATCCTGAATATCACTACTGAAATCAGCCACAAAGTCAGCTAAAGCTTGAGACTTTATGGCATTTCTAGGTTCATATACTAAATCATAAGCACTTAACTTTACTGACCACTTAGCCATCCTGCCTGACATCTCTGGTTTCCTAAGCACATTTTTGACAGGATAATTTGTTTTAACATGAATCCTATGTGTCTCAAAGTAATGTCTAAGTTTCGTTGATGCCATGACTAATGCTAGTATTAATTTTTCTAAGTGAGAATACCTAGTTTCAGCATCTAACAAACTTTTGCTAACATAATAAACAGGATATTGCTGACCTTCATGGTCTTTTATAAGAACGGCACTTACAGCATTCCCTGATACAGCAAGGTACAGGGATAGTGGTTCACCATTTTCGGGTTTCATCAGTAGAGGTGCGGTTGAGAGATATCGTTTCAAATCCTGTAGGGCTGCTTCGTGCTTCTCACCCCACTCGAATTTTTTGTTCTTCTTCAGGATATCATAAAAATCCTTGCATTTTTCTGAAGACCTTGAGATAAATCTATTCAATGCTGCCACTCGCCCTGTTAATCGTTGAACATCCTTCATATTTGAGGGTGATTTAATATCCAAGATGGCCTTAATCTGTTCCGGGCTTGCTTCTATTCCTCTTTTGGTCACCATATATCCTAAGAATTTTCCTGCTCCTACTCCAAAATGGCACTTGGCAGGATTCAGCTTCATATTATACTGATCCAGGATATCAAACGCTCCTTTAATATCCTGGAGGTGATCCTGAGCTTTCTTTGACTTTACCACCATATCGTCAATGTACACCTCCATGGTGTCCCCCAGTTTGTCTTTGAACATCATGTTTACCAATCTTTGGTATGTTGCACCTGCATTTTTCAAACCAAAAGGCATAGCTGTATAACAATAAATACCTGTTGGTGTCATGAAGGCAGTATTCTCCTGGTCAGAAGGCTCCATTTGGATCTGTTGAAATCCTGAGGATGCATCCATGAAAGTCAGCATTTCATGCCCAGCAGTGGCATCTACCATTGCATCAATGTGGGGGAGAGGAAATGGGTCTTTAGGACAAGCTTTGTTCAAGTCTGTGTAATCTACACAGACTCTCCATTTCCCGTTTTTCTTCTGTACCACAACCACGTTTGCTAGCCACCTTGGGAACTTGACTTCTCGAATCATTTTGGACTTCAACAATCTTTCAACTTCCTCTTGTATAATTGTATTCCGTTCAGGAGCAAACTTTCTTCTTTTTTGTTGCACGGGCTTGAATGATTTATCAATTCCAAGCTTGTGAGTAATAATATCTTTGGATATGCCTGTCATATCCTCATGCTTCCATGCAAACGTTGACATCCTGCATTTTAAAAAGTTAATTAATTGCTCTTCAATATCCTGAGGGATATTGGTTCCCACGAGCACCGAAATATCGGGATTATCCTGGTCCAGGATAATTTTCTTCACATCCTGCTCCGGATCCTCCACGATATCCTGGGCCCGCGTCTTTAATTGCTATGCTGCACTAGGTTTGGTTGAGGATTTCATCGAGGATGAGTAGCATTCTTTCGCCTCCTGTTGATCGCTATTGTTTTGGTCAAAAATTACCGAAGTAATTAAGTGATCAAATTAGTTAAGTGAGGTAGTGTGCTAGAAACAAGTGTAGAAAATATGTTAATTAAATTACTTGCAAAAACAGTTTCAGGATACGGCTCAGGATATTGAGCTGTATCGACGATCAAACAATGAGCAAACAATGAGCAAAAAAGTAAAGAAAATGACACGAGATGTACGAGGAAAGCCCTTGATCAATCTAGATCGCCGGCATAAAACCTCGGGAGCTGACAATCGCAGCTGCCTTGTTCTTCTTATTGCTTTAAACTTCAGGATACAGTGCAGGATATCAACCAGATCGCTAAGTGTTACAATGAATTCGTGTGAGAGTACAGATTGCGAGAGAACAAGTGTTAGAGTGTAGTGAGTGTGATTGCAGTGAGATTGTTGTCTCCTATTTGATCTGGTGTTCCTCCTATTTATAGTAACGAAATACAAACAAATATTCCTATAAATATGGGATGCTCCGAATATTCCACCACGAACGTTGTAGACCGAGTAATAAGGTTTCAACGTCTTTCTTTAAACGGCCTGGACCGAGTCTTCCGCGGAATAAGTCTTTGTGAACGTTGCTAGCTTCTAACACACGTACCTGCACATAATCCATTAGTAATCCCGAGGATACCGTTCAGGATGTTACCAATATCCTGAACCAGCATCCCGGATGTAAACAGATACTACATAAATAAGATATAGATCAAGATATTTTCCAGGATATGGGCTCAGAATTTCACCCATAACAATTGTCCCCAAAAATGTTACCGTTTGATATCCTAACGGTTACATTTTTTCACAGTGGCCGAGGCAATTAAGAGATAAGACTTCTGATGTGATAGCTTTCAACCACCCGGCCTATATTTACTCATCATACCCCATATCTTCTCATCCTCATCTTCTTTTTTACCCACAATCGACAAGAAAAAGGTAATATTCTCTCTCTCATCTTCATAACCATCTTTCATTTTACTCCGGCAAGAATTCAGGCGACCAAATGCCTAGGCAAACGAGGTCCAGTTCAGGCGACTCGGCTCCCACATTCATCCAACAGAATCTTCTCCAAGAACCGGAGAATGAAACATGCACCTTTGATAGTGCTCACCTGTCGGCTTTGAAATCTTCCGGTATCTTTCCGGATGGAACCATATTCCGACCCTTTGACAGAGAAATCCGGTCAGATATGGTTTCCACCGAGTGGATTTGTTTCAATGCTTTCCCCTTCACCTTAGGGCTACAATTCCCCTTTCCGGACTTTATTACCGAGTTTTTTAACATCGCTAAAATTTCTTTCAGCCAAACCATGCCAATGCTTTGGCGTGTTTTATCTGTTCTGGACCAAATCAAGAGAAACCACATACCTGACCTTTCTGTCCATGATCTCCCTTTAGCCTACAAGCTTAGATGCCACGGCTCATCTAGGTTTCTATTTTACTCTAGTTCCGGTCCCCCATTGATACTTCGTGCCACCAAAAACGAGGATGGTTGGCAATCCAAGTTTTTCTTTGTAAAAAGGGATTCAATCCCCGGTGGAACGGATTATCCGATGAGATGGTTAAGAAAGGGTAGGACTTAGGGTTTAAGAATGATCTTGTCTCTTATCCTGTCTCATATTCTGAACTAATAAACTTTCATTTTTGTGCAGCTGATTTCAGGAAGATTGCACCTCCTCTTGCTAATTCTCAAGAAAGAATAGACGCCATCAGACTTCTTCCAAAGGCAGAGAGAAGTTTCAATCCTTCTCCACCAACTCCAAGCCCTCTTTCAAGTGCCAACATGTCTGGTAAGGATCCTGCAAGATATCCTGCACACATATGTTTTTTATCTGTTATTCATAAGAGGGATTTAGAATTTACTCCCTGTGTGCAGATTCCAGCAAAGTCCCAGTCTATCTAGACCGGGATGAACTTGACAACTATCCAACTCCAGCCATAGTCAAGAAGGAAACTCCTGCTACCACTAGCTCCAAGCCACTCCCGGCTCCCAAGGCCAATCCAAGAACCCGTGCTTCCGCAGCGAAAAAGAGAAAGGGTCTTGAGGTCAGTGCTCCAGGCTCAGAAGGGTTCTCCTATGATGAACTCAGCTTCTCTGACTCCTTAGAGCCAATGACATCCTTCCTCAACAAGGTAATATCCTGACGCATATCCTCCATGTATATCCTACACATATATCCTGCACGTATATCCTAACAGGATATCCTGGTAGGATGTCTTAGTCAGCATACATTCTAACTCCATACCTATAATTAATGTGCAGGGCCTCCAGCATTTGCTCCACTTGTACAATGACGCCTGTGGTACTGTGGCACTTCATGAAGCCAGGATCAAGCAACTCGAGAGCACCGTTGCTGACCAAGGTGCTATTGCTGAAGCGAAGAGCCGGCACTATGAAAGCTTGCTAAAGAAGGTCACCCAAGACGCTGAGGTCAAACTTTCCAGCGTTCAAATGGATCATGATCAGGCCTTGATCAGCTTTCGAGAGGGAATCAAGGCTTCTGCTATCGTCTCCCTGCTACAAGCACGCATCAAGATGGCCTACGAGGCCAAGGAGACGGGCCTTGTTTGTCCATCTTGGCCAGTTGAATCTTGGGTGGCTAAGTTGAAGGAGCTCGGAGGCAAAGCTGTGCCGCTTCCTGCTGAGGTCGGTGAGTCTTCTAAGTTGGCAGAGGTGGTGGTCCAAGCTGGAGAGAAGAAGGATGCTGGAGGTGATGCTGAGATGGACATTGGTCAGGATGCTGCGCAGGATGCTGGTCAGGATGCTGGAGCGGAGAAGTCTGAGAAAGTTGGAGGAGATGCCGCTGTGTGAGGGCACTTAGGTGGGCGATGAAGGATGTACGTGCCAAGGCCAGAGCCCACCTTTTTGAATTTGAATGTTGGTTTGTAGTTCCACAAACAATTTACTTTTCTGCATTTTACTTTCCCGTACCTGAACAATTTACATTTCCTGCATGCTTTTTGAACAATACAACAGTTGAAGGTGGATGGTTCTCGGTTTGAGATGAAGCCTTCAACTGTTGGGTAAATATGGTTATGAACTATTAGTGCTCTTAGTGGATGGGCCTTGTTTTGAGGTGAAACTAAGAGCACATCTTTTGGTATGTTAATAATATAACTTCTCTTTTGACCCAATTATTGTTGTTATTTCTATGAAAATCGTAGTTGCAAAAATTGTTTGGTTTGTACACTTTTAGGAATATATATTATAGATGTATCCCAAAAGGTATCCTGAAAGATATCTTGATAAGGATATTAAAATAAATAAAAAGGAGAGGTCATACCAGAGATTCGTACAGAACCAATTCTTATCCTTCATTATAAGTTTTGTCCCCAGTGCATACTTGTGAACTTATATCCATTCTTTGAACAGTATAATGTATGTCCCCTGTGTTTGACACAGAAACACAAATGTATTCATACCTTGTCTTTAAGTAAATTCCGCATACCCTGGGGCAAAACCCCTGATATCCTGAAATAAATCTTCAGCATATTTGGGATAAACCCTTAATACCCTGGGGATAAACCCTTATATCTGGTGTTATGGGTGAAATTCTGAGCCCATATCCTGACACTATGTCTTGATTTCATGTTAGCTGTTTATGATCAGGATACCGGACCAGGATATTGATAACATCATGAGGGATATCGATCAGGATATTAGACCAGGATATTGGTAACATCCTGACGCAGTATCCTGGCAGTTATTAACGATTTTCTTTGGTTGCAAGGTACCAACGTTAAAGGACTTGATCTACCTGAAGATTCGCTCAAGATGGTTAAAAAATGGACGTTGATGGTGGAAGAATGGGTCTTGTAACGGTCAGAATAGAATAAAGGCATATTCCGCGAGAATATCGGAAGCTGGTCAATGCTATTGACGTTGTAACGGTCATATGAGCTGAAGACCCGGTTTTATAGTCAATAAGCACGTGGAAAACAAGTAAAAGCAGTCCCCCAACGTTCAGAATGGAATATTCCAAAGTATCCCGGAATAATAGGATAGTTTGTTAGTTTTTGTTACTATAAATGGGAGCGATCGGATCATAGGCAAACACAACTTTTTCCACACACTCTCTTTCGCACACTTTGCTCTCTAGCTTCTAGCAATCACTACACACCAACACTTGTAATCAAATCACGTTGTAACACCTAGTTGATCCGCATCATATCCTGCACTGTATCCTGATATTTGAAGCAATAGAAGAACAAGGCAGGTGCGATTGTCAGCTCCCGAGGTTTTATGCCGGCGATCTAGATTGATCAAGGGCTTTCCTCGTACATCTCGTGTCACTTCCTTTACTTTTTGCTCATTATTTACTCATCGTTTGATCGTTGATACAGCTCAATATCCCGAGCCGTATCCTGAAACTGTTTTTACAATTAACTTAATAAGTACATTTTCAACACACTTTCTAGCACACTACCTCACTAAACTAATTTGATCACTTAATTACTTCAGTAATTTTTGACCAAAACAATTTGGCGCCCACCATGGGGCAAGTGGTGCTCTTTTTACTAAAACTTTTTGTCAAATCGCAAATCGGTTTTCTATTTTCAAAACTTTTTGCTACATTATCTATAATGGCCTCAAGATCAAACATGAGTTCCTCTACTGTGTCTGCTATGACTTCTGCTACTACCGGTTCGGTGCTTCCACCACCTCCTCCAAGGATGCCTGCCTCTACACAATCTCAAGATGTTATCCCGACTCGGAGTGTCCAGGGATCTGCTCCCGTTTTAGCTTCTAATGATGAAATTTTAACCTTATTTGGAAGTGTGCAGGAACAAATGAGGCAGCAACAGGAAACGAACCAAATGCTTTTGAGGGAGATACAACTCCTGAAGGCTGGCTCGAGCAGATCTGCGGAGGACAATGTCACTCCGTTACACCCCAGAGCGTTGAACTTTAGCTCAGCTGTTTATACCGAGGATAATAGGGGGAATATCGTGCCCAGTCTTCCTCAGAATCATACTCCTGAAATACCCTCCTCGATTAGGATGTCAACCATGAGGAGCTCAGGATATGCTTCAGGATATGGGCAAAATCCTCCAACTGGTAACGTGTCTAATAATAATAATACTCATACTACTAACAGTGGTGGATCTTTGCAGGATACGGGTGTAACATCAGCACTTACCAGGGAACTTCAGAAGTTGAAAGACATGATATCTAGTGTACCGGGGGTGGTCCAGCCGATCCCGGAAGTATCTCAAGATAGCCACAAGATATCTCGTTTTGCGTACCCTATATGTGATGCTGAGATCCCAAAGAGATTCCAAACTCCCAACATGAAGCTTTATGATGGGACTACGGATCCTGAGGAACATATTGCTCAGTATAGGGAAAGAATGGAGATTAACCCTATTCCTCCGGAGCTCAAGGAAGCGTGCTTGTGCAAGGGATTTGGTTCTACTCTAACGGGATCAGCCTTGAAATGGCTGTTGAACGTTCCTCCTCACTCAATCACTTCATTTGCTCATTTGGTTAATTTATTTAACAGTCAATTTTCTTGTAGTCGGAGTTTTGAGAAACTAACCAGTGATCTTTACAGGATAACTCAAGGGCCTCAAGAATCCTTGAGGGATTATGTGAACAAATTTAGTCGAGAATCCTTGGATATCCCACATCTTGATGTTGCAACAGCTGTGCAAGCTTTTAAGATGGGATTACAAAAGGATTCTCAGTTTTATCAGGATCTTGTAATGAATCCCTGCAGGAATCTCGATGAAGCTCGTAACAGGGCCTTGAGATATATCCGTCTGGAGGATGACAAGAAGATGCAAGAAAGGATGAACTCGTCCAACACTTATGAATCGACTAATAGGAAGTCAGAATCCTCATTTAAGTCATATCGGCCTAAGCCATATGGTAGAAATGAAAACAAGAGAGTGAATGTTGTCGAAGATGAGGATTCTGAAGAGTATCCTGAGTTGTCTGAATATTGCTTTTCTGTTAATATTCCTGAATTAATGTATGCTATGCAGGGTCTGGGAGACAAGGCTAGATGGCCTCGAAAGAATCAACAAAAGGCTGACTGGAAAGATAAGTCGAAATGGTGTGCTTTCCACGAAGATTTCGGACATATGACTGAGGATTGCATTGCTTTAAGGAAAGAAATAAGCTATCTTCTAAGCAAGGGATACCTGAAAGATCTCTTAGGAAAGAAGAAGAATAAGGGTCAGGATACTGACAAGGATCCTGAACGAGCAGCGTCGCCTCCCTCGGATGCCAAGATAATCAACTTCATTTCGGGAGGATCCGACATTTGTGGGACCTCGTATTCGGCAGCAAAGAGACATGCAAAGGAAGCTAAGGCCGAAAGGGGAGACAGACCTGTCAGGATGACTACCCTCACAACTGACAAAGTGATCACTTTTGATGCAGATGACAGGGATACTGTCCAGGATCCTCACCATGATGCTCTGGTAATAACGTTATATGTGGCTAACCATTTTGTACGCAGGATATTGGTTGATAATGGCAGCTCCGTCAACATAATCCAACTAGAAACTCTGAAGAGAATGAATGTATCTCCAATGGATATCACTTCAAAGTCCACCGTGCTTGTTGGATTCAGTGGAGAGGCTAGAAACACAGTGGGAGAGATAAAGTTGCCAGTATACGTTGAAGGAGTCAATTCGATACAACGTTTCTGTGTGATGGATTCTCTATCCTGCTATAACATCATATTGGGAAGACCGTGGATTCACGATAAGAAGGCCGTGCCATCAACATATCACCAATGCATCAAGATACCTACCCCTTGGGGAGTGGTCAAAGTTGATAGTGATCAGCAGGAGGCGAAAGAGTGCTACTCCTCCTCGATGAAATCCTCAGCCAAAACTAGCGCAGCATAGCAATTAAAGTCACGGGCACAGGATATCGTGGAGGATCCGGAGCAGGATGTGAAGAAGGTTATCCTGGACCAGGATAACCCCGATATTTCGGTGCTCGTAGGGACCAATATCCCTCAGGATATTGAGGAACAATTAATTAACTTTTTGAAATGCAGGATGTCTACGTTTGCATGGAAGCATGAGGATATGACAGGCATATCCAAAGATATTATCACTCACAAGCTTGGAATTGATAAATCATTCAAGCCTGTGCAACAAAAAAGAAGGAAGTTTGCTCCTGAGCGGAACACAATTATCCAGGAGGAAGTTGAAAGATTATTAAAGTCAAGAATGATCAGAGAGGTTAAGTTCCCAAGGTGGCTAGCAAACGTGGTTGTAGTACAGAAGAAGAATGGGAAATGGAGAGTTTGTGTAGACTACACAGACTTGAACAAAGCTTGTCCTAAAGACCCATTTCCTCTTCCCCATATTGATGCAATGGTAGATGCCACTGCTGGGCATGAAATGCTGACCTTCATGGACGCATCCTCAGGATTTCAACAGATACAAATGGAGCCTTCTGACCAGGAGGATACCGTCTTCATGACGCCAACATGTATTTATTGTTATACAGCTATGCCTTTTGGTTTGAAAAATGCAGGTGCAACATACCAAAGATTGGTAAACATGATGTTTAAAGACAAACTGGGGGACACCATGGAGGTGTACATTGACGATATGGTGGTAAAATCAAAGAAAGCTAAGGATCACCTCCAGGATATTAAAGGAGCATTTGATATCTTGGATCAATACAACATGAAGCTGAATCCTGCTAAATGCCATTTCGGAGTGGGGGCAGGAAAGTTTCTTGGGTATATGGTGACGAAAAGGGGGATAGAGGCAAGCCCGGAGCAGATTAAAGCTATCCTGGATATAAAATCACCCTCGAATATGAAGGATGTACAAAGGTTAACAGGCCGAGTAGCAGCTCTAAACAGATTTATCTCAAGATCCTCGGAGAAATGCAAAGACTTCTATGATATCCTAAAGAAGAACAAAAGATTCGAATGGGGGAAAAGCATGAAGCAGCCTTACAGGATTTGAAATGGTATCTCTCAACCGCACCTCTATTGATGAAGCCGGAAAATGGTGAACCACTATCCCTGTACCTTGCTGTATCAGGGAATGCTGTAAGTGCCGTTCTTATAAAAGACCATGAAGGTCAGCAGTATCCTGTTTATTATGTTAGTAAAAGTTTGTTAGATGCTGAAACTAGGTATTCTCATTTAGAAAAATTGATACTAGCATTAATTATGGCATCAACGAAACTTAGGCATTATTTCGAGACACATAGGATTCATGTTAAAACAAACTATCCTATTAAAAATGTGCTTAAGAAACCAGAGATGTCAGGCAGGATGGCCAAGTGGTCAGTAAAGTTGAGTGCTTATGATTTAGTATATGAACCTAGGAATGCCATAAAGTCTCAGGCTTTAGCTGACTTTGTGGCTGACTTTAGTAGTGACATTCAGGATGAGGTAGATCTAGAAGTTCAACAGCTAGGAGAATCCTCAGGATCCTGGACATTATATACTGATGGTGCATCTAATGTAAGAGGAGTAGGATTAGGAATACTACTAAAATCACCACAGGGGGACATATTACCCCAGGCTATTAGGTGTGAATTTCCTGCTACTAATAATGAAGCAGAGTATGAGGCTTTAATTGCAGGATTAGAGTTGGCTAAGAGCATGAGTATCAAAAATTTGCAAGTATATGTTGACTCTCTGTTAATTACTAACCATTTTAATGGATCATATGCAGTTAAGGGAGAGAAATTAATCGAATATCTCGATATTCTCAAAAAATTAGCAGGATATTTCGATGTTTTTATACTTGAACAGGTACCAAGGGAAGATAATGCTGAAGCAGATGCCTTAGCAAATCTGGGATCGTCGGTCAGGATACCTGAAGGGACACAAATACCAATAGTACATGTCTTATATCCTGCAACGAATCCTCGAGATAAAGAAGTAGCTGGTATTCAGGATCCTGGGGCAGAATATCCTGAAGAGGATCCTAAAACCTGGACGGCTCCAATCATGAAATATCTCAAAGAAGGACACATTCCTGGAGATGAAAATCCTAAGGCATTTAGGATGAAGGTATCACGATTCACTATTATAAATAATATTTTATACAAGAAATCTCTTGCAGGACCGTATTTGATATGCTTGGAGGATCTTGAAGCCAAAGAAGTCCTTCAGGATATACATGAAGGGGATTGTGGTAACCATGCTGGGGGCAGATCGTTATTCTCAAAAATATTAAGGACGGGATATTATTGGCCAACAATGAGAAAAGATGCCACAGAATATGCTCGAAGATGTGACTCATGTCAAAGACATAGTAACATACTGCATCAACCGGCTGAACCATTATATCCTATTGTTTCCCCTTGGCCATTTATGAAGTGGGGTATGGATATAGTGAGAAACCTACCAAAAGCTCCGGGAGGAAAAGTCTTTATGCTAGCAATGACGGATTACTTCTCTAAGTGGGTTGAAGCTGAAGCATTTGTTCAAGTAAGAGACCAAGAAGTAGTATCCTTCATCAAGAGGAATATCCTGACCAGATTCGGAGTACCAGCTGAGATAATCTGTGACAATGGCTCTCAGTTCATAAGTAAGAGGACTACTGACTTTTGCAAGAGTTGGGGAATCAAAATGATCACATCCACTCCGGTACATCCTCAAGCAAATGGACAAGAAGAATCCTCTAACAAGATAATTGTCAACAACTTAAAGAAAAGGCTTGGAGCCAAAAAAGGAAGATGGGCAGAAGAATTACCCTTTGTTTTATGGGCTGATAGGACAACGGTAAAGAATGCAACAGGTCAAACCCCATTTTCGTTGGTATTTGGAGCAGAAGCAGTGATTCCAACGGAGATGACAATACCTACTGCAAGATCTATCTTAAGTGATCCTGAGAAGAATCCTGAAGCCTTGAGTCAGGATTTAGACACTATAGATGAAAAGAGAGATGCGGCAAGGCTAAGGATGGCAGCATATCAACAGAGAATATCCAGGGCATACAATAAGAATATTAGAACCAGAAGATTTAAGTTTGGAGATTGGGTATTAAGAAAGGCTTTCCAAAATACTACTAATCCTGCCGATGGCAAGTTAGCTCCAAAATGGGAAGGACCATATGAAGTTGAATCAGAAGCAGGGAAAGGAGCATATAGACTCAAGAATATGGAGGGAGATATGCTACCGAGATCTTGGAATGCTATACACCTTAAGCTCTATTTCAAGTGAGTCTAGAATTTAATTTCTAACTCAAGATGGTATGAATTCTTACTTCTTTTTAATATGTTTTGATATTATTAATTCTTTTGAATTCAATACTGACTTAAGCATCGGAGGGGTGTTAGCCAAGCTAACACCCACCTTAGTTTACATTTGTTTTGCAAGATATGTTCCAGGATGTAGCTCCAGAATATGCACTCGGGATAACTCAGAAGATTAGAGGATTGGCCCCCTCTCTCACGTTTAAGGGATACTGATCCCTTCACAGGTTTAAAGGTATTCACCTTTCTTCCGAATTGGGTTTAAACACCCCGCCTGGAGCGCAAGTTATTCAGGGATAGTTCAAGGTGGCGGGACCAGTCCATGTAAAAGTGGCTGAGAATTTCGTTACCATTGGCTATATCCTGAATTCTAACGGTATATGAGGATTGATCACCCTCTCTCACGAAAGGGTATTTTCATACTCTCTAAGGTTTAAAGGTTTTCACCTTTCTAAGTCTTGGAGTTTATACACTCCCGCCTGTAGCGCATGAAAAATTGGGATTTTCCCCAGGTTACAAAGGATTTATCTCCAGTACATCCTTGGGTTCTGCCCTTGAGACGTAAAATATTGCTTATGCAATGCAAACTGACATTAAATAGATTTCTAAGATACTGGAAGACGTTGTACACAGGGGACATCCCTGACAAGATGGTGCTATAAAACTAATGAAGTTTGCGACTAATGCATTAAGTACCTTGCACTGGGGACAACTTCATTGGAAGAGTTGCAAAGGGATTGGAGTTCGGTAATAGGTTTATATCCTATGTCTGGTATGATCTTTCCTTTGTGAGCCTCATTTAAATTTTTAGTAACATCATGTTAAGTATCTTGACATATATCCTCAAAGTCCTTTTAAGGATATTTGATTAGGATGCTTAAAACTAGTATTGGCTTGGAACTTTGATCATCATCAAAACCTGGTTTTGAAGAGATAAACTATTTCTTACTTTCTAAAGAAATTTTTATAAAGTTAAAAAGAGCGTCTGAAAGATCTATTTAATAAAAGGCTTCTGCAATATGTTTCTAAGCATACTGGTCAGAATATTTTGTAAAATAACAGTATGAAATTTTTACAAAGCTAAGACTTACACTAAATAATGCAAAGTAACAGAAAAATAAGTCAAAAGATAGTTATATTATTAATAAGTCAAAAGTTGTGCTTTTGGTAAGGCCCATCCGCCAAAAGCACAATTAGTTGTTACCATAATTTTGTAACGGTTGCAGGATCTGTCTCAAAACAGGACCCGTTCACCTACAACCGTTACTATGTTCAAAACAAATTATACTAATTGATGACCAAGGGCTTCATCCTAAAACCTAGGACCCATCCACCTTTGGTCATCATATTGTTCTAAGTACAGGACGACCAGATGATTCAGACCCTACAAAGAAAAGTACAGGTATCGTTAAAGACAAACTAACCAGGATACAGGTTCAGTATATGTGTACGGGATACAGGATTTGGATATTTACCTTATTAAGGAAGGAGGTCATGGGCTCGATGGATTCCATGAAGCCAAGGTCATCATGAGAGAAACCTTCGGCAACAACAGTGGACAGCTTAGAGCGGGTGGTAACAGATGATTCTTTTACCAGGACAGGTTTGGAGTAACTGTCAAGCTCCTCAAGATTGAAGACAACAGGGACCTTAGCAGAGTCTACAGAAAAAAGGGAGTAGTTTCAATCTTATCATATTATGTGCTGATTAACCAAACATATGCAGGAATGTTCAAAACAGATATCCTTACCGGACGTATTGGAATGATTGAAAAATATATCTGTTGGAATCAGGATATCCAACAGTTATATTTTGGGGACAATTGTTATGGGTGAAATTCTGAGCCCATATCCTGACACTATGTCTTGATTTCATGTTAGCTGTTTATGATCAGGATACCGGACCAGGATATTGGTAACATCATGAGGGATATCGATCAGGATACCAGACCAGGATATTGGTAACATCCTGACGCAGTATCCTGGCAGTTATTAACGATTTTCTTTGGTTGCAAGGTACCAACGTTAAAGGACTTGATCTACCTGAAGATTCGCTCAAGATGGTTAAAAAATGGACGTTGATGGAGGAAGAATGGGTCTTGTAACGGTCAGAATAGAATAAAGGCATATTCCGCGAGAATATCGGAAGCTGGTCAATGCTATTGACGTTGTAACGGTCATATGAGCTGAAGACCCGGTTTTGTAGTCAATAAGCACGTGGAAAACAAGTAAAAGCATTCCCCCAACGTTCAGAATGGAATATTCCAAAGTATCTCGGAATAATAGGATAGTTTGTTAGTTTTTGTTACTATAAATGGGAGCGATCGGATCATAGGCAAACACAACTTTTTCCACACACTCTCTTTCGCACACTTTGCTCTCTAGCTTCTAGCAATCACTACACACCAACACTTGTAATCAAATCACGTTGTAACACCTAGTTGATCCGCATCATATCCTGCACTGTATCCTGATATTTGAAGCAATAGAAGAACAAGGCAGCTGCGATTGTCAGCTCCCGAGGTTTTATGCCGGCGATCTAGATTGATCAAGGGCTTTCCTCGTACATCTCGTGTCACTTCCTTTACTTTTTGCTCATTATTTACTCATCGTTTGATCGTTGATACAGCTCAATATCCCGAGCCGTATCCTGAAACTGTTTTTACAATTAACTTAATAAGTACATTTTCAACACACTTTCTAGCACACTACCTCACTAAACTAATTTGATCACTTAATTACTTCAGTAATTTTTGACCAAAACATCTGGGGATAAACCCTAAATTTCATGCGCTACAGGCGAGAGTGTATAAACTCCAATCCTTAGAAAGGTGAAAACCTTTAAACCTTTGAGAGTATGAAAATACTCTTTCATGAGAGAGGGTGATCAATCCTCATATACCTTTAGGATCCAGGATATAGCCAATAGTAACGAAATTGTCAGCCACTTTTACATGAACTGGTCCCGCTACCTTGAACTATACCTAGATAACTTGCGCTCCAGGCGAGGTGTTTAAACCCAATTCGAAAGAAAGGTGAATACCTTTAAACCTTTGAAGGGACCAGGATCCCTTAAACGTGAGAGAGGGGGCCAATCCTCTAATCTTTCGACTTATCCTGAGTATATATCCTGGAGCTATATCCTGAAAGATATTCTGCAAAACAATTGTAAACTAAGGTGGGTGTTAGCTTGGCTAACACCCCTCCGATGCTTAAGTCAGTATTGAGTTTCAAAGGGTAAATTAAACCAAAACATATTTTAAAAAAGATAGAATTCATACCACTCTGAGTTAGAAATTGAATTCTAAACTCACTTGAAGTAAAGCTTGAGATGTATAGCATTCCAAGATCTCGGTAGCATATCCCCTTCCATATTTTTGAGTCGATATGCTCCTTTCCCTGCTTCTGACTCAACTTCATAAGGTCCTTCCCATTTCGGAGCTAGCTTGCCATCGGCAGGATTAGTGGTATTTTGAAAAGCCTTTCTTAGCACCCAATCACCAACTCGAAATCTTCTAGTCCTTATGTTCTTATTATATGCTCTGGATATTCTTTGTTGATATGCTGCTATCCTTAGTCTCGCTGCATCTCTTTTTTCATCTATAGTATCCAAATCCTGACATAAGACTTCAGGATTCTGTTCAGGATCCTGTAGCATAGATCTTGCAATAGGTATCGTCATTTCTGTTGGAATCATTGCCTCCGCTCCAAATACCAAGGAAAACGGGGTTTGGCCGGTTGCGTTCTTCACCGTTGTCCTATCAGCCCACAAAACAAAGGGTAACTCATCTGCCCATCTTCCTTTTTGGCCCCAAGTCTCTTCTTTAAGTTATTGACTATTATCTTGTTTGAAGATTCAGCTTGTCCATTCGCTTGAGGATGTACTGGGGTAGATGTGATCATTTTGATTCCCCAACTTTTGCAAAAGTCAGTAGTTCTTTTGCTTATAAACTGGGACCCATTATCACAAATGATCTCATCTGGTACTCCAAACCTAGTCAGGATATTCCTTTTTATAAAGGATACTACTTCTTGGTCTCTTACTTGGACAAATGCTTCAGCCTCAACCCACTTGGAGAAATAGTCTGTCATAGCTAACATAAAAACTTTTCCTCCCGGAGCTTTTGGTAACTTCCCTACTATATCCATCCCCCACTTCATGAATGGCCAAGGGGAAACTACAGGATATAATGGTTCAGCTGGTTGATGTAGTATGTTACTATGTCTTTGACATGCATCACATCTTCGAGCATATTCTGCAGCATCTTTCCTCATCGTTGGCCAATAATATCCTGTCCTTAATACTTTCGAGAATAATGATCTGCCCCCGGTGTCGTTACCACAATCCCCTTCATGTATATCTTGAAGTACTTCTTTGGCTTCAGGATCCTCCAAGCACCTCAAATACGGTCCTGCAAGAGATTTCTTGTATAAAATATTATTTATAATAGTGAATCGTGATACCTTCATCCTAAATGCCTTAGGATTTTGATTTCCGGGGATGTGTCCTTCCTTAAGATATTTTATGATTGGAGCCGTCCAGGATTTAGGATACTGTTCAGGATATTCCACTTCAGGATCCTGAATACCGGCCACTGCTTTATCCTGAGGATTCGTTGCAGGATATAAGACATGTAATATTGGTATTTGGGTCCCTTCAGGTATCTTGATCGACGATCCCAAATTTGCTAAGGCATCCGCTTCAGCATTATCCTCCCTTGGCACCTGTTCAAGTATAAAAACATCGAAATATCCTGCTAATTTTTTGAGAATATCGAGATATTCGATTAATTTCTCACCCTTAACTGCATAGGATCCATTAAAATGGTTAGTAATTAACAAAGAGTCAACATATACTTGCAAATTTTTGATATTCATGCTTTTAGCCAATTCTAACCCTGCAATTAAAGCCTCATATTCTGCTTCATTATTGGTAGCAGGAAATTCACACCTAATAGCCTGGGGTAATATGTCCCCCTGTGGCGATTTTAGTAGTATTCCCAATCCTACTCCTCTTATATTAGATGCACCATCAGTATATAATGTCCAGGATCCTGAGGATTCTCCTAACTGTTGAACTTCTAGGTCTACCTCATCCTGAATATCACTACTGAAATCAGCCACAAAGTCAGCTAAAGCTTGAGACTTTATGGCATTTCTAGGTTCATATACTAAATCATAAGCACTTAACTTTACTGACCACTTAGCCATCCTGCCTGACATCTCTGGTTTCCTAAGCACATTTTTGACAGAATAATTTGTTTTAACATGAATCCTATGTGTCTCAAAGTAATGTCTAAGTTTCGTTGATGCCATGACTAATGCTAGTATTAATTTTTCTAAGTGAGAATACCTAGTTTCAGCATCTAACAAACTTTTGCTAACATAATAAACAGGATATTGCTGACCTTCATGGTCTTTTATAAGAACGGCACTTACAGCATTCCCTGATACAGCAAGGTACAGGGATAGTGGTTCACCATTTTCGGGTTTCATCAGTAGAGGTGCGGTTGAGAGATATCGTTTCAAATCCTGTAGGGCTGCTTCGTGCTTCTCACCCCACTCGAATTTTTTGTTCTTCTTCAGGATATCATAAAAATCCTTGCATTTTTCTGAAGACCTTGAGATAAATCTATTCAATGCTGCCACTCGCCCTGTTAATCGTTGAACATCCTTCATATTTGAGGGTGATTTAATATCCAAGATGGCCTTAATCTGTTCCGGGCTTGCTTCTATTCCTCTTTTGGTCACCATATATCCTAAGAATTTTCCTGCTCCTACTCCAAAATGGCACTTGGCAGGATTCAGCTTCATATTATACTGATCCAGGATATCAAACGCTCCTTTAATATCCTGGAGGTGATCCTGAGCTTTCTTTGACTTTACCACTATATCGTCAATGTACACCTCCATGGTGTCCCCCAGTTTGTCTTTGAACATCATGTTTACCAATCTTTGGTATGTTGCACCTGCATTTTTCAAACCAAAAGGCATAGCTGTATAACAATATATACCTGTTGGTGTCATGAAGGCAGTATCCTCCTGGTCAGAAGGCTCCATTTGGATCTGTTGAAATCCTGAGGATGCATCCATGAAAGTCAGCATTTCATGCCCAGCAGTGGCATCTACCATTGCATCAATGTGGGGGAGAGGAAATGGGTCTTTAGGACAAGCTTTGTTCAAGTCTGTGTAATCTACACAGACTCTCCATTTCCCGTTTTTCTTCTGTACCACAACCACGTTTGCTAGCCACCTTGGGAACTTGACTTCTCGAATCATTTTGGACTTCAACAATCTTTCAACTTCCTCTTGTATAATTGTATTCCGTTTAGGAGCAAACTTTCTTCTTTTTTGTTGCACGGGCTTGAATGATTTATCAATTCCAAGCTTGTGAGTAATAATATCTTTGGATATGCCTGTCATATCCTCATGCTTCCATGCAAACGTTGACATCCTGCATTTTAAAAAGTTAATTAATTGCTCTTCAATATCCTGAGGGATATTGGTTCCCACGAGCACCGAAATATCGGGATTATCCTGGTCCAGGATAATTTTCTTCACATCCTGCTCCGGATCCTCCACGATATCCTGGGCCCGCGTCTTTAATTGCTATGCTGCACTAGGTTTGGTTGAGGATTTCATCGAGGATGAGTAGCATTCTTTCGCCTCCTGCTGATCGCTATCAACTTTAACAACTCCCCAAGGGGTAGGTATCTTGATGCATTGGTGATATGTTGATGGCACGGCCTTCATATCGTGAATCCACGGTCTTCCCAGTATAATGTTATAGCAGGATAGAGAGTCCATCACACAGAAACGTTGTATCGAGTTGACTCCCTCAACGTACACCGGCAACTTTATCTCTCCCACTGTGTTTCTGGCCTCTCCACTGAACCCAACAAGCACGGTAGACTTCGAAGTGATATCCATTGGAGATACATTCATTCTTTTAAGTGTCTCTAGTTGGATTATGTTGACGGAGCTGCCATTATCAACCAATATCCTGCGTACAAAATGGTTAGCCACATATAACGTTATTACCAGAGCATCATGGTGAGGATCCTGGACAGTATCCCTGTCATCAGCATCAAATGTGATCACTTTGTCAGTTGTGAGTGTAGTCATCCTGACAGGTTTGTCTCCCCTTTCGGCCTTAGCTTCTTTTGCATGTCTCTTTGCTGCCGAATACGAAGTCCCACAGATGTCGGATCCTCCTGAAATGAAGTTGATTATCTTGGCATCCGCGGGAGGTGATGCTGCTCGCTCAGGATCCTTCTCAGTATCCTGACCCTTATTCTTCTTTCTTCCTAAGAGATCTTTCAAATATCCCTTGCTTAGAAGATAGCTTATTTCTTTCCTCAAAGCGATGCAATCCTCAGTCATATGTCCGAAATCTTCGTGGAAAGCACACCATTTTGATTTGTCTTTCCAATCCGCTTTTTGTTGATTCTTTCGAGGCCATCTTGCCTTGTCCCCTAGACCCTGCATGGCATACATCAATTCAGGAATGTTAACAGAAAAGCAATATTCAGATAATTCAGGATACTCTTCAGGATCCTCATCTTCGACAGCATTGACTCTCTTGTTCTCATTTCTGCCATATGGCTTAGGCCGATACGACTTGAATGAGGATTCCGACTTCCTGTTAGTTGACTCATAAGTGTTGGATGAGTTCATCCTTTCTTGCATCTCTCTGTCAACTTCCAACCGAATGTATGTTAGGGCCCTGTTCCGAGCTTCATCCAGGTTCCTGCATGGGTTCATTACAAGGTCTTGGTAAAATTGAGAATCTTTTTGCAACCCCATCTTGAAAGCTTGCACAGCTGTTGCAACATCAAGATGAGGAATGTCTAGTGATTCCCGGCTGAACTTGTTCACATAATCCCTAAGGGATTCCTGAGGCCCTTGCGTTATCCTGTAGAGATCACTTGTTAATTTTTCGAAGCTTCTACTACAAGAAAACTGACTATTAAATAAATTTACTAAGTGAGCAAAAGATGTAATCGAATGTGGAGGAACATTCAAGAGCCATTTCAGGGCTGATCCTGTTAAGGTTGAACCGAAACCCTTGCACAAGCACGCTTCCTTGAGATCCGGAGGGATAGGGTTAATCTCCATCCTTTCCCTATACTGAGCAATATGCTCCTCAGGATCCGTTGTTCCGTCGTAAAGCTTCATGTTGGGGGTTTGGAACCTCTTTGGAATCTCAGCATCACAGATAGGATATGCAAAACGAGATATCTTATGGCTGTCCTGAGACACTTCCGGGATCGGCTGGACCACCCCGGGTACACTTGATATCATGTCCTTCAACTTCTGAAGTTCCCTAGTAAGTGCTGATGTCACACCTGTATCCTACAAGGATCCACTATTGTTAGTAGTATGAGTATTATTATTTGACACGTTACCCGTTCGAGGATTTTGCCCATATCCTGAAGCATATCCTGAGCTCCTTATGGTCGATATCCTGACCGAGGAGGGTATTTCAGGGGTATGATTCTGAGGAAGGCTGGGCACAATATTCCCCCTGTTATCCTCAGTATACACAGCTGAACTGAAGTTCAAAGTTCTGGGTTGTAATGGAGTGACAATATCCTCAGCAGATCTGCTCGAGCCAGACTTCAGGAGTTGTATTTCCCTTAAAAGCATTTGGTTCGTTTCCTGCTGCTGCCTCATTTGTTCCTGCACACTTCCAAATAAGGTTAAAATTTCGTCGTTAGATGCTAAAACAGGGGCAGATTCCTGAACACTGCGGGTAGGGATAATATCCTGAGGTCGTGTAGAGGCTGGCATTCTTGGAGGAGGTGGTGGAAGCACCGAACCTGTAGTAGCAGAAGTCGTAGCAGACACAGTAGAGGAACTCATGTTTGATCTTGAGGCCATTATGGACAATGTGGCAAAGAGTTTTGAAAATAAAAAACCGATTAGCGATTTAGCAAAAATTTTTAGTAAAGAGAGCAGCACTTGCCCCACGGTGGGCGCCAAATTGTTTTGGTCAAAAATTACCGAAGTAATTAAGTGATCAAATTAGTTAAGTGAGGTAGTGTGCTAGAAACAAGTGAAGAAAATATGTTAATTAAATTACTTGCAAAAACAGTTTCAGGATACGGCTCAGGATATTGAGCTGTATCGACGATCAAACAATGAGCAAACAATGAGCAAAAAAGTAAAGAAAATGACACGAGATGTACGAGGAAAGCCCTTGATCAATCTAGATCGCCGGCATAAAACCTCGGGAGCTGACAATCGCAGCTGCCTTGTTCTTCTTATTGCTTTAAACTTCAGGATACAGTGCAGGATATCAACCAGATCGCTAAGTGTTACAATGAATTCGTGTGAGAGTACAGATTGCGAGAGAACAAGTGTTAGAGTGTAGTGAGTGTGATTGCAGTGAGATTGTTGTCTCCTATTTGATCTGGTGTTCCTCCTATTTATAGTAACGAAATACAAACAAATATTCCTATAAATATGGGATGCTCCGAATATTCCACCACGAACGTTGTAGACCGAGTAATAAGGTTTCAACGTCTCTCTTTAAACGGCCTGGACCGAGTCTTCCGCGGAATAAGTCTTTGTGAACGTGCTAGCTTCTAACACACGTACCTGCACATAATCCATTAGTAATCCCGAGGATACCGTTCAGGATGTTACCAATATCCTGAACCAGCATCCCGGATGTAAACAGATACTACATAAGTAAGATATAGATCAAGATATTTACCAGGATATGGGCTCAGAATTTCACCCATAACAGCTATCAACTTTAACAACTCCCCAAGGGGTAAGTATCTTGATGCATTGGTGATATGTTGATGGCACGGCCTTCATATCGTGAATCCACGGTCTTCCCAGTATAATGTTATAGCAGGATAGAGAGTCCATCACACAGAAACGTTGTATCGAGTTGACTCCCTCAACGTACACCGGCAACTTTATCTCTCCCACTGTGTTTCTGGCCTCTCCACTGAACCCAACAAGCACGGTAGACTTCGAAGTGATATCCATTGGAGATACATTCATTCTTTTAAGTGTCTCTAGTTGGATTATGTTGACGGAGCTGCCATTATCAACCAATATCCTGCGTACAAAATGGTTAGCCACATATAACGTTATTACCAGAGCATCATGGTGAGGATCCTGGACAGTATCCCTGTCATCAGCATCAAATGTGATCACTTTGTCAGTTGTGAGTGTAGTCATCCTGACAGGTTTGTCTCCCCTTTCGGCCTTAGCTTCTTTTGCATGTCTCTTTGCTGCCGAATACGAAGTCCCACAGATGTCGGATCCTCCTGAAATGAAGTTGATTATCTTGGCATCCGCGGGAGGTGATGCTGCTCGCTCAGGATCCTTCTCAGTATCCTGACCCTTATTCTTCTTTCTTCCTAAGAGATCTTTCAAATATCCCTTGCTTAGAAGATAGCTTATTTCTTTCCTCAAAGCGATGCAATCCTCAGTCATATGTCCGAAATCTTCGTGGAAAGCACACCATTTTGATTTGTCTTTCCAATCCGCTTTTTGTTGATTCTTTCGAGGCCATCTTGCCTTGTCCCCTAGACCCTGCATGGCATACATCAATTCAGGAATGTTAACAGAAAAGCAATATTCAGATAATTCAGGATACTCTTCAGGATCCTCATCTTCGACAGCATTGACTCTCTTGTTCTCATTTCTGCCATATGGCTTAGGCCGATACGACTTGAATGAGGATTCCGACTTCCTGTTAGTTGACTCATAAGTATTGGATGAGTTCATCCTTTCTTGCATCTTTCTGTCATCTTCCAACCGAATGTATGTTAGGGCCCTGTTCCGAGCTTCATCCAGGTTCCTGCATGGGTTCATTACAAGGTCTTGGTAAAATTGAGAATCTTTTTGAAACCCCATCTTGAAAGCATGCACAGCTGTTGCAACATCAAGATGAGGAATGTCTAGTGATTCCCGGCTGAACTTGTTCACATAATCCCTAAGGGATTCCGGAGGCCCTTGCGTTATCCTGTAGAGATCACTTGTTAATTTTTCGAAGCTTCTACTACAAGAAAACTGACTATTAAATAAATTTACTAAGTGAGCAAAAGATGTAATCGAATGTGGAGGAACATTCAAGAGCCATTTCAGGGCTGATCCTGTTAAGGTTGAACCGAAACCCTTGCACAAGCACGCTTCCTTGAGATCCGGAGGGATAGGGTTAATCTCCATCCTTTCCCTATACTGAGCAATATGCTCCTCAGGATCCGTTGTTCCGTCGTAAAGCTTCATGTTGGGGGTTTGGAACCTCTTTGGAATCTCAGCATCACAGATAGGATATGCAAAACGAGATATCTTATGGCTGTCCTGAGACACTTCCGGGATCGGCTGGACCACCCCGGGTACACTTGATATCATGTCCTTCAACTTCTGAAGTTCCCTAGTAAGTGCTGATGTCACACCTGTATCCTACAAGGATCCACTATTGTTAGTAGTATGAGTATTATTATTTGACACGTTACCCGTTCGAGGATTTTGCCCATATCCTGAAGCATATCCTGAGCTCCTTATGGTCGATATCCTGACCGAGGAGGGTATTTCAGGGGTATGATTCTGAGGAAGGCTGGGCACAATATTCCCCCTGTTATCCTCAGTATACACAGCTGAACTGAAGTTCAAAGTTCTGGATTGTAATGGAGTGACAATATCCTCAGCAGATCTGCTCGAGCCAGACTTCAGGAGTTGTATTTCCCTTAAAAGCATTTGGTTCGTTTCCTGCTGCTGCCTCATTTGTTCCTGCACACTTCCAAATAAGGTTAAAATTTCGTCGTTAGATGCTAAAACAGGGGCAGATTCCTGAACACTGCGGGTAGGGATAATATCCTGAGGTCGTGTAGAGGCTGGCATTCTTGGAGGAGGTGGTGGAAGCACCGAACCTGTAGTAGCAGAAGTCGTAGCAGACACAGTAGAGGAACTCATGTTTGATCTTGAGGCCATTATGGACAATGTGGCAAAGAGTTTTGAAAATAAAAAACCGATTAGCGATTTAGCAAAAAATTTTAGTAAAGAGAGCACCACTTGCCCCACGGTGGGCGCCAAATTGTTTTGGTTAAAAATTACCGAAGTAATTAAGTGATCAAATTAGTTAAGTGAGGTAGTGTGCTAGAAACAAGTGTAGAAAATATGTTAATTAAATTACTTGCAAAAACAGTTTCAGGATACGGCTCAGGATATTGAGCTGTATCGACGATCAAACAATGAGCAAACAATGAGCAAAAAAGTAAAGAAAATGACACGAGATGTACGAGGAAAGCCCTTGATCAATCTAGATCGCCGGCATAAAACCTCGGGAGCTGACAATCGCAACTGCCTTGTTCTTCTTATTGCTTTAAACTTCAGGATACAGTGCAGGATATCAACCAGATCGCTAAGTGTTACAATGAATTCGTGTGAGAGTACAGATTGCGAGAGAACAAGTGTTAGAGTGTAGTGAGTGTGATTGCAGTGAGATTGTTGTCTCCTATTTGATCTGGTGTTCCTCCTATTTATAGTAACGAAATACAAACAAATATTCCTATAAATATGGGATGCTCCGAATATTCCACCACGAACGTTGTAGACCGAGTAATAAGGTTTCAACGTCTTTCTTTAAACGGCCTGGACCGAGTCTTCCGCGGAATAAGTCTTTGTGAACGTTGCTAGCTTCTAACACACGTACCTGCACATAATCCATTAGTAATCCCGAGGATACCGTTCAGGATGTTACCAATATCCTGAACCAGCATCCTGGATGTAAACAGATACTACATAAATAAGATATAGATCAAGATATTTTCCAGGATATGGGCTCAGAATTTCACCCATAACAGGTACGCTCATACATAATCTCTACTGGATATGCACGAGTTGGTCTGTTGGTTTCCTAACTATAGACTAGGTCTCTGAGACGTCGACCCGGACTAGGTCGAGTCTTGCCTAATTCCCTATAGTTATGGCTTTGATACCAATCTGTCACACCCCAACCGATGGTGGAAACATCGGGGCGCGACACTGAGCGAAACAGATTGTCCAGAAGTTTCCATAACAATTATATTTACCAAATATTTTAAGTAACACGTCCCATACTATGTCATATAAGATAAAATAATTATTATAGTACAAATCTAGGCAAATTATTATGTTCCGACAACTTAGGTTTCATTAGTACAGACAACTATTTGTTGGTCTCTAAGACTCTTTCCTAGCCTTGATTTCCAAGCAAATAGACATCTTAAACACCTGTCACATACGTTAAAATAAATTCAATACACATAGTGTAAAGGCGAGCATACAAGTTTGATAATAGCATATAGAGTTCGAAATAGTTTACGCATAACCAACACGTACACTGAGTAAAACGAAGCATGTTAGTTGTCGATATGAACCTATCGATACCAATGACTATGGGTTAACTGCCCAAGGCAGTTCATGTCACACCCCCAAAATCCACCTGCGGAGTACTACCTCTTGGAGGCGTGACTGACCAGGATCCAGCCACCAATCATATTGAACAAGCATATAAGTAGTTATAAAATCCAACCAATACAATTGGTGTTCAAACAAAACATAGTTAAGTTGCAAGCGGAAGCATAAGTCTTAAATCAAAACATAAGTTTAATTGTTTCAAAGTTTAACATGGCACACAGCCGTCCATGTCCCACAACGACTCTCCTCCATGCAAGCTCCAGCTAAGTACCTATTGACCTGCAAAGCATGTAGTAACGGGTCAACAACAAGTTGAGTGAGTTCACGGTTGGGTGTTCGTTTTTAAGTTGTTTCGAAAACAGTTTCCTTTATCTGGCATCCTGCCGTGGGGGTTACCCCATAGTTAAAAACGTGACTTGTTTATTCCCGGTTACTCTGGCAATCCAGCCGTGGGGGCTACCCCGTGTTAGTTATCTGGCATTTCGGCCGTGGGGGCTACCCCATGTATCTACTAGACTCGTTACCATATCGACTGCTGACTGTAGTCATGTTTATGTGCCCTGAAAACTGTCAATGTCTATCATCATTGACGTGCCCCAGATCCATTAGTTCACGCCCGTCCTCTGCGGCACGGTGTGAGGTTTGTCAGACCTAAATAGCGCTATCTAACTAATGACCCGCTCGCCATTGGCCCGGCGATTAAGTCGATATGAAAAGGAGGGACTTCGTGATAGAGTTTTGGTCTAGTACGAGTTATCTGTCCACAAGGACGAGGAATTGCACTCCTGAACCAATATTGTCCTACCCAAGGAGGACGAGGAACCCACGTTCCTTAACCCCAATTCCCGACCCCTGGGAATCCCATGCTTTGTAGAGGGTGTGAACTCACCTTGGTTTGCTCGGCAGATACACAGAAAGGTCAATCAAGCAATATTGTGGTCACTCACGTCCTATCATAGTTGTATCATACAAGTCAGGTTCAAACCACGTATTGCACGTATGTCCTACACGTATGCTAGCACATGGTACTCAAGTATCATTCATGGCAGCCCAACAACATTCACATTCAACAGTAATGCATGAGGCCCAAGAGCCCGGCCCAAACACCCAAACCCGTGATCATGCAAGTCCAATTCAGCGTATACATGTAGTTGGTCTCGAGTCGAGACTGTGCGGTCTCTAGTCGAGACTGTGCGGTCTCGAGTGGTGCTTATGTGTTCTCGAGTCGCAAACGTGAAGGTCTCGGGTCATGTCTCGAGTCGCAACCGGACTCGCAACCCCGTTCTCGAGTCATGATGTGTGTGTTGATGAAGTATGGTCTCGAGTCGAGACTATAGGTTCTCGACTCGCAACTAGTGTCGCAATCGGGGGTCTCGAGCTGTCATGTTTCCGGTCTCGAGTCGAGACTGAAGTTCTCGGCTGGGACATATGCTGATTTCCGACATGTACTTATCCAATGAGGTTTTAATTTCATGCAACCATTTTGTACTATCCACTAAACATGTTTTCTTGTCTAACAATTTACTAAATGGATCAAACATAGCAAATTTCAAATATTATCCAATCTTCATACCATATTCATCACATATTCATCTAGTTCATCTTTAGGGTTTTCATCCTTTGAACAAACAAGCTCATTAAACCGATTTATGTTAACATAATCTACCTAGTTTAATGCACCAATGATCCTTATCATTCACACATTCAACCGAGAACATAATGGCACCATATTCAAACATATCTCTACTTATTCATATGTCAAACTAGTATGATTCTTAACAACCCAATCTATTCTTACTAATCATGACTTTATCTAGAATTCAAATATCAACATCATAGATGAACAACAACAACAATCCTAGTACCGATTATTCAAGTGGGGTATGTTCATCATGCATAAGGCAAACATGTTATCAAATAACTTCATTATTCATTATCATCAACCAAAATATCACACATTATCATCTTCAACCGAAATACAACACATAGAAAGAATCACTAACCGGTTAGAGAAGTAGTGGTGAAAGATGAAGCTTTGTTTGGTGTGAACAAGCAAATTCGAGAACCCTTTCGTGGTCGGTTGGTTTGATCCGAGAATGAGAAGAGGGTTTGTGTTTTCTAGGTTTTTGTGAGAGAGTGTGAGAGTGTGTGTGCTAGAGGAGTATGTGTGTTGTTTGCCCAAAAATGACAAGTGTGGCTATCACTAAGGTTATATACTTGTTTCACATTGTGCACCCTAATGGGCTTTTCGGGTAGACTAAGGGGCGTGTGGCCCGATCCGGCCCACTGTTTCACTAGTTCACTCGAGACCACATGGTCTCGAGTCGGGTTCATGGTTCTCGGCTCATTTATGCATATATACACACTATACATACAAGCACAACACATAATACTCACATAGTCACATAAGGGGTTCACTTATCATTAACCACACAAGTTAACTAGTCACACGTTCATGTTACATCGGGATACAAGAAAGGTTCTAAATTTCGAGTTGTCACATCATCCCCAAGTTGAAAGAAATTTCGTCCCGAAATTTGGTAGGCACTCACTGAGGAAGCTAGTTAAGTTGTTTGGTTTTCCCGGTTTTCCTGGGGTGTCACATCCACCCCCCGTTGATCTGGAATTTCGTCCCGAAATTCCGTAGCTTCAGCCTCAGTAGTGGTTGTACTGTTTGCGAACAGTTGGGGATACTTTTGTTTCATCTGATCTTCGCGCTCCCAGGTGAACTCTGGGCCGCGACGTGAGTTCCAACGAACTCGAACGAGAGGTATTCTAGTGCTCTTGAGGACCTTAACATCCCGGTCCGTGATTTCGACTGGTTCCTCGACGAATCGTAACTGTTCGTCGATAGTGAGTTCCTTCAGAGGAACTACGTGGGTCTCATCTGACAGACACTTCTTCAGATTCGACACGTGAAAAACGTTGTGAACTGCACCGAGTTCTGTTGGTAAGTTCAGTCTGTAGGCCACCCTGCCTATTTTCTCAATGATTTCGAAAGGTCCAACGTATCGTGGGTTAAGTTTGCCGCGTTTACCAAAACGAACCACACCCCTCCAGGGTGAAACTTTGAGTAGTACCCGCTCCCCAACCTAGAGCTCAAGTGGTTTCCTGCCCTTATCGGCGTAGACTTTCTGACGGTCACGAGCTGCCGCCATGCGTTTTCGTATTTGAGCAATCTGTTCGGTTGTGTCTACCACATGTTCTGGACCAGTGATCTGACTATCTCCCACTTCTGCCCAGCAAAGAGGTGACCGGCATTTACGTCCGTACAATGCCTTAAACGGAGCAGCTTTAATGCTGGTGTGGTAGCTGTTATTGTACGAGAATTCCACCAGTGGCAGATGCTTCTCCCAGCGGTTGCCAAAATCGATTACACATGCACGAAGCATGTCTTCTAAGGTTTGAATAGTGCTCTCGGACTGCCCGTCCGTCTGAGGGTGATACGCTGTGCTCATGTCTAATCGTGAGCCAAAGGATTTGTGCATTGCTTGCCACAGTTCTGAAGTAAAACGTGCATCTCGATCTGAGATAATGGAAGTGGGCACCCCGTGCCTCGAAACAACTTCCTTGAGGTATATTTCCGCAAGAGTGGAGAACTTATCCGTCTCCTTGATAGCCAAGAAGTGTGCAGATTTTGTAAGTCGATCCACGATCACCCAAATAGTATCGTTTCCGCGCTGGGATCTAGGTAGGCCGGTAACAAAATCCATGGAAATTTGCTCCCATTTCCATTGTGGTATCTCCGGTTGTTGGAGTAGGCCTGAGGGTTTCTGGTATTCAGACTTGACTCTCGCGCAAGTCAAACACTTGCTGACGTAGGTCGCTATGTGGGCCTTCATGCTAGGCCACCAATATGTAGTTTTGATGTCGTGGTACATTTTATCCGAACCAAGGTGTACCGAGTAGCGAGACTTGTGTGCTTCGTCCATCACAAGCTCTCGTAGGTCGCCATAGAGTGGGACCTAAACGCGTCCCGTTACGTAGTAAGCGCCGTCTTCCTTCTGTTCTAAGCGTTTCCTTGATCCGCGCAGGGCTTCAGCCCTGACGTTTTCTGGTTTCAATGCTTCTATCTGAGCAGCTCGTATCTGGGAAGGAAGACTAGAATGTATCGTAAGTTGCAAAGCTCGTACGCGCTTAGGCGCAGTGTCCTTTCGACTGAGGGCGTCAGCCACAACATTGGCCTTGCCCGGGTGATACCTGATTGAGCACTCGTAGTCATTCAGCAGCTCGACCCATCGTCGTTGTCGCATATTCAGTTCCTTCTGCTTGAAGATATGTTCGAGGCTCCTGTGGTCGGTGTAGATGGCGCACTTAGTACCGTATAGGTAATGCCGCCATAACTTAAGTGCAAAAACAACAGCTCCCAGCTCTAAGTCGTGCGTAGTGTAGTTCTTTTCATGAACTTTGAGTTGGCGTGAGGCGTAGGCTATAACTTTATCTCGTTGCATCAATACACAACCAAGACCTTGAATTGATGCGTCGCAGTAGACCACGAAGTCGTCTGTGCCCTCTGGCAATGAAAGGATAGGTGCGCTACAAAGTCTATCCTTTAGGTGCTGAAATGCCAACTCCTGTGCATTTCCCCAGCGATAAACAACTCCCTTTTGCGTTAGTGAAGTGAGAGGCTGTGCGATCTTAGAAAAGTCTTTAATGAATCTCCGGTAGTAACCTGCCAAACCCAAGAATTGGCGAATTTCCTTCGGTGTACGAGGCGCAGGCCAGTTCTTAATCGAGTCTACCTTGGACGGATCAACATGGATCCCATCCCTATTCACCACATGGCCTAGGAAATGGACCTCATGAAGCCAGAAGTCGCATTTCGAGAACTTTGCGTAGAGCTGTTCAGTCCGAAGGAGTTCCAGAATAAGTCGTAGATGTTGCTCGTGTTCCTCCTGACTCTTAGAATAGATCAGGATGTCGTCGATGAAGACTATAACGAACTTGTCCAGGTACGGCTTGCACACTCGATTCATCAAGTCCATGAAAACCGCAGGTGCGTTTGTCAGCCCAAAAGGCATGACCAAAAACTTATAGTGCCCATAGCGAGTTCTAAAAGCTGTTTTGGAGACGTCCTCCTCTCGGACTCTCAGCTGGTGATAACCCGATCTCAAATCGATCTTCGAATAGTAGCTCGACCCTTGCAGCTGATCGAACAAATCGTCAATGCGTGGTAGAGGATAACGATTCTTTACCGTCACCTTGTTGAGTTCCCGGTAGTCGATGCACATTCTGAAGGTACCGTCTTTCTTCTTCACAAATAGCACTGGAGCTCCCCAGGGCGATGAGCTAGGACGAATGAAACCCTTATCCAAGTGTTCTTGTAGTTGCGTAGAGAGTTCTTCCAACTCTGATGGGGCTAAACGATAAGGTACACGAGCTATAGGCGCAGCTCCAGGAGCTAGTTCAATCTGAAACTCGACTTGGCGATGAGGCGGAAGGCCAGGTAATTCCTCAGGAAATACCTCAGGATAGTCGCGTACGACTGGAAAATCCTCTATCTTCTTCTCTTTCTCCGTGGTGTCAGTAATGAGGGCTAATATGGCAGTGTGGCCCTTTCGCAAACACTTCTGGGCCTTAAGAAGAGAAATGACGTTCTCAACAGCACTCCTCTTGTCGCCACGAATCATGAGAGGTTCACCACTAGAACCAGGAATACGAACAACCTTCTCGTTGCAAAGAATCTCTGCTCGATGCTGGGATAACCAATCCATCCCAATGACAACGTTGAAACTACCCAAGACGATAGGAATAAGGTCGATAGAGAAGGTCTGGTCAGCAAGAATAAGTTTACAACCCTTGACTACGTGTGTGGCCTCTAAACTCTTACCGTTTGCTAGCTCTACAGTGTGCTTGTTGTTCAAAGGTGTTGGAATACGCTTAAGCATTCGACTAACTTCTAGTGACATGTAGCTAGTATCGGCACCCGAGTCAAATAATACTGAAACATAAAAGTCGTCGAGAAGGAACTTACCCGCCACAACATTGGGGTCATTCCTTGCTTCACCTTGGCCGATCACGAACGCCCGCCCCCTGGCGCCATTGTTGTTGTTGTTCCCATTGTTACCATTCCCCTGATTGTTGTTATTGTTGTTGTTGTTCTGGTTCCTGTTCAGTTGGGGACAATCTCTCTTGAAGTGGCCTTCAGCTCCACACTGAAAGCATCCTTTGTTATCACCCTGCTGCTGCTGCTGTTGGCGCTGGTTCAGTTGAGCTGGCTGACGATTCTGATTGGCGGGGTATAAGCTCCTGCAATCCTTTGCAGCGTGACCTGGCTTGTTGCACCGATGACAGTTGCCCCTGGTGCATGGCCCACTGTGGTGCAGGCTGCAGCGATTGCATTTAGGGTGGTTCCCTTTGTATCCACCATGACTTTGACCACCAGATGATTGCTGACTAGGGCTCTTGTAGTCATCAGTCTTTCTCTGCTGAGACTGGGATTGAACAGAAGTCGACCCCTTACTTGAAGTTCCATCCCATTTCCGTTTGTTGTCACTAGAGGTACCAGAAGTAGTTGCAGCACCTATGCGTTTTGGTAACTTGTTCTGCTCCACCGCCTGATCCGTGAGACGGTGAGCCAACTGAACAGCTTGCCGGTAGGTGGCGAGGTTCACCGAAGTCACATGACTTTGGATTTCTGGCACTAAGCCCTGAAGAAATAGTTCGATGCGTTTGATGGGATGATCCACCATAGTAGGGCACAAAATTGCCAGTTCGTTCGACCTTTTCACATAAGCTTCAATTTCCGACCCCGTCATCTTGAGGTTGAAGAATTCCACCTCTAGTTTGTGAATCTCATCCCGACTGCAGTATTCTTCCTTGATCATTTCCTTAAAATTCTCCCATGGGGTGGCGTTGGCAGCAACCAACCCCAGCATTTGGACCTGTGCGTTCCACCATGTGAGGGCTAAACCCTCGAGGGTACCGGTAGCATACTTTACCCTGCACGCCTCAGGGCATTCACACATTTCGAACACAGATTCTAGTTTCTCAAACCAGTGGAGGAGTCCTACTGCTCCTTCAGTGCCGCTAAAAGTAGTTGGTCGGCAGTCCATAAAGGTTTTGAAAGTGCACACGGGTGGTTGAACATGTTGACCTATCGTGGGTGAAAGAAAAGACAGAGTTTAACACAAAGGTTGGTTCACGAGAGTAGGATCTAAAGATCCTAGAATGAGTTAGAACTGCAGGATATACCTCCTGCGTGTACAGCTGCAAGTGCTGTGGCAACTCGTTCGTTGATCAGAGCCGTCAACTGGGCTTGTGTCAGGTTAACGCGTCCAGACATGATCTTCATAACAAGAGGAACGTGTGTGAGAGGGGTTCGCGAAAATGTGATGACAGAAGTGAGCAAATACACACGTAATCAAGCAACAGTAGTTATACCAACCAAGCATACCATGAGCAATGTACTATGTAACTAACAAGTAGGCAATATATACATAGATCATATCACCTAAAATGTCGAGCCTTGCATGTGGAGTGAAGCGTCGTTGTGGACCGTAGAGCACTGTACAGGTTATAGTCTGATTTTAATAAAACTTTTCCCTTATTAAAACCAAGTTCACTATAACCAATGGCTCTGATACCAATCTGTCACACCCCCAAAATCCACCTGCGGAGTACTACCGCTTGGAGGCGTGACTGACCAGGATCCAGCCACCAATCATATTGAACAAGCATATAAGTAGTTATAAAATCCAACCAATACAATTGGTGTTCAAACAAAACATAGTTAAGTTGCAAGCGGAAGCATAAGTCTTAAATCAAAACATAAGTTTAATTGTTTCAAAGTTTAACATGGCACACAGCCGTCCATGTCCCACAACGACTCTCCTTCATGCAAGCTCCAGCTAAGTACCTATTGACCTGCAAAGCATGTAGTAACGGGTCAACAACAAGTTGAGTGAGTTCACGGTTGGGTGTTCGTTTTTAAGTTGTTTCGAAAACAGTTTCCTTTATCTGGCATCCTGCCATGGGGGTTACCCCATAGTTAAAAACGTGACTTGTTTATTCCCGGTTACTCTGGCAATCCAGCCGTGGGGGCTACCCCGTGTTAGTTATCTGGCATTTCGGCCGTGGGGGCTACCCCATGTATCTACTAGACTCGTTACCATATCGACTGCTGACTGTAGTCATGTTTATGTGCCCTGAAAACTGTCAATGTCTATCATCATTGACGTGCCCCAGATCCATTAGTTCACGCCCGTCCTCTGCGGCACGGTGTGAGGTTTGTCAGACCTAAATAGCGCTATCTAACTAATGACCCACTCGCCATTGGCCCGGCGATTAAGTCGATATGAAAAGGAGGGACTTCGTGATAGAGTTTTGGTCTAGTACGAGTTATCTGTCCACAAGGACGAGGAATTGCACTCCTGAACCAATATTGTCCTACCCAAGGAGGACGAGGAACCCACGTTCCTTAACCCCAATTCCCGACCCCTGGGAATCCCATGCTTTGTAGAGGGTGTGAACTCACCTTGGTTTGCTCGGCAGATACACAGAAAGGTCAATCAAGCAATATTGTGGTCACTCACGTCCTATCATAGTTGTATCATACAAGTCAGGTTCAAACCACGTATTGCACGTATGTCCTACACGTATGCTAGCACATGGTACTCAAGTATCATTCATGGCAGCCCAACAGCATTCACATTCAACAGTAATGCATGAGGCCCAAGAGCCCGGCCCAAACACCCAAACCGGTGATCATGCAAGTCCAATTCAGCGTATACATGTAGTTGGTCTCGAGTCGAGACTGTGCGGTCTCTAGTCGAGACTGTGCGGTCTCGAGTCGAGACTGTGCGGTCTCTAGTCGAGACTGTGCGGTCTCGAGTGGTGCTTATGTGTTCTCGAGTCGCAAACGTGAAGGTCTCGGGTCATGTCTCGAGTCGCAACCGGACTCGCAACCCCGTTCTCGAGTCATGATGTGTGTGTTGATGAAGTATGGTCTCGAGTCGAGACTATAGGTTCTCGACTCGCAACTAGTGTCGCAATCGGGGGTCTCGAGCTGTCATGTTTCCGGTCTCGAGTCGAGACTGAAGTTCTCGGCTGGGACATATGCTGATTTCCGACATGTACTTATCCAATGAGGTTTTAATTTCATGCAACCATTTTGTACTATCCACTAAACATGTTTTCTTGTCTAACAATTTACTAAATGGATCAAACATAGCAAATTTCAAATATTATCCAATCTTCATACCATATTCATCACATATTCATCTAGTTCATCTTTAGGGTTTTCATCCTTTGAACAAACAAGCTCATTAAACCGATTTATGTTAACATAATCTACCTAGTTTAATGCACCAATGATCCTTATCATTCACACATTCAACCGAGAACATAATGGCACCATATTCAAACATATCTCTACTTATTCATATGTCAAACTAGTATGATTCTTAACAACCCAATCTATTCTTACTAATCATGACTTTATCTAGAATTCAAATATCAACATCATAGATGAACAACAACAACAATCCTAGTACCGATTATTCAAGTGGGGTATGTTCATCATGCATAAGGCAAACATGTTATCAAATAACTTCATTATTCATTATCATCAACCAAAATATCACACATTATCATCTTCAACCGAAATACAACACATAGAAAGAATCACTAACCGGTTAGAGAAGTAGTGGTGAAAGATGAAGCTTTGTTTGGTGTGAACAAGCAAATTCGAGAACCCTTTCGTGGTCGGTTGGTTTGATCCGAGAATGAGAAGAGGGTTTATGTTTTCTAGGTTTTTGTGAGAGAGTGTGAGAGTGTGTGTGCTAGAGGAGTATGTGTGTTGTTTGCCCAAAAATGACAAGTGTGGCTATCACTAAGGTTATATACTTGTTTCACATTGTGCACCCTAATGGGCTTTTCGGGTAGACTAAGGGGCGTGTGGCCCGATCCGGCCCACTGTTTCACTAGTTCACTCGAGACCACATGGTCTCGAGTCGGGTTCATGGTTCTCGGCTCATTTATGCATATATACACACTATACATACAAGCACAACACATAATACTCACATAGTCACATAAGGGGTTCACTTATCATTAACCACACAAGTTAACTAGTCACACGTTCATGTTACATCGGGATACAAGAAAGGTTCTAAATTTCGAGTTGTCACAGTTCATAATACATGATCACCACTATAATCCATGCAAATAATTGTCCTTAACAACCCCCGAGTGAACGGGTGCTGAGTCCAAACTATAGTACTATCGTTGCTAAGGCAGGTAGACAGCATTCCATGTGTAAACATAACAAACAAGCATTCATTAAGTCACGTATAACATGCGGTAACGGTTAGCGTTAAAAGTATTGCGTAGTGTGTTCGATGTGATTTCATATAAGTAACGTATGTAACACCCAAAAGTGCGTAAAGCAAAAAGGGATCGAGTATACTCACAGCGGTTGATGGATTGAAGGGAGCGCTAGAGAGTAGGGTTAGCCTGAACAGATCGATAGCATAACGATAAGTGACGCGTAAAACGATGCAAGTGTTGATGGGTCGAGCAACTAGTCATTCGGATGGTAGTCCGTTCGGACAGCTGATCGTGCGAGTAACAGTCCGTTCGGACGGCTTGTCCGGTCGGATGGCCGTTCGAGTGGATTGTTTCTTCCTTTAGGAAGGATGTGTTTGTGTATGATGGCTTGTCTTTCGAAGTTTTCGTTATAGTATTTTGAAAACTTAGAAGTATCTCTACCTTTCAGGTCGGTCGATCGAACGATCGTTCGATCGGACAACAACCCGTTTGGCAAGGCACTTCAGTGAAAGCAAGTTCGCAGCAGGTTGTCACTCGATCGGACAGTTGTCCGTTCGGGTGGCATCCCTTGTGCATTGGACATATTGAAAATTGTTTAAGTGTGGAAGTTCAAATGTCTCATGATTCGAAGGACAGTTCGATCAGATGGTAGTCCGATCGGACAACAATTCGTTCAACACTCAGACTTCAAAAGTTAGTATAAATTGGTTAAGTGTGGGACCCAAGATGCAAGCCGTTCGGATAGCCCAGTCGTGCGGTTTGGTTGTCCGTTCGGATTGGCTGTCCGTTCGGATAATCAGTCCGATCGGACGGCACCCCGTCCTGGTCGTCATGTGCGTCTTACACTTGGTTGTTTTTTATTGTTTTGTCATTTTTATCGAGGCGTTTTGATAACGTGCTAACCAACAGAACCTCATCCTTAGCTTTAGTGACCCAACTGAACAGGAATCACCCGAGCCCAGTCAGTCCACCGGTTCAAGACAATTGTTCTCGGTTAACCCGGAATCGGTAGCCTCGTAGATAGAATCCAGATCTTGAACCAACACAACCACAAGAATGAGTAGTAAGTCGGCACAAGTTCCGATTCTATCGGTTTTGAGTGCATTGAGTGTAAAAGAGTTGAAAGAAAGTTGGAAAACCAACTTTCAATCCTTTTCTTTGTGAATTTGTTTAGATCTATGAAAGATCTTTGTTTGTTTATGTGGAAATCGGTTAGATCCAAGTTGTTCTTGATGGATTGAGGCTAAAACATGAAGTTCTTCAAGAACACATGATGACGTCATCCTAGAACACCTTGAATCTTGATGATTTCACGATTAAAAGTGAAGATTCAAAAGATAGAAAGGTGTAGGAGTGCGTGTAGATTAAAGAAGTACAAGATTTAGGACGAGATCTTACCGGAATTGAGAGAAATATGAAGAAAAGTGAGGAGAATGTGCTGGTCGGACAGAGAGTTTCCAAAAGTAGAAAGAATGAAAGTGACAGGAGGTATTTATAGAGTTCCCGAAGTGGAAAGGGCTAGTCGTTCGGCCAGGCAGCTCGATCGGACAGCCTGTCCGATCGGACGGCAGTCCGAGCGGACGGCTGGTCGATCGGCTGGTTGCCTGATCGATCGGTCGCCTGGTTCGAGTGTTCGGCGCGACGAGTTTTGCTGTTTCGATTTTCGATTGTGAGCTTTGCGATGCGATAAAGTTTCCTAGTCAAATTACTTTTAATCCTAACTACTCATATCTCGCACTGTCTTTTCTCCACCAATTATCATACTATATCATCATACAAGCATACTTATTTCGTATTCGTTTAGCGTTTGCGATTCGATTGCGATTGAGTTCGATTGCGATTCGATTGATTGCCACACATAACATAAATAAGCATGCACAAGTAACACATAAGGCACACACACACGTATAACAATAACCAAAATGCGTAATTCGAGTTGCGAGTGCGATGTTGATTAGATTAGTTCGATTAGCGTTTAGTTGACTTTATCGCATTGTTACTTCCTGTTGTTCACAGTCGTAAAGCGGTTCATAGCGATAAGTATACATTGATTACTGCGATCCTTAACAATTACTCCACATAATACAACTAAAGTGAGAAATAAAATAGACTAACTACAAGTCGAAGAAGTCAAAACAGGAATTGAGCAAGGAGAGACAGATCACAATTAGCAATCTTTTCTTCCTTCGACTTCAATCTTGACTTTGACTTTAACTTCTGAAACACGGGGTGTTACAGTATGTTCCTAACATCTAGATTAGTTCGTTTAATGCTTTACATGAAGAATAACAAGGTATCTCCCTATGTACCAGATCTGAATCACCTAGATATTAGTAAATTTTAAACTGTAATGTAGAAACTGCTATTCTTGAGATTGATTGATTACTTGTTCGTCTGTTGCTTTGAATTTAGAATCTGTTAATGTTTGATTCAGTTCTGATCGAAGATGATGATGGTTGAAGGTGATGGGTTAGAAGATGATGATGATTGAAACCCTTTAAAAACCCTTTTCGGGAATCAGTTTTTCTTTGGCATATGTATCAAGAAAAAGGTGAAATTTGAGGGGAAATTGGATTGTTACAAAGTGGGATTGAAGAGGGTTTTGGGGAAGAATATGAGAGAGAAGGGGTTTTGATCAATATGTCGTTGGATACTTGTTGTGCTATGTGTAGTGTTGATCACGTTTTGTTTTCATCCCAAAATTATCTGCAGACGTGGGTTAAAAAGAAATCAGGAAGAAGGAGAAGTGATAAATTACCATTATACCCATCATGTGCACGTCATGTGTCTAATAATTAACCATAGTTTGGGGTTGAGTTAGACTCAGGAGCCAAAATAGTTAGTTATAGAGACCATGGGGGCACATATGTTTAAAAATCTTATTTTGGGCTAATATAGTAAAACTGATATAATCGCAGGGGCCAAAAACGTAATTTACTCTTGTTTATATTATACAACCTCGTGTGATACACGAGTCTCTATAACCTCGTAAATAAATATATAAATTTATTTACATAACTAAAATATAAAACTTAGAATTTCAGTAAGTTTTATGTCTATAAAAAGTTATAAACTGTTAAAATAACATGTAATATTTGTTATTTTACAGTTTAAATGTTTTATATAATTTTGTTTTTTTTACTTATACAATTTGTTCTTTTTTGTGTGAGGTTGGGCTTACTTTATCGCTGTTATGGGCTGTTTCGAGCTATGGGCCTGGAGCTGCTTAAAGAGTTCGCTGCTATGTGCCTGGTGCTGGAAAAGGGTTTGATGATTGCTGCCTTTTTACACTGACCCTGCTCTTGTTATTTAATCGCTATTGTCCAGAAGTTTCCAACACCTTTTTACTTTCCTCTTACACACAATATTGTCCTCTCGCTCATATGTCAGATTCGTGAGTTAGGGTTGTTTATCTTTCTGTAAAGATCATCTCGTTGGTGATCTTGTTCCTTGAGTACGTCAGTCAATTTATGATAACTGATTAGTTATACAGTTCTTATCGGTGTAAAACTTTCATTATACAGTTGATTTTTCCCTTTGATCTTAGAGTTCTGACATAAACTTATCACTTTACAAGTGTATATACACACAGATACATACAAGTTTATATACAAAGAATTTATAAATTCTTAAACTCTATTAAAATTGAAACATAATCATAGGTCAAATTATGCCAGTTTAAGTTTAACTTTTGGGCCTTTTTTGATATGTTTTCTTTTATAAAGCTGGTTTATGTAAGAGCATGCCAGTGTTTGGATCCGTAACTTATTAAAATCAGTTATATCATTACCCATTTTTTTTCATACGAGGTGCGCTAAGTATATCTGAGAGTTCGTTTAACTTATGTCTAGTTTTTTTATATACAATAAAAAATGAATAGTATAACATAAAGATTATCTTACAAATTAAATATATCTTGAGGGTCACAAAGAAAAAAGGAAAAGAAACATAAAAGTGTAGATTCATGTACAGATCATATGGGATTGTTTAGTACGAAATAAATGAAGCGAGACAGGTGTCGAGTTGGTTTGGTTAAAATATGTTAATTGAGCATACAACCGAATTAACTGAACCGTAACCGAAATAACCGAAAAAACCGAACCGAAATAACCGATAACCGAAATAACCGAAGGGTTGGTTATTTATATTTTTAATAACCGATTTTTGCGGTTCGGTTATGGTTATTCTTATTTTCATAACCGCAAATAACCGAACCAAACCGAATATTTTAAACATAGCGAAATCCGTAGCACCATAGGTCCTTAAGTTTGTATTTAAATGCTTAACCATGGCCTAATCTATATGTATCTTTGGTGAAGTATTTGAATGTTTTAACTTTTAACCATGACCCAACCTTATTGGTCCATTACATTTTACACTAACCATGACCCACACATTTAAAGTCCAACATTAGAAACAATGAAAATAACCGACCTATAACCGAACCGAAACCGCAATAACCGATTAACCGAAACCGCATTAACCGAAACCGAACGGTTATAATTTTTTGATAACCGCAATGTGTGGTTATGGTTTCAGTTATAGGTAATAACCGAACCGAACCGCACCATGCTCACCCGTATTAAACCCACCCAAGCCAAGGATGTCTTTGGAGACAACACGCATCCCCCCTTCCTACCAAACAAAAAGTACCCAACTCTACTTTTTTTTCTTCAACGTGTCACTCCCTCATAAATATCCAGATCGATTTAAAAACAACAATATCTTTCCACTTTATTTGGGGTCTTCTATAACCCAAAAAATCATTTATATATTTTTTTTTTTTCTAAAGGTGTGAATTATTCACGAATATTTGGAGGTCTAGCATACATTGTCTTAACTAGGTTCGCGCTAGAGAGCCTCCTCGCACAACAGATCCCCTATTTAAGCCCCTCAATAAGAAACCCCTATCACCCAGACTCGAACTTGAGACCTGAAGGGGAAAATTCACCCGGACCCACCATAGGTGGAACTTAAATACCCGTAGCCACCACTAGAGCACTAGTGATGGTTAAATTATATGCTATATAATTTGCAACATTTGGTTGCATGAAAGCTTGTACATCAAGCTAGACATTTTGTTGCATTAAAGCTTGTACATCAAGCTTTGTAGATGTATTATGCATCTTATGGTTGTACCCAATGTGGGTTTACAACTTTGAGCCACAAGAAAGTACAAGTGATTATTGCGTAGGGTGTCCCATGATATTGCGTGAGTCTGTAGCAAGCATAAGACCATTTGTAGTGAGGCTTGAACTTCAAGCTCCTCCCATGTGGCTCCTAGTATAGATATAATTTGTAACACTTGTATGCATTAAACTATTGTAAATCATCTTTTATAATTTAACCTCGCAACTTTTTCACTTTCAACTTTGGTCCTCTATACTTTTCACTTTTTGCAAAATTTTTAGCTTTACGTTCCGTTCTAAATTTTGCGAGTTAACACGACACAACGTGTATATGTGGTTAAACATTTTTATGTTGTCTATTTTTTCCCGTTTGACAGGTTTATCGTAACGCGCGAGTCCTAGATCGATTTAGTTATTCTTTTATATGTTTTACGTTTAGGTTTAGTTTCTTCGCATTAACACGCCGCAACTTTAGTGTTGGTGGTCGTTGGCAGTAGTGTGAGATTGGTGTTCGCCCCCCGTCGCAACGTGGGGATGCTTAATCCTAGTTACCATATAATACGTAACTATTTAAAAAAAAAAAAGAATTTCAGTTTTAATCCAAGTCGTAGTCCAAAATATACATAATGATAAAGGATAAACTTGTTCGATTGTCAAAGTCTAAAGATCAATAATTGGTAAAGAGATTATTTTACATAGATGGATGTAAATGTAAATACTCCCAGATCATTCGTTTTGTAATTTTGTATAGAGCCTGTGGATGGATAGATGATTGCATTTCTTATATTAATCCAAAAAACCACCGACATGTATATCAAATATATTAGCTCAGTTTATTTTAATACTTTATCATAGTTAGTAATAACGTTGTAATTATCCTAATATTCTAATTATATGCTTCTAAATTGTTTTTTATGACTGACAACGTTTACTTTTCCTCAATTACAACAATAATTTTAAAATTTTCATGCATAGTGTAAATGGCACCATTTTTAGTTAAAAATTGGGGTATTGGATTTTAATAATCCCAAGTTTCACTAATTGGCCGGTAATAATCCCAACTTCAAAAATTGCCTACAACAGTTCCAACTTGTAAGATTTTGGCCACCAATGATCCTTGTCTAACTGGGTTATAACCCAGTTATTTTTTTGAAGTTTTTAGCGGCGGAGAAGGTCACTAGAGGTTGGAGATGACAAGTGGTGGTCTCCTTTGGTGGTTTCAGGGGTAAAGAAGGTCGTCGGAATAAGTTGTAGGTCACCGGAGTTGCGTAGATGGTGGAAATTTTAAACTTTTGAGAAGCGGGGATGATTACAGGAGGTCGGAGATGATTGGTGGTGGTCTCGTTTGGTGGTTTCAAGGGTAAAACGGGTCGCCGGAATAAGTTGCAGGTCACCAGCCCAACAAGGTTATAACCCAGTTAGTCAAGGATCATTGGTGGCCAAAATCTTACAAGTTGGGACTGTTGTAGGCAATTTTTGAACTTAGGATTATTACCGGCCAATTAGTGAAACTTGAGATTATTAAAATCCAATACCCCTTAAAAATTAACCTCATTTCATGCAAAAGAATACTTACCATTTGATGGTTCATTGACCTCTAGTCATCTCCAAGAATATTTTTTGAGACAGGCATAGGTGGCGATGGTGTGCGGGAAGGATTTCCGCACAAGGTCTTCTTTTCGTTAACCCGAAAAAATGGGATAGATCTACGAGAAATCTTATTAAGTTAGATATGGCACGCGATTTCAAAAAAAAAACCCGATATATATATGTTATTTTTTTAAATAGTAAACAAACACATACCAATTTCAATATAAGCCCATTTACAAATAATTTTTATGGTTTAGAATTTAACCGACTTGGCATTAGGTTTATTGAGCTCAATACTAATATGATTTTTTTAAAATACTAATAAAACATTATGGAATGACACATTTTTTCGAAGTACGTGAATTCTCAAAGACGCCTCTAGAGACAGGACCTCACTATCTGCCCTCATTCTTTAACCGTATGGTGAAAATGAAGAAGTTTATTGACTTTGTTTTGTAAACTTTCAGATTTTAACTCTGCGAGTAAACTTACTTATCATTTTTCCTCGTGTTGGCGCAAATCTTGTAGAGTATATTTATCCTCAAAAGTCTTAAGAATTATCGTTAAAGAATGTTGGCCCAGATCTACCATACAACATTTTATAAAGAAAATAGCTACAAGTAATTCAATATTGATACGGAATATTTATTTTCATATAGTTCATTTTCTTCCATAAGTTTTTAATACAGTTTTACTAAAACATTATCATAAATTGAATAGCGTTAGAGTTACATAATTTGTAGTTGAGCTCATGAGCATGCACTTCTAAGTCTCTCAAATTCAATAGGGATTTTTATATCTTTCAATTTTTTTAGCTGTAAAAACTTTTGCTTTGTTTTCTTTTTTTTTCGTTTAAAAAAAAAGAAATCTTTAAAACCGACCTGATGACTGTCATCCTTGTTTATGAATATGATTTATAGCTTCTGACTCGAAGTGGCTTCGAGTTTGTACTAAAAGCATACCAGTTCCGCTATGGATTTCATCGAACACCTTGTAGACGGACACTAGACACACTTCAAACACTCACTGGAATTGTACATACTGGACTTCATGATTTATACAATTTTAAAGACGATTGAAACAAAATTAAGCTACGTAATTCCAAGCAAAATATTATCTGATTCAATTATGCTTGAGTTTATGAATGTGTAAAGTAGTTTACCGTACAAGAGAGAGAGAGAGAGAAAAAAGAAGTGAAGAAAGTGTGAAGTTTGATGAGGAAATTGATCTGATTGAATGAAACATACCGTCATGGTTCCACCAGAAACCACTCACTTAATCTTCGAAAGTCTACAAGAAAACGGAACAATAGGGGCGACACCTTTAGCTGCGACACCCCCTTTAGTGGCGACTAACACTATGTTCCCGAGTCTCATTTAACAGGGGGAGGGGAGGTAAAATTTTCTCTCATAATCTCTCCAATTTGGGAGGATTTGGTCATATTTTCTTCCCTTTTCCCTCATTTTCCCTCCCCTTCCCCTGTTAAATGAAACTCGAGAACATGGTTTTTTATATTTTCATCTCTTTTCCTTCCCCTCCGGTGTTAAATGAGACTCGGGGAAACAGAGTGTAAAAGATGAATCCGCTTCCAACCCCTTTGAATTAACCTTGACGGTTGATTAGAGTTTTCATCCAATGGATGGGGAAATTTTATCACAGGCGGGCCTTTTCCCTCCATCTATTTTCACCCATTACCCTACTGCAACATCTCCCCAAAATCACCACCCCACACAAGACCATCTCCAAAATCACCATCACACCCACCAAACGGGCACCAGACGCACCCCACCTTCAACCTCCGTCATCCACCGCTCCGAAACCACCAGCAGCAGCCGTCATCACCAACAACCCACCAACATCCAAAATCGGTATGTACATTCGTAAGTTCTTTGTAATTTCAGTAGATTTGTGACATTGTTTAGTTTAACACACATACATTCTAGTCGATTGGGCGAGTCTTATGTCCATTTGAGGTTTTGATTCCATGATGTTTGAGTTTTTTTAGTAAAAGACATATGTTGTTAGGGTTTCGGGTCTAGGTCCAGGTGTGGGTTGGGCTTGGCTGTTCAGGTTGTTACAGGTTGCGGGTTGGTTTTCAGATTGTTGCAGATCCGTGTGCGGGTTGGACTTGGGTTTTCAGGTTTTGTTGTGGGTCAGGGTGCTGGTTGGGCTTGGTTTTTGAGGTTGTTGCGGGTCTTGGTGCGGGTTGGGCTTCGGTTTTCAGATTGTTGCAGGTCTGGGTGCGGGTTGGGCTGTAATGTAATTGTATGTTGTGTTTGGAGTTGTATGTTTTTTTGGGTGGTTCGGGTTTGTTAGTTTGGATGGTTCGGACATGTCGTTACTACTATAGAAAAAGTTCCATGTTTTTACTCAAAAGCGACCCGACTAAAGTATTACGAACCGATCATTTGATAAATCTTTTTTGTAGGAACACTTTCACTACTGTTGGGAAGTTTAGAGGAGAATTAGAATTTTTACAAAAAAGTATTAGGACTGGTCACTTTAGGTTGTATTTGAAGGGTTCTAAGAATTCTATGTATATTGATTATCCGTTGCTATTTGTAGGGTGGCGATCTGTTAGATTAGTTGGGAATGGAACATCATTAAACCTGCAGTCCACGCCATTGTTTTGATCAGCATCCAAAGCAATTTGTCACTAGGTTCATATGTATTTTTGTAATATCGGTTTAGAGGTGGAATTATGACGTATTTACCTTGAATGAGTCGATTTGGGTTTATGTGCCAATTTGCCATCTCTAATGGGTCAAGTGTGTGCAATAAAATTATTTTGAAGGAGGCAAGTTGAATGGATCGCCAGTTGTCCAAAGTTTTTTAAAAAGTTTTACTCTTTACAGTTTATTTGTTTGAAAATGCATCTGAATTAGACTTTTGAGTGGAGTTTGGTTATCATCGTCTTGTAATTGCAGAGGCTGCACTGGTGAGGCTCAAGATGGTGACAGCGGACCTTTAGTGTCATGGTGGTGGACAGAAGCATTTGTAAGTTTGCATGGTATCAAAATCAAATAAAAACCAAGAAATGAACAAGAAATCCACATGGATATTAAGTCATACCATGATATCAATATTACTCCTTCTCTACAATTTAATATATCATTAATGAATCATCAAGTTTCCACCACTTTATGCGAAAACCAATGATGTCATGTAAATCTTCTATTCTGATATCCAGTTGGCATAGGACACCACTTAAAGGCTGCTACTAAACTGTAAAACTTGAGATTCAAGCCATGAACTCAATTGTAGGCATTAAACAAATCGAGCGAGAAGAGAAGTTATCCATAGATGCATACCTAAACAATAATACGCTGCCAAATGGAATTAAATACTTTAAATAGTCTGATTCTAATTACTAACTGTCGATGGTCAGTTCGCTTTCAGGTTCAAATCCTCGACTGCATTTTCTAACTGTTTGCATTAGATCACGCGATTCTTAAACGCTCGATTCATATCCTCTCGGAGCTCGAGAAGAACGGTATGATTGATGAATCTAAGTTTGTTTTTCTTTAATTTTACAGTTCTCCTTTGTTAAGCCTTGATTTTCGTAGTGTTAGTTGTTGATTTTTGTTGAACAACACTTACAGTTTGTCGCACGTTGAGGATGTAAGATGGAATTCTATGTCTGCTGCTTTAAGTACTATGTAGGACTTTGTTCAACTTACAGGTAATTACACAATAAAACACATAAGGGTCATTTTTATTGCATCTATTAAAAGACATCACTTTCAGCGGATTACATGGGAAGAGTTGAGGATGTTAACGACGTTGAGACCGAAGGTAACAACAGCCTTATGTGAATGAAGCTGCAAGGTACAAGGTAAAAAATTTTACTAGTTTGGTATACATGTACATATAGTCAACCATTTAACATCAACTAATAGATTCAGTATGCCCTTTCCATTGAAAAAAATACAAACTTTTCTTCTTTGCCGATGTCCTATAGGTTGTTGCTATGGTATTTGTAACCCAATTCTTGGGCTAGAACTTTGTTTTTTTTTTTCTTTTTTTTAATGAGGTATGAATAGTAGGTTGGGTAAATTAGAAGCCGTAGGAAATAAATATGAGTAATAATTCATTAACCTACTATCAGGTTTGCTAAAGATTGCATGTTGAAAGTTATGTGAAAGACTCAAGTTCAGTCTATTCTATTTACTTTTTAATTCGCTGGCTATTGGTTATGTTCCGAACTTCTAAGTGTTTAAACGGTATTGAAAAGTTATAATCTTGATAGCTAAGCTTTTTAAATAAGATAACCAAATTCTTAAGATATACTTTTTTGGGTGTTTATATTCACCAAAGCTTCAACTACTGCTGAAAATAGAATTTATCATAAAAATGACTTGCTAATAATTATTAAATGAAACAAACAATGAGAATTGTAAATACCATACGGTGAATTCCAAAGGTGATTAAAATAAAGTTGAAGTGTTCATTCAGTCTGGCCATTCATAAAATATTATCCTCAAATCTAAATTATTAATTTAATATATTTTTAAAACAAATACCTCTCTTTCCTACTTATCTTATATTAAATATATAAATAATAAATTAATATTAAATGTTATCCTAATTTATTAAAAATATATTTTTTTATTATTTGATATATAAAATTATATTTATTCAACTCGTGTAAAATGCGGGGTTTTTAAAAATATTTTTTTTTATTATTTACTATACAAAGTTAGATTTATATAACTTGTGTAATACACGAAGTTTTTAAAAATATAAAATTAGATTTATTCAACACGTGTAATACACAGGGTTTTTTAAGGATATAATTTTTTAATTGTTTGGTTGATTTTTCAACCCGACCATGCATGGGTTTTTTAAAGATACGACGTTTTTAGTATTTTAATATACAAAATTACATATATTTAATCTGTGTAATACACATGGTTTTTAAAAATATAACTCTTTTTTAGATATATTCAACACATGTCATATACAGGGTTTTTAAAAATGTAATTTTTTATTATTCGGTAGATTTATTCAACCCGATTATACACGGGTTTTTTAAAGATACGACGTTTTTAGTATTTCATATAGAAAATTACATTTATTTAATTTGTGTAATACACATGGTTTTTAAAGATATAACTTTTTTTAGTATTTGATATATAAAATTATATTTATTTAACCCGTACAATATACGTGGTTCATAAAGATATAACTTTTTTTTATTATTTAATACATAAAATTACATTTATTCAACCCGTGTAATACACGGGGTTCTAACCTAGTAAACTAAGAGGAGGCGGGGTGGTGCGTGATGCAAATTCCTACCGCCACCAAGATTTTCAACGAATGATGGAATGTTGGCGTGATAAAATCAACGAGTGATGGGGGGTGTGAGTGATAAATGGATGTGAGGGGGTGTAGGGGTTTATTGTTGGGTGTTGAGATTGATGACCGCCGCCACTAAAAAAAGGTTGTGAGTGATGAAATAATGGTTGATGACATGGCGGAACTTGATTGGATATTGTGAGTGATGGAATTTGTACCACCCCCAGTCCCCTAAGACTATGCGGCATGGGGCGGGGGTTGGGGCGTCGGTTGGAGAGAAACACCCAAGTCACCACCTCGGGTGGGCTTGGGTTTGGGCGTGGCCTCTTGGGCGGGAGTTTAAGGCCGGACGTGGGGCATGCTAGCGATCCTATGTGGCCAGCTCTTATTGGCTTGTTGGCTAGGGCATAGCGGGCCATGTTAGCGATCCTATGCGGCCTAGCCACGCCCCGCCATACCCCACGGACACGTCACTCACCAACGGGGGAGCTCGAATTCCACGTGTCAACCCATGACCCAAATCCACGCCCCATTATACCCCATGGTCTAATAAAGCTAAACATGGGGATAAGAGAAACGTGCTTAACTAATCTATAATGCATGCATGATTTTAGGAACTAAGTGTAGACTTCTTCACACCAACGGGTAGACGCATCGGGTTTCACGGAGGATCCATATCAGAGGCATCGAAGAAAAATTTGATTTCTTTTTTGTCACTGACTTGAAATAAAGAAATACCTTATACAAATTCGGTTACCTTGATTTAAAAAGATGATTGGTTTTTTATAGTAATAGTCATCATTTCCTTTGTTTTACTCGTCTTCTTAATCTTCCTTCCTCTATGAACTTCATTGTTTCTTTCTTCTATTCGAACTCACTTCCCATATCCCTAACACATAACTCACTTCCCAGTTCCCACACAACTCACAACCATGCCGTCTAACCGTCACTAGGGCTGTAAACGAACCGAACGAACACGAACAAGGCTATGTTCATGTTCGTTCATTAAGGAAACTAACATGTTCGCGAACTGTTCACGAACGCATACCGAACATAAGTTTATGTTCGTGTTCGTTCGTTAAGGAAATTCAGTTGTTCACGAACAGTTCGTGAACACTGGTCTCGAACACAAACGAATGCAAGCAAATAAAAACAAACGCAAACGAACATTTAACTTGAAAAAAAACATCGTTATCCTTAAACATTGAATATAAGTAGTTAAATACAACCATTAAATGATAAATTAACACACAAGAAGTCTACTAGACCACCAAACGATGAATTAAGTTTAACTAATTTAGACATAATTACCCCAAAAAATGTCTTAGAATGTCCAAATTTTAGCTACTTAGAAAAAATAGGGTTTCAAGTTTTCAATATGTTTAGATAAAAGGTTTATTATTTATTATTTTTTTGATATAAAAGGTTTCTACTGCTGCGGTTCATGTCGCTGTTAGTGAGGCCTCATCTTCTGCCCTGAGTGAGGCGTCCTCTTCAGGCGGTAGTGAAGCATCCTCTTCTGATCACTCGGATGTGAGGGTTGTGATCAAGAGGACTGATCCCACAATTCGGGAAGATATATTGATATCGTTGTCAAGTATAGCTATTCATCGACAGATGGACGTTAATGACGCAGATGGTTTTCATAAGCTCTTTCAAGAATATTTGAGTTTGAACCATCCTGAGCACCATGGATTTCTTTACGGAATTTTCATTGACTTCCTCGAACAGGTATACTTGAAACCAGTTAAATTTTTAGGGTTCTTACATTAAATTTTTGTTGATCATAGCATTAAATAATTAGGGTTCTTACATTAAATTTTTTAAGGTTGTTAGGATGTGAAACTCATTTGGCCCTTGTAAAATTTTTAAATAGGGATATAGTTTTAATGGCATATTTATCCCTATTTCACAATCTAATGGCATATTTACCCCTATTTCACAACCAAACTGAGTTTAACGATTACCGTCTGTATCTCAAAAAAAAAAAAAATCCAATGAAGGCATGTTTGGCAAATTATTCAACAACAAAATTTTATTGAAGCGTTGACAAGAAAATCATAATCCCAAACAATCATCACTTGAGTCGGCGCTATCGTTCATGTACATGATTATGTGTTTGGAGCTTATATTGTAGTCATTAGTTTGTTTTTTTTTCTTGAGTGTTCATAGTTTTTTATTAAGGTAATGATTCGCTTATCATAACTTTGAAATCTTGTCTTTAAGTTAATGATAGCAGAGGTGGTCTCCAAATTACGAACGAAGAACAATTGTAAAACTAAAATTGAAAGTAAATATAAGAGAATAATTTTTGCAACTTCTTCATTTCATTCCATAAACTAACTGGCCTTATATAGGCTTACAACCATAAAGGGAAACGTGCACATGCATACATACGAGATATTAACTAAAATAGAGATAAATGGAAATCATGGGATAATAACATCCATACTACGTGGGTAAATGGAAACGTGCAGGATATGAACGTAGGTACTGGGTTGGTTAGTCCGTATCACAAACACTACAGTTCACATCGCATTCAACTCTTGTCGTGCAGCGACCCTCCTGCATACTATCCACACATCCCCCCCCACCCCGTGATACAAAATGCCGAGTCCAGCCAAAGTTTGGTAGACTACCGAGAAATCAAACCATATACTCCTTTGCCTTTTCAGGTGATGACGTCCTACGGGGGTGGAATCATCTATCATCATTTCCACTGCATGCTTGATCATAGGTAGGAATATGGATATGGTAATGTACATGCTAACCATGGATGCCAGGGCGTATATCCTTCGCCCTAGATTCACCTGCATTGCGAAGCATATTGAAGCCATAGCACTGAAGAAACAAGCAGTGGCTGCCTCCGATAAATGCTCGAACTCGTAAGGGGAGGTATACGAGAAAATAGCTTTCCCAGCACGGTGTAGCAATTCCGAGTTGGAGCTTTCGGTGGTTTCTTGATATGAACCTCCTGGAGGTACTACTCGGAACGTCATAGCTGTGGCTACGACAGTTATTGAGTAGCCTACAAAGTTTTTGATGATGTTGAAATCATTGATTTCAACATACAATGTTTGGAATATGATCCTAAATACCAAGTATGAGCACAAGTTGTTCCCGTCATCCAAATGGTTTTTGATTCTAGTTAACCAAGGGTGACGGTTAGACGACATGGTTGTGTGGGAAGTGAGTTATGTGTTAGGGATATGGGAAGTGAGTTCGGATAGAAGAAAGAAACAATGAAGTTCATGGAGGAAGGAAGATTAAGAAGACGAGTAAAACAAAGGAAATGATGACTATTACTATAAAAAGCCAATCATCTTTTTAAATCAAGGTAACCGAATTTGTATAAGGTATTTCTTTATTTCAAGTCAGTGACAAAAAGAAATCAAATTTTTCTTCGATGCCTCTGATATGGATCCTTCGTGAAACCCGATGCGTCTACTCGTTGGTGTGAAGAAGTCTACACTTAGTTCCTAAAATCATGCATGCATTATAGATTAGTTAATCATGTTTCCCTTATCCCCATGTTTAGCTTTATTAGACCATGGGGTATAGTGGGGCGTGGACTTGTGGCATGGGTTGACACGTGGAATTCGAGCCCCCCACGCTGGTGAGTGACGTGTCCGTGGGGTATGGCGGGGCGTGGTTAGGCTGGCGTGGCTTTGCCAGGTGTATTAAAATAAAAAAAATAACCATGGCCCGCTATGCCCAAGCCAATAAGAGCTGGCCACATAGGATCGCTAGCATGCCCCACGTCCGGCCTTAAACTCCCGCCCAAGAGGCCACGCCCAAACCCAAGCCCACCCGGGGTGGGGACTTGGGTGTTTCTCTCCAACTGACGCCCCAACCCCCGCCCCATGCCGCATAGTCTTAGGGGACTGGGGTGGTACAAATTCCATCACTCACAATATCCAATCAAGTTACGCCATGTCATCAACCATTATTTCATCACTCACAACCTTTTTTTAGTGGCGGCGGTCATCAATCTCAACACCCAACAATAAACCCCCTCACATCCATTTATCACTCACACCCCCCATCACTCGTTGATTTTATCACGCCAACATTCCATCATTCATTGAAAATCTTGGTGGCGGTGGGAATTTGCATCACGCACCACCCCGCCTCCTCTTAGTTTACTAGGTTAGAACCCCGTGTATTACACGGGTTGAATAAATGTAATTTTATATATTAAATAATAAAAAAAGTTATATCTTTATGAACCACGTATATTGTACGGGTTAAATAAATATAATTTTATATATCAAATACTAAAAAAGGTTATATCTTTAAAAACCATGTGTATTACATGTTTTAGGGTTAGGGTTTATGGCTTAGGTTTAGGTTTTTTTTTTTGGGTAAATGGCCATCGCCCGGTAAACACTATATAAAAAACAAAACAAATTACATCTTTAAGGGGGGCATTCCCCCCTCTTCGTCACCTGAAACATGCTCCGGGGACCAAAAATACGAAACCATTAAACCCACACTAGGAATACACAATACCCTAGCTTTACAATGAATAACAATATGGACACTATATCTAGAATAAACACTTGGCGGCCAATACATGAGGGGCGGCCCACAAAAATTTGCATCTCTACACAGCCAATGATGTCCGAATGCTTCACCAATCAGCCCATAAGTCCATATGATGTAGGTAGCAGCAGATTCACTATACGGCCCATACAGCGCCCAGTACATCCAAAACAGTGCTATCAAATCCAGCATATTAAGGGGGAGCAGGTGTATAGATGGGCCTGTTTGCTGGGCCACAAACCATAACAACACATTGGGTCCCGACGCCCAACTAAAGCAACACTCGGTCTTGTAAATAATCCCGGATTAATTCCAGACCAAACCCGGAGGATGAAGTGCGGCTCCCGGTAAACCAAAACAGCGACAGAGCTGAAAAAACAAACCCGGGCCTTCATAGAAAACCCATAGCTGCAGCTGGAACACAGACTCAGACCACAAGTGCGGATGCCAAACACAAACCGGAGCAGAATAAAACCAGGAGTCACCTGATGCCACCAGCACACTACTGTACCATACTTAGACGCCGAAAACAGAAAAGGATCCCGCATCAACAAACAATACCTTATCGTAATCAGCAGCTCAAGCAAACCAAACACAGGAGCTGGCATCAAACCCGAACTTTGGTAGTAAACCCGGAGCTGGTGCTGGACCTCATACCCAGGCCATAAATTCGGATGCCCAGATAATTCCAACTCAGAGGAAGCACAACAGCCAATCTTGGGGCTCGACAGCTGGAACAAGCTGGTCACAGACCCGAAACACAAATCCAGCGGCATTTCATCCCCACTTATAATCTGCAGCAGCCATTCCAGCAACCGGATATAATTACTTAAGATGGCAGCGCATAATTTATTGGTTCTGTGGAGCTGCACAATGACCAATATGCCCCTCTTTTTGCAGTCAAACCTGCTGCTACTTTGAATTAATCCCGGCTCTGCAGCTGGACCAAAAGCTCGGACCTCAGACTCAAGAGCTGAGCTTAGCCCGGATGGGAGAAAAGCAGAAGCCAGCGACACGCTCGGAACCCGGAACGAGATGGATACATATCCGAACCACAAGATCAGCAGCATATATACCCAGCTCATTGTTTTCAGCAGCCGAACCATCAACCAGAAGTATTTTCGTAGGCTGGCAGTGCAGAGATCCTTGATCTTGGATAGCTGAAAAATGACCAATATGCCCTTATTTCTGCAGGACCATCAGTGTCAGTCATCAGGTGGTCTTGAACATCTCTCCCCTTCATCAAAAGGCTGGCTGACACGTCATTGAGTACATAAAACTTATTGGCAGTTGGAATTGTCGGCTTCACCGGTTTGGTAGAAAGCCCAGGCCCCTTTGAATGACGGGTTTGGCGGCCCACAGGGTTGCTATTTGGGGCTGATGAACCACTAAACACTGTATCTTTCCCTTTATCCTTGACATTTGGGGCACTAATACCCCCTGGTTGCTGTTGTGCTCCCTGTTTCTTGTTATTTTCCGCAATAAAGTTCTTATGTAACTCATTCATTTTCCTCTGCACTATTGGGTCGCTGCTTGTTGAAGCACCTTGCACTCCATTCAGTTTCCTATTATCCATTCCCCCTGAGTTGGAATTCTTCTTTACCACGTATTGAGCATTACCTGATGTCTGCTGTTGCCCTTGATTATTGCTTTTTCTGCCCTTCTGTTTTCTCTTAATCATTGTATACCCGTCAGCATCCACTTCCCCATTATTACCCCCTATTGCAGTGTCAGCATTCAACGTAACTCTCCCAGCAATTGTCTCTGTTTCCTCAGCAGTTCTGGGCCTGGCCTTACACTGAACATAGTTGTGTCCAAAAACACAACAGTGTTTACAAACATTAGGCTTCCAGTTATATGACACCTTGATGGTACCCACCCGACCCGGGCAATTGGGAGTTTCCGGGAATTCAACCTCTACTTCGTCTGGCAGGTTAGATTCAGCTTTGACATCAACTAACATACGGGCAAAACCCATCTTTCCTGCTTGGGTTGAACACCTTGCTTCTGTAACTTGATCCATGAGAAGGGGGTAACCCATGCCACTCATTATCTTACAAATCCCCGTATCCGTCCAGAGTTCTAACGGTACATTGTGGGTTGTTACCCAGAGGGGAACTGTAGTTGGTTCTACCTTCTCTAAGCACATACCCGGTTCCCATTTTTTCAAAAACAGTGGTATGTTATTCACAAACCACGGTCCACCTTCACTCTAGTATACCCTTTTCACTCTTAAATTTAAAATAGTAGTAACCAGCAGGACTTTTAGATATTTCAGCTAAGTCATGATTTCCCCAATCTCTTTTCAAACAGAAGTTGACCCTGTTGAAGTCCATAGAAGTGCCCAAAAAATACCCGTACAAGTGTAACGAATAGACTTTGGCCGATATAACCAAGTCTTCTTTTGATACAATGATTCTACTTTTACCCTCTGGAGTAATAGTAGGCGGAAAATATTCAATACGTACCTTAGCAGCTTCCTTACTTTCTTTGATGCGATCTGCAATTGACCTTCCTTGTCTACCTCGCATCTGCCAAACGTTGCTAGGAATAGGAGTGCTTTTCGGAGCTGGGTTATTATCAGCAGTATGAGGCTCATCCGAACCCCTATCCACTGGTCCTTGCACATCGCTACCCACACCTTCTTTACGAGCCAATTTCAATGGGGGCTGGTTATCTAGTAAGTTGTTCGGCACTTCCTCTCCTCCAAACAGGTCTGTAGAGTTAGGAACCGGCAAATGAGGGGCTTCTTGAGCAGCAACCGACTCCTCTCCATCCGTATCTTCATCATCCTCATCAGTTTCACAGACCATACCATCATCCTTGCTTACTTCATCATCAAGATTAAGAATTTTGACTGGAGTTAGAACCTCAGCAGGGACCGAATTGACCAAACAAGGGGATTTTGATGGAGTTAAGCATGGTTCTGGCAACGGCTTAGATACAGAGACCGATTTGATTGCTTCATCAAACGACACTGGAGCTACGGTACAGTTTGAGCCTAATTGCCCTTCAAATTCGACGTCCATAAGGTTTTCACCATACTGAATCACTGGTTTTGCAGGAAGAGGCCGACACATACCTTTGCCGAGCAGCGTAATCTGCGATTGGTCCTGGACTAGATCGTTAATCCCCAGATTGGAGAGAGGCTGACGAGATTTGTCATGTTTTGATGGTTTCTTAACTCCCTTACTGTTCCGAATTGTAGCACCAGACGTTGGTTTAGCAAGGTTGACATCTAGGGTTTCTCCTGGCGAATTAGCTGCTATAGGGGGGGGGGGGGGTAAAGGATCAGGTGGGAGATTCCCACCTTGTGAAGGAAACATTTGACCAGAAATTCTTGAATGCAATCGAATAGGAGGAAGAAGACGGCTAGAACATCAGAGAGAGAATCCTAGAGAGAGAAAAAAATCACACAAATGAAAATCCTTAGGGTTTAGGTTTTTTTTTTTTTTGGATAAATGAGCATTCGCTCGGCAAATATATTTCAAAAAAGATGTGTTACAGGTTTAAAGGGGCATACCCCCGCAACTCCTAACAGAGGACACACCGAAACAGGCTTCGGGAACCTCTAAAACGAGAAAAATACTAACCTACTAAATCTATAACAAAAGGACCAAGTAGGATAAATATTTTTCTACCAACTATAACCAAACTATCAAAACAAATACAAACCATCAATAAAAAACCCAATAAAAAACGGCCTACAGCATCAAGAGCATCCAGCATTAGGAAACCCCACATAAGGCCTTCGGCTAGTGAACGACTTGGGCCCATAAGATATAGCCCAGCAGAGAAATCCCGAATAGCCAAGACAAAAAAAAACCGGGTCGGAACCAAAAGCCCAGAACCAAAACAAAGAGGCCCAAAACAATAATCCTGGAACAAAGATGGGACTCGGCCAATGAAACCCGGAAGCAGGAACAAAAACCCGAACAAGAGAGTGGTATTAGCAAACCCGGCCCACATGAAGTAAACCCCAGCTGGGCCGAAGATGATAGCAGCCCAGGAGACAGCGATCCAGTGCAAGAACCAAAGGGAAACTAAAGGGCTTGGAACATGATACCACCCGGAGACAAAAGAACCCCGAAAAAAATAATCCCGGTGCTGAAGTAACCTGCAGCTGGACTGTACTCGGAGAAAGAGAGCAGCAGTAACACTAACCCGGAGCTGAGTACAACCCGGAGCCAACACGAACTCGGAAAATTCAGACCCATTGCCAACTCGGAGGAGCCCAAAAAGTAATAAACAGAAAGCACCCGAAATAAGCAGCTTAAGCACAAAATTAAAAGCCAAAAAACTATCTGAACAAGCAAAACAATACCACCACCACACTATCCACATGGACGGATTGGCTGACATGATTTACCGTTTTTTCTTGGGTGGTTTTCCAACCACAGGATCATGAAACTTTCCTGCATTGAGCTGACGAGTAAAGAATTGGGCTGACTCGCTCATATCTTCCTCCACATCTTCAATGCAAAAGTCTGGATTTAGCCCAAGTTCTGCACATTTGTCATAGGAAAACTCCCATTCACCTTCAACCCAATCTTCCTGATCTACAGCTCTAACTGTTCCAGCTTTGCTCAAAAGCCGATCAAGAATCCACTGCTTTTGAATGTCTGTAATACCATAGTCCTTGTTAACATTCTCCTCCTGGTTAACCCGGCACCACTCAGGAAGAACTCTACCTGGATCAAAAGTACTTTCCCAGTTAGTGGAGCACATGAACGTGTCATTATTGAACGGGTCTGTTGGGAGTTTATCAGCTGGTTCCGCAACCAAATTAGAAGCCAAACAGCTCGCTTCCAAATCCAAGACAGAGAAGCTGTTATAAACAGCAACAGGAGGCTGTTTTTCAGCAGCATTAGGACCTGTTTTCGGCTTACCTTTAGGAGCACTAGCACCTTGAACTGCACGGGCAAAGTTGAAACCCCCACCACCCTTTTTAACTCCACTAGAACTTGCTTTATTATTATAATTATTATCTTTCATCGAGTCTTGATTACTATCCTCTGTTGTAGTCATAATGACAGGCTGAACCGCCTCTGCACTATTACCTTTAATACCCGACTGCATCAGACCTTTCCCTTTATTTAGATGCCCAGATTTTTTATTTTTAACGGCTGTATTTGGAAGATCTTTACCAACACCATTACAATTACTATTGGCCTTACTCGGAACCTCTTTTTTCGCTGAAGCAGCTTGCTCCTCATCCGTTTTAGGGCGATTCTTGCATAACATAAAGGAGTGGCCAAACACCATGCAGTGTTTACAGACTGCTGGTTTCCATTGATACGAGACATTTAATCTTCCGATACGAGCCTCCCCATTATGAACACTCGGGTATTCCACCTCTACCTCATTAGGAAGATTTAGTTCAGCCTTTGCGTTCACAAGCATTCGGGCATATCCCAACTTACCAGTTTTATTCACCACCCGTGCTTGTGTGACCCGATCAAGGAGGAGAGGTTTTCCCACACCGCTGAAAATTTTACTCATCCCCCTATCTGTCCATAGTTCCATGGGCACATTGTGGACCGTTACCCAAATGGGAATAGAACTAGGTTCAATACGTTCAAGACAAATACCCGGTGCCCGTCGATTAAGGATACTAGGAACATTATTGACTAGCCAAGGGCCATTCTCAAGCACGCTATTTAACCCACTCTCACTACTGAATTTAAAATAATAAAACCCGGATGTACTCTTAGAAATTTCAGAAATGTCATAGGCTTTCCATAGGCGTTTTAGGCAAATGTTCACCTTTTGGAAATCCATCGACGTGCCCAAGAAGTATCCATAAAGGTACAATGGGAAGGCTTTTGCTGATAATAACAAATCATCATTCGCGACACTTTCCCTCCGGAGTGATGATCGGGGGAATATATTCCAAATTAACCTTATTTTCAACCTGGTTATTTTTTATTTGATCAGCAAACGATAATCCCGACACCTTATGTTTTTGCCATACATTATTGGAAGCCCCCACATTAACATAACTCTTATTAGTCTGATGCAAAGGCTGATTCATACCTGAGCTTAGGTTGACTGAAGTAGTCTGACCCGAAGTGGGGATTTCAGCAGCTGACCCCTGATCCTTTTGAACCCTTGTATGTTCTCTACACTGCTCATCTTACTCCATCTGGGCAATAGGAGACTCCCGAGCTGCAGATTCATTCACAATTTGTTCTTTGGTGACTACATCCTCTTCCATTCGAGACAAATCAGACGAAATTGGAGAATATTGACCATCAATTTCTTCACTCAGATCATCAATTGTCACAGAATTTGACTTCTCTGCTAAAATTGCAGCCCAGTTCGTCTTACCTTTCCTTGCCTTTGCAGTAATACGTTGAGTTTCTTCCACAAAACCCTTAATACGCAGGTTAGAAAGGAGGGGACCATACTTGACAGTCGGCTTTGCTCTGCTCGAGTTCCTAAAGCCCTTAATTTTGACAGCTCCTTGTTTAAGATTGGCAGAACGGTAACCCCCTGGAGGTCGTCCAGCTTCCTGCATAAGCAAGTGATCATGTGCAACATTTTCTGCTCGGATTCTATCAAGTTCCTCATCCCCAGACGATTTAGCTTGTCTAGGGTTCTTGTGTGAAGTTTTCTTCAGCCTTTGAATGTCGGCTTGTGCCTTAATTGAAACAGATGAGGACTCGTTGCACTCCACTGGGCCACGATTGATGGAATCTGGATGTTGGGGAGGGGCGGCGCACACTGGTACCTGTAAATTTTCCACAGAAGAATTTATCGATAGGGAAGGAGGCAATGGATTAGGGTTATTAAAAGGGACGAGAAGAATGGCCAGCAGTCTCGGTTCCTACATAACCCAACCAGCAAACACGGACTATAATCAAACGCCAACCCCACAGCCCACAAACCCAGACAGCCAATTCATAACCCATCATCCCAGTACATCTGTAATAACTCCAGGTGTTAACCTCAGGACCAGGCAAAAAATTACCGCCCCTGTTGATCCAACAGATTATAAACGCCCAGAAAGCATGCACCTGATTAGCCTTGACAGCATTTTTCTTTCCTAATTCAAACTTGATGTGCAGACTTTTGAGGGCATGATTGTCATTATACCACCACAGCTTTACCCAGCAGGCCAGCAGCTGATCCGAATCTTTGCTGCTATAGTCCCAAACTGGGACCATCATCCACGTAACAAGATCCCAGCCCAAACCCAGCAAGACATCCCTGTACTTCAGCTTTATACGACAACTGGATACAAATCCCAACCCAGTTCCCTTGTGACAGCATTTATTGTCAATAGAGACAGCATATATATCCATACCCTGATGCGTCCAGCTCTTAACTCGCAACCAGAAAAATTGAATAGTTGAACTAAGATCCAGGTGCATCAGCGTCAAAAGCAAAGCAGCACTAAACTGCCCATTATAGTAAGACTTCTGCTGCCAATTATAATACCATTTAGACCTGTCCCAACCCTGATGAATACCCGAGATGAATAGACGGCAAACAGAATCTGCAGACTTGAGAGGATTGCTGTGTTTACTTTGCACAGTGTTTATAGGCTTTTGGTGGGCATAATGGTCATATAGCATTATTTGCTTCCAACCATAAAGCACCCAGCTCATTGCAGCTCTAAACGTCCAACCAAAAGGCAGACCAAGATCTACACACTTCACGATCATGCAGCACAAATACCCTTCCCAGCATATCATCATAACCTGTCTTTGCAATGAAACCCACCTGCTGTACCAAACCCAACCCGATATAACCATATTCCCATTACAACACAGAACACAGAAAATTATAAGACACACCCGGTTTCTAAATCCTAGGGGTTTAGGTTTGGGAGTAGGGTGCAAATGGGGAAGCCAACGGAACGACTTCCTCCCAAACCAATCCTGCCTTATGACTCCCAGGTTAGTGTTGATCCCCAACACGCAGACCAAACCTATGACATCCAGATGTCTCCTGCAACTAATAAAGGCAAGTAATGAAAGGTACAGACCAAACACACTCCCTAAAGTCCAAAAGATGAGGGAAAGAAGGCAAAACACCCAATGACACCAAGAAGAGCTAAAAAGTGGGTCTACCCGCCACCCCCTTATATCTCCAGCCCAAACCAAATATGTCCCAGCCCGGTACCTGATCTGAAACATAGCAGAACCAGTCCAAAGCCCAGCCCAACTGATTAAACCAACCCAAGATTCAAGCTGCTCCAAATCAGAAAAATACCCAGACCAAAGTAACCCACCTTTCCCAAGCCTGCAGCAACGATAAGATATTACCCAGCCCCTGCCACCCAAAACTATGAAGATAAAAAGATACAGGAGAATTGAAAGTGGTACCAGTGGGGTACCACTTTGAAGGTTTTCCATGTTAAGAGTGAAAGTTCTCTCATCCCAGATGCAACTCAATCCCTGCACAACCCTCTCTGCGAAGAATCTATAATAGAGCCAAAAGCCCCATACAGTACTGCAGTGATGATGAACACGATTATGAATCATTTGGATAACAGTTGGCTTTGGTATTTTCCATCCATTGCATGTTGTGAAGGTCCCAGACACGCATAACTTCCAGGGTAGAGGCAGATTTACGAAGTTTCAGTCCTAAGACACGAAGCCTGGCTGCTTCTTTTATTAGTTTTAACACTTCTGTCATAGGCCTAGCTCTATCCTCATGAGTACGAAGATTCCTCTCCTGCCAGATGTAGTATACAGCAGCTGCCAGAGCGAGGCGGTTTATCACACTCCAAATGGAACTATTGGACTTCAGGTTACATAGGTGATCAATAATACACGGCCAGCTATAATGCATGTTACCCCACCTAGTTAGACTAGAGAGCTCACCCCATATGGCGTTAGTGAAAGGGCATTCGAAGAACAGATGGGGGTGGCTGTCCGGGCCATTCTTGCAGAAAACACAGTTAAGGTTGGAGATATCCATCCAATTGTTCAAGAGGTTACTCATTGTTTGAGTGTGTTTACTGGAGAGCCTATTCATCTGATTTTGTAATGACTTTTGAAGAGTATGGGGGTGTTTGGATAATACCAACCGCAAAGACTAATCCAACCTTCACTATTATTTTGGTTTATTATTTTTTTAAATCATTAAATAATTACATTATTAATAATAATAACTAATTAAAATTATTTTAGTGAAAACCGACTCTATAATACTTGTTTATCTCACGTTTTCGTTCGTGTATATACGCATATGTAAGCATATACATATATATATATATATATAAAATAACTTAGAAACTAATATTTTGATATATAAAAATCAAGTAAACTATATATATAAGCCATAATATTTGTTGGTACTTTGAAAAAAAATAAGGACGTCTCAATGGTATATTTGAAATTTTATAAAACTTTATACATTAAAAGTTATTAATGCAAAAACAAATTATAAGAAAAAATAAATATAATTATATAAAAATCAAAATTTTAAACTTATATAATATGATTGATTCAAAAGTTGTCTGAGTCGACAAATTTGGCTCAAAAGTAATCGGAACCGACATAATTGGTTCTAAATTTGGCGGGGGTGATCAACCTTGGTTTTGGCAGGATGGCGGCTTTTTAAATGGGTCAACACTACCCGACACGAAGTCAATAGATATTACTCATATTCGTATATGAACGTAAACTGGGTTGACCCGAAACACAACCCGAACACGACACGAATTTAAATGGGTCGACACGACCCGACGCGAATAAAAATATGGGTTGGGTTAGGTCGGGTTGACCCGAAAATATGGGTTGACACAAATAAAAATATGGGTTGTGTCGGGTTAAAAATTGGGTTAACCTGTTAACCCATTTAATAATTTCTTTTTGAAAAATGAAAGTTGAAACCTAAGTGGGAACCAACACCCCAGGCTTAGATCCCATCTAAGGTTTGAAATGTGAACCAAAACGTGGGAACTTCGACCCCAGCCATAGATCCCACCTAAGGTAGAAATGTGAACCAAAAAGAGGGAACCATGACCCCAGCGATATATCCCACTTGAGGTTTTGAATTTGAACCCATAAGTGGGAACCAAGACCCCAGGCATTGGTTCTTTTGGTTATAAGTAATGGAAACTACATGACCTATAACTAAAACCTAAGTAATAAATCTGTCAATAAATTTCTAACCCTAAAAATATTAACTTGTAATGTGGAGTGGTTATTCGGGACTTCTCATTTTGAATTTTAGTTTTATGATACTTTATTTGGAACTATGATATCGTGCTTTATGGTTGCTTTAAAATTTATGTTTCATTTTGATAGTTTTTTACATGTTTTTAAAGAACCTAAATCAAATCGAATTTATTCAAATTCGATTCGAATTCGAATTTTTAATCGAATACGAATCGGATATGAATTGGGTTTTTTATTCGAATAAAAATTCGAATCGAATTTGGTAGATTTTAATCGAATCGAATATGAATTCAAGGGAAAATAAAAATTATTCGAATAATTCGATTCAAATAATTCGAAAATTCAATAGTCGATTCGATGAACATCCCTATGTTTAGATGGCTGAGGGGTTGGTGTTTGGCTGAGAAAGGGAGAGAGACGTCTTAATTTATATAAAACTAATATTCTACTTGACACGGTAACTCAACGTTATACCTTAGAATATTCTATGTCAGAAATAGAAAAGTTAAAGCAAAGTTTAAAAACCTTGGTTTTTAATCAAAGATATCTCATTATTAGGGGCTGTTTGTTTACCTCTTAGTGAGGCTCTTAATGGTTCTGACATTTTACTGGTTCAGTACTTAATGGTTCAGACTGTTTGAATGGTTAAGACCTCTAATCTAAATTGGTCGGATATTTGCCTCCGAAGGTTAAGTATTATACTGACTCTTAATGGTTCAGACCAGGGGCGGATCCAAAGCTATTTAGGGGGTTCCTAGGAACCCGTTCGGTTCGTAATTTATAGGGTTAAGTCATTAAGAAAATTCTGTAGGAACCCCTTAATATTTTGTAGAGGAACCTTATAAACAAATTGATGAGGTGGTCTATTGGTATGTATGCATGTTTTGTGTATTAGAAACCCCGAGTTCGAATCTGGCTAGACCCTTTTTACCCTTTTTTTTTTTGTTTTTTTAACTCAAAAAACGAATCAGTTGCTAATGCAGCTAACAATCATCTGATCCTGTGTATTTCCTCTGGAAGGTGAATGTTCAAGAATCTTGAACTCTTGTAGCAATCTTTAATTGATAAATCATAAATCCAATTCTATGTACCTAGGTGAATTTGAATTTTCTGTCATGATGTTACAAAAATCTTGAAAATTAAACAAGAATACAAGTAAGTGAAATTCTTTGTTTTTTATTAAGAAGAACGAAAACATAGGGGAAGAATGAATACCTTCCATAGTTTACTTTTCCACTTAATTCAAAATCTATCCTAATTGAATTTTCTATCACAATTTTGATCCTTGTGCATTTTTTCTATCATTTACTCAGATTAGTAACCTAACATGAACGATAAAAAAGTAAATATAATCATTTGTTAAACTATCATAGTGTTTGTTTCATTGTTTATAAAGATGTTAACTCAATACTAATAGTGTATCATATATAATAAACTTATATAAAATTATCAACCGTTACCATATATAATAAATTTATGCAATTTATCACTTAATCGTCCCAAGAAACATGGTATGATTAGGAGTAGTTACTTTATCGTTCAAAAATATTATTTCTTAATTTGCAGGCAAATGATTAGACACATCTATAGAAACAACAAAATGTTAAAAAAATATAATCAATAACCATCATATTTTCCCTTTTGTGTTTTCCAAATTGAGTGTTTAGTAAAAGTTTGGTCGGTTGAACATATTTTCCCTTGTATGGTTTCCAAGGGAGTTCTTAGACCATGTGTAGTGGTAAATCAAAATAATGCCCCCACCATGGGGCATTATTCGACACGTGTCATCCTAGTCAGCATGGGGCATTATAGCATAAAATGGTGTAGTGGGGCATTATTCCAATAACGCCCATGCAATCATTTCACAATTTTTTTTTAAACTTTAAATACTTCATTAAATTAAAAAAAAATACAATACTAGAAATAAAAAAATTAAAATCCAATTAAATTAAAAAAAAAACACTAGTTTTCGTCTTCGCTTTCTTCACCCTCGCCAACTTCGTCTTCCTCGTCCTCCGTTTCTTCCACTCCCTCAGGTGGTACATACCGAACCGACCATGCGTGGTGTACCAAATCAACCATTAACTGGGAATAGTACGGTTCGTAACGCAACTCTCGCGCATTATTCACTCTTTCTTCCATTGACGCCTGTGGATGGTCCTCTTGAACGGCTTCTGGCACATAATTCTGGCATATCGCCTTTCCTTCGTCTTCCAAAATCATGTTGTGCATGATTATACAAGCGTACATAGCATCTCTCATTTTTGCTTGCTCTATGCACGACAAGGATTTCTCAAATATTGCCAGCGTTGTTTAAGAACCCCAAAGCATCTCTCAATGTCTTTTCGTGAAGACTCCTGAACCTTTTTAAAGTATGCTCTTTTTTCATCAATAGGATCACTATACGTCTTCACGAAAATCGAATACCTAGGATAAATTCCGTCGCTCAAATAATATCCATGAGGGTAGTAGTTTCCATTTGCGTAAAACGACGCTTTTGGAGCTTTGCAAGAAATCCACTCCTCTAACAACGGAGATTGTTCAAAAACATTGATATCATTGCATGACCCGACCACGCCAAAGTAAGCCGACCAAACCCAAAGGTCCTGTGAAGCAACCGCCTGAAGAATAATAGTGGCTCCTTTTTGGTCACCCCGTGTGTGTTGGCCTCGCCATGCAGTCGGGCAGTTATCCCAACGCCAATGCATGCAATCTATGCTCCCGATCATACCAGGCAAACCATGCTCAGCATTATGTACCTCGTAGATCTTTTGAAGGTCGTCCCATGTGGGCGTTCTAAGATAACGCGCACCGTACACATCAATTATACCTTTATAAAAAACATAGACAAACATAAGCTTCAAAAAAAAAAAAAAATTGTAAACATACTCGTCGTTTAAAAAAAAAAGTAAAGTATAGGAATTGTACCGCGACAAAAATGCTCCAAGCTGTCTCGCGTTGTTTTCTCCGCCATTTTTAGATACTCGTCGTTGATGTCGGTAGTGTTTCCATAAGCAAGGATTCGTAACGCCGACGTACACTTTTGGATACCTGTAAATCCAAGTGCCCCTCTCGCATCCGCTTTTTGTTTAAAATAATCATAGTTGGCTTCCAAGTCGTCGACTATGCGTAGAAACAATCGCCTACTCATTCGGAAACGACGCCTAAACATTTCGTTCGAAAATGTCGGCGCCTCATCAAAATAATCTTTCATCAAACGATCGTGTGCCGCGCGTCGGTCTCGTTCAATATAACCTCTTTTATTTTTTTCTGCTTGGGGGCGACGACAATGCTTGACATATCTCACCGCTAGTTGACAAGCACTCGTAACCGCCTCTTGCTCAACCTCCTCATCGGTGGAACCATCGCCATCCGCAAAATACTCGTTGTAGTAAAAATTTACCATGGATGAAGAACTAGGAGAATCCATCAAGTTTTTTATAAAATGGTTGTGTTTTTTAGAGAGTTTTTGAGAGAGTTTTGGTTGAACTGTAGGTATGTTTTTTTATTCGTAAAGATCATCTTATATATGTTACGCGTTTTTAAATTTATCATGACGATGTTTGTTTCATTATTGTATATCGGATTACTATTATGTGATGAACCTTACCCGACCTGAACCGTCGCACCGACCCGTATTTTTTTATGTTCGGACATATGATATTGGAACATTTAAAAAAGTGAACCCCTTGAAAAAAATTTCTGGATCCGCCACTGGTTCAGACCTCTTACTGATTCAGCACTTAACCATTCAGAAGTTGCCAAACATCTAACAACAAATAAACAAGAAAAATTAAGAAAACACATATTTAAAAAAAATAAAACTAATTATTTTGGATGAAAAAGTGGGTTTTTTTTTTTAAAGTTGGCCACATTTAATGCACGTCATTTCTACCCTGCCTTGAGACTGTCATCTACATCTCGGTCACTTCTTCACCTTCCCTCCCACCACACCGCCGATCACACCTTCCTGCATCTCTCCCTCTCTCCTTCGTACATATCTTCACCTTCCCTCCCTTCCACTCTCACACCTTCCTGCATCACTTCTTCATCTTCTGCAACACCATTTCACTTTTGGATACATATCTTCACCTTCCCTCCTTTCCACTCTCACACCTCCCTTCCACTCTCACACATTCCTGCATCACTTCTTCATCTTCGCCGAAACCCTAGACCTTCCCATAACAGCTTCTTCCCACGATGGATGTACAAACAGCATGGAATATCTTCGCTGAAATAGTGCTTGTGTTTTTATTCGCCATCGTTGTTGGGTATTGTATTCGCCGGTATTTACTCTGTTGTGTTGCCTCTTCTGCTGCTGCGCTTGATGAGACTGCTGGTAGTGAAGCCTGTTCTACTCCTGCGGTTCAGTCGCCGTTAGTGAGGCCTCATCTTCTACCCTGAGTGAGGCGTCCTCTTCAGCCGGTAGTGAAGCATCCTCTTCTGATCACTCGGATGTGAGGGTTGTGATCAAGAGGACTGATCCCACAGTTCGGGAAGATATCTTGATATCGTTGTCAAGTATAGCTATTCATCGACAGATGGACGTTCATGACGCAGATGGTTTTCATAAGCTCTTTCAAGAATATTTGAGTTTGAACCATCCTGAGCACCATGGATTTCTTTACGGAATTTTCATTGACTTCCTCGAACAGGTATACTTGAAACCAATTAAATTTTTAGGGTTCTTACATTAAATTTTTGTTGATCATAACATTAAATAATTAGGGTTCTTACATTAAATTTTTTAAGGTTGTTAGGATGTGAAACTCATTTGGCCCCTGTAAAATTTTTAAATAGGGATATAGTTTTAATGGCATATTTACCCCTATTTCACAATCTAATGGCATATTTACCCCTATTTCACAACCAAACTGAGTTTAACGATTACCGTCTGTATCTCCAAAAAAAATAAAAAAAATCCAATGAAGGCATGTTTGGCAAATTATTCAACAACAAAATTTTATTGAAGCGTTGACAAGAAAATCATAATCCCAAACAATCATCACTTGAGTCGGCGCTATCGTTCATGTACATGATTTTGTGTTTGGAGCTTATATTGTAGTCATTAGTTTGTTTTTTTTTTCTTGAGTGTTCATAGTTTTTTATTAAGGTAATGATTCGCTTATCATAACTTTGAAATCTTGTCTTTAAGTTATTGATAGCAGAGGCCGAATTACCAACATGAAGAGAGGGAATGCCGATGGTCATCATTGTCAGGTAGGTTTTGATTAGGGAGTAAGGGTATTCTTGTCATATGTTAAATTATATTAAGGGAGGGGTATATAAGCAATTGATTTTCAATAAGGGGTATATATGCCATTGTCCCTAGTTTTAAACCCCTTTCTTAAGCTTTCATTAGTGGCAGTCATATGTGGATATAATTTTCTGTTGCATGTGGTATGAGATTTCATTATTTATTTGTACGAACTATCCATTAACCTTTGTATAATTTCTGTATCTTTGTATTGTTTGGGAGACCATTGTGACAACTCGAAATTTAGAACCTTTCATTTGTATCTCGATGTAACATGCTTAAACGTGTGACTAGTTAACTTGTTGGTTTAATGATATAAGTGAACATTCTATGCGATTATGTGTTATGTTTATATGTATGCTTGTATGTATAGTATGTGTATATGTTTAAGTGAGCCGAGAACCAAGGACCCAACTCGAGACCATGCGGTCTCGAGTGAATAGTAACAGTTGGGCCGGATCGGGCCACGCACCCCTTTAGTCTTCCCGAAGCCCATTAGGGTGCACCAATGTGGAACAAGTATATAATCCTTAGTGATAGCCAACCTTGCCATTCTTTGGGCAATCCACACACACACTCCCACATCCTCTCACTAAAACTCTAGAGATCAAACATCATCTCCCCCCTCCTATCTCTCGGATCAAATCGGCATCAACAAGGACTCGGTCAAGCTCATCATCAACACTCGGACACTCCATTTTATTCATCTTCTTTACCATCTCGGTGCCTTTCACAATCGGTTAGTGTTTCTAGATGCTCACTAGGTGTTTATGTGACTAATGATGCTACTTGCCTTGATGAAATAGCATGATGATGTTCTTGATGTGTATGATGATGATAATCGGTTAACATGTCTTGATTTCGGATATATTGCATGATGGGCTAATGATATCTTGTGTTTGAATGTGGTTTAAACCATTAGTTGTTAATGTTCATGAAAGCGGCTTGTATATGCGTATTAGATAATGTCCATGTTAATCGGATTGAATACTCTTATGCTAAGAATCGAATGCTTGTTAAAAGGCTGCATATATGTGGAAATCGGATTAGTTATTTGAGTGTTTTGATTAGTGTTCATGTTATAATCATGTTAAAGTTCATAGAGCTTGATGCTAAAAACCCTAAAATGAAGAACATGATGAATATGTGAAGAACTTGTTGAATGTGATATGGATATTTGAAAATTGCTATGTTTGATCCATTTTAGTTAATTATTAGACAACAAAACATGTTTGTATGGATAGTACACTGTTGCATGAAATCGGAATTCCATTGGATAGTACATGCGCTGACATTTAGCAGGTGTGCCTGTCGAGACCTTCTGTCTCGACTTGAGACCATGAACATGACAACTCGAGATCACGGTTTCGACACAAGGCTGCGAGTCGAGAACCTCTAGTCTCGACTCGAGACCACCCATTATCAGCACACAAACACTACAACTCGAGACCATGGTTGCGGGTCCGATTGCGACTTGAGACCAGTACGTACATGACCCGAGACCTCTTCAGTTGCGACTCGAGAACTTGTAGACTACAACTCGAGACCGCACAGTCTCGACTAAAGACCGCACAGTCTCGACTCGAGACCACTTGATCATGTATGGACTTGCACAGCTACGGGCCTGAGTATTTGGGCCTAATGCATGGACCTTATACGTTACTGATTGAACGTGAATGTTGTTGGACTGCCATGAATGATACTTGCATGCAATGTGCTAACATACGTGTAGAAACATACGTGCACAACCTAAATATGAACCTGACTTGTATGGTACAACTATGTTAGGGCGTGATTGACCACTAGCATCTAGACTTGACTTTCTGTGTATCTGCCGAGCAAACCAAGGTGAGTTCACACCCTCTACAAAGCATGGGATTCCCTGGGTTGGGAATGGGGTTAAGGAACATGGGTTCCTCGTCCTCCTTGGGTAGGACAGTATCGGTTCAGGAATATAAATTCATCGTCCTCATGGACAGATAACTCGTACTAGACCAAAACTCTATCACGAAGTCCCTCATTTTATATCGACTTAATCGTCGGGCCAATGGCGAGCGGGTCATTAGTTAGATAGCGCTATTTAGGTCTGACAAACCTCACACCGTGCCGCAGAGGACAGGCGTGAACTAATGGATCTGGGGCACGTCAATGATGATAGACATTGACAGTTTCAGGGCACATAAACATGACTACAGTCAGCATTCGATATGGTAACAAGTCTAGTGTATACATGGGGTAGCCCCCACGGCCGAAATGCCAGATAACTAACATGGGGTAGCCCCCACGGCCGGAGTGCCAGAGTAACCGGGAATAAACAAGTCACGTTTTTCAACTATGGGGTAACCCCCACGGCAGGATGCCGGATAAAGGAAACTGTTTTCGAAACAACTTAAAACGAACACCCAACTGTGAACTCACTCAACTTGTTGTTGACTCGTTACTACATGCTTTGCAGGTCAATAGGTACTTAGCTGGAGCTTGCATGGAAGAGAGTCGTTGTGGGACATGGACAGCTGTGTGCCATGTTAAACCTTGAACAGTTAAACTTATATTTTGGTTTTAAACATTATGCTTCCGCTTGCAACTTAACTATGTTTTGTTTGAACACCAATTGTCTTGGTTGGATTTTATAACCACTTATATGTTTGTTCAATATGATTGGTGGCTGGACCCTGGTCAGTCACGCCTCCAAGCGGTAGTACTCCGCAGGTGGATTTTGGGGGTGTGACAGATTGGTATCAGAGCCATTGGTTATAGAGAACTTGGTTTTAATAAAGGAAAAGGGTTTTTATTAAAATCAGACTATAACCGGTACAGTGCTCTACGATCCACAACGACGCTTCACTCCACATGCAAGGCTCGACATTCTAGGTGATATGATCTATGTATATATTGCCTACTTGTTAGTTACATAGTACATTGCTCATGGTATGCTTGGTTAGTATAACTATTGATTGCTTGAACACGTGTGTACTTACTCACTTCTGTCATCGCACTTTTCGCGAACCCCTCTCACTCACGTTCCTCTTGATGTGAAGATCATGTCTGGACGCGTAAACATGACACAAGCCCAGTTGACGGCTCTGATTAACGAACGAGTTGCTGCGGCACTGGCAACAGCACACGCAGGAGGTATATCCTGCAGTCCGAACTCATTCTAGGATCTTTAGAATCCTACTCTCGTGAACCAACCTTTGTGTTAAACTCTGTCTTTCTTTCGCCCACAATAGGTCAGCATGCTCAGCCACCCGTGTGCACTTTTAAGACTTTCATGGACTGCCGACCAACTACTTTTAGCGGCACTGAAGGAGCAGTAGGTCTCCTCCACTGGTTTGAGAAACTAGAGTCTGTGTTCGAGATGTGTGAATGCCCTGAGGCGCGCAGGGTGAAGTATGCTACCGGTACTCTCGAGGGTTTAGCCCTCACATGGTGGAACGCTCAGGTTCAAATGCTGGGGTTGGTTGCTGCCAACGCCACTCCATGGGAAACTTTTAAGGAAATGATCAAGGAAGAATACTGCAGTCGTGATGACATTCATAAGCTGGAAGTCGAGTTCTTCAACCTCGAGATGACAGGGTAAGAAATTGATGCGTACACTAAGAGATCGAATGAGCATGCCTTACTGTGTCCCACTATGGTGGACCCTCCATTTAAGCGTATTGAACTCTTTCTCAAGGGCTTGGTGCCAGAGATCCAAAGCTATGTGACTTCAGCAAACCTCGCGACTATCCAACAGGTTGTTCAGTTGGCTCACCGTCTTACTAACCAAGCGGTGGAGCAGAACAAGTTGCCAAGGCGCATAGGTGCGGCAACTACTTCAGGTACTCTTAGCGACAACAAACGGAAATGGGATGGGACTTCAAGTAAGGGTTCGACGTCTGTTCAGTCCCAGTCTCAGCAGAGAAAGACTGATGACTACAAGAGCCCTAGTCAGCAATCATCCGGTGGTCAAGGTCATGGTGGGTACAAAGGGAATCACCCCAAATGCAATCGCTGCAGCCTGCACCACAGCGGGCCATGCACAAGGGGCAACTGTCATCGGTGCAACAAGCCAGGTCACGCTGCAAAGGATTGCAGGAGCTTATACCCCGCCAATCAGAATCGTCAGCAAGCTCAACAGAACCAACGCCAGCAGCAGCAGCAGGGTGATAACAAAGGGTGCTTTCAGTGTGGAGCTGAAGGCCACTTCAAGAGAGATTGTCCCCAACTGAACAGGAACCAGAACAACAACAACAACAACAATAACAACAATCAGGGGAATGGTAACAATGGGAACAACAACAACAATGGTGCCAGGGGGCGGGTGTTCGTGATTGGCCAAGGTAAAGCAAGGAATGACCCCAATGTTGTGGCGGGTAAGTTCCTTCTCGACGACTTTTATGTTACAGTTTTATTTGATTCGGGTGCCGATACTAGCTACGTGTCACTAAAAGTTAGTCAAATGCTTAAGCGTATTCCAACACCATTGAACAACAAGCACACTGTAGAGCTAGCAAACGGTAAGAGTTTAGAAGCCACACACGTAGTCCAGGGGTGTAAACTTGTTCTCGCTAACCAAATCTTCTCTATCGACCTTATTCCTATCGTCTTGGGTAGTTTTGACGTTGTCATTGGGATGGATTGGTTATCCCAACACCGAGCAGAGATCCTTTGCAACGAGAAGATTGTTCGTATTCCAGGTTCCGGTAGTGAACCTCTCATGATTCGTGGCGACAAGAGGAGTGCTGTTGAGAACATCATCTCTCTCCTAAAGGCCCAAAAGTGCTTGCGAAAGGGCCACACTGCCATTCTGGCTCTCGTTACTGACACCTCGGAGAAGAAGGAGAAGAAGATAGAAGATTTTCCAGTTGTGCGCGACTATCCTGAGGTATTTCCCGAGGAATTACCTGGTCTTCCGCCTCATCGCCAAGTCGAGTTTCAGATCGAACTAGCTCCTGGAGCTGCGCCTATAGCTCGTACACCTTATCGCTTAGCTCCATCAGAGTTGGAAGAACTCTCTACGCAACTACAAGAACTCTTGGATAAGGGTTTTATTCGTCCTAGCTCATCGCCCTGGGGAGCTCCAGTTATGTTTGTGAAGAAGAAAGACGGTACCTTCAGAATGTGCATCGACTACCGGGAACTCAACAAGGTGACGGTGAAGAATCATTATCCTCTACCACGTATTGACGACTTGTTCGACCAGCTGCAGGGGTCGAGCTACTATTCAAAGATTGATTTGAGATCAGGATATCACCAGTTGAGAGTCCGAGAAGAGGATGTCTCTAAAACAGCCTTTAGAACTCGCTACGGGCACTATGAGTTTTTGGTCATGCCTTTTGGGCTGACAAACGCACCTGCGATCTTCATGGACTTGATGAATCGAGTGTGCAAGCCTTATCTGGACAAGTTCGTTATAGTCTTCATCGACGACATCCTGATCTATTCTAAGAGTCAGGAGGAACACGAGCGACATCTACGGCTTATCCTGGAACTCCTTCGAACAGAACAGCTTTATGCAAAGTTCTCGAAATGCGACTTCTGGCTTCGTGAAGTCCATTTCCTAGGCCACGTGGTAAACAAGGATGGGATTCACGTTGATCCATCCAAGGTGGATTCGATTAAGAACTGGCCTGCACCTCGTACACCAAAGGAAATTCGCCAATTCTTGGGATTGGCAGGTTACTACAGGAGGTTCATTAAGGATTTTTCCAAGATTGCACAGCCTCTCACCTCACTAACGCAGAAAGGCGTTGTTTATCGATGGGGAAATGCACAGGAATCAGCATTTCAGCATCTAAAGGATAGACTTTGCAGCGCACCTATCCTTTCCTTGCCAGAGGGCTCAGACGATTTTGTGGTTTACTGTGACGCATCAATTCAAGGTCTTGGTTGTGTATTGATGCAATGAGATAACGTTATAGCCTACGCCTCACGCCAACTTAAAGTTCATGAGAAGAACTACACTACACACGATTTAGAGCTGGGAGCTGTTGTTTTTGCACTTAAGATATGGCGACATTACCTATACGGTACCAAGTGCACCATTTACACCGATCACAGGAGTCTCGAGCACATCTTCAAGCAGAAGGAGCTAAACATGCGTCAACGACGATGGGTCGAGTTATTAAACGATTACGAATGTGCAATCAAGTACCATCCGGGCAAAGCCAATGTTGTGGCTGATGCCCTTAGTCGGAAGGACACTACGCCTAGGCGTGTGCGAGCATTGCAGCTCACTATACATTCTAGTCTCCCTTCCCAGATACGAGATGCTCAGATAGAAGCATTGAAACCAGAAAACGTCAGGGCTGAAGCCCTACGCGGCTCAAGGCAACGCATGGAACAGAAGGAAGACGGTGCTTACTACGTAACGGTGCGCATTTGGGTCCCACTCTATGGCAACTTACGAGAGCTTGTGATGGACGAAGCACACAAGTCTCGCTACTCGGTACATCCTGGTTCGGATAAGATGTACCACGATATCAAAACTACGTATTGGTGGCCTAGCATGAAGGCCCACATAGCAACTTACGTCAGCAAGTGTTTGACTTGTGCAAGAGTCAAGTCTGAATACCAGAAACCCTCAGGCCTACTCCAACAACCAGAGATACCGCAATGGAAATGGGAGCAAATTTCCATGGATTTTGTTACCAGCCTACCTAGATCTCAACGAGGTAACGATACTATTTGGGTGATCGTGGATCGACTCACAAAGTCTGCTCACTTCTTGGCTATCAAGGAAACGGATAAGTTCTCCACTCTAGCAGATGTATACCTCAAGGAAGTTGTTTCGAGGCACGGGGTGCCCACCTCTATTATCTCGGATCGAGATGCACGTTTCACTTCAGAACTGTGGCAAGCAATGCACAAATCCTTTGGCTCACGATTGGACATGAGCACAGCGTACCACCCTCAGACGGATGGGCAGTCCGAGCGCACTATTCAAACCTTAGAAGACATGCTTCGTGCATGTGTAATCGACTTTGGCAACAGCTGGGAAAAGCATCTGCCACTTGTGGCATTCTCGTACAATAACAGCTACCACACCAGCATTAAAGCTGCTCCGTTTGAGGCATTGTACGGGCGTAAATGCCGGTCACCTCTTTGTTGGGCAGAGGTGGGGGACAGTCAGATCACTGGTCCAGAACATGTGGTAGACACAACTGAACGAATTGCTCAAATTCGACAACGCATGGCGCCAGCTCGTGACCGTCAGAAAGTCTACGCCGATAAGGGCAGGAAACCACTAGAGCTCCAGGTTGGGGAGCGGGTACTACTCAAAGTTTCACCCTGGAAGGGTGTGGTTCATTTTGGTAAACGAGGCAAACTTAACCCACGATACGTTGGACCTTTTGAAATCATTGAGAAAATAGGCAGGGTGGCCTACAGACTGAACTTACCAGTGGAACACGGTGCAGTTCACAACGTTTTCCACGTGTCGAATCTGAAGAAGTGTCTGTCAGATGAGACCCACATAGTTCCTCTGAAGGAACTCACTATCGACGAGCAGTTACGATTCGTCGAGGAACCAGTTGAAATCACGGACCGGGATGTTAAGGTCCTCAAGAGCACTAGAATACCTCTCGTTCGAGTTCGCTGGAACTCACGTCGCGGCCCAGAGTTCACCTGGGAACGCGAAGATCGGATGAAACAAAAGTATCCCCAACTGTTTGCAAACAGTACAACCACTACTGAGGCTGAAGCTACGGAATTTCGGGACGAAATTCCAGATCAACGGGGGGTGGATGTGACACCCCAGGAAAACCGGGAAAACCATACAACTTAGCTAGCATCCTCAGTGAGTGCTTACCAAATTTCGGGACGAAATTTCTTTCAACTTGGGGATGATGTGACAACTCGAAATTTAGAACCTTTCATTTGTATCTCGATGTAACATGCTTAAACGTGTGACTAGTTAACTTGTTGGTTTAATGATATAAGTGAACATTCTATGCGATTATGTGTTATGTTTATATGTATGCTTGTATGTATAGTATGTGTATATATTTAAGTGAGCCGAGAACCAAGGACCCAACTCGAGACCATGCGGTCTCGAGTGAACAGTAACAGTTGGGCCGGATCGGGCCACGCACCCCTTTAGTCTTCCCGAAGCCCATTAGGGTGCACCAATGTGGAACAAGTATATAATCCTTAGTGATAGCCAACCTTGCCATTCTTTGGGCAATCCACACACACACTCCCACATCCTCTCACTAAAACTCTAGAGATCAAACATCATCTCCCCCCTCCTATCTCTCGGATCAAATCGGCATCAACAAGGACTCGGTCAAGCTCATCATCAACACTCGGACACTCCATTTTATTCATCTTCTTTACCATCTCGGTGCCTTTCACAATCGGTTTGTGTTTCTAGATGCTCACTAGGTATTTATGTGACTAATGATGCTACTTGCCTTGATGAAATAGCATGATGATGTTCTTGATGTATATGATGATGATTATCGGTTAACATGTCTTGATTTCGGATATATTGCATGATGGGCTAATGATATCTTGTGTTTGAATGTGGTTTAAACCATTAGTTGTTAATGTTCATGAAAGCGGCTTGTATATGCGTATTAGATAATGTCCATGTTAATCGGATTGAATACTCTTATGCTAAGAATCGAATGCTTGTTAAAAGGCTGCATATATGTGGAAATCGGATTAGTTATTTGAGTGTTTTGATTAGTGTTCATGTTATAATCATGTTAAAGTTCATAGAGCTTGATGCTAAAAACCCTAAAATGAAGAACATGATGAATATGTGAAGAACTTGTTGAATGTGATATGGATATTTGAAAATTGCTATGTTTGATCCATTTTAGTTAATTATTAGACAACAAAACATGTTTGTATGGATAGTACACTGTTGCATGAAATCGGATTTCCATTGGATAGTACATGCGCTGACATTTAGCAGGTGTGCCTGTCGAGACCTTCTGTCTCGACTTGAGACCATGAACATGACAACTCGAGATCACGGTTTCGACACAAGGCTGCGAGTCGAGAACCTCTAGTCTCGACTCGAGACCACCCATTATCAGCACACAAACACTACAACTCGAGACCATGGTTGCGGGTCCGATTGCGACTTGAGACCAGTACGTACATGACCCGAGACCTCTTCAGTTGCGACTCGAGAACTTGTAGACTACAACTCGAGACCGCACAGTCTCGACTAGAGACCGCACAGTCTCGACTCGAGACCACTTGATCATGTATGGACTTGCACAGCTACGGGCCTGAGTATTTGGGCCTAATGCATGGACCTTATACGTTACTGATTGAACGTGAATGTTGTTGGACTGCCATGAATGATACTTGCATGCAATGTGCTAACATACGTGTAGAAACATACGTGCACAACCTAAATATGAACCTGACTTGTATGGTACAACTATGTTAGGGCGTGATTGACCACTAGCATCTAGACTTGACTTTCTGTGTATCTGCCGAGCAAACCAAGGTGAGTTCACACCCTCTACAAAGCATGGGATTCCCTGGGTTGGGAATGGGGTTAAGGAACATGGGTTCCTCGTCCTCCTTGGGTAGGACAGTATCGGTTCAGGAATATAAATTCATCGTCCTCATGGACAGATAACTCGTACTAGACCAAAACTCTATCACGAAGTCCCTCATTTTATATCGACTTAATCGTCGGGCCAATGGCGAGCGGGTCATTAGTTAGATAGCGCTATTTAGGTCTGACAAACCTCACACCGTGCCGCAGAGGACGGGCGTGAACTAATGGATCTGGGGCACGTCAATGATGATAGACATTGACAGTTTCAGGGCACATAAACATGACTACAGTCAGCAGTCGATATGGTAACAAGTCTAGTGTATACATGGGGTAGCCCCCACGGCCGAAATGCCAGATAACTAACATGGGGTAGCCCCCACGGCCGGAGTGCCAGAGTAACCGGGAATAAACAAGTCACGTTTTTCAACTATGGGGTAACCCCCACGGCAGGATGCCGGATAAAGGAAACTGTTTTCGAAACAACTTAAAACGAACACCCAACTGTGAACTCACTCAACTTGTTGTTGACTCGTTACTACATGCTTTGCAGGTCAATAGGTACTTAGCTGGAGCTTGCATGGAAGAGAGTCGTTGTGGGACATGGACAACTGTGTGCCATGTTAAACCTTGAACAGTTAAACTTATATTTTGGTTTTAAACATTATGCTTCCGCTTGCAACTTAACTATGTTTTGTTTGAACACCAATTGTCTTGGTTGGATTTTATAACCACTTATATGTTTGTTCAATATGATTGGTGGCTGGACCCTGGTCAGTCACGCCTCCAAGCGGTAGTACTCCGCAGGTGGATTTTGGGGGTGTGACAACCATGGCCAGTCCAGGTTGTTACTTTAAATGTTTTAAGCTTGTTACATTATATGTTTTAAGTGGGTTATAATTTCTGTATCTTTGTATTATTTGCAGTGTAAAGGAGATGCTTGATTGCTTAAGGAATGAAGAAGCCACCATGTCTCTTTTGTTTTGATGAAAAACATTGTTTCTCTTCGTGCATGGTGATGCAATTGATTTCATGATCCTGTGTGATCATGCGTGGTGATGCTGGTGATCATGCTGAATTTTGTGGATACTTACATCTTGTTTTTTGGTGGTGGTTATGTTGTAATCATATTTGTCTTAGCTTCTTTGTTCTTTCTGTGAGGTCCATGTCTGGCAACTTTATAATCATCCTCTCTGTTCTAGCATCTCCATTTCCTCATCCAATCCCCTATCCTAGTTTAGTTATCAAAATGTAAATAAATTATATATACATAAACACATGGGTCAAACCCATAATTTAAAAAAAAATAGTTAAGACGGAAACGAGTCAAACGGGTCGAAAGTTGTCAACAATTCCGCTTGAGGGGTCATATTAGTGTAAAGAGTGTGTATGATGTGTGTGTGTGTGTGTGCAACAGAGTGTACGTATATAGTCAGTCAGAGTTAATTAGCTATAGATAGATAGGACTTTCATATTATAAAACAACCAAATTCATAATGGAACAGAAACTTTAAAGAGTAAATTACAAGTTTTGTCCTTTATGTATGTCCCAAATTGCAGGCGCTGTCCTTTGTCTTTAAAATTGATGAGTTTTGTCCTTAATGTTTGCAAATATTGCACGTTATGTCCCTTAAGGCAAACCCAGTTAATTTTTTTTGTTAAATCTGATCATGTGCCTTGCACATGAGGGCATTGTTGTCATTTCATCTCATCAGGGACCATTGTGTAAAAGAACTTGTCTTCAGGGACTATTGTGTAACTACAGAAAAGATATTTACTCTAAATATATATATATATATATATATATATATATAAACCACCTGCCTTCTCTCTCTAACCAACCTCCACACCGTCACTCTCTCTCTTCTCTCCCCCTCTCTCACGTCTGCCGCCACCTCCCACACCACCACCATCCTGGCGATCTGCTCCTCCGTCTTCTCCGGCGACATCTCCGTCTGCTGATTTGGGCGACATCTCCGTCATCACTGCCATACCCTTCACCTCCACCTTCACAGCCACTGTCACCACTCCCCACCACAACCGCCGCCATCCCCTTCAACTCCACCTCCACCAACATCACTGCCACAATCATCACCACCAAATCTAACGGAGCTCGTCGGAGACACACCACCACCATCACCGCCACAATCACCGCCGCCGCCGTGCTCCTCCGCCGCTGCAGACGGCACTACCCTTCTCCGTCTTCTCTCTCTCTCTCTCTCTCTCTCTGTTCCCTCTGATCTCCCGCCGTGATTCTTGGTTAATTTGATGAATTGGTTACCGAACAGATCAGCTATGGATTACTTGCAGTGGTTAATTTGATGAATCGGTTACCGAACAGATCAGCTATGGTTAATTTGATGAATCGGTTAATTTGATGCAGACGACACTACCCTTTTGTTCGTGTTTGATTGATTACTTGCAGTTAGATCGGTTCATACCGAACAAATCAGCTATGGATTTCGACTACGCTCATTGCATGCTTGTTCGGGGTTTTTTATATTTTTGGTTTTGGGGATTTTTGGGGGTTTTTGATTTGGAATTTAGGATTTTGATTTTTGGGGGTTTTTGATGCAAGTAGCAGTGCAGGTGGCGGTGGAGGGTGCTGGTGGCGGTGAAGGATGGTGGTGATGGAGGTTATATGTATAGTTAAAATAATAATAATATTTTAAGTTATTTTGTTTTATTTTTTAAATACCATTAAATAAATGGGGTAAAAAGACTAAAATACCCTTGGATGACCCAGTTTTAACCAAAAAATCTAACTGGGTTTGCCTTAAAGGACATAACGTGCAAGATTTGCAAACATTAAGGACAAAACTCATCAATTTTAAAGACAAAGGACAGCGCCTGCAATTTGGGACATATATAAAGGACAAAACTTGTAATTTACTCAAATTTAAATTAAACACACTAATTGTAAACCATCCCTCCCCCCCCCCCCCCCCCCCCCCCCCGCAAAAAAAAAACACTTCTCACCCTCTAATGGAACCACTATATGAAGACTTCATTCTCCTATGTCGTCACCACCCACCTCATCAGCAGCAGCGTCCACATCATCCCCAGCAACACCTTCCTTGTCAGTGGTAAAACCAGACAATAGTTCCTAAAGGGAAGATATATCTTCTTGATCCGCAACTGTCTTCAACTTATCCATAATTGGAAGGGACGCATCCTTCAGGGCTTTCTCCGTGTCCGCCAGCACATCAGTAGCATGTATATTGAAAATTGAATGATTTTCCAGCTTGTTACCATTCAGGCAGAAAGCAAAACCTCCCCGCACCCCTTCCTGCTGGCCCACAACATCAGCAGCGTGCATCAAATCTAATATAAGTTTTTTATATTCTTCACTGTGGCGAATCACTTCAAACGATCTCGGAATACCCTCTAAAAGCAACCACCGCCTTTCTTTCTCAAGATGAACAACCCTAGCATTCAAATCAGCTATCTCACCAGTAGACTGGGCGTGGGATTGGTGAAGCTCTGCCTCCAAACAAACAATAGAATTCAAACTGGAAGTTAATTTCTCATTGGATTCCCTCAATGAAGACCGAATAGTGTCCGATTCTTTAACCAGCTCGTTCTCCCTGGCTTGAAATTGAGATATCTTACCAGCCAGTGTTTTCTCATTCAAACGTAGATCGTTAATCTGGTCATCCTTGTCCTGAGAAATGCGTGCATTATATAAACACTCAGAATCTAACTGTGCCGCCAAGGAAGAACACTCACCCTTAACAGAAGCTAACTCAGATGGCACTTCTTCAATTTTAGCATTCACCCCAACGCATACATCCTTATACCTATCTTTCTCCTCACTTAGAGATTGTTCCAGTTTACCAATAACAGCCTGTGAGCATTTTTGCTCGTCCTGCAAAGCCCTGTTCAGATTATTCACGCTTTCTTGACAGCGAAGGAGTTCCTCCTCCAACTGTTTCTTCTGCGCAGACAAAGCGTTTGCATGATCACGGTTGTATAAACCACCAAGAATGTTAGGATAATGGGTAACCAAAGTAGCAATAGCATGAGTCACATTGTCAGCCAGCTTGTTGCAGGGAAGGACATCAACATGTTCTTTTTCCTCTGGGGGAATGGCTTGGATTAATAACTTCTTACAAGCATCCGGTTGCACCAAATGAGAAGCCTAGAATTAACATAAAGTAAGAGGCAAAGAAGGAAAAATATACAGTTACAAGAAGAAAAGGTTGAATACCTTCTCCAACAATTGATTACTTGAGCTAGGATGAGCTCCTCCAACATCAGTACTCACCACATAATCGTTCACAAACGCAGAGCCAGCCTGGACATTATCTGTGTCAATAGGCATGCCCAACGCTGGAGCAGATATGGTTTCCAGTAAAGAAGTATGAAGAGGACCACTGCCCAAATTCTTTCTCAAGGTATCCTCAGAAAACTCATTTTCCGATAAAGAATCTGTAAGATTAAATATATTATGTATTAATATTTAATCTATAGCCATTATAATCATTTACATAATATAGATCAAAATATATAATAACCTATTAAATAATTAGTTGGTAATTGTTGATGGACCATATTACCCTTATTAACTAATTTAGGTTTCCTCCTGGGTGCTTATATAAGGAGAATTATGTGGAGGTTAAAGGGTTACTCAGTTACACAATTAGACACAACCCATTAGCCATAACATCAATAATTTCGACCTCCTCTCCTAATCGAATCCCCTATTCGATTTCTAAGTCCCCATCATCAGTCAGCACCCTAAGGAGGAACCAGATCACGATGACAAGCATGTCGAACTCCATTACTGGATTCTCCACTGGACTTTCTGCTGTGACAGGTATGTATTTTACTGTTTTCCATCATGTACAAACAGAACTGAACCAACATGTGGTATCAGAGCATATGTTGATTAGTCAGTTCTGTTTTCGTATCCATAATTCTGGGATTGAAACTTGGAAAAACGGAATTTTTTTGAAATCTTATGAATTAACAGCCGTTTTCGAGTGGGTATATGTTCGAAATCCCTGTTTTCGGAAAATATTAATCATATGTTTGCTCAAAATCTAATGGGTTATGTTTTTATGACCGAAATCTGTTTTAGAAAAACCTTAAAATTCAGGTTTCGGGTTCCAGAATTCATGTTTTAATTTTTAGGGTTCATCATGTTCTTAGTTAAGATTCGAAATATCCTTTTTGTTTTGGAGTATGATTTGAATTGTTATATGTTTTTCCTGATTTTGATCTATTTTTTCTAATAAGGATTTTTTCGAAATCTGTTAAAAGGATAAGCAGATCATTATTTCGAAATTTTGTGATAAAAATAGATCAACATTATAATAGGAAACTCTATCACAATTCATAAATTTCGAATTTTCAGTTGTTATAATCATAAACAACAACTGGATCGCACAAGATCACATAAGAGATGATCTGATCGCATAAGATAATCGCACAAAACTTATGGATCGCACAAGGCATAACGGATCGCACAAGGCATAACGGATCGCACAAGGCATAATGGATCGCACAAGGCCTTAATGATCGCACAAGTTTACTTTGGGCCTTATGGATCGCACAAGTCTTGGGCCTTATGGATCGCACAAGTTCGATCCGCGCTAACGGGTGGTTTGCTATTAAATAAATGGTTTTGTAATTTACTTAGTTAATTAATCAGAATCAGATAATGTTTTGCAAAACCATAATAGCTTAACTTGAATGAGTTTTTGATATATCATTTCTGGCCAAAGCTGACTTGATACATCTACTTATCGTTCAAGTATTACGAAAGCTATGTTGTGTGTGCATCATAAGCATGAATGTTTTAATTTCTGGCCAAAGCTGATTTAATTCATTCATAGATGGCATACTCAACAAGTGCATAACTAAAGTGATTGTTTCAATTTCTGGCCAAAGCTGATTTGTTACAACCACTTTGCACATATGCTTAAATGATTACACTTCTGGCCAAAGCTGTTTTGTCTTCGTTTAAGTAGAATTTTTTAGCTAAGTCTATTATTTTGATGTTAGTAATAGACAATATCACAGCTTCATAATGTAAAATGGTCATTATTTATGCCTGCCTTAGTTTAACGTGCCCTTAGTTCACATTAGGATTTCTTCATTAGTATCATAACTTGCTCATCTTATTTCCACTATCAGCGCCCAATTGCGGGATTCCACCTTTAACTGGTGATAACTTTGCTGCATTGGGATTCCACCTTTAAATGAGAACAAAAGACCATGAACATATCATACACAACCAAAACTAAATCAACCAGAAACATATTAAACATTAAATAATTCAAAGCCAGAAACATATTAAACATCAAATAACTCTCAGCCAGAAACATACAAAACAATACACATCATGAATCAACTTCCTGACAATAGATATAAATCTTTGTATACACGGTTCAAATGTTCAATACCTTAAAAACATTAAACAAAGATATAAATCAAACTTTTGATAAACCAATAAATGAAAATTAAGAATTTAACTACTCATTTTGTTTGTATTTTGAACAAAAGGATAAAATCCACTCACAAAAGTTAGTCCAGTACTAAAGTGACGGTTTTAAAAATATTTTCTCATAACTATTAAAGAATTAAAATTATAAAGAGAGTAAATTGCCATTTTCGCCCCTGAGGTTTGGGCACATTTGCCATTTTAGTCCAAAATGACACTTTGGTACCATTTTGCCCCCCACGTTTGTAACTTTTTGCCATTTTCGTCCAAATAATGACACTTTGGTACCATTTTGCCCCCCACGTTTGTAACTTTTTGCCATTTTCGTCCAAAAATAAAGTAACTTTTTGAGCCATTTGGACGAAAATGGCAAAAAGTTACAAACGTGGGGGGCAAAATGGTACCAAAGTGTCATTTTGGACTAAAATGGCAAATGTGCCCAAACATCAGGGGCGAAAATGGCAATTAACTCTTATAAAGAATTAAAATGTTAATAGGTAAAGATTTAAACCAGTAAATCCAAAGTACAGTTAGAAGCACTGCACACATATAAAAATAAACAATTTCTTTAGTTTTTTTTTTGTTGGATCACAATTTGTCTCTTGTAAATCTTCATAAAAATAGACAAAAAAAAAAAAAAAAAACGGGTTCAAGAAAGGGATAACTAAAAGGGTAAATGGGTAGTTTGAGTTTTTTGTGCTTGCTGTCATGTTTGTGAAGAGAAGCGGAAGGTGGTTTTGAAATTTTGATTAAAGAAAGGGATAACTAAAAGGGTAAATGGGTAATTTCATAAAAATAGAAGAAATATGTAATTAAATTTAGGAGTTGGGTAAATATATGTAATAATGTATCTTAATAAGGGGATATATGTAAAAATCCCATAAAAAAACAAGTTAAACACCATAAGAAACAAGAAATTGTTTTAAGGTTATTACAAGGGCACCTGGCCCATTCTACCGCATTCAAGCCGGTTTGATGACCAACGGCACTCCGCAGTTAAACAACCACTTGCAATCTTCTCCCAACTCTTCAGCCACCATCTCTAAAGTTTTGATCTGGTTCTTCCCATCCTCAACAATCTTCTCCAACTCCGCAATGCGCGCCAAAGCGTCCCCATGGCTTTTCTGCGACGCAATAGCTTCAGCCTCTTTTTTCTTCAACAAATTAGCGAGCCGTAACACCTCCTGGCCACTCTCATCTCTCTCACCCCTCAGCTTCACGGCTTCGTCGTGAGCAGCCTTCAATTCCCGGTTAGACCTGGCACAAGCAGTTTCCCACTCTGCTTGACGCTCAGAATTCATTTTTTGCTCCTTGGCGAGTTTGTCTTCAGTGTCGCTCACGCGCCGGTTTAAGCCCTTCTTTTCCAAGTTGAATGCATCGCGCTCCACAACAAACTCTCGTTTCGTCCTCTCAAACTCCATAATGTCCTCACCCATAGACTTCCAATCACGTACAATCTCTTGAGTAGTCGAATAGTAATTTACTCCAGCATGTACATGGTCATCCAACAGTCGGAACCGGTCCCTGTTCTTTTGAAATAGGCGTTCAGCAGGAGGCAAGGCCATGGAGTAAAATTCATGACAGTGATCTAAATTGTCCATGCGAGATCCTTGCACAAGGGACCAACAAGGGACATATGGCAAGTCATCACAAGCAGGATTGTGACCCACCTGAGAGTCACCTGTTGATCAGTTTTGTTTAAACATAATGGAAAACATGAATTACATACCTGTTACAGCAGACAGGCCAGCAGAGAATCCAGTCAGAGATGCAGCCATTGAGTTCGACATAGTTGTCAGGATGATCCGGTTCCTCCTTAGGGTGTAAAGTTATGATGGTGATGAAACCGAAAGTAGGGTAGAATCGGTTATGGGGAGAGAGTTACGAATTTGATGTTAATGAGGGTTTGTGATTGTGTAAAGTGTCTAACCCTTTAACTCTCTAATAAGCCCCTTATTTATACACCCAAGAGGAAACCTAATTAGTTAATAAGGGTAATATGGTCCATCAACAATTACCAACTAATTATAATAGGTTATTAATATATTTTGATCTAATATAATATAAATGATTATAAAGGCTAAAAGATTAAATATTACATTATTAATATATTTAATCTCACATTCTCCCACTTAGCCGAGTAATCATTTATCATGAGTATTAGGTAAGCCTGGCCAGGAGTTAACACTCATTTTAGCCTTAAACCAAGAACTATAGCAGAGAAATACAGCCGTTGAATCATCATTCGACTCAGGACCCCCATTAGTCATATTATAGCCTCAATTTAAAACCTAACAGTTACGATCAAAATACGCAGCCCTTTAGCGTCTGATTTGTATTTATATTTGTCTATATGTCATTACACCGGCAGAACATATGTTAGAGACATACAAAATCAAACTGAGGAAATTTTATTAATTAAAACATAAGCTAGTACAATATGCCATTAAACAAGGTCTTTAGTAAGTCCCATATTCGATACATGTTCTTCGAAAACTTTAGGTGGGAGACCTTTAGTCATCGGATCCGCAAGCATATCTTTAGTACTAATATACTCAATACAAAGATTATTTTCCTCAACTCGTTCACGTATGAACAAGTACTTCGTATCAAGATATAAACCAGCTCCAGTCGAACTGTTACTGTTCGAGAAACTAATGGCAGCTGAATTATCACAGTAAAGCTTCAATGGTCTAGAAATGGAATTAACGATTTTGAGTCCAGTGATCAGATTTCTAAGCAACGTTCCATGACAGGTTGCTTTGTAAACAGCAATGTATTCTGCCATCATTGTGGAAGTTGTAGTTAATTGTTGTTTATGACTCTTCCATGAGATAGGTCCGCCTGCTAACATAAAGATGTAGCCCGAAGTGGATTTCTTGTCATCTTTGCATTTGGCAAAGTCAGAATCAGAATAACCTACCACTTCTAAATGATCACTTCTTCTATATGTCAGTTTATAGTCTTTCGTCCCTTGCAGATATCTGAGGACCTTCTTAGCTGCTTTCCAGTGATCTAGGCCAGGATTAGTCTGATAATGTTGATGCAGATTTTGTGTCCGATGCTTGTCGAATAGATTAGTTATTATTTTACGCTGAATTTGTAATAGTTAGTGAAACGGTCAAACGAACGTGTATTGACCCGCTCGTTTGAAGTGGTCAAACGAGAGGGTTATTCGGTTGACCGTGTGTGTTTGCAAGACAAGGGGTGTGACTATAAATAGAAAACCCTTGTCATTTGCAACATAAGGAGAGTTTAGGAGGTTTGAGACCTCACCGGGAGAGATCACCACTTGGTCTCTCCCCGGATGTATACTTCTTTGGTATGGTTCGGTTATCTTGTAATCGGGCCGATTTGTAATGTTATACTACCGGATTTATACAAAGAAGTTGTTTGTTTATGTCTAATCTCTCCCGTCTTGAACCGATCTCACAAGAATCACGGTTTCGGTCACGAAACACGGTCCTACAATTGGTATCAGAGCCATGGTGCCCGATTTAGTAAATCTAACCGTTTACTAAGTCACATGTGCTCTAGATCTGTGATTTTTGTGATTTTTGTTCAAGATGTAAAAATGGTGAAATGAAGAAAAACTCAGATCTGGACCCGAATATTCAGATCTGTGCTGAAACGAGTGTTGGGTTTTATGTTTTTCACCTAAATAAACAAGTTATCATCATCAAAAATCGTATACAAAGTGTTTTCGTCAAATCTGCGAAATTGAACAGTGGCTATGTTCTTGGCAGCTTCATATTTCGAAAGATCTTCATATTTCGAAAGATGTAAGGGTGCTCGAAAGATCAAACAGATTTCGAAGGATCATCTTTACCCTCAACAACTTCGAAAGATCCAGCATATATCAGTTCGAAAGATGATCAGTTCGAAAGATGATCAGTTCCACACAACTTCGAAAGATGATCAGTCCCAACAACTTCGAAGGATCCAGCATCTCTGATCAGCTCGAAGGATATCTTTCGACCTGCTGTTTGTTCATCGAAGGATATCTTTCCATCTTTCGACCTGATATCTTTCGATCTGGATGTCTGATGTTGGTATCGCAGGAAGAAGATGAAGGCTTCTGTTGTTTGTGTATATCAGAGAAGAAGAGATGAAGAAGGGTTCTGGATGCTGCTTGTTGTTTATCGCAGAAAGTGAAGACCTTGTCGGTAGGATCAGTGGTAATCTTTTGGTTGTTTGAGACATCGAAGAAGAAGAAGCAGTCCGATATAAAGATGATGTCTGCGATTTATTTGTTGAATAATGGAGTTTTTGATAGTTTTGGTGGTGATGTATCGAAGAGATGAGGTATTTTGTTAAAGGGATATTAAAGATGATAGTGACTACTGTACAAGGAAGTGTTGTCGGCTGTTGTACAAGGTTGTGACAATTAGGGTTTCTTACAAGTTGCAAACATCAGCAGCCTACCAACATTTCTGTTTGGACCCACGATTTTTACTTCACAAGATTGGGTCTATTTCTTTGCTGGGCTACATTCTTTGGGCTGTGAGTGCTTGATGATAGATCTTATGTTTGGGCCTCTTTGAAGTAAACTAATTTAGTAGTGGGCCTCTAGTGAAAGACTTTAACTAATTCATTTTGGGCCTTTTTTTTTTTTTTTTTTTGAAAGTTGTTTTGGATCAACAAAATTCTCTATAAGTCCAAGTGTGGGCTTTGAGTTTTTGTTGTAAATTCAGTTATTACATTTGTAAACAACTAGTTGGTCGAGTGTTCGCGAATTTTAGTTGAACCGCGCTTCTAAATGTCAACGTCAAATTTGTACGGGTTTTGGAGTGCGCGAAGACGATAAAGAGATGATGATACTTGATTATTTGAAAAATGTGGGGTAGTCACGGTTACCGATGAAAACGTCAAAAATGGTGACGCGACTATTATGGGCCAAAAACGAGAACGGTATGTTCACTTCCGCACGTCGATTGTTTATGATTGTTATCGGTTATTCGAAAATGTTCGAAAGCACTTTGTTATTTGTCATATTCTCGCATTTGAAGACGAACGTATGAACCTTGAACGCTAACACCGGTCCTAACGAGTTCACAAAGTCTTTGGAGGGATACAAGTCGGATCCGATGGGGTACTAGGCGATATTGCTTTATCAACTAGAATATGCAACGAAGAAATCCTTTTTGTTTATTGTCATATTCTCGCATTTGGTAACGAATGAATGAACCTAGAATGTCAACACCGGTCCTAACGAGTTCACAAAGTCTTTGGAGGGATACAAGTCGGATCCTACGGGGTACTAGGGGACGTTCTTATTCAACTAGCTTATGCAAAGAAGAAATTCGTTTTCGTGATTTTTCGAAAAACCAAGAACATTCAACGGAGATTGATGACAGTTCCGCTTAGTGGAGGGAACTGGTGAACATTTGACGACAGTTTCTTTGAAGTGGAGAGAATCTGTTAAGGTTTAGAAATCTTACCAAAGAAATAGGGGGAATAAAAATTTCGTATGTTGAATTTCTTCGGTAAATTTCTAAACGCAATCACAGGTGGTAGAGTTTGTGATTTTCTGGTGATACAAACGGTTCGGCGTGGAATGTTTTGCACATACACATATTTGAGGATTTTAATTAATTCTCCAGCCAGCGTGAAGGGTTTTGCACGGAAAAATACAGGTTTCTAAAGTCTACAGTAGTTACAAAAGCGCTGTTCACTGAAGACCTGGGGAATCTTAATGGAAGCTGATAGTTCAAGGCTGAAGACCTGCAGGATTCGGTTTTGGGTTTGATGTTTCTTTGGGATTTTACAGGGATCTGGGGGTAACTCAATTCGTTGAGTTTGCAAACGATGTACTTGGTCTAGCTGACTTCCTGAGTACTGATGCTGAAGATCCGTAGTGCATTACGTGGTCAACTTCACAAAGGCGAGACAATGAGATCTGGATGTAGTTCAACTAAGCATGCTGGTTGAGCTTGCAAGGGATACACTTGGTCTAGCTGACTTTCCTGAGTGTTGATGCTGAAGATTAAAGTGCATTACTTGGTCGATTCCACAAAGACGGTTTACAGAAGACAGTTCACCAGAAATCTCTATCAATGTAGTATGCTTGTATGAAATAGAGTTCTTATGACAAGATCAAGACTTGATGCAGTTCTTAAAGATTGGAACCCTTATCAAATGCCGGTTGGAGTATTGGAAGATCAGCGGAAGATCGGTCAATTGAGGAAATTGCACAACACCCAACACGGATACGCGTACTTTAAGGGGGAAATATTTTACAAGGAGCGTCAAGATACTACTTACCTGGATCATCGGTCAAGGGGGAATTTGTTAACACAGAGAAGATGAATACTTGACTGAAGATCGATTGCAGTTGCATTTTCAGCATTCGACAGCAACGGACAAGGGGGAATTTGTTGATGCAGATTTTGTGTCCGATGCTTGTCGAATAGATTAGTTATTATTTTACGCTGAATTTGTAATAGTTAGTGAAACGGTCAAACGAACGTGTATTGACCCGCTCGTTTGAAGTGGTCAAACGAGAGGGTTATTCGGTTGACCGTGTGTGTTTGCAAGACAAGGGGTGTGACTATAAATAGAAAACCCTTGTCATTTGCAACATAAGGAGAGTTTAGGAGGTTTGAGACCTCACCGGGAGAGATCACCACTTGGTCTCTCCCCGGATGTATACTTCTTTGGTATGGTTCGGTTATCTTGTAATCGGGCCGATTTGTAATGTTATACTACCGGATTTATACAAAGAAGTTGTTTGTTTATGTCTAATCTCTCCCGTCTTGAACCGATCTCACAAGAATCACGGTTTCGGTCACGAAACACGGTCCTACAGATAACGACCTAGCATTCCAGCAATATAAGCGATATATGGGCGAGTACAGACTTGAGCATACATCAGGCTCCCGACTACTGACGCGTAAGGTATCTGGCTCATTTGCTCCTTTTCAACCTCTGTTGTCGGACACTGGAATGAACCGAAAACATCTCCCTTAACTACTGGAGCGACGGAGGGTTTGCACTGTTGCATGTTGTAACGTGTAAGGACACGATCTATGTAAGTCTTTTGAGACAATCCTAAGATCCCTTTGTGTCTATCTCGGTGAATTTCGATGCCAATGACGTAAGAAGCATCTCCGAGATCCTTCATGTCGAAGTTATGCGAGAGTAACCGCTTCGACTCATGCAACATGTCTAAACTATTACTTGCCAATAGAATATCATCTACGTAAAGGACAAGTATAGTAAAGTTACTCCCACTCATCTTGAGGTAGGTGCATTGATCCACTTGATTCTTCATAAAACCTTGCCTCTTCATGACTTCATCAAACTTGAGGTACCATTGATGTGATGCTTGTTTTAACCCATAAATGGATTTCTTCAACTTACAGACTAGATGCTCCTGACCTTTAGGTTTAAAGCCTTCAGGTTGTTTCATGTAAACATCTTCGTCTAAGTCTCCGTTAAGGAAAGCAGTTTTGACGTCCATCTGATGCAGCTCTAAATCAAAATGAGCTACTAGGGCCATGACGATCCTTAATGAATCTTTACGAGAGACAGGTGAAAACGTCTCTTGATAATCAATTCCCTCTTTCTGAGTGTAGCCCTTTGCAACCAATCTCGCTTTGTAGCGTTCAACGTTCCCATTCGGATCCAGTTTTGTTTTGAACACCCATTTACAACCTACAGGTTTGGCACCATTGGGTAATTCGACTAAATCTCAAACGTCATTTTTCTTCATGGATTCAAGCTCATCAATCATTGCTTTGTTCCATTCAGAAGACTGATCACTGCTAATGGCTTCGTTATAAGAGATAGGATCATTGAGCTTTCCAGCATCCATTTCAGTCAGGTAGGTAACATAATCATCCATATTAGTAGGCCTTCTTTGCCTAGATGACCTCCTGAGTTGATTAGCGGGTTCAGCGTTGTCTTGGTTTTGAGCGTTTGATGTGCCTTCGTTATGAGGTATAATGGGTTCTGATTGTGGAGATGGAATTTGTGCAGTGACTTCAGGTGCAGTTGCATGGGGTACAAGAGGAGTAAACGGAGTAATGATAAGCGACGAGTCTCTCCCCCCCGCGTCTTGTACTTCTTGCAATTCTTCGTAAGGGTTGGTACTGCTCCCACTGACCTTGAAATCCTCCAGGAACGCAGCACGCTTGGTTTCAACAATACGGGCGACATGGGAAGGACAATAGAAACGATAACCCTTCGAATGATCAGGATACCCGATAAAGAAGCAGGTAACTGTTTTAGGGTCAAGTTTCCTTAGGAAAGGATTGTAAAGTTTTGCTTCAGCAATGCAGCCCCATACTTTCATATATTTAAGACTCGGTTTCCTTCCTGTCCAAAGTTCATAAGGATTTTTAGGGACAGACTTAGAAGGAACTCTATTGAGTATATGAACAGCTGCTTTTAACGCTTCAGTCCAGAGGAATAATGGTAAATTAGTGTTGGCTAACATACTGCGCACCATGTTCATAAGGGTACGATTTCTTCTTTCAGCGACACCATTCTGCTGAGGTATACCAGGCATGGTGTATTGGTTCACAATCCCCTGGTCCTTACAAAACTCATAAAATGGACCAGGAGCTTGACCCACATCAGTATGTCTTCCATAATATTCACCGCCTCTATCTGATCTCACAACTTTAATCTGACGATCTAATTGCTTTTCAACTTCAGCTTTATAATCTTTAAAAGTTGTTAGAGATTCAGATTTTTCCTTTATAAGATACAAGTACATGTAACGAGAATAATCATCAATGAAAGTGATAAATGAAGTATGTCCTGTTATACCAGCGATTTGATAAGGACCACTAATGTCAGTGTGAATGAGTTCTAATAAATTAGAGCTCCTAGTGGCACCTTTCTTATTCGCTAATGTCATTTTGCCTTTAAGACATTTGACACATGTTCCAAAATCGGTGAAATCGAGAGGAGGTAAGACTTCATCCTTTACGAGACGATTTAATCGTTCTCTTGAGATGTGGCCTAAACGTTGATGCCACAACATAGATGAAGTCTCTAAGTCTCGAATTTGTTTCTTTTCCATCTTTGTGAGTGATTCATTAATATTATATGACAACAAAGATTTGGAAAAGTTATCATCTAGTTCTAATCTATAGAGACCACCATCCAGAATGCCAGTACCATAAACAATGGAATCATAGAGAATAGAGAGTTTGCGATGACCATGAGAAACGACAAAACCGTCCATGTCTAACTTTGGTCCTGATACAAGGTTCCGAGTTACCTCAGGAACATATAAGGTATCATAAAGTTTAATACATAAACCAGTTTTCAAAAATAATTGTAATGTTCCTATGGCCTTCACTTCTAATTCCCGATCATCCCCAACTTTAAGTGTTCTTTGGTTTCTTCCCAGCTTCTGGATTGTAAGGAATCCCTGTAGTGAATTGGTAACATGAACCATAGAACCAGAATCAAACCACCAAGAGTTAGCAGGAACATTTAAATTAAAGGACTCAAGTATCATGAAAAACTCGTTACCTTTCTTAGCCAGCCACTCCTTGAAGTCAGGGCATTCCTTTTGCTTATGTCCTGTTTTCTTACAGAACTTGCAGTAGGGTTTGCCTAAGGAGTTCTTAGAGCTGGAAGGTGAACTTGTATTAGGAGTTGGATTTGGCTTTTGAACCTTAGAAGCATCCTTTCTTTGATAATTGTTCTTCATTTTCTTTGAGCTGGAGGTGGTGAAGTTAGCAACATCAGTATGGCGATCCATCTTCATACGCTCTTCCTCCTGCACGCACATAGCGATCAGCTCACTCATCGTCCATTTGTCCTTCTGAGTGTTGTAATTGATCTTGAATGCTTCATAGGACGAAGGAAGCGAAGTGATGATGAAGTGAACTAGAAAACCATCACTGATCTCCATCTCTAGGCCCTTCAACTTATTGGCCATGTCATGCATCATCATGATGTGTTCGCGAATGCCGCTCCTCCCATCATACTTAGTCGTCACCAGCTTGAGGATAAGAGTGCTAGCGTGTGCTTTTGATGTTCCTTTGAATTGATCCTCCACAGAAGCCAAATAGGTTTTAGCATCGTCAGAATCAGGAATGGCCCCTCTGATTGAGTTATGAATGGACTGCTTCATGAACATGAGAGACATGCGGTTACACCTAGTCCACTTGTCATGAAGTAACTGCTCAGCAGCAGTACTAGTGGCAGTAAGGTCAGCAGGCTTATTCTCTCTTAGAGCATAGTCAAAGTCCAACAGCCCAAGTGTAAGCATGAGGGCATCCTTCCATGCAGCAAAGTTATCACCAGTCAAAGATGGAATCCCTTGATTGGGTGCTGATAGTGGAAATAAGATGAGCAAGTTATGATACTAAGAAAGAAGTCCTAATGTGATCTAAGGGCATGTTATACTAAGGCAGGCATAAGTAATGACCATTTTAATTATGAAGCTGTGATAATGTCTATTACTAACATCAAAATAATAGACTTAGTAAAATTCTATTTAAACGAAGACAAATCAGCTTTGGCCAGAAGTGTAATCATTTAAATATGTGTGCAAAGTAATTGTGACAAATCAGCTTTGGCCAGAAATGAGACAATCACTTTAGTTATGCACTTGTCAAGCATGCTAAACATAAATTAATTAAATCAGCTTTGGCCAGAATTAAGACATTTCACGTTTGTAATGCATACTTAACATAGCTTTTTATAATACTTGAACAATAAATAGATGTATTAAATCAGCTTTGGCCAGAATTAATACATCAGAAGCTCATTCAAGTTAAGCTATTTTGGTTTTGTAAAAATTATCTGATTCTGATTAATTAATAAAGTATAAACAAAACCAAATATTTAATAGCAAACCACCTGTTAGCGCGGATCGAACTGAGTTATGAGATCTCGAGTCAGTAATGAGGTCTCGAGTCGCAACCTGTTGTCTCGAGTCGAAACCATGGTCTCGACTATCACATTTTATGAGATCTCGAGTCGCAACCACAGTCTCGAGTGGTGAAAATTGAAACCCTTAGTCGAAAATCAGTGGTCTCGAGTCGAGACTGTTGTCTCGAGTTATGAAGTTTTGAGCCCTTATGATTTCGAGTCGAGACCCTGTAGTCTCGAGACCTAATGGTCTCGAGTTGTAATCTTCTGGTCTCGAGTTGTAAACTTCTGGTCTCGAGTCGTAGTCTGTTAACAGCTGTTGAGTGATAATAACTGAAAACTCGAAATTTTTGGGATTGTGGGATAATGTTTCCTGTTTTAATGCTGAACTAAACTTTATCAAAGATTTCGAAAATAATAACTGATTATCTCTTTAACAGTTTTCGAAAATTTTAGTAGATAAAATTCAGATCAAAAACAGTAAAACACCCACTAATCCAAAATTATATTCCAAATCTTATGGAATTTTCGAGATTTCTTAGAACATTATGATGAACCCTAAAAAATTAAAAAAAATAATCTGGGATCCGAAACCTTAAATTTTAGACTTTTATTAACAGATTTCGGATATTAAGGTTTGTCCATTATTGTCTCGAGTCAATTTATCAAATTTTTCTTTTCCGAAAACAGGGATTTCGGCAATCATGGACTCAAAACAGCCGAGATTTTTAAGGCTTTAAAACTTTCTGTTTTCCAGATTTATGATCCCAGAATAATGGATACGAAAACAGAACTGAGTTATCAACATATGCTCTGATACCATATGTTGATCAGTTCTGTTTAAACATAATGGAAAACATGAATTACATACCTGTTACAGCAGACAGGCCAGCATAGAATCCAGTCAGAGATGCAGCCATTGAGTTCGACATAGTTGTCAGGATGATCCGGTTCCTCCTTAGGGTGTAAAGTTATGATGGTGATGAAACCGAAAGTAGGGTAGAATCGGTTATGGGGAGAGAGTTACGAATTTGATGTTAATGAGGGTTTGTGATTGTGTAAAGTGTCTAACCCTTTAACTCTCTAATAAGCCCCTTATTTATACACCCAAGAGGAAACCTAATTAGTTAATAAGGGTAATATGGTCCATCAACAATTACCAACTAATTATAATAGGTTATTAATATATTTTGATCTAATATAATATAAATGATTATAAAGGCTAAAAGATTAAATATTACATTATTAATATATTTAATCTCACATCACCTCCTTTGACTCTGCTTTCAGTACCGCTTGCCCCGCCACAAACCTGGGCATGCCTTGTCTACTCGGGTCATGGTGCGAGAAACCAAGTCATTGGGCAAGCTTCCTATGCAACGGGGGGGAGGGGCCTTGGTTTCTCGCAAATCAGGCACGGTTTGCACAAGTGCAAGTAGTAGTTGCTAGTAGTTAGCTAGTGTTATGCACAAACACATACCGAATATGCCTTACCTACCGGCTTAGTGGATATACGAACTCACCTTTCTAGGATGACATACAAGCCTTGAGTCTGAAAATCCTAGAAACCGCTACAACCAAGACTAGTTGCACATAAGTTGTTTATACAAGTGCAAGTAGTATTTTCTAGTCTAATGCAAGACGTATTCGGTATTTTTTGTTTGTGTATAAGACTAGCAACAACTACATATGGTCTTGCTTGTAGCGGTTTGTAGCGATTTTCAGACTCAAGGTGTAACGAACCAATTCCCAGAGCTCCAATCGGGTAATTATTTAATTATTATTAGAATGGTTAAATTGAGTTTAACTAAGTTAATGTTAATATTTTTCAGCTGATAATTAAAAGTAATTGATAGTAGAAGGACCATTTGGGTCATTTTAAGAAAGTTTGCTTATAAATAGAGGTTATTACCCTCATTTGTTAGTTTTTGAAAATATTGATCAAGTTCTTGGAAGTATTAAGATTCATCAGCTCATCAAGCACTAAATTTGTGTTGCATGCATGTGTGAATTGCAGATTAGTAGCATCCATATCAATAAAACATAGATAACTTCTAAACAAAGTTTATTCTTCCGTTTGGGATTCGTTTATTTTTCGTTCGGGCTTCGACATTTCGCACCGGTCGAAATTAGCCCAAAGAACTTTGTCTCGGTTTGTTGGGTGAATCTTCTTGACGGTTAAACCACCGAGTTGCTCGAGGGTTGACATTTTTTTGGGTTTAGGAAGCGGTTTAGAAATTTCGGTTTTTGCGGGTTTCGGGTTTTTTTTTGCGTTTTTGCGAGTTTTTTCGGGTTTAGGAAGTGTTGTAAAAAACCTAATACACCCAAGGACTTATTTATACAATTAAGAGGTTGCAAACTACTCAAAAAGAGGCTCAAACGGTCATAATACCGTTCCAAACGGCTCCCATGATTCTGCAGAAAAAAACTGCAGCTAGCCTGCTGCCTTTGTACTTGAAAACTGCAAAAAACCGGTTAACCGGTTTTTAACCGGTCAAAAAACCCGGTTACAGAAAAACCGGTTAAAAACCGACCTCCATTATGAAAACTCTAACCGGTTTTTAACCGCCGGTTAATACCGGTTAGTAACCGGTTTGTACGGTACCGGTTTAAAACCGGTTTGGATTTCGGTTACGAACCGGTTTGGAACCGGTTAACCGGTTTGGATGTGCACCTCTAGTGAGGTGGTGCAGTGGCAGTGTATATTTGCTTAGGACTTTGGTTATATTTGTTCATGGGTTCGAACCCAGTTTACTGCAAATATTTCTTTTAGTTTTTTTTTTCTTAAACTTTTTCTATTTAACTACTTATATTATATTCTTATATCATATCGTTTGACGATTTTTTTTAGTTCTTTTTTCTTGCTTTTTTTTTCCTTTACCTTTTCTTATAATTTTTCTATTTAACTACATTTTTTAATATTCTTATAATGTAGCGTTCGAGACATGATAATGTTTTCTGTATATTCCATTGTTACTTTATACGTTAATTTTAATCGTGCCAGCCCGTCGCAATGCGCATACGCTTTTTTTAGTCGTGTGGCTCCATCACAACAAGCGGATACCTCAAAAATGGGACCAACACCGACTAAAGAACATTTGTACCGTTATATAGTGCCTTTATCATGTTTATATAGCATCGTTAGTTTTATACGTTTCTTTTTGTACCTGCCATGTTAATGTCACCGCCTCAAACCTGCCATGTTAATTTTCCCTTTCAACTTTTCCCCAATTACCGAATACACCCGACCCGGATTTATCCGAACCGACCCAATTTTTTAATAATACTTCTTTTATTTCTTTTTTTTAAATCATTAATTCAAAGGTTTGTAATGTCATACAAAGATATGAAGGTAGACAAGAAGAGATGATAGTCTACAAATAAATAAACTAGAAGGTCACCCGCGTAATGCGGCGGTGGTTGTAGAGACGGGTGATAGTGGCGGCATTGGCGGTAGCGGTATGATTATTAATGTAAAAGTATTTGATGTAAAGTGGGTAGTGTAGTTATTTTAAGGGTTGAGAAATGTTTGCTATAAATAATTTCAATAAGAGTATTTATAAGTATATTAGGTGAATATATTTAATTTATATTTAAAGGAAAGTAAGGACATATGTCTTCGGGGATTTGTAGATGCAGGCATGTAACTAGGTGCCTAATGATGTATCTGTTGATGATTCTAAATCTGGTGAGCTTACAGTCTGTTGTGCAGGTAGCCTTTAAGTTTATCATCTTAGTTAATATTTGTATAAGTTAGTTAGTATTTGTGTGCAATAATAATATTTTCATATTTGTTTGGTTCTCGTATTCGCACCGCGTTCTTCACCTTCTTTGGGTTCTTGCCAAGATTGAATTGGGGAATATATGTTTATGCATTTGTACAACTTTACTACTTTAGGATTTGCTAAAATGTACTTAGCTACTGAATACTGTATGTTGGCCTTTAAGTTTATCATCTTAGTTAATATATGTGAAATTTTAATGTCACCATATTATGTGAAAATGTTTGTCTTTGATTTTAATATAGCCATTACAAAGTCACAATCGGATAATATCAAAATGCGCCGCAATCTTAACTTTAATAGACAAACCATTTAGGAATAGTATACTAAGTTTTACAATTTAACCAAAAAAACTGAACCGGTTACAACCGGAAAGAGATTGTATCTAGTATCACCATCAAAATACAATTGTTCATCACAACAAAACCCCCTGCAAGCTTCTACGTTCCTTGACAAGGATGTCAGCTATCTCCTTAAACTGCAAACAATACAAAGATATTGAAAACATAAAAACCTTAATCGTATAATGTAACAAGCAGCCTGGAGAGTTTCTGAACTACCTTGACAAGGTCTCGTGCTGCTCACTACCTTGCAAGTTGACCAGGTTGATGTTATTCCTATATACAAAATAGGAAAGTGATGAATGTGACCTCAAGTTCAATTTTGGACATCAAACAAGCAACGAAATCTCATACCTTAGCTTGGATGAAAAGGTTAATGGACAGTTCGTATGACTAAAAGTATATATAATGAAATCTCATACCACATGCAACAGAAAACTATATCCACATATGACTGTCATTAATGAAAGCTTAAATGTTTCACATCCTAACATCCTTAAAAAATTTACGGGTATTCTAGGGACACCAACCATAATTACTAGAACACCATCCCATACGCTATAGAATTTACTAAATTTTTCAAGTCGACTCGTTTAGGTCTAACCAACCATCAATGGGCATAATTACGAGTTCCAATTTAACTGGTTTCAATAATTTACTGAAACACATATGAAAGATTAAATTAAAAATCAGAATATAGATAACTAAATTTCCAACAATAGTATTAATCTGCACTAATGGTATTAATCTATGTAAACTGTTGTCACTAATGCATTATACATGTCTAGTTCTGTCCAACATACACTAATGGTATTGATCTTTGTTGAAGGGTTAAATGTTTAAGATAATGAACCTGGTTTGAAAATAGAGGGTTATGAGTTTTATAAGGGTTTTTCAAACAATACTGTTAAATGTTGATGGAGTTAAGGCTTAAGGCCTAAGATTGTGACAATTTATAAAGTACTAAAACAAGCTTCCCGGGCCACTTTCAACCCATTTGACCCATTTCAACAAAACTTGACCCGTTCACAGTTGCATCTTAAAAAATATATTGTTCATTTTCAAGTTTTATATACTCCGTATATAAAATTTTTGTTAGTAGTATACCTGTTCAGATACAAAAATATGTGGTCGGTTTCAAAACACATATAAAATATAAATAAAGAATCAGAATATAGATAACTAAATTTCCAACAATAGTTAGATTTTAGGGTTCTAAATTCCAATAAAAGTTTAGATTAGTAGTATACCTGTTCGAGTACAATAATAGCTGATCAAGGAACCAATAATGATATAAAGGATTATGAACGCAACGATTATTCCAAGGGCGATATTCCATGCCGTTTGAGCATTCATCTTGGCTACTAAAGGCAGAGATAGAAACCCTAGAGATAGAAGAAGAGAGAGTATGAAGATGCAGATCGACTAGGAAACAGGCTTTATGTTCAAAAAATTATTTTTGTTCAAAGTACCTGACATGCTTGCAAACAGAGGTGAAGATTTTGAGTTGGTGAAGGCAGAGATGTGACGGTAGGGTGAAGTAGGCTGCGTGGTGAAGATGGTGAGATAGTCTGGCAAGATGTGACGGTACGGTAGGGTTGTGTCTGCGTGGTGAAGATGCATGGTCTCGAGGAGTTAAATAAACTCACCGTCGTCTTCACATCTCTTATTAACAAAATATATATTATGTCTGACACATTTCTCTATTGTCATATCATACAAAAAAGTCAAGGGGTAATCATATCAGTATATAATCAATATAATGTTGTTTTTTTAAACCTCATAATGATGGTAAACAGTATCAACATAATCCATTATATATTTAATATCTACATTATTATATATTACATAATTCAGACTTTTTAAGAATCACTACTTGAGTACCATTTCACATATTCATAAACTTATCCTTTTTGTTTAAACGATTTTTTTGTATGTTTGTATTTTTGGCTAAAGGTATTTGACTAATACATAATTATCACAAGGACATATTGTTTCACATGATACTATTGTTTAACTATTAAAATAAAATGCAACGAAGACATCTAATGTAGTTTACAAGGATATATTTGGTAAATTGTGATGTAATTGTCAATTTCTTTTTGATTTATTTTAATTTAACTTATTTTGGTCAAAACTTCAAACGAATTTCATTTTTAACATTTAAAATACACCAAGATTTTCAAAATTTAAGACAAAACTTCAAACGGATTTCATTTAAATATTTATTTTTATTTTTTCACTTTTATTTTAAATATTTAAAGTCATAAAAGACTGTTATACTAAATTAGTTTGACAAGTACTTTATACATTTACGAAAAGCTAAGGGGTGTTTATATATATATTTCTTTTTGGTGTATTATGGATATATATAACATATAAATAAATAATCACTTTGTTTTGTTTAACGTATAACAAACACTTTGTTTTAATATCTAATATCATATACAATTAAAATTTAATCATTGTATTAAAAAATATATTATAATAAAAAAGCAATAGAATATTAATATATTTAAAATAAAACAACCCGTGGGTACCACGGGTTATAACCTAGTATATATATATATATATATATATATAAAAAACTACTAGGGATGGCAATGGGTCGGGTTTAGGTATTCCCAAACCCATACCCGGTTATTAATGCTCGTCCCAAACCCGTCGGGTTTTAATCGGGTAATTACCCGTCGGGTTTCGGGTTTCATATCAGGTTTTGACAAATATCCGTTGGGTATACCCGGCCCAAAACCCATCGGGTTTCTATCGTGTTTTTTGACAAAATATAACTAATCGATTAATCATAAAAATAAAATGTAATATAACATTTAAAAAAAGGAAATTTAATGAAAAATAACAAGAAAGGAAAAGTTGAACAGCGCAGTTGACTGAATCCCGTTTACCACATTCAGTCGATGTTACAGAGATTCAGTCGATGTTACCGACTGTTAAAAATTCCACCAACGACTGAATCCCCTTTTACACTCCACAGAGTCAAAACCCTCATTCCCGCCGATCAAAAACTTCAAAAATCACCAACAATCTGATTGCAAAACATCTGTTTGGGATTTTCATCATTATCGCAGGTATCTATTCAACTTCGAAAACTTCAAAATCAACAACAATCCGATTGCAAAAATTCTGAGGTTAGTATCCAAATCAGGAACCCTAGATTCTGTAAGCTAGTCTAATCCCTGAGATTGAATTTGTAACTTGGTGTTTAATTGCTGTTGAATGCAAGTTTGTTGAACTTATAGATAAGAGATTTCAATTTGATGGAACATTGATAAGGTTTTGTGTCAAAGCCTGTAGAACAGGGCTGAATACAGTGAAAAACATCAAATGTTCAATAATAACATCAAATGTTATTATTAATAACACAATTGTTTGTTGATCAAACATTCATTAATAACATCAAATAACAACATTTTTAATATTGTAATCATCAAACTTATCAAATCATTGATCTAACTATGTGATTACACGTGTGGAGAAAAGATGGCAGATTTACATTTTGCTACAGATCACAATATATGTGCATTCCTAGATGCTGCAAGCCATAAAGCTGAGTTACATAGGGATCTCATCAACTACATCAACAGAACCAGAGTGTCACACCCCGACCACGTATAACAAGAAACACGTGGCGGAAACGTCGGGGAGTGTTGTAACAGAATTATTGTTCCATAACCATGGCAATTAAAGTTACATTTTATTTATCAAACAAGAGTGTTACAATGTCTCAAAACAGGAAATAAAGAGTTCAGAACATAATTAAACTAGTTCTATCTTTATTTTAAGTCTCTAAGGCACAGGTCTGCCCTAGTGTCACGATCATCATCCTAAGCGACAGCTCCTGAAAACACATGTGAAAATAGGTACGTCAGCATAAAAATGCCTGTGAGATACATAGGTTTTGTGAAAATAGGATTCATGACTTGGGTTTTAGAAGAAAGGTTTAATAAAAATTTGTCATGAATCTTGTTAAGCGTTTTCTTTTATAAATCATATGAAAACTCGATAAGAAATCAGATTATATAAAAGAAAGGTGTATGGTTAATGAAATAACCAAGTAAAATGAGTTGTATAAAATGAACCGTTTTGTAAAACAATGTCTTGTGAAAATATGTTATTTGTGTAAAATGTAATATGTCTATACTGAAATTATTTAATTAACGCTACGATATGTAATATTATACAAGCACTTATATATAGGAAGTACCAGCGGCGTATCCACCATGCTTGTATCATATTACACACGCCTCGTTACTCAAATCATTTACCCAAACCAACCACCAATGTAAATTGTTCATGTATAAATCAATTGTCAAGTGTTATTGTGTAAACCATATCAAAATGTCCATGTCTAATGTAAATCACCAATGTGTATATCAATGTCAAAATTTTTATGTTTAATGTCAATCATGAATTGTGTATCCATAAATATCATGTATGGTAAGTGAAATACATCAACTAAACCATAGGTAAAATGCACAAAAACAGGGTATCGAATTAAACATAGTTTAAATCAAAGTTATGTTTTGTGGAACAAATGCATGCTATACTGATACAAACATCTATGTGGTATTGCTATAAGGCATACATTCAAGCCTTGTGACTGTGGTGATAGACCTTTAAACAAATTAAAGGTTTATCTGTGTTATGTTTATCGAATTCGGTCATTCCTTCCATCCAAACATACCTAGGATGTTAGGAACGGGAGTTGTCAATTCCTATGGTACCACTACCTACTAACAAATGGCGTAGCTAATGTTAATGAATGTATTTTTGTCCCATTTAAACAAACCAAATGTCATACCAAAATGTAAGCATGTGAAAACAATGCACTAAGTATGTAATCAAATGAACATACATAGCGTGAAATGTAATGTAAAACAATGTACTAGGTATGAAACAAATGGACATACATAGCAAAAACATAATGAAATCATGTACTATAAATGTACTAATGAACATAACAAGCATATGATATGAAAGCATGAAAGCATGAAAGTAACAAGTAGGCACATGTGTTTCACCCCAAAATGTTTGGAAAACAGTAAAAGAGGGGTCTATATACTCACTTGAGATTGCTTAGTAGTCCTTGAGTAACAACCAAACAATGCTAGACATCACGGAAATCAAACGGCACCTAATATAGGTAACTATGTTAATATACCGGACCTAAATCGGAGGATTGGATAGAATGAGGGTTCGTAAACCAAACGAGTATGGAGACTCGTGTAATATGGTTTAACAAAGCCTACATACTAAAATGAAACCTAACCTAAGTGCTTACAATCCATTACGACCCGTTTAGGTAGCTTATGCTACTTTAACGCGTCGTTCGCGTGAAACGCGTTCGGACCGCTTAACTAGTCCTATGACAAGTAATATATGCCTTAACATGTCTAATATTGTTGCCAAATCAGTTTAGATACCAAAAGTTATGTTACATATGCTTAAAATGAATTTTGGCGTGCAAAGGGCATTTTGGTAATTTACCTAAGGCATATATACTACCTATCATACAACTAGCTAAAGTCGTGACCATAAGGTATAACCTCGGAAGGTTATTCCCTATACAATTATGGTCACCTAATGTGTTTGGTCGGATCCTAAAGATCGACCAAACGGGTCGGGTTCGAAAGTATAAGCGATTGTTTAGATCGCTTACCTTACGACCCTATATAAGCACTAAACTAAAAGTGACGAGCTAAGCATGTTAAAGCATGCTTAACTAAGTTTAGAAAACAGGTTTGGTATCAAAACAAACGGTTTTGATACCTAAAAGTAGTTTGGTTACAAAATACGCAATAACACGTATTTTGGCCGAAACTACGACTCGTCACTGAGCCTAGATAACGTGGTAATCAGTAGGTATAGTTTCTAGGGACTATAACCATCGTGATTACGCTCACGTTATGAAGTTCAAACGAACTTCGCATTGACCATAAACTGGTCAATGCAGAAAGTCAAACAAAGTTTGACTTTCAACGCTAAAAGAATAAAAAGAACGAAGGAACACTTACAAAGGGTCCCCGAAAGCTAATCTTGATCCAAGTAGCTCAGGTATGAAGCAATGGCTTCAACTTAGAGCTTTTTAGATCAGATTTTGTGGGTTTTGCAAATGAATGGGGTTGGGTATTTATAGGAATGTTGGAACCGTTAGGATCATTTATCGAATAACGTGCTTTGATCTCATCCATACACTTGTTGAAATACCCATGGAACACCAAATTGGCCCCTCATTATACTGAAGAGGCAAGTGCAAAGGGATTAGGAGGGGGTAACAGCTGTTAACAACTGTTTAATCAGAATCTGCTGATCTGGGGATCCCTTACGGACCGTAAGGGTGATGGCTTACGGTCCGTAAGCCAGCAACTATGCAGAATTGTCAGTTTTGGTCCCTGTTATGCAATAAAGCCATTTCCGACACGTTTAAGGCCCGTTAAGCCAACGTTAAGGCCCTAAAATGATGCCTAAACATTGTGGACATGAAACATGCTCAAAAATATGCCGGATGTTGGTTCGTTTGGTCGTACGATCGCGATGTTCGGTTAATTACGACAGAATGCGTATAAGCGCGAAAAACGATCCAAATTGCGTGACGAATGGATTTTTCTTATGCCAAACACTAAAATAAAATATTTTAGTGCTTACATCAATTTTTGGATGTCCGGATGTATTCAGAACGTAAGTTATGCGCGAAAGAGCAAACTTGTGCACTTTTTGACGCTTTTAGTCCCTGAATGACCCAAAAGTTTATTTTAGCACACCGAACACCTCAAAGCCTATTTCTAAGCTATGTAAAGGATATTTATGGTATGTTTAACTTATGGTCATGTTCCGGAATGTCTGTTACAGTTCAAATTGGCATACTTTCGCAGTTTGTCAAATTCAGTCCCTGTAAGCGAATTAACTTGTTTCTGCCATACCAAAGCCTTCAAAACTTATTTCTAAGTTATGTAAGGGTTATTTAAGGTATGTTAAGTATATTTTGATGTTCCGGAGTATTTGTCGCGTTAAACTGATTACGTTTACGCACCAGTTTGCGTATAATTCTCCAGAAAGCGATGTAGAGTTTGAAATTGAACAAAAGTCAAAACATGAAAAATGTAAAACATAACCAAACAAACATTGGGATCAAATAACATTGTTTTATTGATAATTGAACTGTTCACAATGATTACAAGCACAAATGTTACACAGAGTCAGGCATGCTTTGACTACTAGACCAGAAATTATTGAGGTTCACATAAGGGACTTCTGGTCATCTGCTGTAGTAGTAGGAGAGACTCTGGAAGCAACTGTTATTGGGCAACGAATTGTTATCACTGAGGATTTGATAAGAAGGGTATTGCAACTAGGAGATGAAGAAGTGAATGCCCCTAAAACATTCTCAGAGGGGTATATCCAATATATTTTCAGAAGGATGGGTTATGATGGTAACTTTGATAAAAAGCAGCCCAACAAAGCTCACTTCAATGCTAAATGGAGGTTTTTGATCCACACCTACCTAAAAAGCATGACAAATAGGAAAAGAACATGGGGCGAGTTCTCATATGACATAGCATCAGGGGTGATAGGGATTGTGACTGGCAGACCCTTCAACTATGCCAGATACATCCGAAGGAAGCTTAAATACAATATCACTCCAAGAAAGGGATTGAAAGACAAGTACCTGATGTATCCCAGATTCCTGCAATGCATGATCAATGATCAATTGCCAAATCTGCCAAGGGACTCACCTAGACTTAAGCAAATTCACTTCAAAGCACAAGTCTTTGGGAAAATTAAAAGCACAGTATACCATGGTTAAGAATCAGCACTATTTGACCACATGTTGAATGAAGATGTCCCTATTGACCCACTACTATTGGCAGATCCACCACAAGTTGAACAACAACATGATCAAGAAGAGAATGTCACATTTGAGATGGATGTTGATGGTAATGATAATGATGAAGTTAATGATGATGAGGATGATCTCATCAAGTACCTTAATGCCCAAATTGACTCTAAAAACAAGCTGATAGCTGAAAAGAATGAAGAAATTGGAAATTATGAGAATGAGATCAGAACACTGAAGAATGATGTAAGTTTGAAAGAAGTTGATCTGGAAGAATGTAGCAAATTGATTGATCAAAAGGATCAAGTCATTAACAATCAAAATGATCACATTCAAAGGCTCAAGAAAAAGATTGAGGAACTTGAGCAACAAGTCCAAGAAGACATTCAGCAGCCTGAAAACAACCAACAACTAATGATCATTGATGCCCAAGAGGGAATGAATACTGATGAACTCTGCATGAATTTTGAGTGCGCTCCAACTCATGATCAATCAAAGGCATTAACAATTCAAACCAAGTTTGCTACTTTTTCAAGAGAGAAGAGAACTGTTGTTCAAGCTGATTTATCAAGTGATTATCTCTCCAAAATTCAAAAGAAATCTCCAGAGCCATCTGAGGTTATTTCTGAAGAACAAACAGATATTGGTGAAGTGACGTTGCAGCATCTTCACCTAATCAAGTTACTACTTCCGTTTGTAGAACAAATTTGTAAAGAACAAGAGGAGGAGATAGTCATGGAAGAAGGCTCTCAAGGTAACTATTCAAACTATAGCATGGAAGCAGGTGCTCAAGTAGAAAGAGTGTGCATTGAACCTTTTCCTGTGTAGGGATATGACGGTCTTTTTCCTGTGTAGGGATATCACGGTCTTCAGTGGAAAGAGTGTGCATTGAACCTGATGAGTCTCTCGTGTGGTAATTTTCTTGTTAGTAATTTTGTATGCTAATTGAATCCTTTTTAATATCTTATTATTATCCATGACTTTATTTTAACCAGTGACAGCTGCTCATCATCGTTATTTGATCTTCATAGACACTGCTCAGAACACAAAAGGGATATATGTCTTACCTGTTGCAAGGAATTACGTCTTACCTGTTGCAAGAAAGTACGAAAGTCCAGGAAACACAGAACTTCAAAAAGTCAATGTGGTTCCTCACCTGATTGTCTCTATCTGGTAGCTGAAAAGAATGGGAATTTATTTTGTCTTGGTGAGTGTAAAACTTTATTAAAGCTCAGGCGTATCTTAGAAAAAACATGGATCTCAGATTTGAAAGCAAAAGCAGAACATATAATGAACAAATTCAGGTCGCTACCTGAGAAGAAACACGACTTGTCAAAAACCAGTGGTGATTATGACCTCAAAGCATCTAATAGGGAAACATCGGATGATAATTACCTATATTGTCGTTTATCCAAAGATGTCGTGACGAAAAATGAACTTATCCGCTTTCGTCACCATTTGAGGAAAGGTGAGCCAATAGTTATTAAGGATGTTTTAGATCATAGTTGTGGCATAAGTTGGGAGCCGATGGAGATGCCGCGTGCATTGTGTGAACATGTGGATCCAAAAGTCAGTTCAAAGATGTCAGAACTCCGAGTTATTGATTGCTTGACCGGGAAACCGGTAATTCTCTTTCTTTAATGTTCAAGTTCATATTTTTAATGATTGTTTCTTGTCATTTGCATATTAATTTACCATAATATGCAGGTCAAGATCAATACTCAAGAGTTTTTCAAATGTTACATTGAAGGTCCACAGATGCTCAAATTAAAGGACTTTCCCCCAGACGAGTACTTTGAAGATATTCTGCCACGCCATTGTGATGAGTTTATCAGAGCATTGCCTTTCAAAGAATACACTGACCCAAAAATGGGTATTCTGAATCTTGCTGTGAAGTCACCACCAGATTCTTCTAAAAAGCTTGATTTGGGTCCGAAAGCGTATATTGCAAATGGAATGGCTCAAGAACTTGGAATAGGCAATTCTGTGACCAACCTTCATTGTGATATGTCAGATGCGGTAATAGTTCAATCCTGAATTAGTATATTTATACCGTTATTATAAATTTTGATGATTGTAAATGTTCAGGTGAATATATTGACACACATCATGGAAGCGGCAGTTAGTGACAAGCAGCAGTTAGCAACTAATGAGTTCAGTAGTCGGGGCAAAAGAGATGATGGTAGTAGTAGTATTCCAGGTACAGAGGAGACGTAAGGGGAAGCATTCGGTGCTCTTTGGGACATATTTCGGAGGGAAGATGTAAAAAAATTAGAGGACTATCTATTGAAGCACTCAAAAGAATTTGTTTTACGCCCTGCGGTTGTATGTTTACTAACATAACAGTTCACTGTCATTTTTTAATTTAGTATCTATTATACTTTATTTCTCCACTGTTCTGACTGACGCTTGAGCGATTTGTGTAGGTTTGTAATCCTATTCATGATCAACAATTTTACTTGACATTGAAGCATAAAAGGAAGCTAAAAGAGGAATATGGTCAGTATTCATCCAAATGCTAGTATTTTAGCTGTATGACTAGCATGAAAGCTGATTTTTATCATAAGTTTCTGTAACACATGACGCACTGACACGTGATGAGATGTGAACCTTGTAGGTGTGGAACCATGGACATTTGAACAATGCCTGGGAGAGGCTGTTTTTATTCCTGCTGGATGTCCACAGCAAGTGCGAAATCTTAAAGTAAGTTCCTTTATCCCTTTTTTTTTGTTTTTAGACTCCCCTCCCCCTTCTCCCAACCCACACCAAACAGAGTAACACATGTATGTTTTGTGCATGATCAACTTTCCGCTTAAGGCCTTAAGGCGTAAGGTTACATTATGAAAATTCTAATGGCACAAATTACCATGGCGCAGTCATGACACGTCTATGTGTAAATACGTGTTGAGTGTGAGGATTGTTATTGGTAATCAGAAGAACAAGAACTTGAACTGGTTTAATATTTCTGTGTTATTTTTCTTACTAAATTCATTACAAGATATATATACAGAGAGTAACATGTCTACCGATATACACAATTACTATCCTACATACATAATTTTCACTATTGCAATGCATCCTACCAATATACATAACAAGGATACATACCAACATCCCTATGAAGCTCTTACTCGTTGCTCTTTTTTTTTTTCATGCAGTCATGTACAAAAGTTGCAATAGACTTTGTTTCTCCAGAGAACATAAAAGAATGCATGCGACTAAAAAATGAGATTCGTAAGCTTCCAAGAGGGCACACGGCTAGAGGCGACAAACTAGGGGTAATGGAAATTATACCTTTTATTGTCACTCGAATGTGATTATATTTTGAATGAGAAACATATGTTTTCATGGAACAGATAAACAAGATGGTCTTGCATGCAATGGACCAAGCTCTTACTGATATTGAGGCACTAATGAGTAAATGACAGATTCGATCTACAGAACCGGTGACAAGAATAAGGCATACCCAGTGGCCAGTGCACTACAAGAAGGCGCATAACATACACAAACTCAAAACGATTTGGGCTAGGCCCACGCATACTAAACTTTTGAATTGGACTTTCACACCTAACACATGGGCTAGGCCCATTTTTAAAAAAACATAAAATATATATATGAATTGGACTTTCACACCTAATTGACACCTCTGATGGATATTCCATTGAAAAACTTGCTGCCATTGAAAATATGGTGAGTTAACAGAGTGATTGACTTATAGAATTGAAGTGTGGTACTTGAAACCACAAAAGTACTCTATATATAATTATAGAATTGATGTGTGGTAGTTGAAAGGATACATTAAAGACGTGATACACCGGTTGGATAACCTTTGGCTCCCTTCTATAATTAAACTTGTGAAGATGACCGACACCAACAACCATGTTAAGAAGACTGTTAACGAGTTTCTGGAAGTAACAGTTAATTGTGATGACGTAACATCAAACACATTGTTGGTTATTCAAAATCAAGTTTCTAAAAGCTTCTCTGGTGTCTTACAATCTGGTGGTGCCCCATCTTACTAATGATGTTCGGGATATGTTTGTGGAGTACTATCATAAGCAAACCTCTATCATCAGGGAGATTGATGAAGCGGTGATTCAAGCGCATAAGTCGTTTGAGGCCGGTGAGAAGTTGAAGAATCAGATTCAATGGTTGGGATAAATTAGAAGGTTCAAAATGCCTGATTTTTATTTTATCTACTTTATGTTATAAATCTTCAATGTCAAGTAAAATGTTTGATCATGAATACGAACAAATCTTGATTATGTTTTTTTTTTAAATCAAATAATCTGTCTTCTCGTTTATATCTAATAAACTATAATTATAATGTTTAAAAAAAATCCAAAAGTAAGGCCCAATACGGTTTCGCTAAAATACCGTATCCCGTGACTACTACAAAAATTATGTTGGGTCAACCTGACCGAACCGTGACTACTACAAAAATTTGCCCCTCCCCCCATCTGACCATTTTTCCACATCAAGTATGTCTTCACTTTTCCAAATCAAATAGTAGACAAGTATCAATAGTTGGGGTAAATGAGAAACCCCTACTAAATTAGTAGGGATTTTAATATAAATGTATGGTTTTGACTGTCAAATTTGTCTCGTAAGATGTTCAAGCATTCTTTCTTCCGATTAGGGCTGTTCAAATTGCTCGACGCTCAAAACTCGTTCGATGCTCGATCGAAAAATGTTCGGAATTTCTCGTTCGATTCAGCTCGATTGAAAAAGACACTCGGTTCGAATCGGTTCGGTTTGAAACGAACCGAGCATGAGCAAAGGTCTGCTCAGTTCGGTTCGACTCGGTTGGCTCGGATTATTTTTAATATATATATATCTATTACTATATATAATGTAATGCATAAGGTACAACACATCAAAGCTACAACTCATAAAGCTTCTAAAACACAACCAATAGAAATGCAGCACAAGGATTATGATCCACACCGTCTATTCCAATCCCCATCCACACTTGAAAGATAATCTTGAACCATCAAAATTCAAAAACCCTTTAGGCTCTCTTTTGCCCTAATTCCCTTTCTCCTTTGATGACTAAGAATGTGCGATGAAGAACAAACAAATTATCTCCACATCTCCGCTCTGCTCCATCTGCTTAGGGTTCCGACGATGGTAAAGCCATCGGAGGTTGAATCTCTGTTGACCATAACCATCTTCGTCTGCCGCTCTTGCAAACCTCAAGTAAGTTATGTATTGTTTTTTTTTCTAATATTTTATCATATAGGTTTATGGGTCATGGGTTTTTAAGAAATATCTCCATTTTATCTTTTGATGAAGGGTACTCTCTGTTATTTGTACACTTATCTCTTGATGAAAGATAAGGTTTATTAATAAATTATATATGTTGTTTTTATATGTGTTTATTTGATATTATTATTATTATTGTTGTTGATTTGTGTTTTATGTGTTTGCAGGTTCTGGATTTGTGTCACAAGACCTTTATTTTCATGGATTCTTCAGTGCCTTGCGATGTTGTTACTTTTTATGTGATTTTTTATATTTTTTTAATGTTTTCAAAAATAATATTTCCCCTCTTTGTTCAAGTCTGATGGGGGCGCCGGTGAACCGACTGTTATTAAACTGGAATTTTACAGACGTTATCAATGGTGTGGGTGTGTAGTGAAGCATGTACCACCCTCACTAACTTATACGCTTCCTCACTAACTTATACGCATCGCGGCGGGTTGCATTTCTAGTTCTACTAATTTTTTAAATACAACACTCAGATCTTGGTTGCCATTTTTTTTTGTTACAGTTATGATGAAGAGGTTAGGTACTTTGATGCAAATGTACCATATGAAAAAAGAAAGCAATTGGAAGAGAAACTGATGCAAGTAATGTTTCTTGTCACTTGCTAAACATGATTCTTTATTTGTGTGTAGTATTTCCTGATGCAAGTAATGCTTCAATCGGTCGACGATTCATCTTTCCGTTTGGATGATCTCGGTAGAACCGGTTTCTTTTTATTCCTTGTTACTTAGTAAATTTATATTTGTGTTCTAATTGGACGAAACCTTAGGTACGAAAACTGCACTTTACTCTAAATACTAACAACCCCATCATCACTTTTCTATTTGTTATGCGACGCTCGATAGTCGCTCGACGCTCGTTCGAAAAATACTCGGATCGAAAGGCGCTCGTTCGACTTTGGCTCGGTTGAAAAAACGCTCGGTTCGATTCGGTTCGGTTTGTAAATGAACCGAGCATGAGCAAAGGTCTGATCGGTTCGGTTCGGCTCGTGAACAGCCCTACTTCCGATTGCTAGCATAGTAGGTCATAAATCCGATTGCTTGTTCGAATGATTGTAGTCAAACAAAAACAAACATTGAATGCAAAATCAATTTAATACAAATGTTTGAATGCATTCAAACAACATCAATTAGAAGCAAAACTAACATGCATATACTAAAATAACCATCATCACCTGCATTCACAAAACGACGACCACCACCACCTCATCACCTGCATTCACAAAACGACCACCACCTCCACTCCTCATACCGACCATCCGCCATCGTTCTGGGTAAAACCCAAAAGACTCTGTCGTTGTTTATAAAAATGGGGCCTTTCTTCATCAAAACCACCACGGCTACCAGATAGAGACGGAGACGGAGACGGAGGCAACGGCAGAGACAGAGATGGAGGCGGAGACATAGACGCTGGGGACTTTCTTTTGTTGAAACAAATTTTCACACTCATTATGATACCAAACACACACGTTATGATACCAAACACAACAACTAAAAGAATGATCGTAAAAACCACCACGGCTACTACTGGTTCCATCGGAGACGGTTCGGGGGCTACCACTGGTTCCATCGGAGACGGTTGGGTGGCTACCACTGGTTCCATCGGAGTGTGTTTTTGTACCTTGGCGATGAGTAGTTGCAGATGGAAAGCAGAGTGAGGTAGGGGAGGAAGAAGCTTGTCTTCTTGAAGAAGAGGAAGATGGGTGAAAGAAATTAAAAAAAAATTGAAAATAGTGAAATAGATGACAGTAAAATAGTCGGTAGGTGAAAGGACATGATCTTATATTTAATTTATATTTTATTTTCTAAGCTTATTTTTCCTTTCTTTAAAATGACATTCACTTTTTAGTTTAGTTTACGTAACTTTTTTTATTTAAATTTCTTGTTATTGTATTATGTATAAAACATTGAAAATTACTGGAACATCCATGGGTAATAATTGAGTTTTATTGGTGGAAGGGGTGGTTGGGCAAAACGTGTCATCTCGGTGCACAACCATTTCAACACCTTTTTTTATGATTTCTCTTACAATAGTAATTGTCAGAGATTTTAAGATACAGGTTATGCATTTATCTATACCCATCAATATTTTTTTTATTAATTAGATAAAATAAACAATACCAGTTAAAAAAATACATGTTAACATATCAGGAATTTTAGCTTTCAGTTTTATTAAATTAAAACAAAATTCCATTTTGTAACCGATCGTTAGTCAACGTATTTATGTATTGCTATTGCTATATCGAATTTGAACTTTAGTATTCATTTTTTGGATGTAAAACATATGTTGATATTCTTTTGGATATACCACAACTTTATTTTTTGGTCTTCTTTTTCGGTTGCTACTTGCTACACTAGCACCGTAACAAACCCAACCAATACCGACCGAATCCTTCTGCATAGTGAACCCGCCGCAATGCGCGGGCATCACTATCTAGTTTTTATTAAGTGTTAAATATAAAATGATAAAAAGAATTTCAAATATGTCACTTTAATATTACAATTATGTAGCAGTCGTTCGTATTTTATTTTTATGTAGAACTTTTTTTATTGACATATGCTAATAGAGATTAAAAAAAAAAATCTATTCCTTGCGGATTAAAATATCTGGCTTCGCCACTGCCCGAGTCAGGTCGCTAAAAAGTTTCTTTGTTTATGACAGTAACAAATATAATTTTGGGATACCCCTGAATTTTTCTTCTAGTTCCGCCACTAGACGGTTGGGGGTTGTGTAAAATTGGTTGGGGTTCGGATGTGTAATGTATATCTTCATATGTTTCGTTATATGAACATAAAATAAAATCTAAAAAATATCAAAAAAGCACTTAAAAAAAAATTTAAATATTTTTCTAAAAAAAATCGTTATATTTCGTTACAAATTTTTTTTTTCAAAAAAAATAAATAAATAAAAAAAAAAATTCGAGTAACAGTTATCCATGCACATGTGCATTTATCTAAACCCTAAACCCTTCAAATATATCTTTAATTTATAAAAACCCTAAACCCTAAACCCTAAAACCCTAAACCCTAAAACCCTAAAACCCTAAACCCTAAATCCTAAAACCCTAAAACCAATGGATTTTCATTTGTCTAATTTTTCTCTCTCTCTAACTTTCTCTATCTAAAATTCTCTCTCAACCTACGGCCGATCCTTCCATCCTTATGTCCGATTATCCATCATCTGGTGGAGAAATTCCACCAAAAATCCCTCCATTACCGCCGATTCCCCCTGATCCAGCCCCAATCTCTTGTGCTAACACTTTGTCTTCCCCTCAATCGCTAGTTTCTGAGGAGAAATCACTGGAACCAGAGTGCGCCGCCACAACCCTACACCAAATATCATTGAATTGCGGTCCAGTGGAGTGCAATTCCTCCCCTCCTGCTTCGATTAAGGCTTCAATCAGCCAAAAAAGTCAGAAGAAAACCTCGTACTGGAACCCTAAACTTGTTAATTCTTCTGGAGATGAAGAACTCGACAGAATTCGAGCAGAAAATGTTGCTCATGACCACATGCTTATGCGTGAAGCTAGTCATCCTCCTGGGGGATATCGATCTGCAAACCCTAAATAAGGAGGTGTGAAAATTAAGGGATTCAGGAACACGAGCAGAGCAAAGCCAGCTGTTAAATATGGTCCCCTTCTCTCTAACCTGCATATCAAAGGTTTTGTTGAGGAAACTCAACGAATCACTGCAAAGGAGAAGAAAGGTAAGTTGAATTGGTCTGTTGTTTTGGCTGATAAGTCAAATTCTTTTATGATTGGTGAACAGGATGAAGAAATTGATGGTCAGCGATCCCCAAATCCTGCTGTTAGTTCTCGAATGGAAGAGGATGTTGGGTGCAAAGAACAAGTGGCTAATGAACCTGTAGCTCAGCGTGTGACAGCCACACAGATGGAGGAAGACGAGCAGGGTATGGGCCTAAATGGGGGCCAAAAGGAGCAGAAGATGGCCGCTGAAATCCACTCTTCGGGTCTGTTTACTCCGGTCAATTTAGTCCCATGTATGCATCAGCCCCTGCATCAGCCTAGTAACATCTATGATAATGTGGGTATATCTGATAATGTGTGGCAAAAACATAAGGTTTCGGGCTTATCATTTGCTGATCAAATTAAGAACAATCAGGCAGAAAATAAGGTTAATCTGGATTACATTCCTCCTGTCATCACTCCGGAGGGAAAGTGTCGAGTGGTTTTGACGAAAGATGATTTGGTTTTGTCAGCAAAAGCTTTCCCTTTGTACCTGTACGGTTACTTTTTGTAGGAACCGTTCGCATAAATAAATAAAATAAACAAATTTATTCAAAGATTACAATACAGAAATTAAAGAAAGCTGAAAACCTAATACTATTACAATTGAAATAAAGTAAATACAAGAAAGAAGATGAAGTAGATGGCTGAGGCACGTGATCACACTCTTCCCTTAAAACAAATTCCGAGTCTCCCAGGCATGGTTGCAGAAATCGGCCTAGGGCGCGTAGGCGCTAGGCAGTCATCTACTGCCTAATTTTGAGCTAGGCGGTCAATTAATCGGTCATGGTCAAAAATCGGTCAAAATCGGTCCTAGGCGGTCAAAATCGGTGCTAGGCGGTCAAAAATCGGATTAATCGGACAATATTAGTCGGTCAAAATCGATCAAAATCGGTCCTAGGCGGTACTAGGCTCCCAGGATTACTCGTTTTGTTTCCCAGGGTACAACAGCCGGAGCAGTAGTACTGCCGGAATTCGCCTACAACCCGAAGGTTACCTTGAAAACTGCTAGAGAAAGATCAGGAAGCTGTTTGAGAGAAAGTGGTATTTGCTGTTGTGTTACTGGTATCCTCTACAGCAAGGTATGGAGCTGTATATATACAGCTCCCGGTTTGAAACAGCCAAAAACGAATTAAATGAGAGGTTTAAATTGCATTAAACGTCTTCAATGCAATTTAATACGTCATTTAATTCTCAGTCAAAGCCTGTTAACTCATCAGTTACGAAGCTGGACTGAAACTGCACTGTCATTCAATGCTGGAAGCTTCTACGCGTGCGCGCGCGCAGGCCACACTGGTGCGCGCGCGCGCCCAGGTGTGCACGCCCATGCGCGGTGCGTCCTCTTGTCTCACACCCATGCGCGCGTGCGCCTCACTAACTCAGTTCCATGCGCGCGTGTGCCACGTCACCTGTGAGCCTCTACGAGCACGCCACACAGTCGCGCCGTTTTGGCTCACTTTGGTGCGCCGCGCACGACACCTCAAGACCCATGCACCATGCGCAACCGCGCGCCTTCGTGCCACGTATACCCGCGCGTGAACTGCCACGTCACGCGCTTCAAACCTGCACTCCACTTGGTCCCTGCAGCCCATGAGATCCACCACGCGCACGTGGTCAAAAATACAAAGGCGGCTCTCAAGTGGCTCGCGGCGATGCGAGCGTGCGAAGTGCGCAATCAAAGCGCCACATTGCGCCTCATCACCCACGCCACGCGCTCGCGCGCGCGAGCGTATGCGAGTGCGAGTTAGGGTGCTCCGCACCCTTCGCGAGTACACTAGTGAGTGCTCCCATGAAACAATAAGGATGGAGAGTTCCCACTTAAATACCCCTTTAAGTTCCATCTCTCATCTGATGTGGGACAAGGTGCTACTTTCCCTTTTGTTTCAGCATTGAATGTTCCAAACACCCAACTTTGAGCATCGATATCTCATTCATCTTAGCTCCGTTTTGGACGTGGTTTAGTTCGTTGCGAAGCTCTCCCAGCATAGAACACAAACCCACAAATAAATATATAAAACCCGCTCATTTTATTATATTTATTTTTAGTCCAAAATAGGAAAAAAATCATTTTCCTATATTTGTGAAAAATGCTATTTTCACCTATTTTTCCAACAATCCCCCACATGAAAAATGCTATTTTCATCAAATTTCCAACAATCCCCCACATTTATGGAAATAGATCTTTTCCTTACACTTTTCAACGATAAACTTGGACAGTTGAATATTGCAAGATAGGTAGGTTGTCACCTTTGAACCTTCTTTTGTGAAGTGCACTTAGCTTACTAGCGGTGTGTAGACGCGATGTCCTTGAACATACCCCCATTTGTGTAAACGACAATACACTTCACACAATACTCTCCCTGGTTTGGCCAACTCCTCATTGTCGTGTCCTATTATGGTCCTGGAACACTAGCCTGGTTCTGCGAGAGCTCTAGGATTTGCGCACCCCACAAATCCATTTGAAGCGACCCTACTTCTCTCTAACATAGGTGATTCCTCTGAATCATTAAAAGCATCATGGTTATTTGATTTCCCATAATCGTTAACCTTAATATGCTTAGCCTCACTTCAATGTCACTGATTGGAATGGACTAGGAAGTATATGTAACTCCCTTTTTATTTGGTTTGGGGTACTCCCCCACAGTGACTCTGTTTGGTAATATGATTAAGTTGTCCTATTGAACTTAGATCTTGGGATCTCCAGTCAGCTAAGTTAGGTTTCCCTCATATTCCCATTTACCACGGGCTTTAGTCCCATTCCTCTTGACGACGTTTCTACTAACTCTCTGCTTAAGCCTTTTGTTAACGGGTCCGCAATGTTGTCCGTTGATCTCACATAATCAATTGTGATAACACCCGTTGAGAGTAGTTGTCGTATCGTGTTATGTCTACGTTGCATATGCCTTGATCTGCCATTGTACATCAAGCTTTGAGCTCTACCAATCGCTGATTGGCTATCACAATGTACACATATGGCTGGCAAAGGCTTTGGCCATCTTGGAATATCTTCCACGAATTGACGTAGCCATTCCGCCTCCTCGCCTGACTTATCCAAGGCGATAAATTCGGATTCCATTGTGGATCTTGCTATGACCGTTTGATTAGAAGACTTCCAAGCAATAGCAGCTCCTCCAAGTGTAAACACGTAACCACTTGTTGATTTGGAATCTTTATTATCCGATATCCAGTTTGCATCAGTGTATCCTTCGATCACTGCTGGTTGTCGGGTATAATGCAGTCCATAATCTCTTGTGTATCTTATGTATCTAAGCACCCTCGTGATAGCCTTCCAATGATCCGCGCACGGATTGCTGGTGTATCTACTTAGCCTACTCACCGCGTAAGCCAAGTCGGGTCTAGTACATGTCATTAGATACATTAGACTGCCAATAATTCTTGAATACTCGAACTGAGCAACTCCATCCCCCTTATTCTTCTTAAGATGTTGGGAGGTATCAACTGGAGTTCGAGCTACACTCGTATCTCCCGAGTTGAATTTTTCAAGAATTTTATCCACATAGTGAGATTGACTTAAAACAAGACCTTCTGGGGTTCTTATGATCTTTACTCCAAGAATCACATCCGCTAAGCCCATGTCTTTCATGTCAAATCTCGCTTTTAACATGCTTTTAGTAGCTTTGATAATTTTATCATTACTCCCAATGATAAGCATATCGTCTACATAAAAGCATAAAATCACATAACCTTCATTTGTGTCTTTGAAATAAACACATTTGTCGCACTCATTTATTTTGAAACCATTGTCAATCATGACATGATCAAACTTTTGGTGCCATTGTTTTGGTGCTTGCTTCATGTAACACCCCGAAAACGGGTTTGATAATCAAACTCCGTTAATACTGAAAGACGGGTAAAGTACCACTAGTGGCAAATTTACCCGGTAAATATTAGGATTTAAATAATTAATCCTAATATTAAATAAAAAGTGAACAAAAGCTTTTAAGGAAATAAAATGGATAAAAGGCCCGGGGTAACGGGACCTAAAATAAACTTAGTCGTAATTTCCCCCGAACCCGCTAAGTTAACTAGGAATATTAAACCTAGTTAATAAGTGGGAATATTATTGAAAATAATTAGGTTGTGACCTAATTAATAACTAACCAAACCCGAGGGACCAAAGCCGGGTAACTTGAAAATGGAATTATAAACTTATAAACAAAACACAACACACACACAAGAGTGTGTGTGTGCGTGCGTGAGATGGAGCAGGAGACAAGCTCCATGGGAGCTAACCCTAAACTCAACAAATTCCTCAAATTGGAGGATCAAACAAGGGTCAAATTCGGTTTTGAACACATAGAAACGGTCACTAAGTCAAGGGGATCGTAAGGTATGTCGAATTTTTAACATTCTTGAAGTTGTAAAAATTGGATAATCATCCTAATCGTGAATTAGGCATGGATTAGAGAAGCTATGGCTAGATTAGTGATGAATACTTGCTTAGGAACGAAACCCTAAGTGAAAATCATACATAACATGCTATGATTTGAAGGATTTGATGAATTAACACACTTAGATAAGTGGGTTTTAATGTTATAATGAAATTGATGATATAACTATGCTTAGATTCATCATGCATGTTAAGTAATCAAGAAATACTTAAACAAATTGCTAGTATGAGTATTTGATCATAAATGATGGTGGTGAATTTTGATGATTAATCTTGATAAAAATAACTAGTTATGAACTAGTTGTAAATGTGTAAAAATGTATGCACACTAGGTGTTTGTTAAAATGCCTAAGTGAAAACTAAAGTGTTGAAATTAGAGCGAAAACGCGCATTTGAATGATATGGTGATTACGCGTAATATGAAGTGAGAAGGGTTCTAAATATAATGTTGATTTAGACTTAAGGTTGTGAACCTTGTAATTCGAAGTGGTTAACTTAATAAGCTAAGTTAACTAATCGTGAAGTCGAATAGTAGTTTCGACGTATGAAATAAGTGAGATGGAATAGTCGTGAATAATTATGACTAATCTAACCATCTTACAATTTGCAATGATAGTTTGACGATTAACAAGCTAGGTGAAAGCTTGGGAACAAAGCGGGTCAAACGAAGCAAGAATGACGGAAAAGCATAAATTCGGATGCAAGGTAAGTATAGCTTACACTAGTCTTATAGGTTAGAATATTCTCTTATCGTATTAGTTACGAATAAGATAAATACATAATTTAGGTATGATGTTCCGACATGTAAACGTACGGAACAAGGTAGTCGAGCATGACAAGAACCCATGTTGATGGTTTAAAAGGAATTAAAACGGTAAATTGGTCATGCGTTGACCATAACTATTTGTTTTGAAAGACACTGTAATGCGTAAGCCATGATAGGCCAAAAAGCGTTAAGAAAACGATTAATACGTGAAATGACCACACGGTGTAAACCGAAGCGAGTCATATAGATGAGATGGTAATAAATACCATCTCGCCAACATAATCGGTCATTTAGACCAAATGGGTCAAAAGGTGAAGATATCACCTTTTGACAATAATGACTAATGATCATTGTCGAGTTATATTATTTCAGGAGTAAATGTCAAATGGGTATTAGCAACGCTATGGATTAGCGGTTATAAAAGCAAGGTATTAAAAACGGGTCAAAATATTGATCCGCGCCAGGTATGTGAGAAAGAGTAACACTCATTTAGAATATGCGGTTCAATGAGTGTTAAAAAGAAGTCAAAATAAACATTTGGTTACTTGATAAGTAACCGAATGTTTTAAATAATGAACATTGCGTTTGGGAAGCTTAATGACTTTTCAAACAAAATCATAGGTTTAAAAAAAGATTATGGGTCAATTATGCTTCCAAAAGTCCTTCATCGTAAATGATTGGCTAAACGGACTAAAACGCCCTTATAAGCAAAATTGGACAAACGACCTTTAAAGGTAGTTTTGAAACGAGTTTTATGATCAAATAAATAATTGGAATAAGTGTAAGAAGCGAAAGACGCAATTCTTCGGTCAAATGACTCTATATGAGTCTTTGTCGTAAATTAGCAATCCGACGAGAAAAACTCGGATTATATAGATCACCTCATTAAGTCCACCACAATTATAGTTGTGGTGGAAGATTACTCGGTAAGAAATGTTGTATAATAATGTAAGAAACGGATGAAAGCGTTTCATGCTCAAAATATGTCTAAATACTCTTAACGGGTCAAAACACGCAAATGAGCATAAACGGTTTATGATACGTAAGAAACCCGTGACTTGAACCTAATATGATAGGAATTATTGAAATTATGAATATCATGGGAATAAGGATCAAATAAACATGTTTGTTTGACAAAATCGCGAACGGGTCAAAATTTGGTAAATATGGTAATAAGCTGAAGACTTAAAAGTCTTAAATTTTGTTAATCCGGATGTTAGATTTTTGACTCCATATGATGGAGAATTAAATTCCAAACACGTAGGAAGAAACGGTAGGTCAAACGGATAAGCGGTTTGAAAGATACGAAAGATTTCGCGTCAAATTACGGCAAAAATGGAAAAGCTAGATGCAGGGTCCACCGTAAATTACGGTTCCACCGTAATTTACGGTGGAGTTGAAAACTGTTACGGCAGCCCCCTACTGGTTTACGGTAGGGGCATGCCAAACCAGAGGTCACCGTAAATTACGGTTCCACCGTAATTTACGGTGGAGGCCAGGTTGAAAATCTTGTTTTTGTTATCCATTGTTTCTCGGACTCGTTTAGACACGTTTTAAGTCCTGTATGACTAAAGCATTTCATGTTTATGAAATGTAGGTACACCTTGGATGCCGGAAGACGATCAAGCTCAACGAAGAACCGAACACGATAAAGACACACGCTTCCGCACTTTGATACATTGTAAATTTTAAACAACGAACTCAACCACGTTATGAAGAATAACTTATGATTTGTAAAAGTTTTAATAAACCCGTATTTCCAAATGTTTATGTAATCTTAATTACATGATTGTTTTACGTAAAATTTACGTTAAACCTTGATTTATAAGAACGGGTGTTACAAGTTAGTATCAGAGCCTTGGTTTAAGAGATTAGAGTATGGTGGGGAGGAACCATGCTTGGACTTAAACCTTATGCTCTTGACAAAGAATAGTGTTCGGTTCGAGGCTTGATCGCAAATCCGGTAAGTACAAGTATGTTAATAGCTTAGCATGCTAATGTGTTGTAAACAACACATAGGGCTATCGTGTGATACCCGATACCCCGATTAAAATGATTGATATAGTTGGTGAAAATACGCGCGTTGACGCGTATAGTAGAAAAAGCCTTGTATTATAATACGGGCGATTATTGAAGTTGGCGTTTCTAACTTTGTGAATGTTTTAATTGAAGGACACTCGTGTTGAAGACGACGAGAGTCAAACGAATTGTGGATATGATGATGGAACGGTCCGAAGTATGACGAGAGGAGCATACTCACCGAGGACTAAATCGCGTAACGACCGCAAACAAGGTTAATGGCAAGGAACGCCCGTTGGGGCAAACATTACCAGGTGCACATTTTAAATAATCGCACAAATGGTAATATGCAACAAATAAGTAGAAATTGAAAGTTGCATATGTAGATTAAAAACTTGGAAAAACCCGAATAGAAAATGTATTCGGAATATTGTTTCCAAGAGAAACAAATAGAGGCGTTACTTACATAGGGTGTAATGTGAAAACTATAAAAAGGTCATGTGTGTCATGTGCTAATTGCTTACTCTGGCCAAGTAAGTAGTGGCATATGATACCATGAACTTCTTATGGCGGACACGTTTACATCCGATGTAGTAAGGGCGGTGCGAATGGGACTAACTTAAAAGTACCCAAATGAATCAAATGAGCAAAATAATTGATAATAATGTAAACGCACAGCCGGGTGACGGAAGCGTATTACATTGGATGATGAGCCCGAGTGAAGGAACAAAGAAGCATGTAAAATGATTTAGACAAGTATTGGGAGGGAGTGTACTTATACTCGAACCCAGAATACGCAAGCATGTAAAATGATTTAGACAAGTATTGGGAGGGAGTGTACTTACACTCGAACCCAGAATACGCAAGCATGTAAAATGATTTAGACAAGTATTGGGAGGGAGTGTACTTACACTCGAACCCAGAATACGCAAGCATGTAAAATGATTTAGACAAGTATTGGGAGGGAGTGTACTTACACTCGAACCCAGAAAACGCAAGCATGAAAAATGATTTAGACAAGTAATGGGAGGGAGTGTACTTACACTCGAACCCAGAAAACGCAAGCATGTAAAATGATTTAGACAAACATTGGGAGGGAGTGTACTTACACTCGAACCCGGAAAATGCAAATACGTCCCTTAACGGGTCGTTTTTGTAAAACATCAAACTTAAAGACAAAGTCGGAATATAAAAATGAAGCGAGGTCTTAATGCATACCGGGAGGGTTGCAATAATAACGACTTCGGTAAAACACCCGATTGATGGGTAAGAATTAAACACATGCGTAAACCAAGAGACGTGAACGCGGGTTGAAAAAATCAAAGGACTTGGATTACGAGTTATAACTATAAAATCTCGTATATAGAAATTGTGGGTAAATATGTTCAACTATTCGAAGTCGAATGGGTTGAATAAAGAATAAAGTTGATTTTTATAAGTGATGGATTTCACATTAATAGGTCAAACATGTTGAATACAATATAACGCCGAATGGCACAAATGAGCGTTAGCCAGATAAAGGTAGCGTTAAATGCAAGAGAATAATGAGCCCGGTAATGGGATATAACCAAATAAGAATAAATTATGGACTGTCAATATCCGGGTATGGATAATTGACAAAAGTTAAAGAGAAGATCCTAAAACTAAAACTTCGGTTTTAGTAAGAAATAATGTTTTTACAAACATAAATTCTGATAGGAATTAAAATAGTAAGCATGAAAGATACAAGTCTTGACACTGATAGGCGCAAAACGATATATTCGAAAAGTGATATTTTCGAAAAGGAAATTTGATATAAATTAAACATGATGTAACACAATCACGGTCAAGAAATGTAATGTGAAGTAGAATCACATCATAACCAAGCAAGCGGTAAAAAGTAACTGGACTAATAAGTCTAATTAGTGAGACCCGTCAAGGTCATATAAATAAATTTGTTTTGCTTGTAAACGGTAGGTTCGGTATGACTGAACCGAATAAATAAATCTGAAAACAAAAGAAAGTATTGCTAAAAGTGAAACATTTCACTAAGGACCCTTAAACGGGTCGAGGTGACGAATGCACCAAGAGTTCGATAATATATAAAAGCGATGGAAATCGCTAAGTCAACTAAACTAGTAAAAATAACGGAATTACGTTATTTCAATTTACATTATGTCATATGAGATGCGTAGAAGTTCTGTAACCAAAAAGACGTTACCATAGTTTTTCTGGTAATGCTAACAATTGGTTAAAATATGAGTAATGCTTAAGAGATTACTCAAGTCAAACGCATTGAGTTTAGAAACTCAATGAACTATGTAAGCAAGGTTTCGAGGACGAAACCTCTTTAAGGGGGGTAGACTTGTAACACCCCGAAAACGGGTTTGATAATCAAACTCCGTTAATACTGAAAGACGGGTAAAGTACCGCTAGTGGCAAATTTACCCGGTAAATATTAGGATTTAAATAATTAATCCTAATATTAAATAAAAAGTGAACAAAAGCTTTTAAGGAAATAAAATGGATAAAAGGCCCGGGGTAACGGGACCTAAAATAAACTTAGTCGTAATTTCCCCCGAACCCGCTAAGTTAACTAGGAATATTAAACCTAGTTAATAAGTGGGAATATTATTGAAAATAATTAGGTTGTGACCTAATTAATAACTAACCAAACCCGAGGGACCAAAGCCGGGTAACTTGAAAATGGAATTATAAACTTATAAACAAAACACAACACACACACAAGAGTGTGTGTGTGCGTGCGTGAGATGGAGCAGGAGACAAGCTCCATGGGAGCTAACCCTAAACTCAACAAATTCCTCAAATTGGAGGATCAAACAAGGGTCAAATTCGGTTTTGAACACATAGAAACGGTCACTAAGTCAAGGGGATCGTAAGGTATGTCGAATTTTTAACATTCTTGAAGTTGTAAAAATTGGATAATCATCCTAATCGTGAATTAGGCATGGATTAGAGAAGCTATGGCTAGATTAGTGATGAATACTTGCTTAGGAACGAAACCCTAAGTGAAAATCATACATAACATGCTATGATTTGAAGGATTTGATGAATTAACACACTTAGATAAGTGGGTTTTAATGTTATAATGAAATTGATGATATAACTATGCTTAGATTCATCATGCATGTTAAGTAATCAAGAAATACTTAAACAAATTGCTAGTATAAGTATTTGATCATAAATGATGGTGGTGAATTTTGATGATTAATCTTGATAAAAATAACTAGTTATGAACTAGTTGTAAATGTGTAAAAATGTATGCACACTAGGTGTTTGTTAAAATGCCTAAGTGAAAACTAAAGTGTTGAAATTAGAGCGAAAACGCGCATTTGAATGATATGGTGATTACGCGTAATATGAAGTGAGAAGGGTTCTAAATATAATGTTGATTTAGACTTAAGGTTGTGAACCTTGTAATTCGAAGTGGTTAACTTAATAAGCTAAGTTAACTAATCGTGAAGTCGAATAGTAGTTTCGACGTATGAAATAAGTGAGATGGAATAGTCGTGAATAATTATGACTAATCTAACCATCTTACAATTTGCAATGATAGTTTGACGATTAACAAGCTAGGTGAAAGCTTGGGAACAAAGCGGGTCAAACGAAGCAAGAATGACGGAAAAGCATAAATTCGGATGCAAGGTAAGTATAGCTTACACTAGTCTTATAGGTTAGAATATTCTCTTATCGTATTAGTTACGAATAAGATAAATACATAATTTAGGTATGATGTTCCGACATGTAAACGTACGGAACAAGGTAGTCGAGCATGACAAGAACCCATGTTGATGGTTTAAAAGGAATTAAAACGGTAAATTGGTCATGCGTTGACCATAACTATTTGTTTTGAAAGACACTGTAATGCGTAAGCCATGATAGGCCAAAAAGCGTTAAGAAAACGATTAATACGTGAAATGACCACACGGTGTAAACCGAAGCGAGTCATATAGATGAGATGGTAATAAATACCATCTCGCCAACATAATCGGTCATTTAGACCAAATGGGTCAAAAGGTGAAGATATCACCTTTTGACAATAATGACTAATGATCATTGTCGAGTTATATTATTTCAGGAGTAAATGTCAAATGGGTATTAGCAACGCTATGGATTAGCGGTTATAAAAGCAAGGTATTAAAAACGGGTCAAAATATTGATCCGCGCCAGGTATGTGAGAAAGAGTAACACTCATTTAGAATATGCGGTTCAATGAGTGTTAAAAAGAAGTCAAAATAAACATTTGGTTACTTGATAAGTAACCGAATGTTTTAAATAATGAACATTGCGTTTGGGAAGCTTAATGACTTTTCAAACAAAATCATAGGTTTAAAAAAAGATTATGGGTCAATTATGCTTCCAAAAGTCCTTCATCGTAAATGATTGGCTAAACGGACTAAAACGCCCTTATAAGCAAAATTGGACAAACGACCTTTAAAGGTAGTTTTGAAACGAGTTTTATGATCAAATAAATAATTGGAATAAGTGTAAGAAGCGAAAGACGCAATTCTTCGGTCAAATGACTCTATATGAGTCTTTGTCGTAAATTAGCAATCCGACGAGAAAAACTCGGATTATATAGATCACCTCATTAAGTCCACCACAATTATAGTTGTGGTGGAAGATTACTCGGTAAGAAATGTTGTATAATAATGTAAGAAACGGATGAAAGCGTTTCATGCTCAAAATATGTCTAAATACTCTTAACGGGTCAAAACACGCAAATGAGCATAAACGGTTTATGATACGTAAGAAACCCGTGACTTGAACCTAATATGATAGGAATTATTGAAATTATGAATATCATGGGAATAAGGATCAAATAAACATGTTTGTTTGACAAAATCGCGAACGGGTCAATAGGCTCCCATGTACAGCTTCTCATCTCCCGCAAGCTCCTTGAAGGTGGTAAATAGGCTCCTGTCTGGGCACACATGACGGGTCACTCCCGTATCAATCCACCACCCTTTTGGAGTGTTGGTCACAGCATTGACCTCATCCATCATTGCGGTTTTGTCGGAAATCATTGCCACCAAAGGCATTCCGTCTTCATCCACCATGTGCGCGCGCTCACGCTTTGGTTTCTTGCATTGGTTAGCCCGATGCCCCGGCTCGTCACAGTTGTAACAAGTCCCTTGGAACGTTGGAGGTTTCTTTTTCACAACCCCTTTCGTTTGTGTTTAAGATAATTCTTAAAATCCACCCAACCAGGAGGTAACTTTTCAATCATCACTGCCACTTGGAATGTCTCGCTAAGTAACATTCCCTCAGCATGGATGTCATGTAGTATAATTTGCAACTCTTGGACTTGGTTCATAACAGTCTTGTTATCAACCATTTTGAAGTCCAAGAAACGGGCGACAACAAATTTCTTTGTTCCCGCATCCTCCGTTTTGTACTTTTTCTCCAAAGACTCCCATAATTCTTTGGAAGTCTTGATATTATAGTACACATTATACAGTGCATCCGAGAGACCGTTAAGTACATAGCCTCGACATATGAAATCCGAGTGCTTCCACGCCTCTACCGCGCTCAGAGCCTGAGCGCTGGTCTCCCCTTCCGCAGGTGGGGGAGCGGTTTCAGTTAAGAACCTCGCAAGGTTCATGGTGGTCAGGTAGAAGAACATCTTCTGCTGCCACCTTTTGAAGTGTAGACCCGAGAACTTCTCGGGTCGTTCAGCGTGATTAGCCACTGTGGTCGCTCCCACAGTGGTGGCGTTAAAGGGGGTTCCCGTCACAACATTTGTGGTGTTGTTAACGTTGACATTTTCGTTCGACATGCTGAAAAAATTAAAAATTAAAATTTTTAGTCAAAAATTCTGATTTACGCACAAACCAGAAGGAAACTACTAAATTTTAATTTTACCACAATTTACTGTTTCGGCTTCTAAGTCCAACTTTGAAGACCAGATCAGAAAGTTTTAGTACTTTTTAGGAAAATCTGAATGTAACCAATTGTTTTCAACCAAAGTCGCTCCTTTGAAGATGAAAACTAAAAAAAATATGTTTTTAAAACACAAACTGAGTGAAAACAAAACTGGTTTGAATCACAAACAGAATGGTTTTGATTACACGAACGGTTTTAAAAATTTGTTTTAAGATTGTAGGAACCGTTCGCATAAATAAATAAAATAAACAAATTTATTCAAAGATTACAATACAGAAATTAAAGAAAGCTGAAAAACTAATACTATTACAACTGAAATAAAGTAAATACAAGAAAGAAGATGAAGTAGATGGCTGAGGCACGAGATCACCCGCTTCCCTTAAAACAAATTCCGAGTCTACCAGGATTACTCGTTTTGTTTCCCAGGGTACAACAGCCGGAGCAGTAGTACTGCCGGAATTCGCCTACAACCCGAAGGTTACCTTGAAAACTGCTAGAGAAAGATCAGGAAGCTGTTTGAGAGAAAGTGGTATTTGCTGTTGTGTTACTGGTATCCTCTACAGCAAGGTATGGAGCTGTATATATACAGCTCCCGGTTTGAAACAGCCAAAAACGAATTAAATGAGAGGTTTAAATTGCATTAAACGTCTTCAATGCAATTTAATACGTCATTTAATTCTCAGTCAAAGCCTGTTAACTCGTCAGTTACGAAGCTGGACTGAAACTGCACTGTCATTCAATGCTGGAAGCTTCTACGCGTGCGCGCGCGCAGGCCACACTGGTGCGCGTGCGCGCCCAGGTGTGCACGCCCATGCGCGGTGCGTCCTCTTGGCTCACACCCATGCGCGCGTGCGCCTCACTGACTCAGGTCCATGCGCGCGTGTGCCACGTCACCTGTGAGCCTCTACGAGCACGCCACACAGTCGCGCCGTTTTGGCTCACTTTGGTGCGCCGCGCACGACACCTCAGGACCCATGCACCATGCGCAACCGCGCGCCTTCGTGCCACGTATACCCGCGCGCGGACTGCCACGTCACGCGCTTCGAACCTGCACTCCACTTGGTCCCTGCAGCCCATGAGATCCACCACGCGCACGTGGTCAAAAATACAAAGGCGGCTCTCAAGCGGCTCGCGGCGATGCGAGCGTGCGAAGTGCGCCACATTGCGCCTCATCGCCCACGCCACGCGCGCGAGCGTGTGCGAGTGCGAGTGCGAGTTAGGGTGCTCCGCACCCTTCGCGAGTACACTAGTGAGTGCTCCCGTGAAACAATAAGGATATAGAGTTCCCACTTAAATACCCCTTTAAGTTCCATCTCTCATCCGATGTGGGACAAGGTGCTACTTTCCCTTTTGTTTCAGCATTGAATGTTCCAAACACCCAACTTTGAGCATCGATATCTCATTCATATTAGCTCCGTTTTGGACGTGGTTTAGTTCGTTGCGAAGCTCTCCCAACATAGAACACAAACCCACAAATAAATATATAAAACCCGCTCATTTTATTATATTTATTTTTAGTCCAAAATAGGAAAAAATCATTTTCCTATATTTGTGAAAAATGCTATTTTCACCTATTTTTCCAACAATCCCTCACATGAAAAATGCTATTTTCATCAAATTTCCAACACTTTTTGGGCATGTCTATGGACTTCCAAAAGGTGAACCTTTGTCTAAAACGCCTCTAGAAAGCTTATGATATTTCTGAAATTTCTATGAGTTCTTCCGGGTTCTATTACTTCAAATTTAGCAGTGAGAATGGGTTAAACTATGTGCTTGAAAATGGTCCTTGGCTTGTTAATAATGTTCCTATTATTATCAATAGATGGGCACCGGGCATAAGCCTTGAACGTATTGAACCAAGCTCTATCCCCATTTGGGTTACGGTTCACAATGTGCCAATGGAATTATGGACGGATAGGGGGATGAGCAAGATCTTTAGTGGTGTGGGGAAACCTCTTTTACTTGATAGGGTTACTCAAGCTCGTGTGGTAAACAAATTGGGTAAGTTAGGGTATGCCCGAATGCTTGTTAATGCGAAGGCAGAGCTTAATATCCCTAAGGAGGTTGAAGTAGAATACCCGAGTGAACACAATGGGGAGGCTCGTATCGCCAGTCTTAATGTTTTGTACCAATGGAAACCTGCAGTGTGTAAACACTGTAAGGTGTTTGGGCACTCGTTCATGTAATGTAAAAAACGACCTAAAACGGAGGAGGAACTAGCTGACCAAGTGAAAAAAGATATGGCGTCAAAGGTCAGTGGTACTCATACTGTTGCTGAAAAGGAATTTACAACAAAAGTCACCAAAAACAAAAATGTTGGGCTGCCGAATAAAGGGAAAGGTCTGATGCAATCGGGTTCTACTGCAGGGAGTGTAAAGGCGGATAAAACTAGTGTTAAGACTGCTGCAGGTCCGAGAAAGTCAGGAAAATAGACGAAAAAAGTAAACCAAGCTCCAGTGGGGTTAAAAAGGGTGGTGGGGTTTCAATTTCACTCGGGCAGTTCAAGGTGCTAGCTCTCCTAAGGGCAAGCCTAAAGCGGGGTCTTCAACGGTTGGAAAACAGCCTCCTGTTGCTGTTCATAACAGCTTCTCCATCCTGGATTTGGAAGCTAGCTATTTGGCTTCGAACTTGGTTGCGGAGCCAATAGAAAAGCTCCCCTCTGACCCGTTCAATACGGACACTTTCATGTGCTCTACGAATCGGGAAAATACCATTGATCCCAGTAGAATCCTCCCAGACTGGTGCCGGGTTAGCCCGGTGGAGAATGAAATCAAGGACTACGGTATTACGGACATCCAAAAGCAGTGGATTCTTGATCGGCTCTTGAGCAAGGCAGGAGCTGTTAGAGCGGAAGATCAAGAAGATTGGGTAGAAGGGGAATGGGAGTTTTTTTACGACAAATGTGCAGAACTTGGATTAAACCCAGATTATTGTGTTGAAGATGTAGAAGATGATATGAGTGGTACAACTCAATTTTTTACATAGCAGCTTAATTCTGGTAGGTTTCGAGATCCTGTGGTGGGCAAACCATCCAAGAAAAAGCGGTAAATCATGTCAGCCCCCCTCTTCCTTTGGTTGTGTCTGTGGTGGTTTTTCTCTTCCTGTTTGGTTAGTGTTTTGGTTGTTTTTTCCATTCATAAGCTCCTTATGTTTGGCACGTTATGTTTGATCCTATTTGGGCCTCGTTTTTTGAGTTTTGGCAGTGGGCTTTACTGGTTTAATTTGGTTGTTTTGGTCCTACATTTTTGTATTTTGTACTGGATATATGCTAGTCTGGTTTTAAGTAGGACCTCAGCAAATTGGGCTGCTTATCCTAATTTATGGGGCCATTTTGGTAAGATGATAAAGCAAGCCGGATGCCCGGGTTTATTGATCATCTTCGGTCTCTTATATTTTGATGTGAATCTGATCCGGGTGGTTGATTTGGTTCCGGATTTATATCTTGGCTCCAGGTTTACTGATTTTGATTTGGAGTTAGTTCAGCGCTAGATTCGGTATTTAGCTTGGGCTTCCTGTTCGGGTTTTGGTTCCGGGTTTATTAGCCTTCACACTGGTCTGGGGCTTGCTCCTGTTTTGAATACATGTCCAGATGCGGGGTTCTCTTTTTCAGGTGCTATTACTCCGGGTGTGTTATTTTGCAAGCTTTGGTTCAACACATTTTGGGCATTAAGTAATTGGAGCAGCAGGCCGGTTTTGTTTTACGGGCCTGGGGCTTATCATGTTTGGATTGGGGCCACTTGCACTCTGCATAAATATGTTCGGTGGGCTCATATTTTTAGAGCTGGGTTGTGTTTTTTATTCTGTTTGACCGAAAGTGGTGGGCCATCTTAGGAGCATGGGGCTTCCTAATTTTTCAGTGGGAATGGATTTATTTCAGTGTGGTCTCAAGCTGGATTTGGACTTATGTTTGTGGGCTGCTAGTTTCGGCCCAGGTGTATGGATTTTTTGGCATGGCGTTCTCGTAATGAAGGCCCTTTCTTAGAGAGTTGTGGGTTTTCTTAGTGTGATTTCTTTGGCAGTTTGTTTGCTTTAGTTGGTAGATCTATATAAATTTCCTACTAATGTTGTAATCTTTGCTTAGTAGGGTTAGTATATATTTCTCGTTGTAGAGGTTCCCGAAGCTTGTTTCGGTGTGTCCTCTTTTAGGTGTTTCGGGGGTATGCCCCTTTAAACCTGTAACACGTCCTTTTTTGGAATATATTTGCCGAGCAACGCTCATTATCCAAAAAACACCCTAAAACCCTAAACCCTAAACCCTAAAACCCTAAACCCTAAACCCCTAAACCCTAACCCCTAAACCCTAACCCCTAACCCCTAACCCCTAACCCCTAAACCCTAAACCCTTCAAATATATCTTTAATTTATAAAAACCCAAAATCCTAAACCCTAAAACCCTAAACCATAAACCCTAAAACCCTAAAACCTAAACCCTAAACCCTAAACCATAAACCCTAAACCTTAAACCCTAAAACCCTACCCTAAACCCCTAAAACCCTACCCTAAAACCCTACCCTAAACCCTAACCCCAAAACCCTAACCCCTAAACCATAAACCCTAAACCATAAACCATAAACCCTAAACCATAAACCCTAAACACCTAAACCCTAAACCCTAACCCCTAACCCCTAAACCCTAAAACCTAAACCCTAAACCATAAACCCTAAACCATAAACCCTAAAACCATAAACCCTAAACACCTAAACCCTAAACACTAAACCCTAAACCCTAAAACCCTAAACCCTAAACCCTAAAACCCTAAACCCTAACTCAATAAATGACATGGATATTTAAGTAGTTACATATACATGACATATATATGTTCGTTTAAATTTTAGTAAATACATAAATAGTTATATTTATATAAATATTAGGTTTTCTAACTACTTATATATAAATATCACTAATTAGAAATTGAGTTTTCTAGTGATAAAAAATGAAATTTTAAAATTTTTCTTAGATCATAATCGATCACTTACATAAAATTTAGACAAAATTGCAGAAAACAACCTTTATGTATACCCCAAACTGCACTTTATACCTTTCACTATGAAATCCGCCAAAACCAACCTTTACGTTCATGTTTTGTTACACATCACAACCTTTACATCAAACATAGTCTAAAAAGTCAGTTAAGTTGCCCCATGTGCAATGCATGTGAGGGCATATATGTCTTTTCCTTTGAATAATATATTTAAATAAATAATTAAATCAGATATTAAAAAAACTAATATATATATACCCCTTATCTTTTTCACTTGGCTCCTTCTCTCTCTATTCAACAAACCCCCACCACCACCACCAAATTCAACCACCTTCACCACCAAATTCAGCCACCGTCACCACCGAATCCAGCCAGCATGAATCAACGATCGGCTTGAATCAATGATCTCTTCCGCCATCGGCTTGAATCAACGCACGTCGTCTCTCTCTAACTCTATCTCTTCCGCCATCAGCTTGAATCAAAAATCGTCATCGGAAACTTTTTTTTCACCGGCGCTGCTATGGCTGCTGGAAAAGGAGGACTGGTCGAGAAGCTGTGGAGGTTTGTATGGACGGTGTATTTTATGGTGGTGATGATGACGTCACTGCTGGTGTTACGCTTTTAAAGAGCATTTGAGGAGATACTTGGTTATCAGATCTCTCGCTGATAAATTGTAACGGTGAGGGTGCTTTATTTGTTGAGGCTGAATCGGATTCGTGTTTGGATGATTTTGGTGAGTTTACTCCGTCGCCAGAGTTTCGGAGTCTTACTCCGACCATTGATTATTCTGGTGATAATAGTTCGTATCCTCTGTTTTTCGCACAGGTATTGTTTGGTGTCCTAATTTGACCAGATCTGTTTGCTCTGTTTTTTTAAACCTAATTGTGTTCAGTTATTAATGTATTAGAGATTTAGATTGTGAATTATGAAGTTGACATTTATGAAGACATTGGGAGTGGTATTTGTTGTCCAATTGTAGCTGGTGTATGATCTGGTCGGAATTTAGAGTTTTTGGGAAGTTGGTGGATGCATATTTGGCAAATCAGAGAGACAAAGATGGAAACCTTTTTTGCATTAATCAGATATGAAGAGATCAAAAACCTTGGCTATGTTTTGCGTGGTCGGAGGTGGTGGGTTTAGAGTTTAGGGTTTAGGGTTTATGGTTTAGGGTTTAGGGTTTTATGGTTTAGGGTTTTAGGGTTTAGGGGTTAGGGTTTAGGGGTTAGGGTTTAGGGTTTAGGGGTTAGGGTTTTAGGGTTTGGGTTTTGGGTTAGGGTTTGGGGTTTTAGGGTTTGGGGTTTTAGGGTTTGGGGTTTTGGGGTTTGGGGTTTGGGGTTTGGGGTTTGGGGTTTAGGGTTTAGGGGTTAGGGTTTAGCGGTTAGGGGTTTGGGGGTTTAGGGGTTAGGGTTTTAGGGGTTTAGGGTTTAGGGGTTTAGGGTTTAGGGGTTAGGTGTTAGGGGTTAGGGTTTAGGGTTTAGGGTTTATGTTTTAGGGTTTAGGGTTTTAGGGTTAGGGTTTATGGTTTAGGGTTTAGGGTTTTAGGGTTTAGGGTTTTGGGTTTTGGGTTTTAGGTTTTAGGGTTTTAGGGTTTTAGGGTTTGGGGTTAGGGGTTTAGGGGTTAGGGGTTATGGTTTAGGGTGTAGGGTTTTTTTTTTTTGGGTAAATGAGCTTTCTCCCGGCAAACTTTTATAAATAGAAAAAATATTACAGGTTTAGGGTTTAGGGTTTAGGGTTTTGAGGTTTGGGGTTTGGGGTTTGGGGTTTGAGGTTTCGGGTTTCGGGTTTGGGGTTTGGGGTTTGGGGTTTGGGGTTTAGGGGTTAGGGTTTAGGGGTTAGGGGTTAGGGTTTTAGGGGTTAGGGGTTAGGGTTTAGGGGTTAGGGTTAGGGTTAGGGTTTTAGGGTTTTAGGGGTTTAGAGGTTAGGGTTAGGGTTTAGGGTTTTTTTTGGGTAAATGAGCTTTCTCCCGGCAAACTTTTATAAATAGAAAAAATATTACAGGTTTAAAGGGGCATACCCCCATCTACCTAACCATGGATCACCAAAACACACTTTGGTGATCACCACAAAAACGGGAAACATACTATACCTACTAGAATTAATGACAGTAGGGATGATATCTATCCCGCACGAAACAATAAAACCGAGCCCAAACATACTAAAGGAACATGACACCAAAAAACATAAAAACCCCACCATAGTTGGGTCTTCAATTAGCAGCCAAGACTGGCCCAATTTGTGGCCCTTACCCAAGTACGGGTCTTCAAAAACCAGCGGCAGCAACAACTTAGCAAGAGCCCATAGCTTGAGAGCCCAAACAAACACTTCCCAGCCCAATAAAAATTCAGCATCCCCATTTTGGCAGTCTATACTTTGCTGGGCCTTTATGCTGGGCCGAAAATACTGGACATATAAATCCCCACATTCATTCTCTTGGGCCATAGACTTGGCAGCAACCTGATCAGAAATATGGCCCAATCTAGCTACCATAGCTACAAAAATCTTGCTGATCCAATAAAACAAACCGCCCCCAGCCACCAAAATAACCTCGAGCGACTTGTACCAGACCCAAAAACGATTCATCTTGATGCGAAACATGACCATAAAGACGGACCAATCTTGGACACGAACTGGGCCTACAGATTGGGCTTTAAAAAACCGAACCAGCCCCTTGATCCACAAACAAAAAGTAACGGCCCACTTGAAGATGGAAATACCCAGCCCATGTATTATACAAATTAAGTCCAACACTAAAAAACTACTGGCCAAACTTAAAAGCAGATACAGACCACAGATACAACTGGCATAGAAAAAACGAGGAGACCGGAACAAAAAGGCTCGGAGAGATAACTGGACACCCCAACCCGGAGCAATAGTCACACCCGGATATGAGATCTCAGGGATCTTCTAAACAACAAACGACACCATAAAATGCAACCCAGCAGCAGGAAACAGAACACCATTTTCCCAACCTATACACCCAGTTTGGCTGTCAAAAAACGTAACCCATCGACCAAACAGAATCAAGCAAAATGTTCCAAAAAGAAGGAGCTTCCTAGCACACTCCAAATCCACCCGACAAACGAAGACATACAAAATGAAAACCCAGCACCACAACCCATCAAACAAGGACGAAAAATTCATAACAATAACGTTTAAGAGGTTTCGCAACTACGGGATCAAAGTATTTACCCGTTTTAGCAAGTTGCGACAAGAACTGAGCTGAGCCACTCTCATCTTCATACACATCCTCGATGCAAAAGTCGGGGTCCAAATCAAGTTCTATGCATTTGTCATAAAAGAACTCCCATTCCCCATCGACCCACTCTTCTTGGTTCTCCGCTTTGACCGCTTTCGCTTCACTCTTAAGGGCGTCAAGAATTCGTTTTTTCTGAAGGTCTGAGATTCCATAATCTTTCTCTATTATCCGTTTTAAAGACTCCGACGGACTAAAGCAACTCCAATTAGGGAGAACCCTACCCGGTTCAATCACATTCTGCCTATTAGTAGTACATCCCAGACCACAATTAGCTTCTGGAGGGTACAGGTCCACCGGTTTACCCACAAGGTTGTTGGATTTGATAGACACTTCAAAATCCAACTCTGAAAAACTGTTAGAATCCACAAGATCAGCACCCAGGGCAGCAAACCTATTCGAAGTCGCCAAACCTTTGTTATCAGCTGTTACAGGGGTATTATTGGCAGCATTTTGGGTACCCGAGACAGCCTTAACTGCTGTCTGTTTTGCAGCAGAAGGGGAATTTTGCGGCTGACTTACAGCAGCCTTTTGGGGCTGAGTACTAGTGCTGTTTTGCGGCAATTTTGCAGCAGGTTTAGGCTGACTTTTACCTAGGACAGCACGACCAAAGTTGAAACTCGGATTACCTTTTTTCACACCACTCGATTCCCCTGCATGAGCAACCGAACCAGCAGTACCCTTAGAGGCACGGCTCAACCCATTTCCATTCTTCAAATCTACATGCTTACCTCTGTTGTTCTTATTCTTTCCAGTGACCACGGTAAACTCGTCTTCATCAATAACCATGTCCACCACTTTACCCGAGGGGGCATTTTGTCCTTAGAGATGGACTTAGTTGTAGGGGCCACCAGGTTATGAGGAACGCTCAATTCTTCCACAGTTTTAGGCCTATGCTTGCATAATTTCAACGAGTGACCAAACACTTTACAGTGGGAACAAACCATAGGTTTCCATTGGTATTCAACCTTAAGAGACCCAATCCTCGCTGCCCTGTTCGTTCCTGCAGGGAACTCAACCTCAACCTCATCTGGGAGATTTAACTCAGCTTGTGCTTCCACCAACACTCGAGCATATCCCATCTTACCAGTCTGACTCACAACACGGGATTGAGTGGTTTTATCCATGAGGAGAGGACGGCCTATACCACTGAAAACTTTACTTATACCCGTATCCGTCCATAGTTCCATAGGGATGTTATGGATAGTTACCCAAATGTGTATAGTGGCTGGCTCAATTTTTTCAACACAGATACCCGGTTCCCATCTGTTTAATATGATGGGCATATTATTCACCATCCAAATCCCTTTTTCTAAAACTGCATTCATCCCATCATCACTGTTAAATTTGAAAAAATAAAAACCTGCTGCATTTTTTGATATCTCTGCTATATCATAACCACGCCAGAGATTCCTAAGGATACGATTGACAGAATTGAAATCCATAGAAGCCCCCACAAAATACCCATAAAGGAAATGAGAAAACACAACAGCTGAATGAACTAAATCGTCATTTGACAACACTATTCTACATTTACCTTCAGGGGTAATAACAGGAGGTATGAACTCCAATCGGATGTTGTTTTCAGCACTATTGAGCTTCATTTGATCAGCATACGAGTGACCTATGTTTTTATGTTTACTCCACACATTTGTGCAGGGATCAATATCATTAGCCGATATATCCCCTGTAGCAGCAGGGCTCCTGTTTTGCCCCTGGGCATCAGCATTGTTCACCTCTCCAGCAGTCCCATTCCTGTCATCCATATCTAGATCTACTACTTCACTAGCAGGTTTGGCACAGGGGACCGAATTAATACCCGTTCCAGGATGAGCAACATCCATTGGGCTTAAAAGGTCTGACTGACCAACATCAGTCCGAGAGGGGTCTGGGTTTGTAGCAATAGCAGGGGGGTTTGTAACAGGCCTAACCAGAGTATCAGCAGGATCAGAGGACGATTGGGAGTTACCTGAGGGGGTGCCATCAATAAATTCCTTCACCCTGAGATTGGAGAGCATGGGACTGTATTTAACCGTTTTCTTCTGTCTCCTAATCACCCCAAATCCAGCAATCTGGACATTACTCTGTCTTGAACGATTTCTGGAACCTCTCGAGATACCATGAGCTTTGTCAAATTCTTGTTGAATCTCAGAATCTTGAGCCACATGTCTTTTACGAATTTCATCAAGCTCAGCATCTCCAGATGAAGATTTCACGCTGCTACCCTTGTAGGCTTTGTTCACTGACTTTGAAGAACCATTCTTAGGTTTAGCGATTCCACTGTTAACGCCCACCTCCTGCTCTTTAGGGGTATCAACAGAGATGGCAGTACCATTAGGAGAGCAAGTGGAGTTGGAAACCTCGGCGGATGATGTTTGAACCTCCAGAATTGTAGCCAATTTCAGAAGAGGCGAACTAGGGTTAGTACAAGGAGGAGGCCACTGGACTTTACACACTCCATACGCTTCAACAAGAGCTTCTCCTACACAAGATGAAGCTGGATTAAGGACCGAGGGTACAGGAATCGAAGGGGGATCAGGGGGTAAGGGAGGAATCAACGGGTAATGTTCTGGATTTTGGCCAGAAGATGAAGAATTCATGAGAGAAGAAGGTGACGGCTAGAGAGGATTTTTTAGAGAGAGAAAGTAGAGAGAGAAAAAAAATTGAGCAAATGAAAATTCTTAGGGTTTAGGGTTTTAGGGTTTAGGTTTTAGGGTTTTAGGGTTTAGGGTTTTTATAAATTAAAGATATATTTGAAGGGTTTAGGGGTTAGGGTTTAGGGGTTTAGGGTTTAGGGGTTTAGAGTTTAGGGTTTTAGGGTTTTTTTTTGGATAATGAGCATTGCTCGGCAAATATATTCCAAAAAAGGACGTGTTACAGGTTTAAAGGGGCATACCCCCGAAACACCTAAAAGAGGACACACCGAAACAAGCTTTGGGAACCTCTACAACGAGAAATATATACTAACCCTACTAAGCAAAGATTACAACATTAGTAGGAAATTTATATAGATCTACCAACTAAAGCAAACAAACTGCCAAAGAAATCACACTAAGAAAACCCACAACTCTCTAAGAAAGGGCCTTCATTACGAGAACACCATGCCAAAAAATCCATACACCTGGGCCGAAACTAGCAGCCCACAAACATAAGTCCAAATCCAGCTTGAGACCACACTGAAATAAATCCATTCCCACTGAAAAATTAGGAAGCCCCATGCTCCTAAGATGGCCCACCACTTTCGGTCAAACAGAATAAAAAACACAACCCAGCTCTAAAAATATGAGCCCACCGAACAGATTTATGTAGAGTGCAAGTGGCCCCAATCCAAACATGATAAGCCCCATGCCCGTAAAAACAAAACCGGCCTGCTGCTCCAATTACTTAATGCCCAAAATGTGTTGAACCAAAGCTTGCAAAATAACACACCCGGAGTAATAGCACCTGAAAAAGAGAAGCCCGCATCTGGACATGTATTCAAAACAGGAGCAAGCCCCAGACCAGTGTGAAGGCTGATAAACCCGGAACCAAAACCCGAACAGGAAGCCCAAGCTAAATACCGAATCCAGCGCTGAACTAACTCCAAATCAAAATCAGTAAACCTGGAGCCAAGATATAAACCCGGAACCAAATCAACCACCCGGATCAGATTCACATCAAAATATAAGAGACCGAAGATGATTAATAAACCCGGGCATCCTGCTTGCTTTATCATCTTACCAAAATGGCCCCATAAATTAGGATAAGCAGCCCAATTTGCTGAGGCCCTACTTAAAACCAGACTAGCATTTGTCCAGTACAAAATACAAAAATGTAGGACCAAAACAACCAAATTAAACCAGTAAAGCCCACTGCCAAAACTCAAAAACCGAGGCCCGAATAGGATCAAACAGAACGTGCCAAACATAAGGAGCTTATGAATGGAAAAAACAACCAAAACACTAACCAAACAGGAAGAGAAAAATCACCACAGACACAACCAAAGGAAGAGGGGGGCTGGCATGAATTACCGCTTTTTCTTGGATGGTTTGCCCACTACAGGATCTCGAAACCTACCAGAATTAAGCTGCTGTGTAAAAAATTGAGTTGTACCACTCATATCATCTTCTACATCTTCAACACAATAATCTGGGTTTAATCCAAGTTCTGCACATTTGTCGTAAAAAACTCCCATTCCCCTTCTACCCAATCTTCTTGATCTTCCGCTCTAACAGCTCCTGCCTTGCTCAAGAGCCGATCAAGAATCCACTGCTTTTGGATGTCCGTAATACCGTAGTCCTTGATTTCATTCTCCATCGGGCTAACCCGGCACCAGTCTGGGAGGATTCTACTGGGATCAATGGTATTTTCCCGATTCGTAGAGCACATGAAAGTGTCCGTATTGAACGGGTCAGAGGGGAGCTTTTCTATTGGCTCCGCAACCAAGTTCGAAGCCAAATAGCTAGCTTCCAAATCCAGGACGGAAAAGCTGTTATGAACAGCAACAGGAGGCTGTTTTCCAGCCGTTGAAGACCCTGCTTTAGGCTTGCCCTTAGGAGAGCTAGCACCTTGAACTGCCCGAGTGAAATTGAAACCCCCACCACCCTTTTTAACCCCACTGGAGCTTGGTTTACTTTTTTCGTCTATTTTTCCTGACTTTCTCGGACCTGCAGCAGTCTTAACACTAGTTTTATCCGCCTTTACACTCCCTGTAGTAGAACCCGATTGCATCAGACCTTTCCCTTTATTCGGCTGCCCAACATTTTTGTTTTTTGTGACTTTTGTTGTAAATTCCTTTTCAGCAACAGTATGAGTACCACTGGCCTTTGACGCCATATCTTTTTTCACTTGGTCAGCTAGTTCCTCCTCCGTTTTAGGTCGTTTTTTACATAACATGAACGAGTGCCCAAACACCTTACAGTGTTTACACACTGCAGGTTTCCATTGGTACGAAACATTAAGACTGGCGATACGAGCCTCCCCATTGTGTTCACTCGGGTATTCTACTTCAACCTCCTTAGGGATATTAAGCTCTGCCTTCGCATTAACAAGCATTCGGGCATATCCTAACTTACCCAATTTGTTTACCACACGAGCTTGAGTAACCCTATCAAGTAAAAGAGGTTCCCCACACCACTAAAGATCTTGCTCATCCCCCTATCTGTCCATAATTCCATTGGCACATTGTGAACCGTAACCCAAATGGGGATAGAGCTTGGTTCAATACGTTCAAGGCTTATGCCCGGTGCCCATCTATTGATAATAATAGGAACATTATTAACAAGCCAAGGACCATTTTCAAGCACATAGTTTAACCCATTCTCACTGCTAAATTTGAAGTAATAGAACCCGGAAGAACTCTTAGAAATTTCAGAAATATCATAAGCTTTCCAGAGGCGTTTTAGACAAAGGTTCACCTTTTGGAAGTCCATAGACATGCCCAAAAAGTAACCGTACAGGTACAAAGGGAAAGCTTTTGCTGACAAAACCAAATCATCTTTCGTCAAAACCACTCGACACTTTCCCTTCGGAGTGATGACAGGAGGAATGTAATCCAGATTAACCTTATTTTCTGCCTGATTGTTCTTAATTTGATCAGCAAATGATAAGCCCGAAACCTTATGTTTTTGCCACACATTATCACAGATGTTACTAGGCTGATGCAGGGGCTGATGCATACCTGGGACTAAATTGACCGGAGTAAACAGACCCGAAGAGTGGATTTCAGCGGCCATCTCCTGCTCCTTTTGGCCCCCATTTAGGCCCATGCCCTGCTCGTCTTCCTCCATCTGTGTGGCTGTCATACGCTGAGCAACAGGTTCATTAGCCACTTGTTCTTTGCACCCAACATCCTCTTCCATTCGAGAACTAACAGCAGGATTTGGGGATCGCTGACCATCAATTTCTTCATCCTGTTCACCAATCATCAAAGAATTTGACTTATCAGCCAAAACAACAGACCAATTCAACTTACCTTTCTTCGCCTTTGCAGTGATTCGTTGAGTTTCCTCTACAAAACCTTTGATATGCAGGTTAGAGAGAAGGGGACCATATTTAACAGCCGGCTTTGCTCTGCTCGTGTTCCTGAATCCCTTAATTTTCACACCTCCTTGTTTAGGGTTTGCAGATCAGTATCCCCCAGGAGGATGACTAGCTTCACGCATAAGCATGTGGTCATGAGCAACATTTTCTGCTTGAATTATGTCGAGTTCTTCATCTCCAGAAGAATTAACAAGTTTAGGGTTCCGGAACGAGGTTTTCTTCTGACTTTTTTGGCCGATTGAAGCCTTAATCGAAGCAGGAGGGGAGGAATTGCACTCCACTGGACCGCAATTCAATGATATTTGGTGTAGGGTTGTGGCGGCGCACTCTGGTTCCAGTGATTTCTCCTCAGAAACTAGCGATTGAGGGGAAGACAAAGTGTTAGCACTAGAGATTGGGGCTGGATCAGGGGGAATCGGCGGTAATGGAGGGATTTTTGGTGGAATTTCTCCACCAGATGATGGATAATCGGACATAAGGATGGAAGGATCGGCCGTAGGTTGAGAGAGAATTTTAGAGAGAGAAAGTTAGAGAGAGAAAAAAATTAGACAAATGAAAATCCATTGGTTTTAGGGTTTAGGTTTTAGGGTTTAGGGTTTAGTGTGTAGGGTTTTTATAAATTAAAGATATATTTGAAGGGTTTAGGGTTTAGATAAATGCACATGTGCATTGATAACTGTTACTCGAATTTTTTTTTTATTTATTAATTTTTTGAAAAAAAAAATTTGTAACAAAATATAACGATTTTTTTTAGAAAAATATTTAAATTTTTTTTGAGTGCTTTTTTGATATTTTTTAGATTTTATTTTGTGTTCATATAACGAAACATATGAAGATATACATTACACATCCGAACCCCAACCAATTTTACACAACCCCCAACCGTCTAGTGGCGGAACTAGAAGAAAAATTCAGGGGTATCCCAAAATTATATTTGTTACTGTCATAAACAAAGAAACTTTTTAGCGACCTGACTCGGGCAGTGGCGAAGCCAGATATTTTAATCCGCAAGGAATAGATTTTTTTTTTTTAATCTCTATTAGCATATGTCAATAAAAAAAGTTCTACATAAAAATAAAATACGAACGACTGCTACATAATTGTAATATTAAAGTGACATATTTGAAATTCTTTTTATCATTTTATATTTAACACTTAATAAAAACTAGATAGTGATGCCCGCGCATTGCGGCGGGTTCACTATGCAGAAGGATTCGGTCGGTATTGGTTGGGTTTGTTACGGTGCTAGTGTAGCAAGTAGCAACCGAAAAAGAAGACCAAAAAATAAAGTTGTGGTATATCCAAAAGAATATCAACATATGTTTTACATCCAAAAAATGAATACTAAAGTTCAAATTCGATATAGCAATAGCAATACATAAATACGTTGACTAACGATCGGTTACAAAATGGAATTTTGTTTTAATTTAATAAAACTGAAAGCTAAAATTCCTGATATGTTAACATGTATTTTTTTTAACTGGTATTGTTTATTTTATCTAATTAATAAAAAAAATATTGATGGGTATAGATAAATGCATAACCTGTATCTTAAAATCTCTGACAATTACTATTGTAAGAGAAATCATAAAAAAAAAGTGTTGAAATGGTTGTGCACCGAGATGACACGTTTTGCCCAACCACCCCTTCCACCAATAAAACTCAATTATTACCCATGGATGTTCCAGTAATTTTCAATGTTTTATACATAATACAATAACAAGAAATTTAAATAAAAAAAGTTACGTAAACTAAACTAAAAAGTGAATGTCATTTTAAAGTAAGGAAAAATAAGCTTAGAAAATAAAATATAAATTAAATATAAGATCATGTCCTTTCACCTACCGACTATTTTACTGTCATCTATTTCACTATTTTCAATTTTTTTTTTAATTTCTTTCACCCATCTTCCTCTTCTTCAAGAAGACAAGCTTCTTCCTCCCCTACCTCACTCTGCTTTCCATCTGCAACTACTCATCGCCAAGGTACAAAAACACACTCCGATGGAACCAGTGGTAGCCACCCAACCGTCTCCGATGGAACCAGTGGTAGCCCCCCAACCGTCTCCGATGGAACCAGTAGTAGCCGTGGTGGTTTTTACGATCATTCTTTTAGTTGTTGTGTTTGGTATCATAACGTGTGTGTTTGGTATCATAATGAGTGTGAAAATTTGTTTCAACAAAAGAAAGTCCCCAGCGTCTATGTCTCCGCCTCCATCTCTGTCTCTGCCGTTGCCTCCGTCTCCGTCTCCGTCTCTATCTGGTAGCCGTGGTGGTTTTGATGAAGAAAGGCCCCATTTTTATAAACAACGACAGAGTCTTTTGGGTTTTACCCAGAACGATGGCGGATGGTCGGTATGAGGAGTGGAGGTGGTGGTCGTTTTGTGAATGCAGGTGATGAGGTGGTGGTGGTCGTCGTTTTGTGAATGCAGGTGATGATGGTTATGTTAGTATATGCATGTTAGTTTTGCTTCTAATTGATGTTGTTTGAATGCATTCAAACATTTGTATTAAATTGATTTTGCATTCAATGTTTGTTTTTGTTTGACTGCAATCATTCGAACAAGCAATCGGATTTATGACCTACTATGCTAGCAATCGGAAGTAGGGCTGTTCACGAGCCGAACCGAACCGATCAGACCTTTGCTCATGCTCGGTTCGTTTACAAACCGAACCGAATCGAACCGAGCGTTTTTTCAACCGAGCCAAAGTCGAACGAGCGCCTTTCGATCCGAGTATTTTTCGAACGAGCGTCGAGCGACTATCGAGCGTCGCATAACAAATAGAAAAGTGATGATGGGGTTGTTAGTATTTAGAGTAAAGTGCAGTTTTCGTACCTAAGGTTTCGTCCAATTAGAACACAAATATAAATTTACTAAGTAACAAGGAATAAAAAGAAACCGGTTCTACCGAGATCATCCAAACGGAAAGATGAATCGTCGACCGATTGAAGCATTACTTGCATCAGGAAATACTACACACAAATAAAGAATCATGTTTAGCAAGTGACAAGAAACATTACTTGCATCAGTTTCTCTTCCAATTGCTTTCTTTTTTCATATGGTACATTTGCATCAAAGTACCTAACCTCTTCATCATAACTGTAACAAAAAAAAAAATGGCAACCAAGATCTGAGTGTTGTATTTAAAAAATTAGTAGAACTAGAAATGCAACCCGCCGCGATGCGTATAAGTTAGTGAGGAAGCGTATAAGTTAGTGAGGGTGGTACATGCTTCACTACACACCCACACCATTGATAACGTCTGTAAAATTCCAGTTTAATAACAGTCGGTTCACCGGCGCCCCCATCAGACTTGAACAAAGAGGGGAAATATTATTTTTGAAAACATTAAAAAAATATAAAAAAATCACATAAAAAGTAACAACATCGCAAGGCACTGAAGAATCCATGAAAATAAAGGTCTTGTGACACAAATCCAGAACCTGCAAACACATAAAACACAAATCAACAACAATAATAATAATAATATCAAATAAACACATATAAAAACAACATATATAATTTATTAATAAACCTTATCTTTCATCAAGAGATAAGTGTACAAATAACAGAGAGTACCCTTCATCAAAAGATAAAATGGAGATATTTCTTAAAAACCCATAACCCATAAACCTATATGATAAAATATTAGAAAAAAAAACAATACATAACTTACTTGAGGTTTGCAAGAGCGGCAGACGAAGATGGTTATGGTCAACAGAGATTCAACCTCCGATGGCTTTACCATCGTCGGAACCCTAAGCAGATGGAGCAGAGCGGAGATGTGGAGATAATTTGTTTGTTCTTCATCGCACATTCTTAGTCATCAAAGGAGAAAGGGAATTAGGGCAAAAGAGAGCCTAAAGGGTTTTTGAATTTTGATGGTTCAAGATTATCTTTCAAGTGTGGATGGGGATTGGAATAGACGGTGTGGATCATAATCCTTGTGCTGCATTTCTATTGGTTGTGTTTTAGAAGCTTTATGAGTTGTAGCTTTGATGTGTTGTACCTTATGCATTACATTATATATAGTAATAGATATATATATATATATATATATATATATATATATATATATATATATATATTAAAAATAATCCGAGCCAACCGAGTCGAACCGAACTGAGCAGACCTTTGCTCATGCTCGGTTCGTTTCAAACCGAACCGATTCGAACCGAGTGTCTTTTTCAATCGAGCTGAATCGAACGAGCAAATTCCGAACATTTTTCGATCGAGCATCGAACGAGTTTCGAGCGTCGAGCAATTTGAACAGCCCTAATCGGAAGAAAGAATGCTTGAACATCTTACGAGACAAATTTGACAGTCAAAACCATACATTTATATTAAAATCCCTACTAATTTAGTAGGGGTTTCTCATTTACCCCAACTATTGATACTTGTCTACTATTTGATTTGGAAAAGTGAAGACATACTTGATGTGGAAAAATGGTCAGATGGGGGGAGGGGCAAATTTTTGTAGTAGTCACGGTTCGGTCAGGTTGACCCAACATAATTTTTGTAGTAGTCACGGGATACGGTATTTTAGCGAAACCGTATTGGGCCTTACTTTTGGATTTTTTTTAAACATTATAATTATAGTTTATTAGATATAAACGAGAAGACAGATTATTTGATTTAAAAAAAAAACATAATCAAGATTTGTTCGTATTCATGATCAAACATTTTACTTGACATTGAAGATTTATAACATAAAGTAGATAAAATAAAAATCAGGCATTTTGAACCTTCTGATTTATCCCAACCATTGAATCTGATTCTTCAACTTCTCACCGGCCTCAAACGACTTATGCGCTTGAATCACCGCTTCATCAATCTCCCTGATGATAGAGGTTTGCTTATGATAGTACTCCACAAACATATCCCGAACATCATTAGTAAGATGGGGCACCACCAGATTGTAAGACACCAGAGAAGCTTTTAGAAACTTGATTTTGAATAACCAACAATGTGTTTGATGTTACGTCATCACAATTAACTGTTACTTCCAGAAACTCGTTAACAGTCTTCTTAACATATGTGGTTGTTGGTGTCGGTCATCTTCACAAGTTTAATTATAGAAGGGAGCCAAAGGTTATCCAACCGGTGTATCACGTCTTTAATGTGTCCTTTCAACTACCACACATCAATTCTATAATTATATATAGAGTACTTTTGTGGTTTCAAGTACCACACTTCAATTCTATAAGTCAATCACTCTGTTAACTCACCATATTTTCAATGGCAGCAAGTTTTTCAATGGAATATCCATCAGAGGTGTCAATTAGGTGTGAAAGTCCAATTCATATATATATTTTATGTTTTTTAAAAATGGGCCTAGCCCATGTGTTAGGTGTGAAAGTCCAATTCAAAAGTTTAGTATGCGTGGGCCTAGCCCAAATCGTTTTGAGTTTGTGTATGTTATGCGCCTTCTTGTAGTGCACTGGCCACTGGGTATGCCTTATTCTTGTCACCGGTTCTGTAGATCGAATCTGTCATTTACTCATTAGTGCCTCAATATCAGTAAGAGCTTGGTCCATTGCATGCAAGACCATCTTGTTTATCTGTTCCATGAAAACATATGTTTCTCATTCAAAATATAATCACATTTGAGTGACAATAAAAGGTATAATTTCCATTACCCCTAGTTTGTCGCCTCTAGCCGTGTGCCCTCTTGGAAGCTTACGAATCTCATTTTTTAGTCGCATGCATTCTTTTATGTTCTCTGGAGAAACAAAGTCTATTGCAACTTTTGTACATGACTGCATGAAAAAAAAAGAGCAACGAGTAAGAGCTTCATAGGGATGTTGGTATGTATCCTTGTTATGTATATTGGTAGGATGCATTGCAATAGTGAAAATTATGTATGTAGGATAGTAATTGTGTATATCGGTAGACATGTTACTCTCTGTATATATATCTTGTAATGAATTTAGTAAGAAAAATAACACAGAAATATTAAACCAGTTCAAGTTCTTGTTCTTCTGATTACCAATAACAATCCTCACACTCAACACGTATTTACACATAGACGTGTCATGACTGCGCCATGGTAATTTGTGCCATTAGAATTTTCATAATGTAACCTTACGCCTTAAGGCCTTAAGCGGAAAGTTGATCATGCACAAAACATACATGTGTTACTCTGTTTGGTGTGGGTTGGGAGAAGGGGGAGGGGAGTCTAAAAACAAAAAAAAAGGGATAAAGGAACTTACTTTAAGATTTCGCACTTGCTGTGGACATCCAGCAGGAATAAAAACAGCCTCTCCCAGGCATTGTTCAAATGTCCATGGTTCCACACCTACAAGGTTCACATCTCATCACGTGTCAGTGCGTCATGTGTTACAGAAACTTATGATAAAAATCAGCTTTCATGCTAGTCATACAGCTAAAATACTAGCATTTGGATGAATACTGACCATATTCCTCTTTTAGCTTCCTTTTATGCTTCAATGTCAAGTAAAATTGTTGATCATGAATAGGATTACAAACCTACACAAATCGCTCAAGCGTCAGTCAGAACAGTGGAGAAATAAAGTATAATAGATACTAAATTAAAAAATGACAGTGAACTGTTATGTTAGTAAACATACAACCGCAGGGCGTAAAACAAATTCTTTTGAGTGCTTCAATAGATAGTCCTCTAATTTTTTTACATCTTCCCTCCGAAATATGTCCCAAAGAGCACCGAATGCTTCCCCTACGTCTCCTCTGTACCTGGAATACTCACTACTACCATCATCTCTTCTGCCCCGACTACTGAACTCGTTAGTTGCTAACTGCTGCTTGTCACTAACTGCCGCTTCCGTGATGTGTGTCAATATATTCACCTGAACATTTACAATCATCAAAATTTATAATAACGGTATAAATATACTAATTCAGGATTGAACTATTACCGCACCTGACATATCACAATGAAGGTTGGTCACAGAATTGCCTATTCCAAGTTCTTGAGCCATTCCATTTGCAATATACGCTTTCGGACCCAAATCAAGCTTTTTAGAAGAATCTGGTGGTGACTTCACAGCAAGATTCAGAATACCCATTTTTGGGTCAGTGTATTCTTTGAAAGGCAATGCTCTGATAAACTCATCACAATGGCGTGGCAGAATATCTTCAAAGTACTCGTCTGGTGGAAAGTCCTTTAATTTGAGCATCTGTGGACCTTCAATGTAACATTTGAAAAACTCTTGAGTATTGATCTTGACCTGCATATTATGGTAAATTAATATGCAAATGACAAGAAACAATCATTAAAAATATGAACTTTAACATTAAAGAAAGAGAATTACCGGTTTCCCGGTCAAGCAATCAATAACTCGGAGTTCTGACATCTTTGAACTGACTTTTGGATCCACATGTTCACACAATGCACGCGACATCTCCATCGGCTCCCAACTTATGCCACAACTATGATCTAAAACATCCTTAATAACTATTGGCTCATCTTTGGATAAACGACAATATAGGTAATTATCATCCGATGTTTCCCTATTAGATGCTTTGAGGTCATAATCACCACTGGTTTTTGACAAGTCATGTTTCTTCTCAGGTAGCGACCTGAATTTGTTCATTATATGTTCTGCTTTTGCTTTCAAATCTGAGATCCATGTTTTTTCTAAGATACGCCTGAGCTTTAATAAAGTTTTACACTCACCAAGACAAAATAAATTCCCATTATTTTCAGCTACCAGATAGAGACAATCAGGTGAGGAACCACATTGACTTTTTGAAGTTCTGTGTTTCCTGGACTGTCGTACTTTCTTGCAACAGGTAAGACGTAATTCCTTGCAATAGGTAAGACATATATCCCTTTTGTGTTCTGAGCAGTGTCTATGAATATCAAATAACGATGTTGAGCAGCGGTCACTGGTTAAAATAAAGTCATGGATAATAATAAGATATTAAAAAGGATTCAATTAGCATACAAAATTACTAACAAGAAAATTACCACACGAGAGACTCATCAGGTTCAATGCACACTCTTTCCACTGAAGACCGTGATATCCCTACACAGGAAAAAGACCGTCATATCCCTACACAGGAAAAGGTTCAATGCACACTCTTTCTACTTGAGCACCTGCTTCCATGTTATAGTTTGAATAGTTACCTTGAGAGCCTTCTTCCATGACTATCTCCTCCTCTTGTTCTTTACAAATTTGTTCTACAAACGGAAGTAGTAACTTGATTAGGTGAAGATGCTGCAACGTCACTTCACCAATATCTGTTTGTTCTTCAGAAATAACCTCAGATGGCTCTGGATATTTCTTTTGAATTTTGGAGAGATAATCACTTGATAAATCAGCTTGAACAGCAGTTCTCTTCTCTCTTGAATAAGTAGCAAACTTGGTTTGAATTGTCAATGCCTTTGATTGATCATGAGTTGGAGCGCACTCAAAATTCATGCAGAGTTCATCAGTATTCATTCCCTCTTGGGCATCAATGATCATTAGTTGTTGGTTGTTTTCAGGCTGCTGAATGTCTTCTTGGACTTGTTGCTCAAGTTCCTCAATATTTTTCTTGAGCCTTTGAATGTGATCATTTTGATTGTTAATGACTTGATCCTTTTGATCAATCAATTTGCTACATTCTTCCAGATCAACTTCTTTCAAACTTACATCATTCTTCAGTGTTCTGATCTCATTCTCATAATTTCCAATTTCTTCATTCTTTTCAGCTATCAACTTGTTTTTAGAGTCAATTTGGGCATTAAGGTACTTGATGAGATCATCCTCATCATCATTAACTTCATCATTATCATTACCATCAACATCCATCTCAAATGCCACATTATCTTCTTGATCATGTTGTTGTTCAACTTGTGGTGGAGATCTGCCAATAGTAGTGGGTCAATAGGGACATCTTCATTCAACATGTGGTCAAATAGTGCTGATTCTTGACCATGGTATACTGTGCTTTTAATTTTCCCAAAGACTTGTGCTTTGAAGTGAATTTGCTTAAGTCTAGGTGAGTCCCTTGGCAGATTTGGCAATTGATCATTGATCATTGATCATGCATTGCAGGAATCTGGGATACATCAGGTACTTGTCTTTCAATCCCTTTCTTGGAGTGATATTGTATTTAAGCTTCCTTAGGATGTATCTGGCATAGTTGAAGGGTCTGCCAGTCACAATCCCTATCACCCCTGATGCTATGTCATATGAGAACTCGCCCCATGTTCTTTTCCTATTTGTCATGCTTTTTAGGTAGGTGTGGATCAAAAACCTCCATTTAGCATTGAAGTGAGCTTTTTTGGGCTGCTTTTTATCAAAGTTACCATCATAACCCATCCTTCTGAAAATATATTGGATATACCCCTCTGAGAATGTTTCAGGGGCATTCACTTCTTCATCTCCCAGTTGCAATACCCTTCTTATCAAATCCTCAGTGATAACAATTCGTTGCCCAATAACAGTTGCTTCCAGAGTCTCTCCTACCACTACAGCAGATGACCAGAAGTCCCTTATGTGAACCTCAATAATTTCTGGTCTAGTAGTCAAAGCATGCTTGACTCTGTGTAACGTTTGTGCTTGTAATCATTGTGAACAGTTCAATTGTCAATAAAACAATGTTATTTGATCCCAATGTTTGTTTGGTTATGTTTTACATTTTTCATGTTTTGACTTTTGTTCAATTTCAAACTCTACATCGCTTTCTAGAGAATTATACGCAAACTGGTGCATAAACGTAATCAGTTTAATGCGACAAATACTCCGGAACATCAACATATACTTAACATACCTTAAATAACCCTTACATAACTTAGAAATAAGTTTTGAAGGCTTTGGTATGCCAGAAACAAGTTAATTCGCTTACAGGGACTGAATTTGACAAACTGCGAAAGTATGCCAATTTGAACTGTAACAGACATTCCGGAACATGACCATAAGTTAAACATACCATAAATATCCTTTACATAGCTTAGAAATAGGCTTTTAGGTGTTCGGTGTGCTAAAATAAACTTTTGGGTCATTCAGGGACAAAAAGCGTCAAAAAGTGCACAAGTTTGCTCTTTCGCGCATAACTTACGTTCTGAATACATCCGGACATCCAAAAATTTATGTAAGCACTAAAATATTTTATTTTAGTGTTTGGCATAAGAAAAATCCATTCGTCACGCAATTTGGATCGTTTTTCGCGCTTATACGCATTCCGTCGTAATTAACCGAACATCACGATCGTACGACCAAACGAACCAACATCCGGCATATTTTTGAGCATGTTTCATGTCCACAATGTTTAGGCATCATTTTAGGGCCTTAACGTTGGCTTAACGGGCCTTAAACGTGTCGGAAATGGCTTTATTGCATAACAGGGACCAAAACTGACAATTCTGCATAGTTGCTGGCTTACGGACCGTAAGCCATCACCCTTACGGTCCGTAAGGGATCCCCAGATCAGAAGATTCTGATTAAACAGTTGTTAACAGCTGTTACCCCCTCCTAATCCCTTTGCACTTGCCTCTTCAGTATAATGAAGGGCCAATTTGGTGTTCCATGGGTATTTCAACAAGTGTATGGATGAGATCAAAGCACGTTATTCGATAAACGATCCTAACGGTTCCAACATTCCTATAAATACCCAACCCCATTCATTTGCAAAACCCACAAAATCTGATCTAAAAAGCTCTAAGTTGAAGCCATTGCTTCATACCTGAGCTACTTGGATCAAGATTAGCTTTCGGGGATCCTTTGTAAGTGTTCCTTCGTTCTTTTTATTCTTTTAGCGTTGAAAGTCAAACTTTGTTTGACTTTCTGCGTTGACCAGTTTATGGTCAATGCGAAGTTCGTTTGAACTTCATAACGTGAGCGTAATCACGATGGTTATAGTCCCTAGAAACTATACCTACTGATTACCACGTTATCTAGGCTCAGTGACGAGTCGTAGTTTCGGCCAAAATACGTGTTATTGCGTATTTTGTAACCAAACTACTTTTAGGTATCAAAAACGTTTGTTTTGATACCAAACCTGTTTTCTAAACTTAGTTAAGCATGCTTTAACATGCTTAGTTCGTCACTTTTAGTTTAGTGCTTATATAGGGTCGTAAGTTAAGCGATCTAAACAATCGCTTATACTTTCGAACCCGACCCGTTTGGTCGATCTTTAGGATCCGACCAAACACATTAGGTGACCATAGTTGTATAGGGAATAACCTTCCGAGGTTATACCTTATGGTCACGACTTTAGTTAGTTGTATGATAGGTAGTATATATGCCTTAGGTAAATTACCAAAATGCCCTTTGCACGCCAAAATTCATTTTAAGCATATGTAACATAACTTTTGGTATCTAAACTGATTTGGCAACAATATTAGACATGTTAAGGCATATATTACTTGTCATAGGACTAGTTAAGCGGTCCGAACGCGTTTCACGCGAACGACGCGTTAAAGTAGCATAAGCTACCTAAACGGGTCGTAATGGGTTGTAAGCACTTAGGTTAGGTTTCATTTTAGTATGTAGGCTTTGTTAAACCATATTACACGAGTCTCCATACTCGTTTGGTTTACGAACCCTCATTCTATCCAATCCTCCGATTTAGGTCCGGTATATTAACATAGTTACCTATATTAGGTGCCGTTTGATTTTCGTGATCTCTAGCATTGTTTGGTTGTTACTCAAGGACTACTAAGCAATCTCAAGTGAGTACATAGACCCCTCTTTTACTGTTTTCCAAACATTTTGGGGTGAAACACATGTGCCTACTTGTTACTTTCATGCTTTCATGCTTTCATATCATATGCTTGTTATGTTCATTAGTACATTTATAGTACATGATTTCATTATGTTTTTGCTATGTATGTCCATTTGTTTCATACCTAGTACATTGTTTTACATTACATTTCACGCTATGTATGTTCATTTGATTACATACTTAGTGCATTGTTTTCACATGCTTACATTTTGGTATGACATTTGGTTTGTTTAAATGGGACAAAAATACATTCATTAACATTAGCTACGCCATTCGTTAGTAGGTAGTGGTACCATAGGAATTGACAACTCCCGTTCCTAACATCCTAGGTATGTTTGGATGGAAGGAATGACCGAATTCGATAAACATAACACAGATAAACCTTTAATTTGTTTAAAGGTCTATCACCACAGTCACAAGGCTTGAATGTATGCCTTATAGCAATACCGCATAGATGTTTGTATCAGTATAGCATGCATTTGTTCCACAAAACATAACTTTGATTTAAACTATGTTTAATTCGATACCCTGTTTTTGTGCATTTTTCCTATGGTTTAGTTGATGTATTTCACTTACCATACATGATATTTATGGATACACAATTCATGATTGACATTAAACATAAACATTTTGACATTGATATACACATTGGTGATTTACATTAGACATGGACATTTTGATATGGTTTACACAATAACACTTGACAATTGATTTATACATGAACAATTTACATTGGTGGTTGGTTTGGGTAAATGATTTGAGTAACGAGGCGTGTGTAATATGATACAAGCATGGTGGATACGCCACTGGTACTTCCTATATATAAGTGCTTGTATAATATTACATATCGTAGCGTTAATTAAATCATTTCAGTATAGACATATTACATTTTACACAAATAACATATTTTCACAAGACATTGTTTTACAAAACGGTTTATTTTATACATCTCATTTTACTTGGTTATTTCATTAACCATACACCTTTCTTTTATATAATCTGATTTCTTATCGAGTTTTCATATGATTTATAAAAGAAAACGCTTAACAAGATTCATGACAAATTTTTATTAAACCTTTCTTCTAAAACCCAAGTCATGAATCTTATTTTCACAAAACCTATGTATCTCACAGGCATTTTTATGCTGACGTACCTATTTTCACATGTGTTTTTCAGGAGCTGTCGCTTAGGATGATGATCGTGACACTAGGGCGGACATGTGCCTTAGAGACTTAAAATAAAGATAGAACTAGTTTAATTATGTTCTGAACTCTTTATTTCCTGTTTTGAGACAATGTAACACTCTTGTTTGATAAATAAAATGTAACTTTAATTGCCATGGTTATGGAACAATAATTCTGTTACAACACTCCCCGACGTTTCCGCCACGTGTTTCTCGTTATACGTGGTCGGGGTGTGACACTCTGGTTCTGTTGATGTAGTTGATGAGATCCCTATGTAACTCAGCTTTATGGCTTGCAGCATCTAGGAATGCACATATATTGTGATCTGTAGCAAAATGTAAATCTGCCATCTTTTCTCCACACGTGTAATCACATAGTTAGATCAATCATTTGATAAGTTTGATGATTACAATATAAAAAATGTTGTTATTTGATGTTATTAATGAATGTTTGATCAACAAAGAATTGTGTTATTAATAATAACATTTGATGTTATTATTGAACATTTGATGTTTTTCACTGTATTCAGCCCTGTTCTACAGGCTTTGACACAAAACCTTATCAATGTTCCATCAAATTGAAATCTCTTATCTATAAGTTCAACAAACTTGCATTCAACAGCAATTAAACACCAAGTTACAAATTCAATCTCAGGGATTAGACTAGCTTACAGAATCTAGGGTTCCTGATTTGGATACTAACTTCAGAATTTTTGCAATCGGATTGTTGTTGATTTTGAAGTTTTCGAAGTTGAATAGATACCTGCGATAATGATGAAAATCCCAAACAGATGTTTTGCAATCGGATTGTTGGTGATTTTTGAAGTTTTCGATCGGCGGGAATGAGGGTTTTGACTCTGTGGAGTGTAAAAGGGGATTCAGTCGTTGGTGGGATTTTTAACAGTCGGTAACATCGACTGAATCTCTGGTAACATCGACTGAATGTGGTAAACGGGATTCAGTCAACTGCGCTGTTCAACTTTTCCTTTCTTGTTATTTTTCATTAAATTTCCTTTTTTTTAAATGTTATATTACATTTTATTTTTATGATTAATCGATTAGTTATATTTTGTCAAAACACGATAGAAACCCGATGGGTTTTGGGCCGGGTATACCCAACGGATATTTGTCAAAACCTGATATGAAACCCGAAACCCGACGGGTAATTACCCGATTAAAACCCGGCGGGTTTGGGACGAGCATTAATAACCGGGTATGGGTTTGGGAATACCTAAACCCGACCCATTGCCATCCCTAGTAGTTATATATATATATATATATATATATATACTAGGTTATAACCCGTGGTACCCACGGGTTGTTTTATTTTAAATATATTAATATTCTATTGCTTTTTTATTATAATATATTTTTTAATACAATGATTAAATTTTAATTGTATATGATATTAGATATTAAAACAAAGTGTTTGTTATACGTTAAACAAAACAAAGTGATTATTTATTTATATGTTATATATATCCATAATACACCAAAAAGAAATATATATATATATATATAAACACCCCTTAGCTTTTCGTAAATGTATAAAGTACTTGTCAAACTAATTTAGTATAACAGTCTTTTATGACTTTAAATATTTAAAATAAAAGTGAAAAAATAAAAATAAATATTTAAATGAAATCCATTTGAAGTTTTGTCTTAAATTTTGAAAATCTTGGTGTATTTTAAATGTTAAAAATGAAATTCGTTTGAAGTTTTGACCAAAATAAGTTAAATTAAAATAAATCAAAAAGAAATTGACAATTACATCACAATTTACCAAATATATCCTTGTAAACTACATTAGATGTCTTCGTCGCATTTTATTTTAATAGTTAAACAATAGTATCATGTGAAACAATATGTCCTTGTGATAATTATGTATTAGTCAAATACCTTTAGCCAAAAATACAAACATACAAAAAAATCGTTTAAACAAAAAGGATAAGTTTATGAATATGTGAAATGGTACTCAAGTAGTGATTCTTAAAAAGTCTGAATTATGTAATATATAATAATGTAGATATTAAATATATAATGGATTATGTTGATACTGTTTACCATCATTATGAGGTTTAAAAAAACAACATTATATTGATTATATACTGATATGATTACCCCTTGACTTTTTTGTATGATATGACAGTAGAGAAATGTGTCAGACATAATATATATTTTGTTAATAAGAGATGTGAAGACGACGGTGAGTTTATTTAACTCCTCGAGACCATGCATCTTCACCACGCAGACACAACCCTACCGTACCGTCACATCTTGCCAGACTATCTCACCATCTTCACCACGCAGCCTACTTCACCCTACCGTCACATCTCTGCCTTCATCAACTCAAAATCTTCACCTCTGTTTGCAAGCATGTCAGGTACTTTGAACAAAAATAATTTTTTGAACATAAAGCCTGTTTCCTAGTCGATCTGCATCTTCATCTTCATCCTCTCTCTTCTTCTATCTCTAGGGTTTCTATCTCTGCCTTTAGTAGCCAAGATGAATGCTCAAACGGCATGGAATATCGCTGTAACACTTGTGCCTTCACGGCTATCAAACAAATACCGAACCAATGAAATATTATATTTCATACTTGGGATTTGTAAAAATATGTGTATCATTTGCACATATCAATTTTTGATCAATTCCAAACTCTAAATCGCTTTCTGGAAGGTTATACGCGCACCGATGCGTAAATATAACCAGTTTAATGCAACAAACACTCCAGAATAGTGACATAGGCTTAACATACCTTAAATAACCTTTACATAACTTAGAAATAAGTTTTGAAGGCTTTGGTATGGCAAAAACAAGTTAATTCGCTTACAGGGACTAAACTTGACAAACTGCGAAAGTATGCCAATTTGAACTGTAACAGACATTCCGGAACATGACCATAAGTTAAACACACCTTAAATATCCTTTATATAGTTTAGAAATAGGCTTTGAGGGGTTTGGTGTGCTAAAATAAACTTTTGGCTCATTCAGGGACTAAAAGTGTCAAAAAGTGCACAAGTTTGCATTTTTGCGCATAACTTACGTTCTGAATACATCTGGACATCCAAAAATTTATGTAAGCACTAAAATATTTTATTTTAGTGTTCGGCATAAGAAAAATCCATTCGTCACGTCATTTGGATCGTTTTTCGCGCTTGTGCGCATTCAGTCGTAATTAAGCGAACATCGCGTTCGTACGACCAAACGAACCAACATCTGACATATTTCTGAGCATGTTTCTTGTCCACAATGTTTAGGCAACATTTTAGGGCCTTAAAGTTGGCTTTACGGCCCTTAGAAGTGTCGGGAATGGCCTTAAACACATGCAGGGACTGAAACTGTAATTTCTGAAACTTATTTCTGATCTGCAACTCCCAGGCGGCCTGCCTGAGTTTATATACATCCTGAAGCGGGCCGCGTCTGACCTTCTGACCAGGTTAATTGCATTTAACAGCAGTTTGCAGCTGTTTAATCCTCCACCACACACTCACACTTGTCTAGTCAGCTGATAAGAACCCATTTTTAGTCACCATAACATTCCAACACATGTACGCACAAGATTCGATCACATTTTCCAAGAAATGATCCTAACGGTTCGGGTATTCCTATAAATACCCATCCACCCCCATTGCTAAACTCACTAGAATTCTGATTTGAGGAGCTCTAAGTTGAAACCATTGTTTCATACCTGAGCTACTTGGATCGGGATTAGCATTCGGGGACCCTTCGTAAGTATTCTTTCGTTCTTTTCTTTATTTTATTGCTTTTAGAGTCAGAAAGTCAAACTTTGTTTGACTTTCAGCGTTGACCAGCTTATGGTCAATGCGAAGTTCGTTTGAACTTCGCAACGTGATTGTAATCACGTTGGTTATAGTCCCTTGGGACTATGCCTACTGATTAGCACGTTGTCTAGGGTCGTAGGGTAAGCGATCTGATAAATCGCTTATACCTTCGAACCCGACCCATTTGGTCGATCATTAGGATCCGACCAAACACATTAGGTGACCATAGTAGGTAGGGAATAACCTTCCGAGGTTATACCCTATGGTCACATCGTTTGAGTAGTTGTATGATAGGTAGTTTATATGCCTTAGGTAAATTACCAGAATACCCTTTTCATGTATAATTGGTAATTAAGCATATGTAACCTAAACCTTTGTCACATAACTGATTATGTAACATGTTTAGGCATATTCTACTTGTCATAGGACTAGTTAGACGGTCCGAACGCGTTTCACGCGAACGACGCGTTAAAGTAGCATAAGCTACCTAAACCGGTCGTAATGGGTCGTAAGCACTTATGTTAGGTTTCATTTAGTATGTAGGCTTTGTTAAACCATATGACACGAGTCTCTACACTCGTTTGGTTTACGAACCCTCATTCTATCTAAATCCTCCGATTTAGGTCCGGTTTATTAACATAGTTACCTATATTAGGTGCCGTTTGATTCCGTGATCTCTAGCATTGCTTGGTGGTTATCCTAGGACTTCTGAGCAATCTCAAGTGAGTACATAGACCCCTCTTTTACTGTTTTCCAAACTGTTTTGGGGTGAAACACATGTGCCTACTTGTTACATTCATGCTTTCCTGTTTTTCACATCATATACCTGCTATGTTCGTTAGTACATTATAGTACATGATTTCATTACATTTCATGCTATGTATGCCCATTGTGTGCGTATTTAGTACATCGTTTTACATTTACATTTTATGCTATGTATGTCTGTTGGTTACATACTTAGTACAGTGTTTTCATCACATGCTTACATTTTTGTTATGACATTTGGGTTGTTTACAATGGAACAATACATTCAATAACATTAGCTACGCCGTTCGTTAGTAGGTAGTGGTACCATAGGAATTGACAACTCCCGTTCCTGAAATCCTGGGTTTGTTTGGATTGGAAGGAATGACCGAATTCGATATACATAAGTTAGATAAACCTTTAAGTTGTTTAAGGGTTTATCGCCGCAGTCTCAAGGCTTGGATGTATGCATTATAACAATACCGTATAGATGTTCGTATCAGTATAGCATGCATTTCCACAGAACATAACTTTGATTTAAACCAAGTTTTACTTCAATACTATGTTCTTGTGCATATGGTTTAGTTGATACATTTCACTAGCCATACATATCATTTTGGTTACATATTACATGATTTACATTGATCATGCATTTCCACAGAACATAACTTTGATTTAAACCAAGTTTTACTTCAATACTATGTTCTTGTGCATATGGTTTAGTTGATACATTTCACTAGCCATACATATCATTTTGGTTACATATTACATGATTTACATTGATCATGCATTTCCACAGAACATAACTTTGATTTAAACCAAGTTTTACTTCAATACTTTGTTTTGTGCATTTCATCTATGGTCTAGTTGATGCATTTCACTAGCCATACATATCATTTTGGTTACACATTACATGGTTTACATTTGACACATAAACACTTTTGACATTGGTTATACATTACATGATTTACATATTGACATAAACATTTTTGACATATTATTCAATACGTTTGGCAATTGGTTTAAACATAGACATCTTACATTGTTGGTTTGGTTTGAGTAAGTGATTAAGTAATGATGCGTGTGTAATATGATACAAGCATGGTGGATACGCCGCTGGTACTTCCTATATATAAGTGTTTGTATGGTATTACATATCGTAGCGTTATTTGAATCATTTCAGTTTATGACATATAACATTTTATACAAATAACATACTTTTCACAATACATTGATCTACAAACAACTTAACTTATACAAACTCATTTTACATGGTTATTCATTTAACCATGCATTATTCTCTTACTTATACGTATCATCTAAACTTATTGTTTTTCAAATGATTTACAAAGACAAATCAAATTACAAGGTTCATGACTAAACATTTTCTTAAACAGAAGTCATGAATCTTATTTTCACAAAACCTATGTACTCGCCGACATTTTTATGCTGACGTACCTATTTTCACATGTGTTTCAGGAAATGAAGCATAGGATTGATCAAGATACACTTAGGCGGACATGGGCCTTAGTGACAATAAAAGATGCAGACTAGTTAATTATGTTATGTTTTTTTGATTTTCAAGACATTGTAACTCGTGTATTTAATAAAACAATATTTCAACTTCCATGTGTTATGAAACAATGATTCTGTTACAACACTCCCCGACGTTTCCGTCACGTTTTGTATGTTCTACGTGGTCGGGATGTGACAGAAAAGTTATTTATTTGTAGACTATCACTCTTCTTGTCTACCTTCATATCTTTGTATGACATTACAAACCTTTGAATTAATGATTTAAAAAAAAGAAATAAAAGAAGTATTATTAAAAAATTGGGTCGGTTCGGATAAATCCGGGTCGGGTGTATTCGGTAATTGGGGAAAAGTTGAAAGGGAAAATTAACATGGCAGGTTTGAGGCGGAGACATTAACATGGCAGGTACAAAAAGAAACGTATAAAACTAACGATGCTATATAAACATGATAAAGGCACTATATAACGGTACAAATGTTCTTTAGTCGGTGTTGGTCCCATTTTTGAGGTATCCGCTTGTTGTGATGGAGCCACACGACTAAAAAAAGAGTATGCGCATTGCAACGGGCTGACACGATTAAAATTAACATATAAAGTAACAATGGAATATACAGAAAACATTATCATGTCTCGAACGCTACATTATAAGAATATTAAAAAATGTAGTTAAATAGAAAAATTAAAAGAAAAGGTAAAGGAAAAAAAAAAGCAAGAAAAAAGAACTAAAAAAATCGTCCAAACGATATGATATAAGAATATAATATAAGTAGTTAAATAGAAAAAGTTTAAGAAAAAAAACTAAAAGAAATATTTGCAGTAAACTGGGTTCGAACCCATGAACAAATATAACCAAAGTCCTAAGCAAATATACACTGCCACTGCACCACCTCACTAGAGGTGCACATCCAACCCGGTTAACCGGTTCCAAACCGGTTCGTAACCGAAATCCAAACCGGTTTTAAACCGGTACCGTACAAACCGGTTACTAACCGGTATTAATCGGCGGTTAAAAACCGGTTAGTGTTTTCATAATGGAGGTCGGTTTTTAACCGGTTTTTCTGTAACCGGGTTTTTTGACCGGTTAACCGGTTTTTTGTAGTTTTCAAGTACAAAGGCAGCAGGCTAGCTGCAGTTTTTTTCTGCAGAATCATGGGAGCCGTTTGGAACGGTATTATGACTGTTTGAGCCTCTTTTTGAATAGTTTGCAACCTCTTAATTGTATAAATAAGTCCTTGGGTGTATTAGGTTTTTTACAACACTTCCTAAACCCGAAAAAACTCGCAAAAAACGCAAAAAAAAACCCCAAACCCGCAAAAACCGAAATTTCTAAACTGCTTCCTAAACCCGAAAAAATGTCAACCCTCGAGCAACTCGGTGGTTTAACCGTCAAGAAGATTCACCCAACAAACCGAGACAAAGTTCTTTGGGCTAATTTCGACCGGTGCGAAATGTCGAAGCCCGAACGAAAAATAAACGAATCCCAAACGGAAGAATAAACTTTGTTTAGAAGTTATCTATGTTTTATTGATATGGATGCTACTAATCTGCAATTCACACATGCATGCAACACAAATTTAGTGCTTGATCAGCTGATGAATCTTAATACTTCCAAGAACTTGATCAATATTTTCAAAAACTAACAAATGAGGGTAATAACCTCTATTTATAAGCAAACTTTCTTAAAATGACCCAAATGGTCCTTCTACTATCAATTACTTTTAATTATCAGCTGAATAATATTAACATTAACTTAGTTAAACTCAATTTAACCATTCTAATAATAATTAAATAATTACCCGATTGGAGCTCTGGGAATTGGTTCGTTACACCTTGAGTCTGAAAATCGCTACAAACCGCTACAAGCAAGACCATATGTAGTTGGACATAAACTGTTTGCACAAGTGCAACTAGTAGTTGCTAGTCTTATACACAAACAAAAAATACCGAATACGTCTTGCATTAGACTAGAAAATACTACTTGCACTTGTGTAAACAGCTTATGTGCAACTACCTTTAGTCTTGGTTGTAGCGGTTTCTAGGATTTTCAGACTCAAGGCTTGTATGTCATCCTCGAAAGGTGAGTTCGTATATCCACTAAGCCGGTAGGTAAGGCATATTCTGTAGGAACCGTTCGCGTAAATAAATAAAAAATAACAAATTTTATTAATACTGATTACAAACAGAAATGAGAAAGATAAAATAACAATTACAAATACAACTGAAAATAAACCAAATACAAGAAAGGGGTAGAAGCAGAGTGACTAAGGCACGTGTTCAACACGCTTCCCTTAAAACAAATTCCGAGTCTCCCAAGAGTACTCGTTTTGTTTCCCATGGTACAACAGCCGGAGCAGTAGTACTGCCGGAATTCGCCTACAACCCGATGTCTACCTTGAAGAGAGCAGGAGAAGATCAGAAAAAACTTTAGAGAGAAAGTGAGTAGCTGTTGTGTTGCTGGTAACTTTCTGCAGTGGGTATGGAGCTGTATTTATACAGCTCCTAAGTCGAAACAGTCAAAAACGAATTAAAGAGAGGTTTAAATTGCATTAAACGTCTTCAATGCAATTTAATACGTCATTTAATTCTCAGTCAAAGCTTATTAACTCGTCAGTTACGAAGCTGGACTGAAACTGCACTGTCATTCAAAGCTGGAAGCTTCTGCGCGCGCGCGCAAGTCACCCTGGTGCGCACGCGCCCAGGTCTGCATGCCCATGCGCGGTGCGTCCTCTTGGCTCACTGCCATGCGCGCATGCGCCACGTCACCATGCGCGGTGCGTCCTCTTGGCTCAAGTCCATGCGCACGTGCGCCACGTCACCTGTGAGCCTATACGAGCGCGCCACACAGTCGCGCCGTATTGGCTCACTCTGGTGCGCCGCGCACGACACAGCAGGACTCATGCACCATGCGCGCAACCGCGCGCCTCCGTGCCATGTGTACTCGCGCGCGCATGCGCATAACTGCCACGTCATGCGCCGCATCACCTACCACTTGGTCCTTGCAACCCTTGTGCTCCACCACGCGCACGCGGTCAAAAATACAAAGGCCGCTCGCGGCGATGCGAGCGTGCGAAGTGCAAAGTGCGCCATCAAAGCGCCACATTGCGCCTCATCGCCCACGCCACGCGCGCGCGCGCGCGCGTGTGCGAGTGCGAGTGCGAGTTAGGGTGCTCCGCACCCTTCGCGAGGACACTAGTGTGTGCTTCCATGAAACAATAAGGATGGAGAGTTCCACCTTAAATACCCATTTAAGTTCCATCTCTCCTCCTGTGGGACAAGGTGCTACTTTTCCTTTTGTTTCAGCATTCAATGTTTCAAACACCCAACTTTGAGCATCGATATCTCATTCATCTTAGCTCGGTTTTGGACGTGGTTTAGTTCGTTGCGAAGCTCTTCCAACATAGAACACAAACCCACAAATAAATATATAAAACCCGCTCATTTTATTATATTTATTTCTAGTCCAAAATAGGAAAAAATCATTTTCCAATATTTGTGAAAATGCTATTTTCACCTATTTTTCCAACAATCCCCCACATGAAAAATGCTATTTTCATCAAATTTCCAACAATCCCCCACATGTATGGAAATGGATCTTTTCCTTACACTTTTCAACGATAAACTTCGACAGTTGAGTATTGCAAGATAGGTAGGTTGAAGCCTTTGAACCTTCTTTTGTGAAGCGCACTTAGCTTACTAGTGGTGTGTAGACGCGATGTCCTTGAACATACCCCCATTTGTGTAAACGACAATACACTTCACACAATACTCTCCCTGATTTGGCCAACTCCTCATTGTCGTGTCCTATTATGGTCCTGGAACACTAGCCTGGTTCTGCGAGAGCTCTAGGATTTGCGCACCCCACAAATCCATTTGAAGCGACCCCACTTCTCTCTAACATAGGTGATTCCCCTGAATCATTAAAAGCATCATGGTTATTTGATTTCCCGAAATCGTTAACCTTAATATGCTTAGCCTCACATCAATGTCACTGATTGGAATGGACTAGGTAGTATAAATAACTCCCTTTTTATTTAGTTTGGGGTACTCCCCCACAGTGACTCCGTTTGGTAATATGATTAAGTTGTCCTATTGAACTTAGATCTTGAGATCTCCAGTCAACTAAGTTAGGTTTCCCTCATATTCCCATTTACCACGGGCTTTAGTCCCATTCCTCTTGACGACGTTTCTACTAACTCTCTGCTTAAGCCTTTTGTAAACGGGTCCGCAATGTTATCCGTTGATCTCACATAATCAATTATGATAACACCCGTTGAGAGTAGTTGTCGTATCGTGTTATGCCTACGTCGCATATGCCTTGATCTGCCATTGTACATCAAGCTTTGGGCTCTACCAATCGCTGATTGGCTATCACAATGTACACATATGTCTGGCAAAGGCTTTGGCCATCTTGGAATATCTTCCACGAATTGACGTAGCCATTCCGCCTCCTCGCCTGACTTATCCAAGGCGATAAATTCATATTCCATTGTGGATCTCGCTATGACCGTTTGCTTAGAAGACTTCCAAGCAATAGCAGCTCCTCCAAGTGTAAATACGTAACCACTTGTTGATTTGGAATCTTTATTATCCGATATCCAGTTTGCATCAGTGTATCCTTCGATCACTGCTGGTTGTCGGGTATAATGCAGTCCATAATCTCTTGTGTATCTTATGTATCTAAGTACCCTCGTAATAGCTTTCCAATGATCCGCGCACGGATTACTGGTGTATCTACTTAGCCTACTCACCGCGTAAGCCAAGTCGTGTCTAGTACATGTCATTAGATACATGAGACTGCCAATAATTCTTGAATACTCTAACTGAGCAACTCCATCTCCTTTATTTTTCTTGAGATGTTGAGAGGTATCAACTGGAGTTCGAGCTACACTCTTATCTTCCGAGTTGAATTTTTCAAGAATTTTATCCACATAGTGAGATTGACTTAACACAAGACCATCTTGGGTTCTTATGATCTTTACCCCAAGAATCACATCCGCTAAACCCATGTCTTTCATGTCGAATCTCGCTTTCAACATGCTTTTAGTAGCTTTGATAATTTTATCATTACTCCCAATGATAAGCATATCGTCTACATAAAGGCATAAAATCACATAACCTTCATTTGTGTCTTTGAAATAAACACATTTGTCGCACTCATTTATTTTGAATCCATTGTCAATCATGACATGATCAAACTTTTGGTGCCATTGTTTTGGTGCTTGCTTCAAGCCATACAAAGACTTGACGAGTTTACATACTTTACCCTCTTGACCTGGGGCGGAAAAACCTTCAGGTTGCTCCATGTAAATCTCGTCTTCTAAATCGCCATTTAGAAATGCAGTTTTAACGTCCATTTGGTGAACTTCCAAATTTCTTAAAGCCGCTATAGCAAGAACCAATCTAATCGAGGTTATGCGCGTCACAGGCGAGTAGGTATCAAAGTAATCTAGACCTTCCTTTTGTCTAAATCCTTTAATCACCAACCTAGCCTTGTACTTATCAATACTCCCATCAGTTTTCATCTTCCTCTTGAATATCCAACGATATCCAAGTGGTTTGCAACCAGGTGGAAGATCTACTAACTCCCAAGTATGATTTTGCAATATAGAATCTATTTCATTTCTTATTGCTTCTTTCCATTGAGGTCCTTCTGAAGAAGAAACCGCTTCGCGATATGTATTGGGCTCACCCTCAACCATATAGCTAACGAAGTCTGGACCGAAGGATTTTTCAACCCTTGGCCTTTTGCTTCGCCTACGGTCACTTTCTTCAACCTCAGGTTGTTCATGTGTCTTATCATGAACTACCTCATCAACTCGTCTAGATGAGCTTTCACCTACTTCAAAATTAGGTGTTGATGACGTTGCATGTGTTTGTCTTCTCAAAGGAAACACATTTTCAAAGTAAGACACAACGTTAGGATTCACCTCCATAATAGTGTTTACGTGTACATCAGGATTCTTGGACTCATGTACAAGAAAGCGATGTGCACTACTTTGATGCGCATACCCAATAAATATGCAATCAACAGTTTTGGGTCCTATCCTAAGAGCCTTAGGAGGTGGTACAATCACCTTTGCTAGGCACCCCCACACTTTCAAGTATTTATATGAAGGCTTTTTCTTTTTCCATAACTCATATGGAGTCTCGTCTCTCTTTTTCAATGGTATCTTGTTCAAAAGATAATTTGCCGAGAGAATGGCTTCCCCCCACATTTCCTGGCTTACCCCAGAACTTATCAACATGGCGTTCATCATTTCTTTCAATGTGCGGTTCTTTCGTTCCGCCACGCCATTTGATTGTGGAGAATAAGGAGGTGTACACTCATGTACAATGCCACTTTTTGCACATAAATCGGCAAAAGGTGCAACATATTCGCCTCCACGGTCGCTTCGCAAAGCTTTTATCTTCTTTTGAAGTTGATTCTCAACTTCATTTTTATACAAGATAAATTTACTTATTGCTTCATCTTTACTTTTTAGTAAATATACATAGCAATATTTAGTACTATCGTCAATAAACGTGATGAAGTACTTATTTCCACCTCTTGTGGGTACCGCTTTTAAATCACAAATATCAGTGTGAATTAAATCAAGGGGTTCGGTTATTCGTTCAACCGATTTCGATGATGTTCTTGTAAGTTTGGATTCAACGCATGTTTCACATTTATAGTGTGAATCAATATGGAATGTTGGTATACAATTTAAATTGATTAAACGGCGTATTGAATTAAAATTTACGTGACCTAATCTACCATGCCATTTATTCGAATCAGAAAACTCAAGCATATAAGTAGAAGTAGTAGCAATTTTATTCATATTCTTTTTCACAACCATTACATTCAATTTGAACATACCATTTTGGGTGTAGCCCTTGCCTACATACATTCCTCGTTTAGTTAGTACAAATTGATCGCTCTCAAAAACTAAATGAAATCCAAACTTATTAAGCAACCAACCCGAGACTAGGCTCTTGCGCAAGTCTGGGACATATAACACGTTGCTTAAAGTGAGCTCCTTCCCTGAAGTCCACTTCAAAATCACCGTTCCTTCACCCTTGATGTCCGTGGTGGCTGCATTTCCCATGTACAGCTTCTCATCTCCCGCAAGCTCCTTGAAGGTGGTAAAGAGGCTCCTGTCTGGGCACACATGACGGGTCACTCCCGTATCAATCCACCACCCTTTTGGAGTGTTGGTCACAGCATTGACCTCATCCAACATTGCGGTTTTGTCGGAAATCATTGCCACCAAAGGCATTCCGTCTTCATCCACCATGTGCGCACGCTCACGCTTTGGTTTCTTGCATTGGTTAGCCCGATGCCCCGGCTCGTCACAGTTGTAACAAGTCCCTTGGAACGTTGGAGGTTTCTTTTTCACAACCCCTTTCTTCGGTCCAAGTTTGCTAGCCTTTGCTTTCTCTTTGTCCTTTTTCCCCTTACCCTTTGCGCCCTTAGAGGATTGCCCATGCTCAACCACGTTTGCGCTAGCAGAAGTTTGCGCCTGGCTGCCTTTTAGGGCAATTCTATTGCCCTCTTCAATCCGAAGACGAACAATAAGGTCCTCTAAAGTCATCTCCTTTCGTTTGTGTTTAAGATAATTCTTAAAATCCACCCAACCAGGAGGTAACTTTTCAATCATCGCTGCCACTTGAAAAGTCTCGCTAAGTACCATTCCCTCCGCATGGATGTCATGTAGTATAATTTGCAACTCTTGGACTTGGTTCATAACAGTCTTGTTATCAACCATTTTGAATTCCAAGAAACGGGCGACAACAAATTTCTTTGTTCCCGCATCCTCCGTTTTGTACTTTTTCTCCAAAGACTCTGTTGGATCTGAGTTTGTTTCTGATTGTATTTTACGTTTGAGATTAAGATGGAAATGAAAGAGTTGTGCAGCGGAATTAATATGAAAACAAACTTTGCATACAATCAAACGAGAGTATTGCTTTGATCAAGACATTTTCAACAAGGAACCGAATGATTGAATTAACTTTCAACAACGATTACAAGTAATGCTTGAATACAAACTCCCCCTCGGCCAGAGCTCAGCGTTTGTTCGTGCAAAGAAGACGGTATTGCAAGAGCTAATAGAACAGTACAAAGTACTGAACTATTTATAGGCACTAGCAAACCACTGAGCATCTTTAGCTGACATCACTATGAAAGTGACATCTAACCTCCTAACAAACTCTAACCTCTGATCTATACAAACACTGATGTACTAACTACTGCTGTTACATTTCATTTCATAGAAGACACTTAAACAGCTGCTGCATCCTTCCACTGTTGTGAACCCAGCAGTGCTTTTCCGGATCAGCAGTGCTTGACTCAAGACAGTAGATTGAATCAGCAGAGCTTTGGTCTTCCATCAGTCTTTGACTTTGGGCAGTAGATGCAAGGCAGCAGTTGTAGGTCAGCACTTAGTAAGATCAGCAGATAGGAGGTCAGCAGATATGAAACCACTTTCAAGGGGAGAGATTTGTATGAACCAACTGTAATCATCTGCTTATTCTGGATCCACTGCTCTGATCCAGTTTTGGCTTTAATTATATGTTCCTCTGATAGGGTTCAATCCCAACAATCTCCCCCTGGAACAGATAATGCCAAAACTCTTCATTATTGTGGAATTCTTTATTGCCTCATCAACAGTTCCCTTATCTGACCTTTAAATTGTAATTCAAAGTCTAGGGCATCTGTATCTTCATCATCCCTGCTAAGTGGAATATCAAGGAGATACTGCAAATCTTCAAGACTCAGGCCAAGAGCTTGTTCCCTTGATATTTTCTCCACTTCTCCACCAGACCTGAGCAAACTCAATACGCAGGACTGTTTGTCAGTTTCCCACTTTTGTATTTTTGAGCCTGGTGGGTTTCTTGGGAGATGTTTATTTGCAGAAGTATTTGGTGAGGCTGGCCTATTCATGACTGGCTGAGCAGCACTTGCAGATTGTTCCAATTCAAGATCTTCTTTTATCATTACTTTCATGCCTGCTTTTACAATAGCATCTCCAGCCAATAAATCTTGAATTGTTTTAGTACTCAACTGGTTTTTGCTCCTTCTTTTGTAGATGACAGCACCAACTGGAGCAGTGGTTCTTTTGATTTGCAGCTTTGGTGGTCCTTTTGAAACCTCTGCTTCAGGATAGTCAGGCTTTTGAGGAACATTTGGATCTTTCTTTCTTAGTTCCTCCAACCTTTTGTAGGTGGCCCTGACTACATCTTCTTTCCATCTGGCAATTTGTCTTTTGTTTCCATATTCAGCAGCAACCAGTTCCTCTTTCATTCTTTTCAGTTCTACCTGTTTGTCAGGTACATTCTTTCTAAACTTTGCCCAGTCAGGAGGAGTGTGAGTGACTTTCCCTTTTATCATGTCTTGAATTCTTGCTGCTTCATTTTCAAGCTCAGGTATAGTCCACTCTTTGTACATGTATCTCTCTCATTTGTACTTTTTGTGAGCCATGATGCTTTCAATGTAGTCTTTCCTCAAAGTTTCAGCTGCTCTTTCTGAAATTTGTTGACTGACATTTTTTTGCAAATTGTTCTAGGGATCTGACCTGTGTGAGCAGATATTGATAGTTTCTTGATATTTCTTTGTCAGATTTCCCTTGTGTGTTTCTTTTTTAGATATCCTCTGCTTGCTTGGCCTTGATTTCCAAATATTCATCAACATTTTTAGGCCTGGGATATCCCTGAATTGATGGCAAACTCCTTTTGGCAGGGTCATCCTCATAATAGAAAGATTTTATTTCATCTCTTACAGCTGTTAGTTCAAGAGGAAATTGAACACCTGCAGGAGGTAAGGGCTTGTACATTGGAACTGAAGAGAGAGGAACAGGTTTTGGTATTGTGACAAGAGCTGAAGATTTTGAAGATGTTTGTGGTGGTGAAGTGTCATCATCTTTGAGAATTAGCCTTCTCCTCTTTGTTTGAGGAGGGGCTGATGATGTTTTGAATGGAACAGTGGTGGTGGATGTAGTGGCAGTGGTTTGTGATTGACTAACAGTTGTTGAAACAACTGGTGTTCCAACCACTGTTGTCATTACAGCAGATGTTGTAACAACTACTGTCTTCTGCTTTTTGGCAGGAGGTGATTTTGTTTTTGGTGGTAATGGTGGTAAAGCAGTGGATTTGGTGTATTTTGAAGTGGTGTGTGTTGTAGTGAAAACAGATGTTGAAACTACTGAGGTACCAGCAGTAGTTGATACAGCAGGAGTTACAACAGCTGTTTGGGTGGAGGTTTGATGCTGATGACTTTTGGATGGTGGTTTTGGAATATGCTTTGGAATTCTGGATGAGGTGGACTTAGGCTTCCTTTTTGTCTTAGGATTTTTAGTATCCTTTGAACCAGAACAACCCTGCTCATACAGCTCCATGAAAGCTCTTTTCTCCTCATTCCACCTTGAAATATCCTTTGCCATTCTATCTCTTTTTACACTTGCTACTCCTTCATCAAGTGCTTCTTGAGTAGCATCAACCTTTTTACTACCATCTGGCACATGAATTTTTCTGGTCATAGCATCCTTTTCAGGTTCAATGTAGAGACCATCATCTATTCCTTTCTTCTTCCACTCCTGAATTTTCTCCCCCTTTTTGGCATTATCGTCTGGGAGTTGATCAATGAAAAGTACTGTTGGAGGAGCAGTGCCAGTGGTGTGCAGGATCTGAGTTTTGAGAACCTTAGATCAGCCTGAGTGTTCTTGAACCTTGACTCCATTGCATTTCTCAGCTGTTGGACATGTTTTTCATGTTGCTGATCTGCTAATTGTGCTTGTTGATGGAGAAAAGGTTGAAACAAATTCCAGAGCTCATTTGTAGCAAGTGCCCTTTGTGGAGCAGGTGCTTGAGATGGAACAGCAGTTGATTGTACCTTTTGTACTTGTAACACCTGTTGTAGCATATCTTTGAGTTCTGCAACAGAGTTATCAAGTTTTTCAATACGATCCGTCAATTTCTGGTACTTTAAATCATCACCCAAGTTAATGGGATCATCTGATTTCCCACTAACAGTGGTTTTATCAGTAGTTGATGTAGGGAGTATACTCCAAACATTAACCACTGATGCCCCTTTTTCTTGGTACTGGGGTCTTCTTCCTTCAACACTTGACAACCTTTTGATGTTGCCAGTAGGATAAATAAATCCACTGGTGGTTGGCAGAGGTGCTATAAAAGGAATTGCCTCCAAGGAAGTCTTATTAATGTAACCACTGTCCAACTGTAAACCAGTGGGTTCAACAGTTGTAGTGGCTGCTTCACTTGGACTACCACCAAGAGTTACTTGTAACTCAAGGGGTCTAACCTCCTCAGGTTGTGTTGGTGGGTTAGCAAAGATTGATACATCAGACCCAGTCAGTTGTTGAGGTATATTCTCATTGATAGGTGATTGAGAAGGACTGGTCAATGCCTGGTTCAAATCAATTGCATCCAACAGCAGTTTAGTTGGTGGGGGAATTGTGGATGTGAAGGGTGGTGTAGAAAGTGGATTTGCCCCGGGTATTGAGCTATGGATGATAGAAACGAGTGTTTCCAGAGCATCATGATGTGGAGACCCTATTTGTACAACCTGTTCTTTTTGTGAAGAAGCAGGAGGAGTGTCGGTTATGGGTTGAGATATTTGTACCAACTGCTGTGAGGAAGAAGCAGCAGTGGTTTCTTGTGACTTTTGTGTTGTCACAGGCATTTGCTCTGGTATCTCATCCTCCAGAGTTGCCTTTTTGATTGGTTTGGGGGGTTTTTGAGTTTTTCTTTTTGCCTTTTTGGAGATTTTAGGTGTGGGTTTCAAAGCAGTTGTGCTGCTGCTTTGATCACCTTGAGCAGTAGGCTCAGCAGCAGATACCTGAGGAGCAGTTGTAACTGCTAAAATCTGCTCAGGCACCTCTGCTTGTGTTTTGCAAGGTGCTAACATTCTTGAAAAAGTTTCAGTTGTTAAACTGTTTATTTGAGTAGAATCACCTTGGTTTATTATAGCTAAATCATCCTTACTGAATTTCTTTGCAAAATAGTAACTTAAAAACCTTGGAAACAGTAAGAATGATTTTGTTTCAACATTATTAACCAAATCTTTAAAAATTTCCCGAGAATAGTTAAAATTTTCTCCTTGAAGAATTGCATATCCCAGATTTTGAATCTTTAAAGGGATTTCATTGAAAGAAGTGGTTTTGTTTGAAACACATAGTAGGAGGGTATGAAATAAAAATCTGGTTGCAGAAGGAAAATAACCTTTTTGTAAGGTAAGTTTCTTCATCATTGTGGCTTCATACCCTCTCTCAATAAAGTCAGTTTGCAACTCGTTTTTAGTGAAAGAAATTTTACCTTCTTGATCATCGAGTTGAAAGACCTCTGAAATGGATTGTGGCGTGATTTGGACAGCTTTACCCTTTATAGAAGAGTGTATGGTGGTTGCAATGTCTCCTTGTTTTTCAAGGGTTGCATTCTTCCAAAACTCCCTTTGGGTTTCCAAATAGATTGGTGCATCGACAGTGAACAAAGTTTTGTACTTTGATTTTGCCATGGTGTCAATGATGGAATCGAAAACATTTGTGGTTCCTGGTTTTGTGAGAAGACCCAGGAGATTGTGGGATGGTTTATATGGAATTTCAGTGGAAAGTGCCTTTTGAGAGGCTGTTTTCGATGAAGATTCGGATGAGGGTTTTGAAGATGACCTCGATTTTGTCATTTTGAAGATAATGATCGAAGAAATTTGTGAAGAAATGAGATGAAAAACTGCTTTGAGAAGAGAATTTTTAAGAATTCAATTCGACAGTAAAACCCTGTTTTGGTGGTGAATGGGGAATTTTATAGGGAAGAAAGTGAATGCTGAGGTGGCAGCCGTTACAAAAGGTCTGACCAATATGTACTGCCCACGTGATAACCCCTGGTGAAAGTGAAGGACAATACTTTTGTGAAAGTGACTGATGAAGGCAGTGGTAGTAGAGCAGTGGATGATTTTCACTATCAGTGGATAGTATATCAGTGGATAAGACACTGCTTTTGAACAACAGAGTTTATCAAAGGAATGAGAGAACAGGGGTTGACTTTCAGCAGTGGACAGACTTTTGAAGTAAAGCAGACTTTTGAACAATCAGTGGTTAATGGCAGACTTTTAAGGATTTAAATGAAAATTTTATTTTTAGCTATTTTTAATAATGGAGTTTTGATTTTCTGAAAACATTTTGTTGCTTTTATTCATAGAAAAACAAGATGTTGCTTGTTATTCCATGTTCAGCATCCCAATCCTAGAGACCAAACTTTCAAAAGTGGCTGTATCAAGTGCTTTTGTGAGCACATCAGCCAGCTGGTCTTTAGTTGGGACATGATGCAGAGAAATCAAACCTTTTTCATAGCAATCCCTCACAAAGTGATGTCTGATGTCGATGTGTTTGGTGGTTGAATGGGAAACTGGATTTTTGATGATATTTTCTGCTGCCTGACTGTCCAACATGAGTGGTGTCTTTAAGGCAGTGATACCAAAATCCAGCAACTGATTTTGAAGCCACAGGAGTTGGGCTGTACAGCTTGCAACAGCAATGTATTCAGCTTCAGCAGTGGATGTTGAAACAGCTGCTTGCTTTTTGCTTTGCCATGAAACTAAGCAATCACCTAGAAACTGGCACCCTCCTGATGTGGACTTCCTTGTGGTGTGACATCCAGCAAAGTCACTGTCTGAAAAACCTGAAAGCTTGATGTTCCCATTAGCTGGATACCAGATACCAAGTGTGGGAGCACCTTTTATGTATCTGAAGATCCTTTTTACAGCAATGAGATTTGATTTTCTGGGAGCTGATTGACTTCTTGCACAGACACATGTTGCAAACATGATGTCTGGTCTAGATGCAGTTAGGTACAATAAAGACCCAATCATGCTTCTATAAAGTGTTTGGTCAATCAGCTCATCCTTTTCATCAGACATGACCAGCTTATTTGTTGCCATGGGTGTGCTGCATGGTTTACAATCATTCATATCAAATTTGGTTAAAAGTTCTTTAGCATATTTGCTTTGATGAATGAAAGTTCCATTTTGCAATTGCTGTACTTGGAGACCAAGAAAGCATTGCAGCTCACCCATTGCACTCATTTCAAACTCAACTGTCATGAGTTCTCTAAACTCTTCACACATTGAGTTACATGTGCTTCCAAAAATAATGTCATCCACATAAATCTGGACAATCATTAGATCCTTCCCTCTCCATTTTAAAAACAATGTTTTATCAATGATACCTCTTTTGAAACCATTTGAGAGTAGGAAGTTGGAAAGAGTTTCATACCAGGCCCTTGGTGCTTGTTTCAGGCCATACAAGGCTTTGTTTAGCCTGTAGACATGATCTGGATAAAATGGATCCTCAAAACCTGGAGGTTGACAAACATACACATCTTCTTGAATTGTACCATAGAGGAAAGCACTTTTGATATCCATTTGAAACACCTTCATATTGTGGTTGACAGCAAAGGCCAGGAACAGTCTAATGGCTTCCAATCTTGCAACAGGGGCAAATGTTTCATCATAATCAATCCCCTCTTCCTGTCTGTAACCTTGAACCACAAGCCTGGCTTTATTCTTGACAACAATACCCCTTTCATCAGTTTTGTTCTTGAAGACCCACTTTGTGCCAATGGGACTAACCTCTTCTGGCAGTGGTACAAGCTCCCATACTTGTTGTCTTTTAAACTGTTGGAGCTCCTCTTGCATGGCTTCTACCCAGCTGTTGTCTTTCAGTGCCTCTTGGTACTTGACTGGCTGATGGAGTGATAGAAAACCAGCAAAAAGACAAATGTTTTGGGTTTGGCTTCTTGTGAGCACCCCTTCATTTATGTTGCCAATGATTTGGTCAGGTGGATGAGATCTCAAGAAGATTAAATCTCCTTGGTATGGTATGATGGCATTGGTTGGTGAAGGCTGCAAATGTGTATCATCTGAGCTAACCACTGCTGGGGACTTTGATGATCCAGCAGTGGCTTCAAAAGGTGGTGGAATAGGAGGTAATGAAGTGGAAACCTGCTGACTTTTATCCACTGTTTGAGGACTTTTGTCAGCAATGTTTGAGGATGTGGAAGCAGTGGTTGATGGGCTACTTTGGTCAACAACTGTTGAGGTAGCAGTGGTTGAGCTTTGACAACTGTTTTAAACAGTTGGTGCTTTTCCCTTTGTGGTAGACCTTTGAGGGATGATGATTTCATACCCATAGTCTGGTGTTGTATCCTCTGATGGACCTGCACTGTTAGTCTTGACAGCAGTATTTTCAAAAGTAAATTTTTCAAGATCAAACAGATCTGCAGGGTTTGCTGGGATTTTCATTGATGAAAGTTCATTGAACTTAACATTCAAAGTATCCTCCACTGCCTTGGTCCGTGTATTGAACACTTTGTAGGCCTTGGCAGTGGTTGAGTATCCCAGATGATAACCACAATCAATTTTGGCTGCAAATTTTGAAATGGAATCTTTTAAGTTCAAAATAAAGCATGGGCAGCCAAACACCTTGAAGTATGAAATCAGTGGTTTAATTTTATACAGAATTTCATAGGCAGTCTTTTTGTGCCTGGGGTTTATTAAAACTCTGTTCTGAACATAGCAAGCAGTGTTTACTGCCTCTGCCCAGAAAGTTAATGGCAAACCTGAATCTGCAAGCATGGTTCTGGCAGCCTCAATCAAAGTTCTGTTCTTCCTTTCCACTACCCCATTCTGCTCTGGTGTTCTAGGGATGCTGTACTGCCTTACAATCCCTTTCTTCACACAGAAGGCATCCAACTCCCTATTTTTGAATTATGTGCCATTGTCACTCCTGAAGCTTTTCACTGGAAGGTCAAATTGCTTTTCAACCTGTGTTACAAAGTCTTGCAAAATGCCTGCAGTCTCATCTTTTGAGTGTAAAAAGAAAGTCCATGTAAACCTAGAAAAGTCATCAAAAATAACCAAACAATATCTTTTCTTTTTGAGGCTCATGACTTGAACTGGGCCAAACAAATCCATGTGTAGCATTTGCAACCACTGGGTTGTTTTGGACTCTTCAATGGACTTGTAAGAACTTTTATGCTGTTTTCCTTTTAAACAGGAAATGCAATGTTCAGGACATGAAAACAATTTTTGTGGTAGGCCTCTCACCAAACCATTTTTTGAAATTTATGTGATTGTCTTAAGATTTGTGTGTCCCAGCCTTCTGTGCCAAAGTTCTGTCTCTTTGTTAGAGGCAGCTGAGAACTGACAGGCATCAGCTCTGGGACACTCTTTTGACATTGCCACTTCTTTGAGCAACAAGTTTAGTTTGACCAATTTTGATTATTGCTTCAATCTTTTTGACCATTTCTGGTCCAACAATCCTACAACAGTCTTTTGTGAAGAATGACCCAAATCCCTTGTCACTCATTTGGGACACACTCAAAAGGTTGAATTTTAGATTGTCTATTAGATTGACATTTTCAAATTTTACATTTCCAGATTGCACTGTACCAGACCCCAGAACTTTCCCTTTACTATTATTCCCAAAGGATATATCACCCCCTCCATGGATTTTAAAGTCTTTGAGGAGGGCTTTACATCCTGTCATGTGCCTGGAGCCTCCACTATCTACATACCAAAGAGTATCAAAGCATGCAGAAGCTCCCTGCACATGAAGTAAAAGGATTAGTTCATTAAGGTCTCCAAAGCCAACAAGGCTTTGGATGGGGTCTCTACAGTGTCTGGGATGGATGCAGAATGATGGACAGTGGTTAGGTCAGGGGTTTGGACTGTTTTAGGATAGTGTTTCTCTAACCACTGTTGTGGGTCCTGACCTATCACCTGCTGGTAACCAAAAGGATGCCTGTTCACTCTGGGTTTAGAGGGCCTTTTGTAGGCCTCATAAACGTGTGGAATCCTTTGGTAAGACTGTTTTTCCTTGCCTTTTCTGAATTGATTAGCAGGGGGTGCATCAGTAACCTGAACATCTCTTTTGACAGATGTTTGGTTCAGCTGTTTTGTGACAGCTGTTTGAACTGGCACAAACAGTGGTTGTTTCTTGGTGAACTTGACAGATGATGATGATGATGATGGACTCAAGGATGTTTTAGCCATGTACTCATTCTTTTTCACATCAAAGTTTTTGAGATACACACATGCTTGAGTTTTGTGGTTTGTTTTACCACAAACAATGCAACTTTCTGCTGAATCAATGACACCTGTTCTGTTTAAATCATAAGCTTTCAAGTGGAAACAGTCTTTTGTTAGATGATTCCTTTTCTCACAGAATTCACAAAACAAGTTGTCAATTTTTTCTTTCTTCTTTCTCTTTTCAGACTCCTTTGCAGCAGAGGTTTTAACCACTGCTGGGATGTCCTTGAGAGGTATGACTTTAGCTTTTGGAGCTTTAACACCATCAGTTGATGTAAAGTCCATTGGCTTGAAATTTTCAAGAATATTACACTCGTCAGACCAAGTGGGTTTAAACTGATATTTTTCAAGTTCTTCAAAAGTAGAGGAACTCCTTGTTCTGCCAAGTGTGATTTTGTTACCAAGTTTGTCAGTGATTTTCACTTCTTGGCCATTCTTGTTTGTGGGGATGAACTCAGTGGTTACATCAGTGTTTTCAACAGTGTTTTGAACAGATTTTTCACAAGTAATGCATTCATCATCATATTTTCTATACCCAACCCCAAATTTCACATTACTTTCAATCTGTTTAGCAAGCATCACCTCATATCCTCTGCAGGATTCCACCCATCTTTCACAAGTAATCTGGGTGGATTCCAACTCCTTTTTGCAAACTTGGTATTTTTCTACCATAGTTTGAAGTTGGGTTTTGGTTATGCTTTGCTCTTCTTTCAGACAGCTGATCTCTTTTTCCTTTTCAGTCAATTTGTTTTTAAGTTCTTTTAGAGACTTTTCAAATTTAACCTCATCAGTCAAGATTTTATCCCGAAGGTTTTCATTCACCTCTTTGATGTTAGCAAAAGCAATTATGCAATTGTCAGAACACAGTTTTTCAAGAACTTGAGGAGATACCTTGGCAGCTGCCATCATTGCACAATCACATTGATGATCTTCCTCATCATCAGCTTTTACCTTCTTTTCACCAGCCTTTTCTTCCTTCTCTTCTTCTTTGTCCTCTTCGGACCATGGATCTGTCATTGGTTCAATCAGGGTACCTGAACTTTCTTCCAACAGTAGTTCACCAGCCACAGCGGTAACCACTGCTTCAGTCACCTCATCCACTGTTTCAAAGCTCATCTGTTCCTCCTCAGTTTCAACCCCCTCCTATATTGACTCTAATGCCATCAAACAAAATTCATTATGAGAAGAATCATTAGAAGCATAGAGTGCAAAATTTTCATCACTAAGATCTTCAGGCATACTGCTCCAGTCAACAAACCCTTGAGTGAAAAAACTTTGTTGATCTGGTTGTACTGCTGCTGGAGCAGTGGTTTGAGGTGCAGGTTGCACTTGTGCCTGGGGAACAGGGGTTTGAACATATTGGATCTGTGGAACAGTAGTTTGGACATAATGTACTGGCACAGGGGCAGCAGCATAGTGAGCAGTGTTCACTTGAGCTGCTGGGGCATACTGGGCATAGTGCACAGTGCTTTGGTTTTGAGGTCTAGGATTTGAGCTAGGATGAGTAATTATGGGAACAGTAGTTTGACTCCTACATTCCCTAGCGAAATGTCCCAACCTATTACACTTGTAGCACTTGATTTTCGATTTATCCAACCCAACCCTTAGATTCCCATGCAAACCTGGGAATTTTCGCCCTGTTCTTTTGTAAAATTTGCTAGTTCTAACACTTAGCAAAGCCAGTTGGTGCAGGATGTCCATTTCCTCTAAGTCAGTGGGATCGAAATGTTGTAAATCATTGAGTTCAAAGCTTAGATTATCTGACATCTGGTTTTCGTTTGCAGTGAATGCATAACTTGCAGAGTGAGGATCATGGTTGTTAAAATTTGCACCAGCAGTTATGTCAATGAAGTGATCATAACCCTGATCTTTACCACTGCTCCCAGATTCTTCTTGACCCAGAAGAGCAGTATTACCGAAAGTGTAATCATCAGTAACTTTTCCTGACTCTTGTAACCTCCTTTTCTGGTTCAACTCCCTTTCGTAGGTCAGGAGTCGACCGTGGAGTTGGGTCAAGGTCAGATCCTTGAACTCAGGTGAGTTTCGGGTGACAAAAGCTATGGTGACCCATTTTTCTGGCAGTGACCTGAGGAACCTGCTATTTTGAGTTGAGTTTGTAAAAGTGGTGTTAACAAGCCTCAGTTCACTGATGAGACAACTGAAACGCTCAAATTGTTGCGTTAGTGATTCACCTTTAACATAACAAAATGTTTCATACTGTTGGTTCAGGATTTCCCTGTTGTTTTCTATGACTTCTTCGGTTCCCCCAAACTGTTCCTTAAGTGCGTCCCATAACTCTTTGGCACTGTTACAGTGTAACAGTCCAGCATATATCTCATTGGGCAGCGCTGATGCTATGATGCTAAACGCTTTAGCATCTAGTTCGATCTTTTGAAAGTCGGTTTCGGTATAATTTTCAACTGGTTTTGGAACAAACTTTTTAGCATCTTCAGCGCTTGGCACTGAAGGAACATGGGGACCATAAATGACAGACCTCCAACAACCTGTGCTTTGTTGAGCAAGGATGTGACCCATCCTCCTCTGCCAGATGTTGTACTCATTTCTTTTTAGCATAGGTGGTTTAAAAAGTGAGCCGATGTTGTTTTTATCATCTTGAGATTGTGACGTCATTCTTGTTGTTTTACAGACACTGAGAAATCAACTTTAATGGTGATTAATCCTTGCTCTGTTTTTCAACGGACGAACAAACGATCAGTATCAACTATTATGAGCCGAACTATTTATGTCAAAATGATTGTTAAATCAAATTTGACTGTCCAAGCTCTGATACCAATTGTTGGATCTGAGTTTGTTTCTGATTGTATTTTACGTTTGAGATTAAGATGGAAATGAAAGAGTTGTGCAGCGGAATTAATATGAAAACAAACTTTGCATACAATGAAACGAGAGTATTGCTTTGATCAAGACATTTTCAACAAGGAACCGAATGATTGAATTAACTTTCAACAACGATTACAAGTAATGCTTGAATACAAACTCCCCCTCAGCCAGAGCTCAGCGTTTGTTCGTGTAAAGAAGACGGTATTGCAATAGCTAATAGAACAGTACAAAGTACTGAACTATTTATAGGCACTAGCAAACCACTGAGCATCTTTAGCTAACATCACCATGAAAGTGATATCTAACCTCCTAACAAACTCTAACCTCTGATCTATACAAACACTGATGTACTAACTACTGCTATTACATATCATTTCATAGAAGACACTTAAACAGCTGCTGCATCCTTCCACTGCTGTGAACCCAGCAGTGCTTGTCCGGATCAGCAGTACTTGACTCAAGACAGTAGATTGAATCAGCAGAGCTTTGGTCTTCCATCAGTCTTTGACTTTGGGCAGTAGATGCAAGGCAGCAGTTGTAGGTCAGCACTTAGTAAGATCAGCAGATAGGAGGTCAGCAGATATGAAACCACTTTCAAGGGGAGAGATTTGTATGAACCAACTGTAATCATCTGCTTATTCTGGATCCACTGCTCTGATCCAGTTTTGGCTTTAATTATCTGTTCCTCTGATAGGGTTCAATCCCAACAGACTCCCATAATTCTTTGGAAGTCTTGATATTATAGTACACATTATACAGTGCATCCGAGAGACCGTTGAGTACATAGCCTCGACAAATGAAATCCGAGTGCTTCCAAGCCTCTACCGCACTCAGAGCCTGAGCGCTGGTCTCCCCTTCCGCAGGTTGGGGAGCGGTTTCAGTTAAGAACCTCGCAAGGTTCATGGTGGTCAGGTAGAAGAACATCTTCTGCTGCCACCTCTTAAATTGTAGACCCGAGAACTTCTCGGGTCGTTCAGCGTGATTGGCCACTGTGGTCGCTCCCACAGTGGTGGCGTTAAAGGGGGTTCCCGTCACAACATTTGTGGTGTTGTTAACGTTGACATTTTCGTTCGACATGCTGAAAAATTAAAATTTTAAAGTTTAGTCAAAAAATATGATTTACGCAAAAACCAGAAGAAAACTACTAAATTTTAATTTTTACCACAAATTACTGTTAAGGCTTCTAAGTCCAACTTTGAAGACCAAAAAAACAGAAATTTTTAATAATTAAAACTTACTGACTGGCTTCTAAGTCCAACTTTGAAGACCAAGGCAGAAAGTTTATTACCAATTTTTAGGACAAAACTGAATGTAACCAAATTGTTTTCAACCAAAGTCGCTCCTTTGAAGAAGAAAACAAAAAAAAACTGTTTTTAAAACACAAACTGAGTGAAAACAAAACTAGTTTGAATCACAAACAGAATGGTTTTGACTACACGAACGGTTTTAAAAATTTGTTTTAAGATTGTAGGAACCGTTCGCGTAAATAAATAAAAAATAACAAATTTTATTAATACTGATTACAAACAGAAATGAGAAAGATAAAATAACAATTACAAATACAACTGAAAATAAACCAAATACAAGAAAGGGGTAGAAGCAGAGTGACTGAGACACGTGTTCAACACGCTTCCCTTAAAACAAATTCCGAGTCTCCAAGAGTACTCGTTTTGTTTCCCAGGGTACAACAGCCGGAGCAGTAGTACTGCCGGAATTCTCCTACAACCCGATGTCTACCTTGAAGAGAGCAGGAGAAGATCAGAAAAAACTTTAGAGAGAAAGTGAGTAGCTGTTGTGTTGCTGGTAACTTTCTGCAGTGGGTATGGAGCTGTATTTATATAGCTCCTAAGTCGAAACAGTCAAAAACGAATTAAAGAGAGGTTTAAATTGCATTAAACGTCTTCAATGCAATTTAATACGTCATTTAATTCTCATTCAAAGCTTATTAACTCGTCAGTTACGAAGCTGGACTGAAACTGCACTGTCATTCAATGCTGGAAGCTTCTGCGCGCGCGCGCGCGCAAGTCACTCTTGTGCGCGCGCGCCCAGGTCTGCATGCCCATGCGCGGTGCGTCCTCTTGGCTCACTGCCATGCGCCACGTCACCATGCGCGGTGCGTCCTCTTGGCTCAAGTCCATGCGCACGTGCGCCACGTCACCTGTGAGCCTATACGAGCGCGCCACACAGTCAGGCCCTATTGGCTCACTCTGGTGCGCCGCGCACGACACAGCAGGACTCATGCACCATGCGCGCAACCGCACGCCTCCGTGCCATGTGTACTCGCGCGCGCATGCTCATGACTGCCACGTCATGCGCCGCATCATCTACCACTTGGTCCTTGCAACCCTTGTGCTCCACCACGCGCACGCGGTCAAAAATACAAAGGCGGCTCGCGGCGATGCGAAGTGCAAAGTGCGCCATCAAAGCGCCACATTGCGCCTCATCGCCCACGCCACGCGCGCGTGTGCGAATGCGAGTTAGGGTGCTCCGCACCCTTCGCGAGGACACTAGTGTGTGCTTCCATGAAACAATAAGGATGGAGAGTTCCACCTTAAATACCCATTTAAGTTCCATCTCTCCTCCTATGTGGGACAAGGTGCTACTTTCCCTTTTGTTTCAGCATTCAATGTTTCAAACACCCAACTTTGAGCATCGATATCTCATTCATCTTAGCTCGGTTTTGGACGTGGTTTAGTTCGTTGCGAAGCTCTTCCAACATAGAACACAAACCCACAAATAAATATATAAAACCCGCTCATTTTATTATATTTATTTCTAGTCCAAAATAGGAAAAAATCATTTTCCTATATTTGTGAAAATGCTATTTTCACCTATTTTTCCAACAATCCCCCACATGAAAAATGCTATTTTCATCAAATTTCCAACAATCCCCCACATGTATGGAAATGGATCTTTTCCTTACACTTTTCAACGATAAACTTCGACAGTTGAGTATTGCAAGATAGGTAGGTTGAAGCCTTTGAACCTTCTTTTGTGAAGCGCACTTAGCTTACTAGCGGTGTGTAGACGCGATGTCCTTGAACATACCCCCATTTGTGTAAACGACAATACACTTCACACAATACTCTCCCTGGTTTGGCCAACTCCTCATTGTTGTGTCCTATTATGGTCCTGGAACACTAGCCTGGTTCTGCGAGAGCTCTAGGATTTGCGCACCCCACAAATCCATTTGAAGCGACCCCACTTCTCTCTAACATAGGTGATTCCCCTGAATCATTAAAAGCATCATGGTTATTTGATTTCCCGAAATCGTTAACCTTAATATGCTTAGCCTCACATCAATGTCACTGATTGGAATGGACTAGGTAGTATAAATAACTCCCTTTTTATTTAGTTTGGGGTACTCCCCCACAGTGACTCCATTTGGTAATATGATTAAGTTGTCCTATTGAACTTAGATCTTGGGATCTCCAGTCAACTAAGTTAGGTTTCCCTCATATTCCCATTTACCACGGGCTTTAGTCCCATTCCTCTTGACGACGTTTCTACTAACTCTCTGCTTAAGCCTTTTGTAAACGGGTCCGCAATGTTATCCGTTGATCTCACATAATCAATTGTGATAACACCCGTTGAGAGTAGTTGTCGTATCGTGTTATGCCTACGTCGCATATGCCTTGATCTGCCATTGTACATCAAGCTTTGGGCTCTACCAATCGCTGATTGGCTATCACAATGTACACATATGGCTGGCAAAGGCTTTGGCCATCTTGGAATATCTTCCACGAATTGACGTAGCCATTCCGCCTCCTCGCCTGACTTATCCAAGGCAATAAATTCAGATTCCATTGTGGATCTCGCTATGACCGTTTGCTTAGAAGACTTCCAAGCAATAGCAGCTCCTCCAAGTGTAAATATGTAACCACTTGTTGATTTGGAATCTTTATTATCCGATATCCAGTTTGCATCAGTGTATCCTTCGATCACTGCTGGTTGTCGGGTATAATGCAGTCCATAATCTCTTGTGTATCTTATGATCTAAGTACCCTCGTGATAGCTTTCCAATGATCCGCGCACGGATTACTGGTGTATCTACTTAGCCTACTCACCGCGTAAGCCAAGTCGGGTCTAGTACATGTCATTAGATACATGAGACTGCCAATAATTCTTGAATACTCTAACTGAGCAACTCCATCTCCTTTAATTTTCTTGAGATGTTGAGAGGTATCAACTGGAGTTCGAGCTACACTCTTATCTTCCGAGTTGAATTTTCAAGAATTTTATCCACATAGTGAGATTGACTTAACACAAGACCATCTTGGGTTCTTATGATCTTTACCCCAAGAATCACATCCGCTAAACCCATGTCTTTCATGTCGAATCTCGCTTTCAACATGCTTTTAGTAGCTTTGATAATTTTATCATTACTCCCAATGATAAGCATATCGTCTACATAAAGGCATAAAATCACATAACCTTCATTTGTGTCTTTGAAATAAACACATTTGTCGCACTCATTTATTTTGAATCCATTGTCAATCATGACATGATCAAACTTTTGGTGCCATTTTTTTGGTGCTTGCTTCAAGCCATACAAAGACTTGACGAGTTTACATACTTTACCCTCTTGACCTGGGGCGGAAAAACCTTCAGGTTGCTCCATGTAAATCTCTTCTTCTAAATCGCCATTTAGAAATACGGTTTTAACGTCCATTTGGTGAACTTCCAAATTTCTTAAAGCCGCTATAGCAAGAACCAATCTAATCGAGGTTATGCGCGTCACAGGCGAGTAGGTATCAAAGTAATCTAGACCTTCCTTTTGTCTAAATCCTTTAATCACCAACCTAGCCTTATACTTATCAATACTCCCATCAGTTTTCATCTTCCTCTTGAATATCCAACGATATCCAAGTGGTTTGCAACCAGGTGGAAGATCAACTAACTCCCAAGTATGATTTTGCAATATAGAATCTATTTCATTTCTTATTGCTTCTTTCCATTGAGGTCCTTCTGAAGAAGAAACCGCTTCGCGATATGTATTGGGCTCACCCTCAACCATATAGCTAACGAAGTCTGGACCGAAGGATTTTTCAACCCTTGGCCTTTTGCTTCGCCTACGGTCACTTTCTTCAACCTCAGGTTGTTCATGTGTCTTATCATGAACTACCTCATCAACTCGTCTAGATGAGCTTTCACCTACTTCAAAATTAGGTGTTGATGACGTTGCATGTGTTTGTCTTCTCAAAGGAAACACATTTTCAAAGTAAGACACAACGTTAGGATTCACCTCCATAATAGTGTTTACGTGTACATCAGGATTCTTGGACTCATGTACAAGAAAACGATGTGCACTACTTTGATGTGCATACCCAATAAATATGCAATCAACAGTTTTGGGTCCTATCCTAAGAGCCTTAGGAGGTGGTACAATCACCTTTGCTAGGCACCCCCACACTTTCAAGTATTTATTTGAAGGCTTTTTCTTTTTCCATAACTCATATGGAGTCTCGTCTCTCTTTTTCAATGATATCTTGTTCAAAAGATAATTTGCCGAGAGAATGGCTTCCCCCCACATTTCCTGGCTCACCCCAGAACTTATCAACATGGCGTTCATCATTTCTTTCAATGTGCGGTTCTTTCGTTCCGCCACGCCATTTGATTGTGGAGAATAAGGAGGTGTACACTCATGTACAATGCCACTTTTTGCACATAAATCGGCAAAAGGTGCAACATATTCGCCTCCACGGTCGCTTCGCAAAGCTTTTATCTTCTTTTGAAGTTGATTCTCAACTTCATTTTTATACAAGATAAATTTACTTATTGCTTCATCTTTACTTTTTAGTAAATATACATAGCAATATTTAGTACTATCGTCAATAAACGTGATGAAGTACTTATTTCCACCTCTTGTGGGTACCGCTTTTAAATCACAAATATCAGTGTGAATTAAATCAAGGGGTTCGGTTATTCGTTCAACCGATTTCGATGATGTTCTTGTAAGTTTGGATTCAACGCATGTTTCACATTTATAGTGTGAATCAATATGGAATGTTGGTATACAATTTAAATTGATTAAACGGCGTATTGAATTAAAATTTACGTGACCTAATCTACCATGCCATTTATTCGAATCAGAAAACTCAAGCATATAAGTAGAAGTAGTAGCAATTTTATTCATATTCTTTTTCACAGCCATTACATTCAATTTGAACATACCATTTTGGGTGTAGCCCTTGCCTACATACATTCCTCGTTTAGTTAGTACAAATTGATCGCTCTCAAAAACTAAATGAAATCCAAACTTATTAAGCAACCAACCCGAGACTAGGCTCTTGCGCAAGTCTGGGACATATAACACGTTGCTTAAAGTGAGCTCCTTCCCTGAAGTCCACTTCAAAATCACCGTTCCTTCACCCTTGATGTCCGTGGTGGCTGCATTTCCCATGTACAGCTTCTCATCTCCCGCAAGCTCCTTGAAGGTGGTAAAGAGGCTCCTGTCTGGGCACACATGACGGGTCGCTCCCGTATCAATCCACCACCCTTTTGGAGTGTTGGTCACAGCATTGACCTCATCCAACATTGCGGTTTTGTCGGAAATCATTGCCACCAAAGGCATTCCGTCTTCATCCACCATGTGCGCACGCTCACGCTTTGGTTTCTTGCATTGGTTAGCCCGATGCCCCGGCTCGTCACAGTTGTAACAAGTCCCTTGGAACGTTGGAGGTTTCTTTTTCACAACCCCTTTCTTCGGTCCAAGTTTGCTAGCCTTTGCTTTCTCTTTGTCCTTTTTCCCCTTACCCTTTGCGCCCTTAGAGGATTGCCCATGCTCAACCACGTTTGCGCTAGCAGAAGTTTGCGCCTGGCTGCCTTTTAGGGCAATTCTATTGCCCTCTTCAATCCGAAGACGAACAATAAGGTCCTCTAAAGTCATCTCCTTTCGTTTGTGTTTAAGATAATTCTCAAAATCCACCCAACCAGGAGGTAACTTTTCAATCATCGCTGCCACTTGAAATGTCTCGCTAAGTACCATTCCCTCCGCATGGATGTCATGTAGTATAATTTGCAACTCTTGGACTTGGTTCATAACAGTCTTGTTATCAACCATTTTGAATTCCAAGAAACGGGCGACAACAAATTTCTTTGTTCCCGCATCCTCCGTTTTGTACTTTTTCTCCAAAGACTCCCATAATTCTTTGGAAGTCTTGATATTATAGTACACATTATACAGTGCATCCGAGAGACCGTTGAGTACATAGCCTCGACAAATGAAATCCGAGTGCTTCCAAGCCTCTACCGCGCTCAGAGCCTGAGCGCTGGTCTCCCCTTCCGCAGGTTGGGGAGCGGTTTCAGTTAAGAACCTCGCAAGGTTCATGGTGGTCAGGTAGAAGAACATCTTCTGCTGCCACCTCTTAAAGTGTAGACCCGAGAACTTCTCGGGTCGTTCAACGTGATTGGCCACTGTGGTCGCTCCCACAGTGGTGGCGTTAAAGGGGGTTCCCGTCACAACATTTGTGGTGTTGTTAAGGTTGACATTTTCGTTCGACATGCTGAAAAATTAAAATTTTAAAGTTTAGTCAAAAAATATGATTTACGCAAAAACCAGAAGAAAACTACTAAATTTAAATTTTTACCACAAATTACTGTTAAGGCTTCTAAGTCCAACTTTGAAGACCAAAAAAACAGAAATTTTTAATAATTAAAACTTACTGACTGGCTTCTAAGTCCAACTTTGAAGACCAAGGCAGAAAGTTTATTACCAATTTTTAGGACAAAACTGAATGTAACCAAATTGTTTTCAACCAAAGTCGCTCCTTTGAAGAAGAAAACAAAAAAAAAACTGTTTTTAAAACACAAACTGAGTGAAAACAAAACTAGTTTGAATCACAAACAAAATGGTTTTGACTACACGAACTGTTTTAAAAATTTGTTTTAAGATATTAGGAACCGTTCGCGTAAATAAATAAAAAATAACAAATTTTATTAATACTGATTACAAACAGAAATGAGAAAGATAAAATAACAATTACAAATACAACTGAAAATAAACCTAATACAAGAAAGGGGTAGAAGCAGAGTGACTGAGGCACGTGTTCAACACGCTTCCCTTAAAACAAATTCCGAGTCTCCCAAGAGTACTCGTTTTGTTTCCCAGGGTACAACAGCCGGAGCAGTAGTACTGCCGGAATTCGCCTACAACCTGATGTCTACCTTGAAGAGAGCAGGAGAAGATCAGAAAAAACTTTAGAGAGAAAGTGAGTAGCTGTTGTGTTGCTGGTAACTTTCTGCAGTGGGTATGGAGCTGTATTTATACAGCTCCTAAGTCGAAACAGTCAAAAACGAATTAAAGAGAGGTTTAAATTGCATTAAACGTCTTCAATGCAATTTAATACGTCATTTAATTCTCATTCAAAGCTTATTAACTCGTCAGTTACGAAGCTGGACTGAAACTGCACTGTCATTCAATGCTGGAAGCTTCTGCGCGCGCGCGCAAGTCACCCTGGTGCGCGCGCGCCCAGGTCTGCATGCCCATGCGCGGTGCGTCCTCTTGGCTCACTGCCATGCGCGCATGCGCCACGTCACCATGCGCGGTGCGTCCTCTTGGCTCAAGTCCATGCACAAGTGCGCCACGTCACCTGTGAGCCTATACGAGCGCGCCATGTGTACTCGCGCGCGCATGCGCATGACTGCCACATCATGCGCCGCATCACCTACCACTTCGTCCTTGCAACCCTTGTGCTCCACCACGCGCACGCGGTCAAAAATACAAAGGCACGAACACTCGACCCCTGGCACCATTGCCGTCGTTATTACCCCAGTTGTTGTCTTCACTAGTTCTCGTTTCCTTGGTTGTGGTTCTAGCTCTGGTTCTGGTTCAACCGTGGGCAGTGTACTTCGATGTGACCTTCAACATCATCTGATAACATCTCTCGTTTCCCTGCTGTTGCCGCCGATTCTATAGATCTTGTGGCTGTTGTTGTCGGTTCTGGTTTGCAGGACGTGAGTTTCTACCATCTTTGGTTCCATGACCAAGCTTGTTGCATTATTGACAATGATTGCGTTTGCCCTGCCCGCTGTGGTGCAGGTTACATCGTTTGCGCTTAGGGTGGTTTCCCTTGTATCCACCCTGCCCTTGAATACTAAATGGTTGCTGTCCAGGACTTTGGTTGTCATTGATCTTTCGCTGCTGTGCCTGGGACGGATTCGTAGTCGAACCCTTGCTAGAAGTTCCATCCCACTTTCATTGGTTGTCACTGAGGGTAGCAAAAGTAGTTGAAGCAGTAGCGCTGATACGTTGAGGCAGCTTGTTCTGTTCCACTGCCTGGTCTATGAGACGATGCGCAAGATGAGTAACATCTTGAATAGTAGCAAGTTTAGTCTTCATCACATGGTTTTGAATTCCTGGTACTAAGCCTTTGAGGTACAGCTCAAAGCTCTTTATGGGAGGATCCACCCTAGTTGGACACAAAATTGTCAGTTTGTTGGATCGTTATCGTGCACGCTTCTATCTCTAACCCCGTCATCTTCATGTTAAAGGACTCCACTCCCAACTTGTGGATGGCATCATAACTACTGTATTCACGTTTGATCGGTTCCTTAAAATCATTCCATGGGGTGGCATTAGCAGCCGCCAGCCCCGGTATCGTAACTTGCGCGTTCCACCAAGTTTGCGCAGTGCCTTCGAGAATATCAGTGGCATATTTCACCTTACGAACCTCAGGTCATTCGCACATTTAAAGGCTGATTCGAGTGTCGCTGAAAGTAGTAGGACGACAGTCCATAAAAGTCGTGTATGTGCACACAGGTGGCTGAGCGTGTTGACTTGTCGTGTGCGTAAGAGTAATCAAAATTAAGCACAAGTGTTGAGTTACAAGAGTAGGACCTAAAAATCCTAGAGTAAGTGGTGATGGCAGGTTACACCTCCTGTCTGGGTAGCTGCGAGTGCTGCAGTAACTTGTTCAGTGATCGAAGCCGCCAACTGGGCTTGTGTTAGGTTAACGCGTACACCCATGATCTTGACATCAAGGAGAACATGTGGGTGAGAGGTTCGCGAATAGTGCGAAGAGAGTGAGCACACAAGTGTTCTCATGCAACAACAATTAGTGAGCATTGTAATCTAAGCATACCACGAGCAAAGTTCTATGTAATTCTAGTATGTAGGCAATAAACATAAACCTTATTACCTAGGATGTCGAGTCTTGCACGTGGAGCGAAGCGTCGTTGTGGATCGTTGAGAGCACTGTTCTGGTTATAGTCTGGTTTTAATAAAATCGTTTTCCCCATATTAAAACCGAGTTCTCTATAACCAATGGCTCTGATACCAATCTGTCACACCCCCAAAATCCACCTGCGGAGTATCACCGCTTGGGAGCGTGACTGACCACGATCAAGCCACCAATCATATAGAACAATGTATAAAGTAAAAGTAATTGCAATTTAATCAAACCAATCCATATGAGAGGTGTTCCAAAACATAAATATGTTATCACTGTTTAGCGGAAGCGTATAAATAAACCCAACACAATAAAGTGTGAAATGTCATAATGTCTAATCAAGTATTCACGATCCTTGTCCACAACGACTGCGCCTCCCGTGCAAGCTCCATAAGTACCTAAGGTCCTGCAAGGCATGTAACAGAGGATCAACAACTAGTTGAGCGAGTTCACAGAAAGTAAATGCGTAATAGTAATTTCGTATGTAACATGTGGCTCTACTGGGCCGATAGTACGTTCTATTGGTGGGGGCTTCCCATGTTATATATCCCCTAGACTATTCGTAATCATAAGTATCCTTCCCAATCCGAGGATAGTAGTAAGTATAGGTTTACGCAGGTTTTATGTAAGTGCCCTTCCCAACCGAGGACAGTACGTAGCGGGTACGTAGGTTTAGCGCTGGCGTCCTTCCCAATCCGAGGACGGTAGTACGTAGGTTTAGCACTGGCGTCCTTCCCAACCCGAGGACGGTAGTACGTAGGTTTTACGTAGGTTTAGTGCTGGTGTCCTTCCCAATCCGAGGACAGTACGTAGGCTTTGCGTAGAATTTGGCACAGGCATCCTTCCCAATCCGAGGACCGTGGTAAGTAGTCTAGTGGTAATGTAAGTACAAGTAGTCATTCAATCCCATTCCCAACCCAACTGGGGAATCCCATGCCTTGGTAAGAGTGTGAACTCACCTTGGTTTGCTCGGTATGCTAAGTGTATGCTCGCAAGTAATCAATCACGTCCTAAAGTATGCACGTATGTGAAATCAGTTTGTGTTCAAGTATAGACACACAGTTGGTAAGCAAGTAGCACGTAGCACGTATTTCAGATCATACACAAGATGGTTACACTTAACTGTAGTTAACTAACCAGGTTAACACTTAAACTGAATATAAACAGGTTACCGTTGCTGATTACCCACTTGGCGAAACACCCCTGTTTCGCCATAAATCCCTTCGACGAAACACCCTGTTTCGTCTCCCTTGTGATTCGTCGTTGAGGTCTCGACGAAACAGATTCCTGTTTCGTCGTTACCTGCGTTTCGTCACAAACAGTTTGATTTGTCGCAAGTCAGTTACGTCATTATCACAGAAACCCTAATCACCGATTAGCAGACAGAATCACACAACCATCAACATACACAAGTCATACGATATTCATCCAGCAAAACATCAATATCCGTGATTTCCAATCATAACTAAAGCCATGAATTAACCCTAGGCCATCTAACATAACATTTCTGGATTTAACATTATCAACCTACTATTCTGATGATCATTATCAACAATCTGGTCTTGATTAACAGAAACCCTAAATCAATATTACGTTTCAGATATAGTCGTGAAATCGATTAAGCATGCATAACGAAACAACATCATCATATTCATAATCATTCCATAAATCAAACATATACTTAAGCATGAATCAAGAGTCGTGAAATCGATTAAGCAAACGTGTGACTAACCGAGGTCGATAGTACGAAGGTTTAATCTCTAACGAGGCTTCGAGAACTCTAGTCTGCCGTCACACAGTAATGGGAGCTCTAGGGTTTCTGATTTGCTAAAGTGTGTCGAATGGGATCATTCTACGCAATATAACAAGTCTAACAGTACTGGGCCCGAACTGGGCTTCGGCGTAATACTGGGCCGGCGAAACAGATTGTTTCGTCGAGTTTGGTTTGGCGAAACAGCTTTGTTTCGTCGGGTATGTTCATGGCGAAACACACTTGTGTTTCGTCGGATTGTTCCAAGTTCCAACAGTTTACAAGTTCCCAACTCAAAGCACTTTATGTCACACATAGCATATCGATTGATCATCTCAAATTACTATCAGTGTACAGTTATAAGTCAAACAAGTCAAAGTCAACGTGCATTAAATGCAAATAAAGGATGTCGGAATTTCGAGTTGTCACACGCACCCTTCGCGAGGACACTAGTGTGTGCTTCCATGAAACAATAAGGATGGAGAGTTCCACCTTAAATACCCATTTAAGTTCCATCTCTCCTCCTATGTGAGACAAGGTGCTACTTTCCCTTTTGTTTCAGCATTCAATGTTTCAAACACCCAACTTTGAGCATCGATATCTCATTCATCTTAGCTCGGTTTTGGACGTGGTTTAGTTCGTTGCGAAGCTCTTCCAACATAGAACACAAACCCACAAATAAATATATAAAACCCGCTCATTTTATTATATTTATTTCTAGTCCAAAATAGGAAAAAATCATTTTCCTATATTTGTGAAAATGCTATTTTCACCTATTTTTCCAACATATTCAGTATGTGTTTGTGCATAACACTAGCTAACTACTAGCAACTACTACTTGCACTTGTGCAAACCGTGCCTGATTTGCGAGAAACCAAGGCCCCTCCCCCCACGTTGCATAGGAAGCTTGCCCAATGACTTGGTTTCTCGCACCATGACCCGAGTAGACAAGGCATGCCCAAGTTTGTGGCGGGGCAAGCGGTACTGAAAGCAGAGTCAAAGGAGGTGACTCTCGGGTGGGTCACAATCCTGCTTGTGATGACTTGCCATATGTCCCTTGTTGGTCCCTTGTGCAAGGATCTCGCATGGACAATTTAGATAACTGTCATGAATTTTACTCCATGGCCTTTCCTCCTGCTGAACGCCTATTTCAAAAGAACAGGGACCGGTTCCGACTGTTGGATAACCATGTACATGCTGGAGTGAATTACTATTCAACTACTCAAGAGATTGTACGTGATTGGAAGTCCATGGGTGAGGACATTATGGAGTTTGAGAGGACGAAACGAGAGTTTGTTGTGGAGCGCGATGCATTCAACTTGGAAAAGAAGGGCTTAAACCGGCGCGTGAGCGACACTGAAGACAAACTCGCCAAGGAGCAAAAATTGAATTCTGAGCGTCAAGCAGAGTGGGAAACTGCTTGTGCCAGGTCTAACCGGGAGTTGAAGGCTGCTCGCGATGAAGCCGTGAAGCTGAGGGGTGAGAGAGATGAGAGTGGCCAGGAGGTGTTACGGCTCGCTAATTTGTTGAAGAAAAAAGAGGCTGAAGCTATTGCGTCGCAGAAAAGCCATGGGGACGCTTTGGCGCGCATTGCGGAGTTGGAGAAGATTGTTGAGGATGAGAAGAACCAGATCAAAACTTTAGAGATGGTGGCTGAAGAGTTGGGAGAAGATTGCAAGTGGTTGTTTAACTGCGGAGTGCCGTTGGTCATCAAACCGGCTTGAATGCGGTAGAATGGGCCTGGTGCCCTTGTAATAACCTTAAAACAATTTCTTGTTTCTTATGGTGTTTAACTTGTTTTTTTTATGGGATTTTTACATATATCGCCTTATTAAGATACATTATTACATATATTTACCCAACTCCTAAATTTAATTACATATTTCCTCTATTTTTATGAAATTACCCATTTACCCTTTTAGTTATCCCTTTCTTTAATCAAAATTTCAAAACCACCTTCCGCTTCTCTTCACAAACATGACAGCAAGCACAAAAAACTCAAACTACCCATTTACCCTTTTAGTTATCCCTTTCTTGAACCCGTTTTTTTTTTTTTTTTTTTTTTTTTTTTGTCTATTTTTATGAAGATTTACAAGAGACAAATTGTGATCCAACAAAAAAAAAATTAAAGAAATTGTTTATTTTTATATGTGTGCAGTGCTTCTAACTGTACTTTGGATTTACTGGTTTAAATCTTTACCTATTAACATTTTAATTCTTTATAATTTTAATTCTTTAATAGTTATGAGAAAATAATTTTAAAACCGTCACTTTAGTACTGGACTAACTTTTGTGAGTGGATTTTATCCTTTTGTTCAAAATACAAACAAAATGAGTAGTTAAATTCTTAATTTTCATTTATTGGTTTATCAAAAGTTTGATTTATATCTTTGTTTAATGTTTTTAAGGTATTGAACATTTGAACCGTGTATACAAAGATTTATATCTATTGTAAGGAAGTTGATTCATGATGTGTATTGTTTTGTATGTTTCTGGCTTTGAATTATTTAATGTTTAATATGTTTCTGGTTGATTTAGTTTTGGTTGTGTATGATATGTTCATGGTCTTTTGTTCTCATTAGGTGATTCATGATGGAAGACGAAAACAACCCATTTAGCATTGGATGTGTATTGTATATGTACTTCTTAAATTTTATGTTTTTTGAACGGAATCGATTATGAACAAGTAAGGATTGCATTAATGAAAGTTTGTGTTTTATATGTATACAAACACTCACAAAAATAAAACTCAACCTCTCTCTCTCTCTCTCGATTATATTCACAGAAAATAACACTCTGCTACCTCATCCTCCCTCCCTGCTCGACGACTGACCGGCAGCCCCAAGGTGGAGCCAGCGCCGGTTAACAGGCCGACCACCTCCACTGCATCTTCAACACACCCACCTTCCTTCTCCGACGACACTACACCTACAAACAGCCCACAAAGATCCTTTAACATTTTTTTTTTATTTTTTACATTTTTTTATTTTTCTGTTTTATTTGGGGTCTGCTGCTATATCCACCCCTCTGGTCTCTGTTGAGCGTTCCACCTCTTCATCTTTAATGGCATCCATCAAGGGGGTAAGTGACAGTGCTGGGTCAAGCAAGGAGATTGGGGATAGAAAGCACAAGAAAGTGTTACTCGCCAAGCCTCCTGATGCCAAGAAATCTAAGCCGTTATCCATTGGGGGAGAGTTTCTTGCCACTCGCAAACCTATGTTAGTAACTGTTAATGCGGAACCAGGTGACGAGCGTTTAACATGTGACTTCCTCTTCTAGTCTTTTATGTTTTCAATTGATTTTTCTGATGTTAGTGATGTATTATTAATTAATAATTATGTTTTATATTTTCAGACGAGCGGATTGTATTTGTGGAAGAAACGAACCAATCAGAGGTTCCCCCAGTTCCCCTACCATCTACGATCAAGGAACGAGTTAACGCTGTTGTTGATTCTGTTGGTTTAGTTCTGTTTGTACATGATGGAAAACAGTAAAATACATACCTGTCACAGCAGAAAGTCCAGTGGAGAATCCAGTAATGGAGTTCGACATGCTTGTCATCGTGATCTGGTTCCTCCTTAGGGTGCTGACTGATGATGGGGACTTAGAAATCGAATAGGGGATTCGATTAGGAGAGGAGGTCGAAATTATTGATGTTATGGCTAATGGGTTGTGTCTAATTGTGTAACTGAGTAACCCTTTAACCTCCACATAATTCTCCTTATATAAGCACCCATGAGGAAACCTAAATTAGTTAATAAGGGTAATATGGTCCATCAACAATTACCAACTAATTATTTAATAGGTTATTATATATTTTGATCTATATTATGTAAATGATTATAATGGCTATAGATTAAATATTAATACATAATATATTTAATCTTACATTCTCCCACTTAGCCGAGTAATCATTTACTATGATTATTAGATAAGCCTGATCAGGAGTTAACACTCATTTTAGCCTTAAACAAGTACTATAGCAGAGAAATACAGCCGTTGAATCATTATGCGACTCAGGACCCCCATTAATCATACTATAGCCTTAATTTAAAACCTAATCATCATGATCAAAATACGCGTAAGCCCTTTGTTTGATTTGTAACTTTATTTGTCTATATGCCATTATACCGGTTGAACATATTCTAAGAGACATACAAAATCAAACTGAGGAAATTTCATTAACATAAAACATAAGCTAGTACAATATGCTCAAATAAGTTCTTTACTAAATCCCATATTACGAACATGTTCTTCATAAACCTTAGGAGGGAGACCTTTAGTCATCGGATCCGCAAGCATATCCTTAGTACTAATATACTCGATACAAAGATTATTTTCCTCAACTCGTTCTCGTACGAACAGATATTTTGTATCGAGATATAAACCAGCTCCAGTCGAACTGTTACTGTTCGAGAAACTAACGGCAGCTGAATTATCACAATAAAGCTTCAATGGTCTAGAAATGGAATTTACGATTTTGAGTCCAGTGATCAGATTTCTAAGCAACATTCCATGACAGGTTGCGTTATAAACAGCAATGTACTCTGCCATCATTGTGGAAGTTGTGGTCAACTGTTGTTTATGACTCTTCCATGAGATAGGGCCGCCTGCTAACATAAAGATATAGCCCGAAGTGGATTTCTTGTCATCTTTGCACTTGGCAAAATCAGAATCAGAATAGCCCACCACTTCTAAATGATCACTTCTTTTATAAGTCAGTTTGTAGTCTTTCGTCCCTTGCAGATATCGAAGTACCTTCTTAGCTGCTTTCCAGTGATCTAGGCCAGGATTAGTCTGATAACGGCCTAACATTCCAGCAATATAAGCGATATCTGGACGAGTACAGACTTGAGCATACATCAAGCTCCCGACTACTGACGCATAAGGTATCTGGCTCATTTGCTCCTTCTCAACCTCTGTTGTCGGACACTGGAATGAACCGAAAACATCTCCCTTAACTACTGGAGCGACGGAGGGTTTGCACTGTTGCATGTTATATCGTGTAAGGACACGATCTATGTAAGCCTTCTGGGACAATCCTAAGATCCATTTTTGTCTATCTCGGTGAATTTCGATGCCAATGACGTAAGAAGCCTCTCCGAGATCCTTCATGTCGAAGTTATGCGAAAGTAACCGCTTCGACTCATGCAACATGTCTAAACTATTACTTGCCAATAGAATATCATCTACGTAAAGGACAAGTATAGTAAAGTTGCTCCCACTCATCTTGAGGTAGGTGCATTGATCCACTTGATTCTTCATAAAACCTTGCTTCTTCATGACTTCATCAAACTTGAGGTACCATTGACGTGATGCTTGTTTTAACCCGTAAATGGATTTCTTCAGCTTACAGACTAGATGCTCCTGACCTTCAGGTTTAAAACCTTCAGGTTGTTTCATGTAAACATCTTCGTCCAAATCTCCGTTAAGGAAAGCGGTTTTAACGTCCATCTGATGTAACTCCAAATCAAAATGAGCTACTAGGGCCATGACGATCCTTAATGAATCTTTACGAGAGACAGGTGAAAACGCCTCTTGATAATCAATTCCCTCTTTCTGAGTGTAGCCCTTTGCAACCAATCTCGCTTTGTAGCGTTCAACGTTCCCATTCGGATCCAGTTTTGTTTTGAATACCCATTTACATCCTACGGGTTTGGCTCCGTTGGGTAAATCTACCAAATCCCAAACGTCATTTTTTCTTCATGGATTCAAGCTCATCAATCATTGCTTTATTCCATTCAGAAGACTGATCACTGCTAATGGCTTCATTGTAAGAGATAGGATCATTGAGCTTTCCAGCATCCATTTCAGTCAGGTAGGTAACATAATCATCCCAATTAGTAGGCCTTCTTTGCCTAGATGACCTCCTGAGTGGATTATCGGGTTCAGCGTTGTCTTGGTTTTGAGCGTTTGATGTGCCTTCGTCATGAGGTATAATGGGTTCTGATTGTAGAGGTGAATTTGGAGTTGGTGCAGTAGCTTCAGGTACAGTAGTAGCATTGGGTACAAGAGGAGTAATCGGAGTAATGGTAAGCGACGAGTCTCTCCCCCCCGCGTCTTGTACTTCTTGCAATTCTTCGTAGGGGTTGGTACTGCTCCCACTGACCTTGAAATCCTCCAGGAACGCGGCACGCTTGGTTTTAACAATACGGGTGACATGGGAAGGACAATAGAAACGATAACCCTTAGAGTTCTCAGGATACCCAATAAAGAAACAGGTAACTGTTTTAGGGTCAAGTTTCCTTAGGAAAGGATTATAAAGTTTTGCTTCAGCAATGCAGCCCCATACTTTCATATATTTAAGACTCGGTTTCCTTCCTGTCCAAAGTTCATAAGGAGTTTTAGGGACAGACTTAGAAGGAAATCTATTGAGTATATGAACAGCTGCTTTTAATGCTTCAGTCCAGAGGAATAATGGTAAATTAGTGTTGGCTAACATACTGCGCACCATGTTCATAAGGGTACGGTTTCTTCTTTCAGCGACACCGTTCTGCTGAGGTGTACCAGGCATGGTGTATTGGTTCACAATCCCCTGGCCCTTACAAAACTCATAAAATGGACCAGGAGCTTGACCCACATCAGTATGTCTTCCATAATATTCACCGCCTCTATCTGATCTCACAACTTTAATCTGACGATCTAATTGCTTTTCAACTTCAGCCTTATAATCTTTAAAAGTTGTTAGAGATTCAGATTTCTCCTTAATTAGATACAAGTACATGTAACGAGAATAATCATCAATAAAAGTGATAAATGAAGTATGTCCTGTTATGCCATCGATTTGGTAGGGACCACTAATGTCAGTATGAATGAGTTCTAATAAATTAGAGCTCCTAGTGGCACCTTTCTTATTCGCTAATGTCATTTTACCCTTAAGACATTTGACACATGTTCCAAAATCAGAGAAATCGAGTGGAGGTAAGACTTCATCCTTTACAAGACGATTTAATCGTTCTTTTGAGATGTGGCCTAAACGCTGATGCCACAACATAGATGAAGTTTCTAAGTCTCGTTTCTCTTCCATCTTTGTGAGTGATTCATTAATGTTATATGACAACAAAGATTTGGAAAAGTTATCTTCTAGTTCTAATCTATAGAGACCACCATCCAGAATACCAGTACCATAAAGAACAGAATCATAAAGGATAGAGAGTTTGCGATGACCATGGGAAACAATAAAACCGTCCATGTCTAACTTTGGTCCTGATACAAGGTTCCGAGTTACCTCAGGAACATATAAGGTATCATAAAGTTTAATACATAAACCAGTTTTCATAACTAATTGTAATGTTCCAATGGCCTTCACTTCTAATTCTCGATCATCCCCAACCTTAAGCATTCTTTGGTTTCTTTCCAGCTTCCGGATTGAAAGGAATCCCTGAGTAGAATTGGTAACATGAACCATAGAACCAGAATCAAACCACCAAGAATTAGCAGGAACACTTAAATTATAGGACTCAAGTATCATAAAATAATCGTTACCTTTCTTAGCCAGCCACTCCTTAAAATCAGGGCACTCCTTCTGCATGTGTCCTGTCTTTTTATAGAACTTGCAGCGGATACTGCCTAAGGAGTTCTTAGAGCTGGAGGGTGCACTTGTATTAGGATGAGGGTTAGGCCTTTGGACTTTTGAAGCATCCTTCCTTTGATGATTGTTCTTCCTCTTCTTAGAGTTGGAGGTAGTGAAGTTTGCAACATCAGTATGGCGATCCATCCTCATACGCTCTTCCTCCTGTACGCACATGGCGACCAGCTCACTCATCGTCCATTTGTCCTTCTGAGTGTTGTAATTGATCTTGAATGCTTCAAAGGACGAAGGAAGTGAAGTAATGATGAAATGAACAAGGAAACCATCACTGATTTCCATTTCCAGCCCCTTCAGCTTATTGGCCATGTCGTTCATCATCATGATGTGCTCGCGAATGCCGCTCCTCCCATCATACTTAGTTGTCACCAGCTTGAGAATAAGAGTACTAGCGTGTGCTTTAGACGTACCATTGAACTGAGCCTCCACATGTTCCAAGTAGGTTTTAGCATCTTCAGAATCAGGAATGGCTCCCCTGATTGCATTGCTTATGGACTGCTTCATAAACATGAAAGACATGCGGTTACACCTAGTCCACTTATCATGAGTTAACTGCTCAGCAGCAGTACTTGTGGTAGTAAGGTCCGCTGGCTTATTCTCTCTTAGAGCATAATCAAAGTCCAGCAGCCCAAGAGAAAGCATGAGAGCATCCTTCCATGCAGCAAAGTTATCACCAGTTAAAGGTGGAATCCCGCAATTGGGCGCTGATAGTGGAAATAAGATGAGCAAGTTATGATACTAATGAAGAAATCCTAATGTGATCTAAGGGCACGTTAAACTAAGGCAGGCATAAATAATGACCATTTTACATTATGAAGCTGTGATATTGTCTATTACTAACATCAAAATAATAGACTTAGCTAAAAAATTCTACTTAAACGAAGACAAAACAGCTTTGGCCAGAAGTGTAATCATTTAAGCATATGTGCAAAGTGGTTGTAACAAATCAGCTTTGGCCAGAAATTGAAACAATCACTTTAGTTATGCACTTGTTGAGTATGCCATCTATGAATGAATTAAATCAGCTTTGGCCAGAAATTAAGACATTCATGCTTATGATGCACACACAACATAGCTCTCGTAATACTTGAACGATAAGTAGATGTATCAAGTCAGCTTTGGCCAGAAATGATATATCAAAAACTCATTCAAGTTAAGCTATTCTGGTTTTGCAAAACATTATCTGATTCTGATTAATTAACTAAGTAAATTACAAAACCATTTATTTAATAGCAAACCACCCGTTAGCGCGGATCGAACTTGTGCGATCCATAAGGCCCAAGACTTGTGCGATCCATAAGGCCCAAAGTAAACTTGTGCGATCATTAAGGCCTTGTGCGATCCATTATGCCTTGTGCGATCCGTTATGCCTTGTGCGATCCGTTATGCCTTGTGCGATCCATAAGTTTTGTGCGATTATCTTATGCGATCAGATCATCTCTTATGTGATCTGATCTTGTGCGATTATCTTATGCGATCAGATCATCTCTTATGTGATCTTGTGCGATCCAGTTGTTGTTTATGATTATAACAACTGAAAATTCGAAATTTATGAATTGTGATAGAGTTTCCTATTATAATGTTGATCTATTTTTATCACAAAATTTCGAAATAATGATCTGCTTATCCTTTTAACAGATTTCGAAAAAATCCTTATTAGAAAAAATAGATCAAAATCAGGAAAAACATATAACAATTCAAATCATACTCCAAAACATAAAGGATATTTCGAATCTTAACTAAGAACATGATGAACCCTAAAAATTAAAACATGAATTCTGGAACCCGAAACCTGAATTTTAAGCTTTTTCTAAAACAGATTTCGGTCATAAAAACATAACCCATTAGATTTTGAGCAAACATATGATTAATATTTTCCGAAAACAGGGATTTCGAACATATACCCACTCGAAAACGGCTGTTAATTCATAAGATTTCAAAAAAATTCCGTTTTTCCAAGTTTCAATCCCAGAATTATGGATATGAAAACAGAACTGACTAATCAACATATGCTCTGATACCACATGTTGGTTCAGTTCTGTTTGTACATGATGGAAACAGTAAAATACATACCTGTCACAGCAGAAAGTCCAGTGGAGAATCCAGTAATGGAGTTCAACATGCTTGTCATCGTGATCTGGTTCCTCCTTAGGGTGCTGACTGATGATGGGGACTTAGAAATCGAATTGGGGATTCGATTAGGAGAGGAGGTCGAAATTATTGATGTTATGGCTAATGGGTTGTGTCTAATTGTGTAACTGAGTAACCCTTTAACCTCCACATAATTCTCCTTATATAAGCACCCAGGAGGAAACCTAAATTAGTTAATAAGGGTAATATGGTCCATCAACAATTACCAACTAATTATTTAATAGGTTATTATATATTTTGATCTATATTATGTAAATGATTATAATGGCTATAGATTAAATATTAATACATAATATATTTAATCTTACAGATTCTTTATCGGAAAATGAGTTTTCTGAGGATACCTTGAGAAAGAATTTGGGCAGTGGTCCTCTTCATACTTCTTTACTGGAAACCATATCTGCTCCAGCGTTGGGCATGCCTATTGACACAGATAATGTCCAGGCTGGCTCTGCGTTTGTGAACGATTCTGTGGTGAGTACTGATGTTGGAGGAGCTCATCCTAGCTCAAGTAATCAATTATTGGAGAAGGTATTCAACCTTTTCTTCTTGTAACTGTATATTTTTCCTTCTTTGCCTCTTACTTTATGTTAATTCTAGGCTTCTCATTTGGTGCAACCGGATGCTTGTAAGAAGTTATTAATCCAAGCCATTCCCCCAGAGGAAAAAGAACATGTTGATGTCCTTCCCTGCAACAAGCTGGCTGACAATGTGACTCATGCTATTGCTACTTTGGTTACCCATTATCCTAACATTCTTGGTGGTTTATACAACCGTGATCATGCAAACGCTTTGTCTGCGCAGAAGAAACAGTTGGAGGAGGAACTCCTTCGCTGTCAAGAAAGCGTGAATAATCTGAACAGGGCTTTGCAGGACGAGCAAAAATGCTCACAGGCTGTTATTGGTAAACTGGAACAATCTCTAAGTGAGGAGAAAGATAGGTATAAGGATGTATGCGCTGGGGTGAATGCTAAAATTGAAGAAGTGCAATCTGAGTTAGCTTCTGTTAAGGGTGAGTGTTCTTCCTTGGCGGCACAGTTAGATTCTGAGCGATTATATAATGCACGCATTTCTCAGGACAAGGATGACCAGATTAACGATCTACGTTTGAATGAGAAAACACTGGCTGGTAAGATATCTCAATTTCAAGCCAGGGAGAACGAGCTGGTTAAAGAACCGGACACTATTCGGTCTTCATTGAGGGAATCCAATGAGAAATTAACTTCCAGTTTGAATTCTATTGTTTGTTTGGAGGCAGAGCTTCACCAATCCCACGCCCAGTCTACTGGTGAGATAGCTGATTTGAATGCTAGGGTTGTTCATCTTGAGAAAGAAAGGCGGTGGTTGCTTTTAGAGGGTATTCCGAGATCGTTTGAAGTGATTCGCCACAGTGAAGAATATAAAAAACTTATATTAGATTTGATGCACGCTGCTGATGTTGTGGGCCAGCAGGAAGGGGTGCGGGGAGGTTTTGCTTTCTGCCTGAATGGTAACAAGCTGGAAAATCATTCAATTTTCAATATAAATGCTACTGATGTGCTGGCGGACACGGAGAAAGCCCTGAAGGATGCGTCCCTTCCAATTATGGATAAGTTGAAGACAGCTGCGGATCAAGAAGATATATCTTCCCTTCAGGAACTATTGTCTGGTTTTACCACTGACAAGGAAGGTGTTGCTGGGGATGATGTGGACGCTGCTGCTGATGAGGTGGGTGGTGACGACATAGGAGAATGAAGTCTTCATATAGTGGTTCCATTAGAGAGTGAGAAGTGTTTTTTTTTTTTTTTTTTTTGGGGGGGGGGGTTTACAATTAGTGTGTTTAATTTAAAGTTGAGTAAATTACAAGTTTTGTCCTTTATGTATGTCCCAAATTGCAGGCGCTGTCCTTTGTCTTTAAAATTGATGAGTTTTGTCCTTAATGTTTGCAAATCTTGCACGTTATGTCCTTTAAGGCAAACCCAGTTATATTTTTTGGTTAAAACTGGGTCATCCAAGGGTATTTTAGTCTTTTTACCCCATTTATTTAATGGTATTTAAAAAATAAAACAAAATAACTTAAAATATTATTATTATTTTAACTATATATATAACCTCCATCACCACCACCCTTCACCGCCACCAGCACCCTCCACCGCCACCTGCACTGCTACTTGCATCAAAAACCCCCAAAAATCAAAAACCTAAATTCCAAATCAAAAACCCCCCAAAATCCCCAAAACCAAAAATATAAAAAACCCCGAACAAGCATGCAATGAGCGTAGTCGAAATCCATAGCTGATTTGTTCGGTATGGACCGATATAACTGCAAGTAATCAATCAAACACGAACAAAAGGGTAGTGTCGTCTGCATCAAATTAACCGATTCATCAAATTAACCATAGCTGATCTGTTTGGTAACCGATTCATCAAATTAACCACTGCAAGTAATCCATAGCTGATCTGTTCGGTAACCAATTCATCAAATTAACCAAGAATCACGGCGGGAGATCAGAGGGAACAGAGAGAGAGAGAGAGAGAGAGAGAGAGAGAAGACGGAGAAGGGTAGTGCCGTCTGCAACGGCGGAGGAGCACGGCGGCGGCAGTGATTGTGGCGGTGATGGTGGTGGTGTGTCTCCGACGAGCTCCGTTAGATTTGGTGGTGATGATTGTGGCAGTGATGTTGGTGGAGGTGGAGTTGAAGGGGATGGCGGCGGTTGTGGTGGGGAGTGGTGACAGTGGCTGTGAAGGTGGAGGTGAAGGGTATGGCAGTGATGACGGAGATGTCGCCCAAATCAGCAGACGGAGATGTCGCCGGAGAAGATGGAGATGTCGCCGGAGAAGACGGAGGAGCAGATCGCCGGGATGGTGGTGGTGTGGGAGGTGGCGGCAGACGTGAGAGAGGGGGAAAGAAGAGAGAGAGTGACGGTGTGGAGGTTGGTTAGAGAGAGAAGGCAGGTGGTTTATATATATATATATTTTAGAGTAAATATCTTTTCTGTAGTTACACAATAGTCCCTGAAGACAAGTTCTTTTACACAATGGTCCCTGATGAGATGAAATGACAACAATGCCCTCATGTGCAAGGCACATGATCAGATTTAACAAAAAAAATTAACTGGGTTTGCCTTAAAGTACATAACGTGCAAGATTTGCAAACATTAAGGATAAAACTCATCAATTTTAAAGACAAAGGACAGCACCTGCAATTTGGGACATACATAAAGGACAAAACTTGTAATTTACTCTTTAAAGTTTCTGTTCCATTATGAATTTGGTTGTTTTATAATATGAAAGTCCTATCTATCTATAGCTAATTAACTCTGACTAACTATATACGTACACTCTGTTGCACACACACACACACATCATACACACTCTTTACACTAATATGACCCCTCAAGCGGAATTGTTGACAACTTTCGACCCGTTTGACTCGTTTCCGTCTAAACTATTTTTTTTTTAAATTATGGGTTTGACCCATGTGTTTATGTATATATAATTTATTTACATTTTGATAACTAAACTAGGATAGGGGATTGGATGAGGAAATGGAGATGCTAGAACAGAAGAGGATGATTATAAAGTTGCCAGACATGGACCTCACAGAAAGAACAAAGAAGCTAAGACAAATATGATTACAACATAACCACCACCAAAAACAAGATGTAAGTATCCAGAAAATTCAGCATGATCACCAGCATCATCACGCATGATCACACAGGATCATGAAATCAATTGCATCACCATGCATGAAGAGAAACAATGTTTTTCATCAAAACAAAAGAGACATGGTGGCTTCTTCATTCCTTAAGCAATCAAGCATCTCCTTTACACTGCAAATAATACAAAGATACATAAATTATAACCCCATTAAAACATATAATGTAACAAGCTTAAAACATTTAAAGTAACAACCTGGACTGGCCATGGTCTCCCAAACAATACAAAGATACAGAAATTATACAAAGGTTAATGGATAGTTCGTACAAATAAATAATGAAATCTCATACCATATGCAACAGAAAATTATATCCACATATGACTGCCATTAATGAAAGCTTAAGAAAGGGGTTTAAAACTAGGGACAATGGCATATATACCCCTTATTCAAAATCAATTGCTTATATACCCCTCCCTTAATATAATTTAACATATGACAAGAATACCCTTACTCCCTAATCAAAACCTACCTGACAATGATGACCATCGGCATTCCCTCTCTTCATGTTGGTAATTCGGCCTCTGCTAGCAATAACTTAAAGACAAGATTTCAAAGTTATGATAAGCGAATCATTACCTTAATAAAAAACTATGAACACTCAAGAAAAAAAACAAACTAATGACTACAATATAAGCTCCAAACACATAATCATGTACATGAACGATAGCGCCGACTCAAGTGATGATTGTTTGGGATTATGATTTTCTTGTCAACGCTTCAATAAAATTTTGTTGTTGAATAATTTGCCAAACATGCCTTCATTGGATTTTTTTTCTTTTTTTTTGGAGATACAGACGGTAATCGTTAAACTCAGTTTGGTTGTGAAATAGGGGTAAATATGCCATTAGATTGTGAAATAGGGGTAAATATGCCATTAAAACTATATCCCTATTTAAAAATTTTACAGGGGCCAAATGAGTTTCACATCCTAACAACCTTAAAAAATTTAATGTAAGAACCCTAATTATTTAATGCTATGATCAACAAAAATTTAATGTAAGAACCCTAAAAATTTAACTGGTTTCAAGTATACCTGTTCGAGGAAGTCAATGAAAATTCCGTAAAGAAATCCATGGTGCTCAGGATGGTTCAAACTCAAATATTCTTGAAAGAGCTTATGAAAACCATCTGCGTCATTAACGTCCATCTGTCGATGAATAGCTATACTTGACAACGATATCAAGATATCTTCCCGAACTGTGGGATCAGTCCTCTTGATCACAACCCTCACATCCGAGTGATCAGAAGAGGATGCTTCACTACCGGCTGAAGAGGACGCCTCACTCAGGGCAGAAGATGAGGCCTCACTAACGGCGACATGAACCGCAGCAGTAGAACAGGCTTCACTACCAGCAGTCTCATCAAGCGCAGCAGCAGAAGAGGCAACACAACAGAGTAAGTACCGGCGAATACAATACCCAACAACGATGGCGAATAAAAACACAAGCACTATTCCAGCGAAGATATTCCATGTTGTTTGTACATCCATCGTGGGAAGAAGCTGTTATGGGAAGGTCTAGGGTTTCGGCGAAGATGAAGAAGTGATGCAGGAAGGTGTGAGAGTGGAAGGGAGGTGTGAGAGTGGAAGGGAGGGAAGGTGAAGATATGTATCCAAAAGTGAAATTGTGTTGCAGAAGATGAAGAAGTGATGCAGGAAGGTGTGAGAGTGGAAGGGAGGGAAGGTGAAGATATGTACGAAGGAGAGAGGGAGAGATGCAGGAAGGTGTGATCGGCGGTGTGGTGGGAGGGAAGGTGAAGAAGTGACCGAGATGTAGATGACAGTCTCAAGGCAGGGTAGAAATGACATGCATTAAATGTGGCCAACTTTCAAAAAAAAACCCCACTTTTTCATCCAAAATAATTAGTTTTATTTTTTTTAAATATGTGTTTTCTTAGTTTTGCTTGTTTATTTGTTGTTAGATGTTTGGCAACTTCTGAATGGTTAAGTGCTGAATCAGTAAAAGGTCTGAACCAGTGGCGGATCCAGGAATTTTTTTCAAGGGGTTCACTTTTTTAAATGTTCCAATATCATATGTCCGAACATAAAAAAATACGGGTCGGTGCGACGGTTCAGGTCGGGTAAGGTTCATCACATAATAATAATCCGATATACAATAATGAAACAAACATCGTCATGATAAATTTAAAAACGCGTAACATATATAAGATGATCTTTACGAATAAAAAAACATACCTACAGTTGTTACCTACGAGGTCTCATCTTTTGAAAATGTTGCATTAAATTCTCGATCGAAACTTGTAAGACCGCCCGTAGTGGGGCGTTTTTTTTTAAATTAAAAAAAACGCCTGATAACGCCCATACCCCCATTACGGTAGGCGTTTTGGGGCGTTTTTTTCGAAAAAAAAATGGGTCCGGCGTTTTATTTAAAACGCTTGCACAATGTTTGACCAACCAATCAGAACTCATCAACGGCTAGTTGTAACAGCTAGTTGTTTTTTTTAAACCTTTTATGTGACAACCCGCACTAAACCAGGTATCCGTACGACTTAATTAATGATTAATTACTGCTTAATTACTGTGCTTGATTGAACTAGCTGATGAACTGCTACTTGATATCTGATACATGTACTTACTTGCGTCATACTTTGCTTATCGTCACTACATTATTTACATGCTAAACCCTAGTGACAAACATGATGCGCAAAAAGCACAGTAGCACTATCACGGATAACCTACTGAACATGCTGATAAAGCCAGCATCAGGCAAATACTGCCTCTAAGGCCTGTAAGAGCCTGAGATGTTTTGCTACACTAGCAGTGAGTGTAGGGATATAAAGGTTGTGGAACTGCGTCTCTAGGAATAAGTTACAGTGACTGGATGTGCCTAAAACGTACTCTAAGCACAAAACACAGCACTTTGATAAATAATCCAGCTTCTAGCTGACTAGTAAAGTGCCAAAACATGGGAAAATAACACTAGACACTTTCTAAAGTGTCAGGAAAACAAACTGTGTCACTAAAATAATATAACGACACTTTAAAGCTTTAATAAGCGCTTTAACGGATTACTACCCAACCGAACAACCGGACTTTACCCGGGACATGAAAATATTGTTATTTTCACTATTTATATTTTTCTGAGCCAGTTAGGGTCCCTGATTACCCTAACACCCGACATAACGCATAACATACAAGTAACTAAGTTTAACACTTAACTTACTTAACCTAACCAATCTATGCTTAACTACCTAGTTGATTTCGAACCAAGACCCCCCCCCCCTCTTGACCGAATTCGGTCCCCTAGGGGACATAAATGGTACTTGCAAGATCTCCTAATCATCTTGGTTTAATATCTAGGATACATAATTACCATTGGGTAATAACACTATACCTTGTCTATAAGATCAAGTTCATAACCACTAATCACTTTCATCACATAACATCACAAACACACTCCTCTCTCTTGCTCTCTAACTCTCGGCCGAACACACCCCTCCCCCTACATCCATTTTCGAGTTTGGTTCTTGCCATTCCAAGATCATTCAAGCCTCAAGGGTTGCGTATTAGGAAGTTTGGAGCAAGCGGAACACGAAGGACCTCTTTCTTTGGCTTTTATCCACCCATTTTGCGCATAGAATCTTCCCTAGCCTTGAGCTAGAGGTATAACACTTAAAACTTATATTTGAACTTATCTAAAGTGGTTAAAAGAATTTTTATCGGTTAAATCTCGTTAAAATGCAAGTTGATGAACTAAAGTCTACTTAAAACACTAAAAATGGTGGTTAATAGCATATAGGTTGTGTAAAAGTTGTAGTATTCGAAATGTGTGATTATTTAGACCCGATCTATGTTGTGGTAGCTCGGATCATCGTTTAACCCGGTTTGGTAAGATCATGGATCTTAACATAAACTTGTTTTAAATGATACGAGGGTTAAAAGATGAAACTCTACCACACATGAAACACGAACTTGTGTAAAAGTGTTTTGACTTGTACAATAGTGATTAAAACTAGTAGATCTACGTATCTACAACCGGTATTTTCAAAGAACCACGTATCAAGAAAATCATGTATTTTAAAAGATGGACCTTACACTAACAAGCATGATTTTTATAAACCACAAGTGTGAAAACACTTGTGAAATGAAAAGATCCGACAAAGAACTAGTTTTGTCAAATGTTACTAGAAGTTGTAAAGATGGATTTTCTCTAAAAACGAGGTTTTTACAAAATCGGATTATTTACACAAAAGATCCATTAAAAGTAAAGAGATTTACTACGTATTTTTAGACAAACCACAAGTTCGTATATTTTTGCGATTTTGTCTATCTTTGACTAGTTAAAATGTTGAAGGGTTGTTGTTAATGTTGAGAACATTGGTTGATTTGAATTGTTAAAGAAAATGATACGCTTGAAAGCGTGGCCACCTCCAGTTACAGAGGAAACTCTGGCGAAATTTTTCTAAAAACCTAACACTTAGAATTATTTACATTACAAGTGTTAGAATTATTTTTGACATATTTTCGAGATATGAATTTCGCCATGACTTTATTTACTAAATATTTGGAGGTGGGATTTTCACAAAATTTAACGTGATAAATATATATATTTTTCACACACTGTTTATGATTATTTTGTGAAATACTTAAATATTATTTTTAGAGTAAAAATAATATTTACGAACGTTAACGATCCCAAAATAATACGAACGCATTCACCATAAATATATAAGTTACACCGGTAAGTATTTTACCACTCGATTGTTAAAACGTAACTTACGCACTTACGAAAATATTTATGAACGCGTATTTTAACAACGTATTATTGGAGAAAAATTATGTGAAATGAAAATATAATATTTTTGAGAAAAATACTTATATTTTGGAATTGGAAAGGTATATATATTAAGTCAGACTTGATGATATAATTTGAACGCACATGTATTGAATCCCCCATCCTTGGGAAGGAGATTAACTACCAAGTATATACAGAACGTAAACACGAAATAGTTGTCTAACTATTTCCCAAAAGATTTAACTATAAAGCTAAGGCACGGCCGTCCGTCTAATAGAATTAGCACTTGTAGGTCGTCGCACAGCTTTCTGATTTGGAGATACTTGGTAGAGACGCTTCACTGTGAGTTCATGTCCCCCTTTTCTCTAACTGTTTTCAGTTTTCTTAACTGCGGGGGTGAAATACATGTTACTTTGTTTACAAGTACTATTATACACGGTATGTTAACGTAAGGAGGTTTACTACTTAGATCATGTGAATGGGTAGGCAGAACACCGAGGGACAGTAGCGGTAGATCTATCTGGGTGTAGCGAGCCCAACTCTAGGCCTAACAGAACGGACCTCTAAGAGGACCAACAGAACGGACCTTGAGTGACTTTGTGCCCAACGCAAAAATCGGCTAGGTTGAGTCTTCCTACTTGCATTTCACAACATGCTAATGGCCTTGCAAACCATTGGTGATCTCTTTTCCTTACACTGCTACATACCAGGGAACTTTTATACTTACAAGTGTTTTACTTACTCACTTGCACATGAACTCGCTCAACATTATTGTTGATTTTTCAACTTACATGTATTTCAGGAAATTAACAGGATCTGGCACGGTATGACGTGTTTTCCCGCTGCATATTGGGTTCCAAGGTCATCCCAGTTTAGGAAATGTGACTCTTTCCTGGACAAGTCACAAATCTTAAACTGCGTTATCTCATGTTGATGTTTAAGACAATGTTTTATGTTATAATGTTGTAAGTTTTTAAGACAATGGTATGTTACTCTGGTTTTAAAACTAAATTAAACGGATGATCTTGCAAGTTTTTATTTCATATAGCTTTGTTATGATTAAGCTATGGTATTAAGAAGTCACACCAAATTAACCACGCTTCCGCAAAGCCAGGGTGTGACAGCTTGGTATCAGAGCTCTGATCATAGCGAACTAGGATTCCTTCTCGAGTCTAGACTATGATCACTAGGGCTCTCACGAAAACATTTTTCTGCATACCACTTAAGTCCAGATCCAAAACTTTTTACAAACAAATGTTGAGCACATTTTATTATTTATAGGCTCAGTCTGGAAAGGGCTGACGCTCGGTCTGAGAGGCCGAGGCTCGGTCTGAGAGATCGAGGATTAGTTGGCTAGTGGGACTAGGAGAATTGGCTAGTGGGACTAGGAGGATTGGCTAGTGGGACTAGGAGGATTGGCTAGTGGGACTAGGAAGAGTAGGTTCAGTTTGGAGACTGAGGCTCGGTGTTGGAGACCGAGGCTCGATCTGAGAGGTCGAGGTAGTTGATAGAGCAGTCTAGGAAGACTAGGAAGCTAGTGGGACTAGGAGAATTATGTGATATCTTACTTGGTGACTTATGTGATTACCTGATTGTGTGACTTATTATTTGAGCATATTTGTGTTACAGACTCATGGATTCGGCTGGTACCGACGATTCGGGCACCACAGGACCTATACCCACTGTATCTGATGACCTTACACCCTCCGAGCACGAGGTGTACACGTCCGACTATACCAGCACAGATGAGGACGATTTCCAGCCCTTCGCACTACCCGATGGTGTTGATGAGCTTGCAGATGACCTTCCTGCTGAGTACCTACCTTTAGTGGAGATTCCTGCTCCCGTACCACTTGCTTCATACCCTGTCCATGGTTTGTTTCTCGACGACGGAGATGATGACGACATCGATCTACTCGATGACGAGCCTTTAGAGGAGGATGCTCAGGGCGAGGCCCTTCCTGTTGCTGATGATCTCTTGATGATCGCAGATGCTCCCGCCGCGGAGTCACCTGCTCATTCACCTGTCCCAGACTCTTTCGAGTCTGTGGCATCCGCACCGTTCATACTTTGAGCGCACATCACCTTGTGCACGATTCTGATCCTGACCAGGCATCATCTGTTGCACCTATTCCCAGCTTTATGTTTGACCATGATGACATAGAGGATTCTGACCCTATCTTTCCCCCGGGATACGACCCGGATCGCGATATCGAGTTCATACCTATGGATCAGCCCATGGAGGATCCAGCTGACCCAGTAGACCCTATCGACCCAGAGTTTGACTTCGAGATGGCATTTGATGACCCTGAGCCTGCCGTCGCCTTTGAGCAGGCAGCCGCTCTAGACCCCATGCTTGAGCATGATCCCGCACATGCTGATATACCTTTTGAGCCTGTTATAGCAGATCCACTTGTTGGCGATCTCCCCGTGTATGTTCCTTTGTTAGAGGGCGATCATGTTGTTGTTGATCCTGTTGTTCTTCTACCTGTTGTTGATATACCTATTGACCATCCTGTTGAGCACATTGCACCTGTCCATCCTTTTGTTGCACCTGATCCCATTCCACTGGAGCCCGAGCATGCACTGTTCGCGGCACGCATGGATCCACCAGATGAGCATGCACAGCACGGTTGGATACCTGCTGATGAGGATGTTCCACCGTTTCCCCCTCAGATCCCTGTTACGCGACATGTTGATTTTTCTTTTCAGGTTCCACAGTTTGTACCTCCAGCGAGGCCTGGAGAGGGTTCTTCAGCCCATCCTTTTGGGCATGTACCGATGTCTATCCCTTTTATGCCCCAGATGTCATCTGTTCCACCCTCTGTTGCTCCATTTCACGTGGCACCTTTTGACCCCCCCCCCCCCCGTGAGCCGTTTCTTTGGGCACCAGACTATGGTATGCCACCTACTGACCCCTACCATCGTTTCCACATGGGGTATACTATCGAGGACGTTTTGATGTCCTTTGTCACCCAGCACGAGTCGCACACGCAGCGCATCCAGGAGCTTGAGAGAGCTCAGCTGCCACCTTGCCAGTGTCATGGTCGGACACACTCTCCTCTGCAGCCATTTCGACCTTTACCCCCAGATTATGCTGCCCGTCTCTTTACACTAGAGCAGCAGGTTGCTTCTATCATTCGTACTCAGCAGGCTATGGAGGCGGACTGGCTCCAGTTACGTCGTTTGTTTTACACCCACTTTCCCCCTCCTCCACCACCATCTGTATAGAGCTCATCAGTACTGTTTGGGTAGACGAGGATGAGAAGACGGCGATTGTTGGACTGCACAGCATTTTTGGAGACTACATTTGATCCTGACTTTTGTTGACATGTATTTGACGTATTTGACATTGACATGATATAGTTTTTGGACAGGGGTGATGTAGCCCCTAGTTGATTGATGATTGTATGATACAGAGATGTACTGATACACTTACTATGTGGTCTCGATATATGGCAATCGCAGTATTCTCATCATATTTGATCCGCTTGATTGCTTATTTGTATTTTTATGACATGGGATGTTATGTGATTGGTATTTGTGATGTACTGATAACATGAGATGTTATGTGATTATACTATTACTATCGTTATATACGTACACTACATTATGACCTGACTTACGTATTATAACATCGGAGCTTTACTATGGCCTGACCAACTTAAACCATCTTTTAGAAGATGCCGCCAAGACGTGAGACACGCATGCCTACTAATGAGGCAGAGCTACAACAAATTATTGCTGCTGCCATAGCACAGTATGCAGCATCTCAGCCCGGAACGAGCGGAAGTATTAACCAAGGCAATAACAATCCACCTCACGGTAATACCTAAGTCATTAAGACATACCGTGACCTAATTGGATATCTTTAGCGATGATGCTAATGCCATTCATATGTTATAACGTATGTGCAGGGTGCACCTACAAGCAGTTCTTAGACTGGAAGCGCGTAAACTTTGATGGCACCGGAGGTGCCGTCGCCTTTGTTCGTTGGGCTGAGAAAACCGAATCTGTTCTACGCATGAGCAAGTGCGCGCTGGATCAGCAAGTCACCTATATCTCAGGGCTGTTTCTAGATGGAGCCCTATCCTGGTGGAATCTACAAGTACAGACACTAGGCGAAGCTGCTGCCTACGCGCTGACCTGGACCGAACTGAAGGAACTCATGCGCAAAAAGTACTGTTCCCGCGCAGAAATCCAGCGATTGGAGACCGAGTTCTGGCACTTGAAAATGGACGGTCCAAAGGTAGCAGAGTACGTTCAAAGATTCCATGACTTATCTCAAGTGGTTCCTTACATGGTTACACCAGAATACAAGCGAATCGAGCGCTTCATTTGGGGATTAGCTCCTCAAATCATAAGCATGGTGACCTCATCTAAGCCTGCAACCATTACTGAGGCGATTGATTTGAGCATAGCTCTCACTGAGGAAGTGATCCGCCTGAACAAGTTTGATGAGATCAAGACGAAGAAGACAGAGACTCATGTCGAGTCATCAGGAGGTAACAAACGGAAGTTCTCAAACTTCAAGTAGGGTGCCAGTGTGGCGGTTAAGAAAGGAGGATCAGACACACCAGCTCAGGTTACAGCTGGTAGAGGGAAGAAAGGAAAAGGGTACATGGGCACCCAACCCAAGTGCAACGTCTGCCAACGCCACCATTCTGGTCATTGCGGGTCAAAAGTATGCGAAGCATGTGGGAAACGTGGCCACTCGAAGGACACTTGTTGGGCCACTGCTGGTCAGGGAGGCCAGGGAGGATTCGGAAACAGAAATTACAACCGGGGTGGGAATGGAAATCGCCCACAAGGAAACTATGGAGGTAACGAGAATCGGGGCAACAATGCTAACCAAGCGGGCGCTGTGAATCATAATCAGAGGAATGATCAAGCTGGTGGAAGCGGGCAAAGACTTGGGTGTTTTCACTGCGGTGATATCGGGCATTTTAAGAAGAACTGCCCAGATTTAAACCAAGCCCGTGGGAGAGTGTTTCAACTCGAAGCTAGGGAAGCACGCCAGGACCCCAATGTTGTTACCGGTACGTTCCCTGTAAATCAACGCTATGCATCCGTTTTGTTTGATACTGGTGCCGATTATAGCTTCGTATCGTTAGAGTTTAAGAACATGCTTGGTCTAGCCGCTAATAAGTTAGATATTCCCTACTCGATCGAACTGGCCAATGGGAAGTTAGTAGAAGCCAATGAAGTTATTAGAGGTTGTGTGATCGAATTAGGAGAGCGTGAGTTCGCTCTAGATCTACTACCAGTCCAGTTGGGAAGCTTCGATGTGGTGGTAGGAATGGATTGGTTATCAGGCAACAAAGCAGAGATAGTTTGTCATGAGAAGGTTGTTCGTATCCCAATCGATGATGGTGAGACCATTGCTGTTCATGGAGAGAAGCGTGAGACGCCGTTGAGGATTATCAGCTGCTTGAAGGCAAGGAAGTGTTTGCAGAAAGGATGTGTTGCTTTTCTGGCCCACATTGTGGATAAGAAGGCTGCTGAGCCAAGAATCGAAGACATCCCTGTCGCAAAGGAGTATCCAGAGGTCTTCCCAGAAGACTTGCCGGGACTGCCACCTCAGAGGCAAGTAGAGTTTCACATCGACTTAGTTCCAGGCGTCGCGCCTGTGGCTAAGGCACCTTATAGACTTGCTCCGTCTGAGATGCAGGAACTGTCGACACAACTTTAAGAGTTGTTAGACAAGGGATTTATCCGACCAAGCTTCTCGCCTTGGGGAGCTCCGGTCCTGTTTGTCAAAAAGAAGGACGGTAGTTTCCGTATGTGCATCGACTACCGGGAGCTGAACAAGCTGACGATCAAGAATAGGTATCCTCTGCCAAGAATTGATGATCTGTTCGACCAACTTCAAGGTTCCAGCTTTTATTCAAAGATCGATCTTCGATCTGGATACCATCAGTTAAGGATACAAGAGGAAAGCATTCCGAAGACAGCCTTCAGAACTCGTTATGGACACTACGAGTTCCTCGTTATGCCATTTGGTTTGACAAACGCACCCGCGGTATTCATGGATCTAATGAATAGAGTTTGCAAGCCGTACTTGGATAAGTTCGTGATTGTGTTCATCGATGACATTTTAATTTATTCAAAGACGAAGGCTGAACACGAGCAACATCTTAGAGCCATTCTAGAGCTGCTGAAGAAGGAACAGCTGTATGCCAAATTCTCCAAGTGCGAATTTTGGCTACGAGAAGTCCAATTCCTTGGGCACGTGGTAAATGGAGATGGAATCCACGTGGATCCAACAAAGATCGAAGCGATCAAGAATTGGGAAACGCCAAAGACGCCAACCGAGATTCGACAATTCTTGGGTTTGGCTGGCTATTACCGAAGGTTCATTGAGGATTTTTCAAAAATCGCTCAACCTTTGACGCTCCTCACCCAGAAGGATAAGACGTTTGATTGGGGAATCAAGCAGGAGGAAGCCTTCTAGATATTGAAGGATAAGCTCTGCAACGCGCCTATCTTAGCTCTACCAGAAGGTACTGATGATTTTGTGGTATACTGCGACGCATCGCGCCAAGGATTGGGTTGCGTGTTGATGCAACGCCAGAAGGTTATTGCTTACGCATCGCGTCAGTTGAAAGTACACGAAAAGAACTATACCACACACGATTTAGAGCTTGGCGCAGTGGTTTTTGCTTTAAAGATCTGGAGACACTACCTTTATGGTACAAAGTGTACAATCTTCACGGATCACAAGAGCCTACAACATATATTCAACCAGAAGGAGTTGAATATGAGGCAAAGACGATGGGTTGAATTGTTGAACGACTACGACTGCGAGATAAAGTACCATCCAGGGAAGGCGAACGTGGTCGCCGATGCCCTAAGTCGTAAAGAGAGAATCAAGCCCATAAGGGTTAGGGCTTTGGAAATGATTGTCCGAACCGATCTTTCCTTGCGCATTCGTGCCGCGCAGAAGGAAGCCCTCAAGGAAGGAAACCTTGAAGAGGAATATCTCCGTGGGATGGAGAAACTTTTGGTACCAAACGAGGAAGGGACGTTTTGAGAAAAGGATTTGGGTTCCTCTGTTTGGTGGGTTAAGGAAAGTTATCTTTGATGAAGCTCACAAGTCACGGTACTCTATCCACCCTGGATCGGATAAAATGTACCAGGATCTCAAAGATTACTATTGATGGCCTAGGATGAAAGGCGATGTTGCTGTATACGTGAGCAAATGTTTAACGTGCGCTAAGGTTAAAGCGGAATACCAGAAGCCTTCAGGACTTCTGCAACAGCCTGAAATTCCCAAGTGGAAATGGGAACAAATCTCCATGGATTTTATTACTAAATTGCCAAGAACGCCAAAAGGCCATGATATGATTTGGGTGATAGTTGACCGCCTAACAAAGTCCGCACACTTTCTGCCAATCCAAGAGAAAGACAGTACTAGTAAACTTGCGGAAATTTACATGAGAGAGATTGTCGCACGCCATGGAGTACCTCTCTCGATCATCTCTGATAGAGACGGAAGGTTTGTGTCTAGGATATGGAAATCCTTCCAAGAAGCGTTTGGATCCCAATTGAACCTGAGCACTGCGTTTCATCCGCAAACTGACGGCCAGAGCGAGTAAACGATACAGACTTTGGAAGACATGCTGAGAGCGTGTGTTATGGATTTAGGCGGTAGCTGGGATAAGCATTTGCCTTTGGTCGAATTTTCATACAACAACAGCTACCACACCAGTATTGGGGTCGCGCCATTCGAAGCCCTTTACGGACGCAAGTGCCGATCACCTCTATGTTGGGCTGACGCAGGTGATAGGCAACTCGCTGGTCCTGAGATCGTCCAAGAGACGACAGACAAGATCGCGCAGATTCTTAAACACATCGAAGCAGCTCGCCACAGACAAAAGGCCTATGCGGATCCAAACCAGAAACAGGTGGATTTCCAAGTTGGAGAAATGGTTTTATTAAAGGTATCACCCTGGAAGGGGGTGGCACGCTTTGTGAAGCGTGGGAAGTTAAATCCGCGCTACATCGGTCCCTTCAGGATTCTGGAAAGGATAGGACTAGTAGCATACAAGTTGGACCTACCTGCTGAACTGAATGGTGTTCACGATACATTTCATGTATCCAATCTAAAGAAAAGTCCAACTCAAGTTGACGTTGCCATTCCCATCGACGAGATTCATGTTGACGACACGCTCCACTTCGTTGAAGAACCTGTTGAGGTCACGGATTGGAAAGTGAACAAGACCCGCCGGAGCAGTGTCAAACTCGTCAAAGTTCGTTGGAATGCCAGACACGGTCCTGAATTCACCTGGGAACGTGAGGACCGGATGAAAGAGAAATACCCCCACCTTTTTCCTAAGAACTCTGCATCTAGTAGCAGAACTTAAATTTCGGGACGAAATTTATTTAACGGGGGGAGAATGTGACAACCCGCACTAAACCAGGTATCCGTACGACTTAATTAATGATTAATTACTACTTAATTACTGTGCTTGATTGAACTAGCTGATGAACTGCTACTTGATATCTGATACATGTACTTACTTGCATCATACTTTGCTTATCGTCACTACATTATTTACATGCTAAACCCTAGTGACAAACATGATGCGCAAAAAGCACAGTAGCACTATCACGGATAACCTACTGAACATGCTGATAAAGCCAGCATCAGGCAAATACTGCCTCTAAGGCCTGTAAGAGCCTGAGATGTTTTGCTACACTAGCAGTGAGTGTAGGGATATAAAGGTTGTCGAACTGCGTCTCTAGGAATAAGTTACAGTGACTGGATGTGCTTAAAACGTACTCTAAGCACAAAACACAGCACTTTGATAAATAATCCAGCTTCTAGCTGACTAGTAAAGTGCCAAAACATGGGAAAATAACACTAGACACTTTCTAAAGTGTCAGGAAAACAAATTGTGTCACTAAAATAATATAACGACACTTTAAAGCTTTAGTAAGCGCTTTAACGGATTACTACCCAACCGAACAACCGGACTTTACCCGGGACATGAAAATATTGTTATTTTCACTATTTATATTTTTCTGAGCCAGTTAGGGTCACTGATTACCCTAACACCCGCCATAACGCATAACATACAAGTAACTAAGTTTAACACTTAACTTACTTAACCTAACCAATCTATGCTTAACTACCTAGTTGATTTCGAACCAAGACCCCCCCCCCCCCCCCCTCTTGACCGAATTCGGTCCCCTAGGGGACATAAATGGTACTTGCAAGATCTCCTAATCATCTTGGTTTAATATCTAGGATACATAATTACCATTGGGTAATAACACTATACCTTGTCTATAAGATCAAGTTCATAACCACTAATCACTTTCATCACATAACATCACAAACACACTCCTCTCTCTTGCTCTCTAACTCTCGGCCGAACACACCCCTCCCCCTACATCCATTTTCGAGTTTGGTTCTTGCCATTCCAAGATCATTCAAGCCTCAAGGGTTGCGTATTAGGAAGTTTGGAGCAAGCGGAACACGAAGGACCTCTTTCTTTGGCTTTTATCCACCCATTTTGCGCATAGAATCTTCCCTAGCCTTGAGCTAGAGGTATAACACTTAAAACTTATATTTGAACTTATCTAAAGTGGTTAAAAGAATTTTTATCGGTTAAATCTCGTTAAAATGCAAGTTGATGAACTAAAGTCTACTTAAAACACTAAAAATGGTGGTTAATAGCATATAGGTTGTGTAAAAGTTGTAGTATTCGAAATGTGTGATTATTTAGACCCGATCTATGTTGTGGTAGCTCGGATCATCGTTTAACCCGGTTTGGTAAGATCATGGATCTTAACATAAACTTGTTTTAAATGATACGAGGGTTAAAAGATGAAACTCTACCACACATGAAACACAAACTTGTGTAAAAGTGTTTTGACTTGTACAATAGTGATTAAAACTAGTAGATCTACGTATCTACAACCGGTATTTTCAAAGAACCACGTATCAAGAAAATCATGTATTTTAAAAGATGGACCTTACACTAACAAGCATGATTTTTATAAACCACAAGTGTGAAAACACTTGTGAAATGAAAAGATCCGACAAAGAACTAGTTTTGTCAAATGTTACTAGAAGTTGTAAAGATGGATTTTCTCTAAAAACGAGGTTTTTACAAAATCGGATTATTTACACAAAAGATCCATTAAAAGTAAAGAGATTTACTACGTATTTTTAGACAAACCACAAGTTCGTATATTTTTGCGATTTTGTCTATCTTTGACTAGTTAAAATGTTGAAGGGTTGTTGTTAATGTTGAGAACATTGGTTGATTTGAATTGTTAAAGAAAATGATACGCTTGAAAGCGTGGCCACCTCCAGTTACAGAGGAAACTCTGGCGAAATTTTTCTAAAAACCTAACACTTAGAATTATTTACATTACAAGTGTTAGAATTATTTTTGACATATTTTCGAGATATGAATTTCGCCATGACTTTATTTACTAAATATTTGGAGGTGGGATTTTCACAAAATTTAACGTGATAAATATATATATTTTTCACACACTGTTTATGATTATTTTGTGAAATACTTAAATATTATTTTTAGAGTAAAAATAATATTTACGAACGTTAACGATCCCAAAATAATACGAACGCTTTCACCATAAATATATAAGTTACACCGGTAAGTATTTTACCACTCGATTGTTAAAACGTAACTTACGCACTTACAAAAATATTTATGAACGCGTATTTTAACAACGTATTATTGGAGAAAAATTATGTGAAATGAAAATATAATATTTTTGAGAAAAATACTTATATTTTGGAATTGGAAAGGTATATATATTAAGTGAGACTTAATGATATAATTTGAACGCACATGTATTGAATCCCCCATCCTTGGAAGGAGATTAACTACCAAGTATATACAGAACGTAAACACGAAATAGTTGTCTAACTATTTCCCAAAAGATTTAACTATAAAGCTAAGGCACGGCCGTCCGTCTAATAGAATTAGCACTTGTAGGTCGTCGCACAGCTTTCTGATTTGGAGATACTTGGTAGAGACGCTTCACTGTGAGTTCATGTCCCCCTTTTCTCTAACTGTTTTCAGTTTTCTTAACTGCGGGGGTGAAATACATGTTACTTTGTTTACAAGTACTATTATACACGGTATGTTAACGTAAGGAGGTTTACTACTTAGATCATGTGAATGGGTAGGCAGAACATCAAGGGACAGTAGCGGTAGATCTATCTGGGTGTAGCGAGCCCAACTCTAGGCCCAACAGAACGGACCTCTAAGAGGACCAACAGAACGGACCTTGAGTGACTTTGTGCCCAACGCAAAAATCGACTAGGTTTAGTCTTCCTACTTGCATTTCACAACATGCTAATGGCCTTGCAAACCATTGGTGATCTCTTTTCCTTACACTGCTACATACCAGGGAACTTTTATACTTACAAGTGTTTTACTTACTCACTTGCACATGAACTCGCTCAACATTATTGTTGATTTTTCAACTTACATGTATTTCAGGAAATTAACAGGATCTGGCACGGTATGACGTGTTTTCCCGCTGCATATTGGGTTCCAAGGTCATCCCAGTTTAGGAAATGTGACTCTTTCCTGGACAAGTCACAAATCTTAAACTGCGTTATCTCATGTTGATGTTTAAGACAATGTTTTATGTTATAATGTTGTAAGTTTTTAAGACAATGGTATGTTACTCTGGTTTTAAAACTAAATTAAACGGATGATCTTGCAAGTTTTTATTTCATATAGCTTTGTTATGATTAAGCTATGGTATTAAGAAGTCACACCAAATTAACCACGCTTCCGCAAAGCCAGGGTGTGACATTTTACCTATATATATATATATATATAAACTCATTCATTTTCAACCAAAACTCTCTCAAAAACTCTCTAAAAAACACAACCATTTTATAAAAAACTTGATGGATTCTCCTAGTTCTTCATCCATGGTAAATTTTTACTACAACGAGTATTTTGCGGATGGCGATGGTTCCACCGATGAGGAGGTTGAGCAAGAGGCGGTTACGAGTGCTTGTCAACTAGCGGTGAGATATGTCAAGCATTGTCGTCGCCCCCAAGCAGAAAAAAATAAAAGAGGTTATATTGAACGAGACCGACGCGCGGCACACGATCGTTTGATGAAAGATTATTTTGATGAGGCGCCGACATTTTCGAACGAAATGTTTAGGCGTCGTTTCCGAATGAGTAGGCGATTGTTTCTACGCATAGTCGACGACTTGGAAGCCAACTATGATTATTTTAAACAAAAAGCGGATGCGAGAGGGGCACTTGGATTTACCGGTATCCAAAAGTGTACGTCGGCGTTACGAATCCTTGCTTATGGAAACACTACCGACATCAACGACGAGTATCTAAAAATGGCGGAGAAAACAACGCGAGACAGCTGGGAGCATTTTTGTCGCGGTACAATTCCTATACTTTACTTTTTTTTTTTTAAAAACGACGAGTATGTTTACAATTTTTTTTTTTGAAGCTTATGTTTGTCTATGTTTTTTATAAAGGTATAATTGATGTGTACGGTGCGCGTTATCTTAGAACGCCCACATGGGACGACCTTCAAAAGATCTACGAGGTACATAATGCTGAGCATGGTTTGCCTGGTATGATCGGGAGCATAGATTGCATGCATTGGTGTTGGGATAACTGCCCGACTGCATGGCGAGGCCAACACACACGGGGTGACCAAAAAGGACCCACTATTATTCTTCAGGCGGTTGCTTCACAGGACCTTTGGGTTTGGTCGGCTTACTTTGGCGTGGTCGGGTCATGCAATGATATCAATGTTTTTGAACAATCTCCGTTGTTAGAGGAGTGGATTTCTGGCAAAGCTCCAAAAGCGTCGTTTTACGCAAATGGAAACTACTACCCTCATGGATATTATTTGAGCAACGGAATTTATCCTAGGTATTCGATTTTCGTGAAGACGTATAGTGATCCTATTGATGAAAAAAGAGCATACTTTAAAAAGGTTCAGGAGTCTTCACGAAAAGACATTGAGAGATGCTTTGGGGTTCTTAAACAACGCTGGCAATATTTGAGAAATCCTTGTCGTGCATGGAGCAAGCAAAAAATGAGAGATGCTATGTACGCTTGTATAATCATGCACAACATGATTTTGGAAGACGAAGGAAAGGCGATATGCCAGAATTATGTGCCAGAAGCTGTTCAAGAGGACCATCCACAGGCGTCAATGGAAGAAAGAGTGAATAATGCGCGAGAGTTGCGTTACGAACCGTACTATTCCCAGTTAATGGTTGATTTGGTACACCACGCATGGTCGGTTCGGTATGTACCACCTGAGGGAGAGGAAGAAACGGAGGACGAGGAAGACGAAGTTGGCGAGGGTGAAGAAAGCGAAGACGAAAACTAGTGTTTTTTTTTAATTTAATCGGATTTTAATTTTTTTATTTCTAGTATTGTATTTTTTTTTTATTTAATGAAGTATTTAAAGTTTAAAAAAAATTGTGAAATGATTGCATGGGCGTTATTGGAATAATGCCCCACTACACCATTTTATGCTATAATGCCCCATGCTGACTAAGATGACACGTGTCGAATAATGCCCCATGGTGGAGGCATTATTTTGATTTACCACTACACATGGTCTAAGAACTCCCTTGGAAACCATATAAGGGAAAATATGTTCAACCGACCAAACTTTTACTAAACACTCAATTTGGAAAACACAAAAGGGAAAATATGATGGTTATTGATTATATTTTTAACCATTTGTTGTTTCTATAGATGTGTCTAATCATTTGCCTGCAAATTAAGAAATAATATTTTTGAACGATAAAGTAACTACTCCTAATCATACCATGTCTCTTGGGACGATTAAGTGATAAATTGCATAAATTTATTATATATGGTAACGGTTGATAATTTTATATAAGTTTATTATATATGATACACTATTAGTATTGAGTTAACATCTTTATAAACAATGAAACAAACACTATAATAGTTTAACAAATGATTATATTTACTTTTTTATCGTTCATGTTAGGTTACTAATCTGAGTAAATGATAGAAAAAATGCACAAGGATCAAAATTGTGATAGAAAATTCAATTAGGATAGATTTTGAATTAAGTGGAAAAGTAAACTATGGAAGGTATTCATTCTTCCCCTATGTTTTCGTTCTTCTTAATAAAAAAACAAAGAATTTCACTTACTTGTATTCTTGTTTAATTTTCAAGATTTTCGTAACATCATGACAGAAAATTCAAATTCATCTAGGTACATAGAATTGGATTTATGATTTATCAATTAAAGATTGCTACAAGAGTTCAAGATTCTTGAACATTCACCTTCCAGAGGAAATACATAGGATCAGATGATTGTTAGCTGCATTAGCAACTGATTCGTTTTTTGAGTTTAAAAAAAAAACAAAAAAAAGGGTAAAAAGGGTCTAGCCAGATTCGAACTCGGGGTTTCTAATACACAAAACACACATACATACCAATAGACCACCTCATCCATTTGTTTATAAGGTTCCTCTACAAAATATTAAGGGGTTCCTACAGAATTTTCTTAATGACTTAACCCTATAAATTACGAACCGAACGGGTTCCTAGGAACCCCCTAAATAGCTTTGGATCCGCCCCTGGTCTGAACCATTAAGAGTCAGTATAATACTTAACCTTCGGAGGAAAATATCTGACCAATTCAGATTAGAGGTCTTAACCATTCAAACAGTCTGAACCATTAAGTACTGAACCAGTAAAAAAATGTCTGAACCATTAAGAGTCTCACTAAGAGGTAAACAAACAGGCCCTAATAATGAGATATCTTTGATTAAAAACCTAGGTTTTTAAACTTTGCTTTAACTTTTCTATTTCTGACACAGAATATTCTAAGGTATAACGTTGAGTTACCGTGTCAAGTAGAATATTAGTTTTATATAAATTAAGACATCTCTCTCCCTTTCTCAGCCAAACACCAACCCCTCAGCCATCTAAACATAGGGATGTTCATCGAATCGACTATTGAATTTTCGAATTATTTGAATCGAATTATTCGAATAATTTTTATTTTCCCTTGAATTCATATTCGATTCGATTAAAATCTACCAAATTCGATTCGAATTTTTATTCGAATAAAAAACCCAATTCATATCCGATTCGTATTCGATTAAAAATTCGAATTCGAATCGAATTTGAATAAATTCGATTTGATTTAGGTTCTTTAAAAACATGTAAAAAACTATCAAAAAGGAAACATAAATTTTAAAGCAACCATAAAGCACGATATCATAGTTCCAAATAAAGTATCATAAAACTAAAATTCAAAATGAGAAGTCCCGAATAACCACTCCACATTACAAGTTAATATTTTTAGGGTTAGAAATCTATTGACAGATTTATTACTTAGGTTTTAGTTATAGGTCATGTAGTTTCCATTACTTATAACCAAAAGAACCAATGCCTGGGGTCTTGGTTCCCACTTATGGGTTCAAATTCAAAACCTCAAGTGGGATATATCGCTGGGGTCATGGTTCCCTCTTTTTGGTTCACATTTCTACCTTAGGTGGGATCTATGGCTGGGGTCGAAGTTCCCACGTTTTGGTTCACATTTCAAACCTTAGATGGGATCTAAGCCTGGGGTGTTGGTTCCCACTTAGGTTTCAACTTTCATTTTTCAAAAAGAAATTATTAAATGGGTTAACAGGTTAACCCAATTTTTAACCCGACACAACCCATATTTTTATTCGTGTCAACCCATATTTTCGGGTCAACCCGACCTAACCCAACCCATATTTTTATTCGCGTCGGGTCGTGTCGACCCATTTAAATTCGTGTCGTGTTCGGGTTGTGTTTCGGGTCAACCCAGTTTACGTTCATATACGAATATGAGTAATATCTATTGACTTCGTGTCGGGTAGTGTTGACCCATTTAAAAAGCCGCCATCCTGCCAAAACCAAGGTTGATCACCCCCGCCAAATTTAGAACCAATTATGTCGGTTCCGATTACTTTTGAGCCAAATTTGTCGACTCAGACAACTTTTGAATCAATCATATTATATAAGTTTAAATTTTTGATTTTTATATAATTATATTTATTTTTTCTTATAATTTGTTTTTGCATTAATAACTTTTAATGTATAAAGTTTTATAAAATTTCAAATATACCATTGAGACGTCCTTATTTTTTTTCAAAGTACCAACAAATATTATGGCTTATATATATAGTTTACTTGATTTTTATATATCAAAATATTAGTTTCTAAGTTATTTTATATATATATATATATATAATATATATATATATATATATATATATATATGTATATGCTTACATATGCGTATATACACGAACGAAAACGTGAGATAAACAAGTATTATAGAGTCGGTTTTCACTAAAATAATTTTAATTAGTTATTATTATTAATAATGTAATTATTTAATGATTTAAAAAAATAATAAACCAAAATAATAGTGAAGGTTGGATTAGTCTTTGCGGTTGGTATTATCCAAACACCCCCATACTCTTCAAAAGTCATTACAAAATCAGATGAATAGGCTCTCCAGTAAACACACTCAAACAATGAGTAACCTCTTGAACAATGTAATCGCCATTTCAATAATCGTGAGTATGATTTCATTTGTGGCTTACACGATTTCAGTAACTGTGACTCGTAAGAAGCCCAAGCAGGAGCCGACTTCTAATGGGCCGGAGCCGGAGCTGGCGCCGGAAATGGTTATACCAGTGAACGATAATGTGATGAGCTTGGATCAGCCGGAATTCTCAAGTTTCACAAGTGATGAACTTGGATGGAAAACTTGGAACTCTGATAATGTGATTATATCTTTGACAGATATGATTGTGGAAGACTTGGTTAAAGAAGACTTGGTTGAAGAAAACTTGGTTGAAGAATACACGGCAAATCACTTTGGCAGCTTTTCAATGAAGATGATTGTGGAAGACTTGGTTAAAGAAGACTTGGTGGTAATGAAAGATTGATCATGAAAGGGTAATTTTTGTTTTTGATGCATTCATGATCTTTGGGGTTTGAATGCATTCATGATCAATCATTTGCATTTAGTGATTTAGCATTCAGTGTTTGTTTGTTTGTTTGTTTTAATGTTTCTTTTAATGAATCGCCGGAATAGTGACCACCGGATTTTAGCTTTTGACCTACCATCACTTTGACGGAAAAGTGTCAGCAGGCCTAAGCCATCACTTCGCCGAACTGTTTAGCTAGCTGGATGCAAATGTAGTATTATAAATATAAGTAAAATAGGTATTTTATTAATTATTATTTATATATAAATATAAATCATTATACACATCAAAACTTCCATATTATAAATACTAGAGGTTACCGCACGATGCAGTGAAGTGGATAAATGTATGTCAAATGTTTGCATAGTTTCGCTTATGTCCTTCAGATAGTTTTTTTCGAAATAACACCGACTATAACCTAGTATATATAGGCAAAAGATCAAATACAAATAATCTTAACATACTAAACATACACATTGAAGGAAAACCCAAAAAGACAAGGTGGCATTTTTGTAATTACCACCAACTATCAAAGTTACAACCAAAAATACCTAAAAAAACACAAATTTTTTTTTTTTAACATTTTTTATTAAAAAATCGCTACATTTCGTTAGCAAAAAAAAAAAAAAAAAAAAAAAAATTTTTTTTTTTTTTTTTTTTTTGCTGCTACTAAAAGTAGCGATTTTTTAATAAAAAATGTTAAAAAATAAAATAAAATAATTTGTGTGTTTTTTTTATTTTTTTAGGTTTTTTGGGGGTTTAGTTTTTAGCATTTTAGCTTGGGTGGGGGGGGGGGGGGGGGGGGGGGGGGTTAGGTTTTTTTTAGGTTTTTGGGGGGTGGGGGGGTAAGGTTTTTTTTAGGTTTTTGGGGGGTGGGGGGGGGGGTTAGGTTTTTTTTAGGTTTTTGGGGGGTGGGGGTGGGGGGGGGGGGGGGTTAGGTTTGTTTTAGGTTTTTGGGGGGTGGGGGGAGTGGTTAGGTTTTTTTAGGTATATTTGTAGAGTAACTTTGATAGTTATTGATAATTACAAAAATGCCACCTTATCTTTTTGAGTTTTCCTTCAATTTGTATGTTTAGTATGTTAAGATTATTTGTACAAGAACTTTACCCAGTATATATAATACAAAAGCATCAAAATAAAACATAATAGTCTTTTATGGTTCCCAAAATCATTTTTTAAACATTTTAGTTAGAGACATAAGGACATGTAATGTCACATTAATTTAGAAATATTTATTAGTAATTTACTAATTTGTTGATGATACTAAAACTATATTTTTATATATACAAAAAAAAACTTTGGCCCCTCAAATACTTGGGCACTGCGAACGTGGATATAGCCGATCAACATGCATACATTTACATAACATACCCTCCATCAATAACATATGGTATATTAAAATAACTAGTGCTATCAAAAAGGCGCGTTGCGCCAGAGATTCACAGCGCTACGCGGCAGGGCAAACGCCGGAATTTGGTCGGTATAAGCTCGTTTCGTTATGTATTCATGCACTTTTACACAACAATGTTCTTAAGTTAATTTAGTTATGTATCTATGTACTTTTACACTACAATGTTCTTAAGCAGACGGGTATTATAATGTTCGAGTTACCTTAGAAACCTTGTGGTGCCCTCGTCTGGATAAAGCAGATAGATCATCTATCTTCAGTAACCTGCAAGTATCTCAAGCAACCCGTTTCACAAAACTTTGACTCGATTATCTCTCGCAGCTTCGAGTCTTTTTCGAGAGCAAAGATCACTGGTGCGGTTAGGTTTCCTTTCGCCAGGTCACTGCCAGCTGGCTTTCCCAACTGCTCTGCTGACTGTGTAAAATCTAATATGTCGTCGACAACCTGGAATGACAGACCAAGAATCTTGCCGTATTGGTACATTTGCTCGCTGATGTCACTGTCGACCCCGCTAAAGATTGCTGCGCCTTTTGTGCTAGCAGTGATTAGTGGAGCTGTTTTGTAGTAGCCTTTGATCAGATATTCGTTGAGTTCAACATCGCAGTTGAACAAACTTGAAGCTTGCTTAATTTCACCACTGGCAAAATCTTTAATAACCTGTCGTAGTTCAAAAGTTAGCTTTTGTTTTCTGTTTAAGACTTTTGAACACGAACCTAATACGAAATTAGCGGGTTTGGGTTTAGTCTATACAGTTTATGGTCAAACCCATGACGACATTTAGTTAAACAGGTCGTGTCGGGTTGACCCGTTTAACATGTGTATTATTATATATTTAAAAAAAAAATATTGTCATATGGGATTGGGTAATTTATACCAAAATATAAAAGATTAAAGAGAAATGACCATTAAGTTTTATAGTTTAAATGTAACTATTTTATATACAGCTATGTTTGTAAATTATAATTTTAGTGTATTCAATATGAAAATAAATAATTTTTTTTTTGCCTAAACAGGTCAGGTTCTTGTCAACTTGCAACAATTTGTGTCGTTGTCCGACACAATTTTCGGGTTAGTTTTGTGTTCGGGTTGGTATCAAATTTCTGGAATCAACCAGCCAACTCCCGACACACGACCCATTTAACACTCCTTTATTGAAGTATAAACAATGCAATGGTATACCTGGCTAATTAGCTTTATGACCTCAAGGTTTTCAAGATTCGCAAGATACCTAGCTAATTAGGATTTATGCCCGCCGCGCGTTGCGGCGGCGTACCCGACTGTTTCCGAACTAAATTTACGGCGAAACAGAGTAACCGGAGTAACTGGAATTTCTACCATCGAATGAAATCATATTCTATTTTATCCACAAAAATTCCACGTTAAAACGTATACCAACTCGAAATGTAGATATGTGGTTCTTGAGGAAAATTTACATCGAAAGTTTAACCAAATAAAAGATAAAGAAAATGTACCAGTGAGCAGCTGGTTTAAACACAAACTAACTCGAATTACATACCATCGAATCAAAGCGTATTATTCCAAGTCAAAATGTCTTCAATCTTTGGAAAACTGCAGTAGGGAGTTGCAATGCTAAAGTTAAATTGATTTTTGGTGTTGTTTATGTATATGTATCATAAACAATGTGTAGAAAACTGGGTTCAAAATGAACCAAACCACTTACATCCGTTATCCTACGACTTACAATACAAACATGTATATAAGTCGGTTGAACATGCACAAAGCTTAATATGCGGTTACCCATGTCAGCCCGGTACAACATTAGGCGTGTGAAATTCCTTCACGAAAAGCTTTTTTCTTTTGTTGACTGGTCATCACTTGCATCTGGAAAAACAGAGGAGTGTTTGTTGTTAGTAGGAGTTTGTATTGTATTGGTCAAAATGTATTGTTCACATAAATATTTAACACGTACCCGAGAGATTTGTAATTGGCTATTTGTCTTTTGGTCTGGCTTTGATGCATGTGTACTTGGAGGTGGAGTGGGTCAACCTTTCTTTCCTCAAAAGTTTGATGCATTTGTATTTCATACCTGATGCATGTGTAATAATAAGGCAGTTTATAAAACTCGAACACTTTGGTCAACTTAGATTCAAATTGTCTTTAACCAATTGGCAAACATTTCAAGTGATCATCAGTTGTTACCTTGTAGTGTCTTTCGCCATGTTCATTTACCACCTCCATGAGTTTGCAATCTCCTCCTTTCTAGTTCAAGGAAAAGAATGGGAAAATAAATTAGTCGCAAAAAAGTAAAGTTTATATTTTTTTTTTGTTTTAAAGAAATGAAAAGAAACGTGACCCGAAATACGTGTCCAAATCTTATATTGAACGATTTAGTGCAAGCATTGTGTGATGCGTACACCATATGAAAACGTGCGTTTTAACATATTCGAGCTAGTACAATCACCATTATCTATATGAGCCCTTGTGTAAATGGGGCCCTTCCAGTTGCAATGAGAGCAGCATCTACCTGTAACAAAAGACAAAGTACAAATGAAAGTTTTATAAATAATGAAACGTAAATAATTTGACTTGAGGATGGTCAAACTGCCAAACCCACCTCCAACGTATCTTTTGGTTCCTTTGTCTTTGCATCAATAAGCTTGATTATTACAGGTTTACCATCCTTTGCTGGAGTGATCTGTAAATAAGTAAGGAAAACTTAACTTGGATGAATTGAAAAAAAAAACTAAAAATATGTGTATAACAGAAGATATTAGGTGTGTATGAACCTTGGTTGCGAATACACCAGTATGATAATCAATCTTTCGAGGATTTAACTGATCTAAAGCTTCTACAAATGTCAGCTGTAAGACAATCCAAAGCTTCGTCATATAATTTCACCATTACTGCATAATAGCATCTATGCAAAAAAATTGTATTAAACAGCAAATAAGGTGTGGGTGTGTGGCAACAACTGAACCAGTGTCCTTTCTCTAAAATTTAATTGATCATGAGACAGTACTTAATGATTTACATACATACTATGAAAAGAAAAGGTAAGAAGGCTTGAAAGTAATTCGAATTTTATTTCACAACAAATATATTATAATAAAGGATTAGTACTGCCCACCTCACTTCCAAGTGCTGTATAAACATCACTGAACTCGAGACCAATGTAACAACCACTTCCAACAATAACTATCCACTCGGGTATTGTCTCTAGTTTTAGTGCATGATCACTGGTTATGACGGTCTTACCTGCAGGTAGCTGATCAGTAACAATTAATTATGAAGGTATTAAAGCATTTATTATATTCTAGCTAAGATTCAGATGATATTGCAAACAGAAAGCTAAATTCCTATAGAGCCAAAAAGATTCAGCTGAAACTTATTGTAGAAGAAGGTATTGCAGCTAGACGCTAATACCCCAAACCCTATGGATTTTCATTTGCACACTTTTTTTCTCTCTCTAGAATTCTCTCTAGCCGACTCCTTCCTTCTTCCAGCCGAACACCTTTTTTCTGCCATGAATCCATCAAACTTTGAGGTTAATCCTCACAATCCCTGCTCCAATCGCCCTCCTGATCCTCTTTATTCTTCTGATTTTCCCCCTCTTGGGCCGCATTTTCGTGAACAGGGTACTCCCTCTTTTCACCTTCAAGAGACTTCTGAGTGTACGTATGGAGCTGGTCCTCAATCGCACACATCCGTGTCTTCTGGAGGTAATAGAGGTGTGGGCATCCCTCTATACCCCTCTGAATCAGACAATAGGGTGGTGGTCAATCTCAATCTTTCTGATTTTGCTCAAGATTCGAGTGCCCTAGATGCGAACAAGGTTTCCCCTGTTCCTTCACATGGTGCAGAGGGTCCTCAAGCTGATATTTCTTCCCCAAATGAGGTCCGTAACTCTTTTGTCTCGTCCTTAGGTAACTGGGCTCAACGTATGACAGGTTCCATTCATTCGGCAGAGGACCTTTTTGTCGCCACAGCAGCTAATGGGGTTTCTTTTGTCACTAAATCAGGCTTGTGTCATGATAATCCCAGCCCTGTTGATGGGGATCCTTCGATGTTTAACGTCCCTATGTCGAATTCGTTGGCAACTGGGGATGGGGGTGTTGTTACTGGTTCTGATGCTCAGGACGTTAACATGTGTGCGGGTGAGGCTGTCAACTCCCCTACCCGTGTTCCTGCCCAGCTCAACAACCATAATGAGGAGCCTCTGTTAGCAAAATCTGTGTGGGATAAGCATGTATCAGGTAGGCGAACTTTTGCGGATCAAATTAGGAGGAATAATGAGCTAGAAGACACAAGGCTCGAATACATCCCCCCGTTGGTCTCCCCCGAGGGTAAGAAGCAGGTGATGATTACCCAGGAGGATCTCAGGTACTCGGCTAAGTCTTTTGCCTTACACCTATATGGATATTTCCTAGGCACGTCCATGGATTATAAGGTAGTGAATGCTTGTTTTAGGAGGCTTTGGAAATCGTTTGAGCTAGACACTATATCAAAAAGTTCTGCAGGATTTTTCCTTTTCAAATTTAAAAGTGAAAATGGTATGAACCAAGCTCTTGAAAATGGTCCTTGGATGGTTAATAACGTTCCGATATTTCTGAATAGATGGGAACCCGGGGTGTGTTTAGAAAAAATAGAGCCATCGGTGATTCCTTTATGGGTTACGGTTCAACAAGTCCCATTGGAGCTGTGGACGGGCAAAGGGCTTAGTAAAATTTTGAGTGGGGTCGGGTATCCTCTCCTAATGGACCGTGTCACTAAGGATCGGTGTGAAAATAAGACGGGTAAAATAGGGTATGCTCGTGTGTTGGTTGATGTTCCTGCCTCTAATGCTCTGCCTGATGAGGTTGAGCTCGTGTACCCTCAAGTTAACCAACGTCCTCCGCGTAATGCAAAGCTGCACATTGTGTACCAATGGAAGCCGCCCATTTGCAGCCATTGTATCGTGTATGGGCATACTATAAAACAGTGTGGTCATTATAAAAAACAAGTCGTGGAGCCCAGCGATCAGGATAATAATGGTCAAAATGTTCGATGCAATGAGAATGATGCTGATGTTCCAGTGGTCCAGCAGGCTGTAGACCAAATTATGGTAGACTCAGGGGATGGTTTTGAAACGATTACTAAAAAGACCCTCAACGCTGGCCCCAAAAAGAATAGTAACTTGAATACCCAGGCCCCTATTAAAAATATGAATACAGGTGGTTTGGGTGGGAAAAAGGGGAAGCAGAACCATGGTCAGAAGAAAGATACGAGTTCAAAATCTGATGTCCAGGCTAAGATTCCAGCTGCCCAGGTCAATAAACCAGTGAAGGAGGCTGTCAAAAAGGGACCGGTTACGAGATCAGCGGCTAAAAGTCAAAAAACTTCGTCTGGGTTTAATTTCAGCAAAGCTGTTAACGGTTTGACGCAAAAACAGAACATTGATTCGGCTTCTCTGCAGAAAAATAAAAGCGTGATGGATACGGATACCCCCCCGGTATGTACTGTTAATCGTTTTTCGGTTCTTGACATGGATGCTAGTTTTAGATGCTCTAATCTAGTAGAAGAAGTGGATGATTTATACCCTCCTGACCCGTTTAACCAAGTTACCATGGGCCATGTGGATATTCCATCAACTTCCACTCATACACCCAGTTCCACTAATCGGATCCTTCCTACGTGGAGCACTCCTAACTCTAATGGTGCTGCGGGTAGAGGGAATGTTGATATGGACATGGAAGAGTTTGACGAAGATGATGATGATAACGGGTATGATTATGGTATCACCCAAGCCCAAAAGGATGCGATTACAAAGCGTCTCAAATCAAAGTCCCAAACAGTGTTGGCTGTAGATACGCATAATTGGGAACCTGGGGAATGGGATTTTTTCTATGATCAATGCTTGGAACTTGGGTTAAATTCAGATTTTTGTATCGAAGATGTCGATGAAGACACTAGCGGATCCGCTCAATTCTTTAAGGGCCTTATGAGGGACCCGGTAGTGGCCAAACCCTCCCACCGTAAGTAATCATGATGCTCGTAAACTTGCTGAAACGGGGTAGCAGTTTTGGCTTTCAGTTGCACTTTGTTGTTTTTGGTTGGTGGTGGCTTGTTTATATGGCGTCTGTTAGTGTATTCCGGGTTAGTGTAAAGTTTGCTCTCCAATGTCTGGCCTCTGAGTCTACTATCGGTTTGCAATCTGCCCCGGGTATTTTTGTTTCGTCCGTGAATGCTGGCCGTCTATGTTTTTTGCTGCTCTCCTGCTCGGGTCTTCAGTCCTGCTCCAGGCTGCTCAAGACCAGGTTTTGTTTCTCAGGGATTGGGTTTTATATTTCTTATCTTGGATCAATATTTTGGGCTGTATTTAATAGGAGAAGCTGTTGTGTTGATAATATGCTATGGGATGGCAAGTTCTGGGTTTTGATCATGCTGCAGGCTTCAACCAGGTCCGGTTTTTGGCTGTTTTCTGGGCCTGGGTGTTCGGTTTTAGAAGCAGGCATGTTTTGGTGTTTTTTTACTGGGCCAAGTCTTTTCCGAGATGGGGTTTTCATCGGCTGGTTATTATTTTATTTTGGTGGGGTATTAATTTTGGTGCTGGGCCTTGTATCAATTATCTATTTCAGAAAGTGGTGGGCCAGTATAACATTTATGGGGCTATTTATTTTGCTGGTCGGCTAGGTAGATTTAAGCGGTGGAGTGGGCTGGAAATTTCCAAGGGGCCCATTTATTTTCTTCCTGCTCTAGCGCTGACTTCTCTTCCGTAGGCCCTCTCGAGCTTTAATTTGTTTTAAGGCCCAAGTCTTTTTGTTGGATTCTGTTGTTGGTTGCTGGTTTCGGCCCAAGTTTCTTTGGTGGTCAGGCCCATGTGTGTTGATGTTGATTTTGCTTTCTCGATCTGAAGGCCCGTCTATAGGGTGTTGTGGGTTTAGTTAGGTTTTTCTCTTGGCAGCTTTGATCGTTTTCGGTAGTTATATATATTTTTCCTACTTAAGTTGTAATCTTAGCTCAGTAGGTTTAGTATATATTTCTCGTTGTAGAGGTTCCCGAAGCTTGTTTCGGTGTGTCCTCTTTTAGGAGTTTCGGGGGTATGCCCCTTTAAACCTGTAACATGTCTTTTTGGAATATATTTGCCGAGCAATGCTCATTATCCAAAAAAAAAAACCCTAAACCCTAAAACTGGATAGGGTGCTGGCGAATAATAAATTCTTCACCATGTTCCCTCTGGCTAATGCTGTGTTCCTCCCCTTCCTAAAATCGGATCACAGCCCTATGGTCCTTTCTATACCGGAGGTCCCCAAACCTAAACCCAAGCCGTTCAAATTCCCGAACTTTGTTGTGCACAAGAGGGAGTTCCTTCCAGCTGTTCAGTCTAGATGGGCTACTTGTAAGACGGGGTATGCCATGTTTGTCCTTGTTTCTAAGCTAAAAGATCTTAAAAAAGACATTAGACGTATCAACTTCAAGCAAGGTAATCTCTTTGAGAAGGTGCACAAGCTCAAAGCTGAATTGGAATGTATCCAGCAAGAAATTGTTAAATACCCGGACAACGAAGCTCTTAGGGAAGAAGAGCTTGTTTATTTGGAAGCCTATAAAGAGGATGTGAGGGATGAGGAGCTGTTTTTACAACAAAAAGCCAAGGTTCTGTGGCTGAAAGAGGGGGATCATAACTCAAAATACTTTCACAGGGTAGTTGGAAGCAACAATAACAGAAACAGAATTCACATGGTGGAAAATTTGAATGGGGAGTGTTTCTCTGGTTCAGAGGTTGGAGGTGCGTTTGTAAATCATTTTCAATCGGTTCTTGGGGTGTCGTCACCTACTGCCCCTATCCCGGATCCTAATACTCTATTTACCAAGCAAGTTCCCCCCTTGGAAGCAGTGAAAATGGTGGCTGAGGTTACCTCTGAAGAAATAAAAACGGCTATCTTTGATATTGATGATATCAAAGCCCCGGGCCCAGATGGGTACTCTGCCAAAATTTTTAAGGCTGCCTGGAACATTGTTGGTGATGATGTATGTAAAGCTGTTAAGGATTTCTTCCGGAATGGCCAACTTCTCAAAGAGGTTAATGCTACCGTGATTGCGCTGGTCCCTAAGCTGAATACTCCGAATAAAGTGTCAGACTTTCGGCCCATTGCATGTTGTAATGTAATCTACAAGTGTATCAGCAAAATTATTGCTAACCGGATTAAGGGAGCCCTTGTGTCGGTGGTTAATGACAATCAATGTGCTTTTATCCCCGGTAGACAAATCAGCGATAATATTCTCCTTACCCAAGAATTGATGAGAAATTATCACCTGGATAAAGGTCAAGCTCGGTGTGCTTTCAAGATTGACATCCAAAAAGCGTATGACAATGTGGAGTGGGAGTTCCTCAGGGCTAGTCTGGGCCATTTTGGATTCCCTACCAAAATGATAAATTGGATCATGACTTGTGTCTCAACGCCATCCATCACTATTGCGGTGAACGGGGATCACCAAGGATTTTTCAAGGGTCGTAGAGGGTTAAGGCAAGGTGACCCTATGTCTCCATACTTGTTCACCCTTGTGATGGAAATTCTTACCCTGTTGATTTCCCGTAAGGTTAAACAGGATGGCAGTTTTAAATATCATTGGCGTTGCAAAGACGTAGGCCTAACTCACCTCTGCTTTGCTGATGATCTTTTTCTTTTCTGCCATGGTGACTGCAACTCGGTTAACACTCTGATGACTGCCTTGGAAGAGTTTAAGCAGGTGTCTGGCCTTACTCCGAATCTTCCCAAGAGTACTATATACTTTGGTAATGCGGATGCTGTGGAACGCGAGCTGATTGAAAGTCATGTTCAATTCAATGTGGGCGAGCTGCCAGTGCGATACCTTGGTGTCCCCCTTATCTCAACCAGATTGTATCATGCTGATTGTCTTCCCCTGATTGATAAAGTGAAGTGCAAGATCTTATGCTGGAAAAATAAGTCCCTCTCGTTTGCTGGCAGGCTCCAACTGATATCCTCTGTTCTTAATTCCCTTCAGGTGTATTGGTCTTCGGTGTTCATATTACCTCGCTCTGTGTCGAAGGAGATCGAAAAACTCATAAGGGGCTTCTTATGGTGCCATGGTGAGTTGAAGAGAGGTAAAGCTAAAGTTAAATGGAAGGAAGTCTGCACGCCTATGTTACATGGGGGTTTGGGCCTCAAACTCCTTCGTACGTGGAATCAAGCTCTCATATCCAAACATACCTGGAACATTATCTCTCGAAAGGACTCCTTATGGGTGAAATGGGTATATGCTTGTAGGCTCAACAACGGAAACTTTTGGGAGGTCAAGAGGAAAGTGGAAACCTGCTAGAGTTGGAGGAAGATCCTAGAATTCCGTGATTCCCTCAGGCAGCACATCATTCACCAAGTTGGTAATGGGAAAAACACTTCTGTGTGGTTTGACAATTGGCACCCTCTAGGTCCCCTTAGCAACTTCATATCCCACCGTAATATGTGTGAGGGTGATATGTCCCGGTTTAGTACTGTTGCAGACATTGTAGAAGATGGTAGATGGAAATGGCCCCAGGAGTGGCAAAATCGGTTTCCTGCCTTGTTCCCCCCCCCCCCCCCCCCCCCCCCCCCCAATAACTCTTTATCCTGAAGTTGACGACAAAGTTGTTTGGAAAACCAATGATGGGAAGCTTATTCCTTTTACTGTTAGCGATGTGTCGATGGATACTCGTGAAGAGGGAACTGTTGTTCCTTGGTTTACTCTGGTGTGGTTCAGTCAAAATATTCCTCGACACGCATTTATTCTGTGGCTGGCCATTAAATGTAAGCTAAAGACCCATGACGTTCTTGGGAATTGGATGGATATCTCCAACCTTAACTGTGTTTTCTGCAAGAATGGCCCGGACAGCCACCCCCATCTGTTCTTCGAATGCCCTTTCACTAACGCCATATGGGGTGAGCTCTCTAGTCTAACTAGGTGGGGTAACATGCATTATAGCTGGCCGTGTATTATTGATCACCTATGTAACCTGAAGTCCAATAGTTCCATTTGGAGTGTGATAAACCACCTCGCTCTGGCAGCTGCTGTATACTACATCTGGCAGGAGAGGAATTTTCGTACTCATGAGGATAGAGCTAGGCCTATGACAGAAGTGTTAAAACTGATAAAAGAAGCAGTCAGGCTTCGTGTCTTAGGACTGAAACTTCGTAAATCTGCCTCTACCCTGGAAGTTATGCGTGTCTGGGACCTTCACAACATGCAATGGATGGAAAATACCAAAGCCAACTGTTATCCAAATGATTCATAATCGTGTTCATCATCACTGCAGTACTGTATGGGGCTTTTGGCTCTATTATAGATTCTTCGCAGAGAGGGTTGTGCAGGGATTGAGTTGCATCTGGGATGAGAGAACTTTCACTCTTAACATGGAAAACCTTCAAAGTGGTACCCCACTGGTACCACTTTCAATTCTCCTGTATCTTTTTATCTTCATGGTTTTGGGTGGCAGGGGCTGGGTAATATCTTATCGTTGCTGCAGGCTTGGGAAAGGTGGGTTACTTTGGGCTGGGTATTTTTCTGATTTGGAGCAGCTTGAATCTTGGGTTGGTTTAATCAGTTGGGCTGGGCTTTGGACTGGTTCTGCTATGTTTCAGATCAGGTACCGGGCTGGGACATATTTGGTTTGGGCTGGAGATATAAGGGGGTGGCGGGTAGACCCACTTTTTAGCTCTTCTTGGTGTCATTGGGTGTTTTGCCTTCTTTCCCTCATCTTTTGGACTTTAGGGAGTGTGTTTGGTCTGTACCTTTCATCACTTGCCTTTATTAGTTGCAGGAGACATCTGGATGTCATAGGTTTGGTCTGCGTGTTGGGGATCAACACTAACCTGGGAGTCATAAGGCAGGATTGGTTTGGGAGGAAGTCGTTTCGTTGGCTTCCCCATTTGCACCCTACTCCCAAACCTAAACCCCTAGGATTTAGAAACCGGGTGTGTCTTATAATTTTCTGTGTTCTGTGTTGTAATGGGAATATGGTTATATCGGGTTGGGTTTGGTACAGCAGGTGGGTTTCATTGCAAAGACAGGTTATGATGATATGCTGGGAAGGGTATTTGTGCTGCATGATTGTGAAGTGTGTAGATCTTGGTCTGCCTTTTGGTTGGACGTTTAGAGCTGCAATGAGCTGGGTGCTTTATGGTTGGAAGCAAATAATGCTATATGACCATTATGCCCACCAAAAGCCTATAAACACTGTGCAAAGTAAACACAGCAATCCTCTCAAGTCTGCAGATTCTGTTTGCCGTCTATTCATCTCGGGTATTCATCAGGGTTGGGACAGGTCTAAATGGTATTATAATTGGCAGCAGAAGTCTTACTATAATGGGCAGTTTAGTGCTGCTTTGCTTTTGACGCTGATGCACCTGGATCTTAGTTCAACTATTCAATTTTTCTGGTTGCGAGTTAAGAGCTGGACGCATCAGGGTATGGATATATATGCTGTCTCTATTGACAATAAATGCTGTCACAAGGGAACTGGGTTGGGATTTGTATCCAGTTGTCGTATAAAGCTGAAGTACAGGGATGTCTTGCTGGGTTTGGGCTGGGATCTTGTTACGTGGATGATGGTCCCAGTTTGGGACTATAGCAGCAAAGATTCGGATCAGCTGCTGGCCTGCTGGGTAAAGCTGTGGTGGTATAATGACAATCATGCCCTCAAAAGTCTGCACATCAAGTTTGAATTAGGAAAGAAAAATGCTGTCAAGGCTAATCAGGTGCATGCTTTCTGGGCGTTTATAATCTGTTGGATCAACAGGGGCGGTAATTTTTTGCCTGGTCCTGAGGTTAACACCTGGAGTTATTACAGATGTACTGGGATGATGGGTTATGAATTGGCTGTCTGGGTTTGTGGGCTGTGGGGTTGGCGTTTGATTATAGTCCGTGTTTGCTGGTTGGGTTATGTAGGAACCGAGACTGCTGGCCATTCTTCTCGTCCCTTTTAATAACCCTAATCCATTGCCTCCTTCCCTATCGATAAATTCTTCTGTGGAAAATTTACAGGTACCAGTGTGCGCCGCCCCTCCCCAACATCCAGATTCCATCAATCGTGGCCCAGTGGAGTGCAACGAGTCCTCATCTGTTTCAATTAAGGCACAAGCCGACATTCAAAGGCTGAAGAAAACTTCACACAAGAACCCTAGACAAGCTAAATCGTCTGGGGATGAGGAACTTGATAGAATCCGAGCAGAAAATGTTGCACATGATCACTTGCTTATGCAGGAAGCTGGACGACCTCCAGGGGGTTACCGTTCTGCCAATCTTAAACAAGGAGCTGTCAAAATTAAGGGCTTTAGGAACTCGAGCAGAGCAAAGCCGACTGTCAAGTATGGTCCCCTCCTTTCTAACCTGCGTATTAAGGGTTTTGTGGAAGAAACTCAACGTATTACTGCAAAGGCAAGGAAAGGTAAGACGAACTGGGCTGCAATTTTAGCAGAGAAGTCAAATTCTGTGACAATTGATGATCTGAGTGAAGAAATTGATGGTCAATATTCTCCAATTTCGTCTGATTTGTCTCGAATGGAAGAGGATGTAGTCACCAAAGAACAAATTGTGAATGAATCTGCAGCTCGGGAGTCTCCTATTGCCCAGATGGAGTAAGATGAGCAGTGTAGAGAACATACAAGGGTTCAAAAGGATCAGGGGTCAGCTGCTGAAATCCCCACTTCGGGTCAGACTACTTCAGTCAACCTAAGCTCAGGTATGAATCAGCCTTTGCATCAGACTAATAAGAGTTATGTTAATGTGGGGGCTTCCAATAATGTATGGCAAAAACATAAGGTGTCGGGATTATCGTTTGCTGATCAAATAAAAAATAACCAGGTTGAAAATAAGGTTAATTTGGAATATATTCCCCCGATCATCACTCCGGAGGGAAAGTGTCGCGAATGATGATTTGTTATTATCAGCAAAAGCCTTCCCATTGTACCTTTATGGATACTTCTTGGGCACGTCGATGGATTTCCAAAAGGTGAACATTTGCCTAAAACGCCTATGGAAAGCCTATGACATTTCTGAAATTTCTAAGAGTACATCCGGGTTTTATTATTTTAAATTCAGTAGTGAGAGTGGGTTAAATAGCGTGCTTGAGAATGGCCCTTGGCTAGTCAATAATGTTCCTAGTATCCTTAATCGACGGGCACCGGGTATTTGTCTTGAACGTATTGAACCTAGTTCTATTCCCATTTGGGTAACGGTCCACAATGTGCCCATGGAACTATGGACAGATAGGGGGATGAGTAAAATTTTCAGCGGTGTGGGAAAACCTCTCCTCCTTGATCGGGTCACACAAGCACGGGTGGTGAATAAAACTGGTAAGTTGGGATATGCCCGAATGCTTGTGAACGCAAAGGCTGAACTAAATCTTCCTAATGAGGTAGAGGTGGAATACCCGAGTGTTCATAATGGGGAGGCTCGTATCGGAAGATTAAATGTCTCGTATCAATGGAAACCAGCAGTCTGTAAACATTGCATGGTGTTTGGCCACTCCTTTATGTTATGCAAGAATCGCCCTAAAACGGATGAGGAGCAAGCTGCTTCAGCGAAAAAAGAGGTTCCGAGTAAGGCCAATAGTAATTGTAATGGTGTTGGTAAAGATCTTCCAAATACAGCCGTTAAAAATAAAAAATCTGGGCATCTAAATAAAGGGAAAGGTCTGATGCAGTCGGGTATTAAAGGTAATAGTGCAGAGGCGGTTCAACCTGTCATTATGACTACAACAGAGGATAGTAATCAAGACTCGATGAAAGATAATAATAATAATAAAGCAAGTTCTAGTGGAGTTAAAAAGGGTGGTGGGTGTAAGTGCAGTTCCTGCCGGGTAACTGTCGCTTATCAGTTCTGGTCAACCAAAGCAGAAGTCCAAGTTAAAGTCAACGATAATGAAGAATTCAAGACCACATGAAGACCAAGGGGAGTTTGTTAGTGCACTTTGGGTGATAAGTGCATGCTTTCCAATTGTTAGGGTCTTTATTGTACAAGTCTTGAAAGATAGTCCCAACTTTATCCTAGGGACATTTTATCCAAGTTTTATGTCTAGGAAAAAGGTCAGAGGTTTATGTTAGGGACAAAAGTCAGGGTTTTAGTGTAGATTGTTTGTCCGAGTTTAGTCCTAGTCTATATATATGTGTTGTATAGGATTAGGGCACACATCCATGGTTGAGGGATCGATCAAGAAGCTTTGTGCACTGCTCTCACTTCTTGTTCCTCCTGGTGTGCACATCCTAGAGAGAGAGAGACTATGTGTTAGTGAGAGAAAGCTAGGGTTTAGATCTTTGTGATCTAAACCAGCTTGTAGATGATGTATACTCCTTTGGTTTGTGTAATCTGTGATGACTGATTCATCAATAAAGAGTTCATCTTCTACATATTTCTATCTGTTCTTCATATTTTTTTCTTCATGTCTTGAATCAAGTGCAATGTTTGATGTTCGTCATCGATCCGGTGCTTTAACAGTGGTATCAGAGCGTGGTTACCGATTCGGAGTGGTCTAACCGCCTTCCGAATCACCATTGCTCTTGATTTGATGTTTGTTTCCGCCAAACATCTTGAAGACTTGAAGATTTTGCAGAAAAGTTGAAGAAAATGAAGCTGTTCGTAGTTGTTTTGTTCTCCAAGTTGTTGCAGATATGAGGTTTGATCCAAAAATTGCTCTGTCCGAGTTTTTCTTAGTGTTAAACTTGTCTGAGTTTTAAAACTCTGTGTTTGTTGTTTCCGGGGTTTTGGTGAACTAGTGTGAAGTCACACTAGGGAGATAGTCCGGAGACTTGTTTTCTTCTGAGCTTCAGCTTGTCTGAGTTTTAGATCAAATGTCTGAGTTTTATGTGTCTCCGAGTTTTTGCTCAAACACTTCAGCTCCGGGTTTTTGTTAAATGTTAACAGTCCGATCCTTTTTACTCAGAATAATTACTCCGACCTTTGGTATATACTCCGAGTATTAAAAGTCCGAGTCTTGAAGATATCTCAACTCGGACAACTTAAAAGACCAAGTTTTGTTGTTCCGACGTTTTGTTTGATTATGTATTCCGAGTTTTGAAACAAGTTAACACTCCGAGGTTTGTCCTTACAACTGTCTGTTCCGACTGTTTGTTCCGAAGTTTTAACTTTCTGTTCATGTTATTCTGAAGTTTTAACATGAATGCTCCGACCTTTATTTGTTCCGAGTTTTAAACTCTAGGTCCGAGTTTATTAGTCCAAACTTTCAACCCTGAGATTGGTTATTAGTCTGAGTTTTCAAATGTCCGAGGTTTTTTTTAAGGTCTGAGTTTTACTTGGGTCTGAGTTTTAACACAAGTCCGAGTTTCATTTTGTTTTTACTTGGGTCTGAGTTTTCAACACTAGTCCGAGTTTTGGCCTTTGTTTCAATGGTCCGAGTTTTTGGCCGTTGTTTACTTTGCTCCGAGTTTTGTTTAAACAACTTTTTCAGCTCCGACTTTTGATCAAACACTCTTCTGTTCCGAGTTTTCTTTAAAGTTGTTCTGTTCTAAGTTTAAGTTAACATATGTTCCGAGTTTCAGTTCTGAAACTATTCCGAGTCTGGATCAACACACGTTGTTAGTCCGAGCTTTGGTCTTGTTCTGAACTTTTGTCATATGTTTGATATATGTGTTAATTGTTCCGAATTTTGCAAACTGGCACATCTGTTATTCGTGATTCCGAGCTTTACATGTTCCGAGCTTTACCGGGTCCGAGTTTTGAAATGCAAATGTGTTTCCGAGTCTTATGTATTCCGAGTTTCTTATTTATTTCCGAGTTTTGGATCAAGCACAAAGGTTCCGAGTTTCTTTACAGTGTAACAATGTTCCGAGTGCAAAGGTTCTGAGTTTCTTTACAGTTGTTCTAAGTTTAAGAAATGGCAGAACAACCTCGTCCGGTTCGTGAGTTTCATCGTAATCATAATCAAATTGCCTTGCTAAACGAGACGTTCGTGGTGGAGCCGAATATACTGATATTATACGTTTTCTTCGAAATTCAAGAATTGGTTTCGCGATTTCAGAAAATCTTCACCAAATGCAAGCGTATATTGAGGATTTTTGGCGTACGGCTCGGATTGTTGATGATTCTATCGAAGCTACTGTTTCTGGAAGTTCTATTGTTATCACGGAGGCAGTTATTCGTGCGGCTCTGCGTTTTGGTAATTTAGATCATGGAAACACGTGCTATGTGCGGGAAATCCGTGAACGTGGGGTTAGATCTTTCGGTTACGTTGGTTCTTTTACCAGGAAGGAAATCTACAAGGCATTGATTATTGGGCAGTGGAGATACTCCTTTCATGTGTTGATGCAGTGTCTACACGAAAATCGGGAACTGATACGATGGGTCATGATCTTCTTTCTGCGATGAAAATTTTTCCTGTGAATTTTTGTTCGGTAATGGCGGTCCATGGTTATTTACAAGATTCTCAGTGTTGGAATGTGGTTCTTACTAGAGATTCGTGTAACAAGTGAAGACTATTATCGAGCATTAAAGGTGAATGAAATAAGACTTGATTGGACTTTGACAGTTTACGAAGAAATAGGGGGAGTAAAAAAAAAATCTTATTTTCTTCGTAAATCTAAAGCTTGTGCATAAAAAAAGCTCGTGTGTGATGGAGTTTTGTCAGGTGTGTTTATGTTATTTATCAAGTGTTGACGTGATGAAGTTGAATTCTCGGTTGGTGACTAGTTGAAGATTGAGCCTTATTAAGTTGCTATTTAGAGTAGAGAAGATTAGTTCTGGTCTCGAAATAATGTGGGGCTTCTTGATTTGAGGGGAAGGTCGGAGATGAAAGCCATTGGGGATTTAGCGGATTTGTGAAGATAGGAGATTGATTCATGAGGATACGTGACGAGATGAGATTATACATGAAGGGTTGAAGACTTTTGATCAAGATGGTGGATGTACTTTTACGGAGTTCAGTTTGTTATTAAGTTATCGAACTGAACTTCATGTCTTAGTGAAATTTGAAGTGTTCAAGGTTGGGCATTGGAAATCCAATGTTTCTTTCTGCTGTTGGTTAGGTTTGAAGATTAATGTATCGAGCGATATTCCTACATGTGGTTGTAGGTCGGTTCGCGTTAACTTGATTCGGGAGTAGTTTGAGGGGGAGGATCTACAGTGTTTGATGATTGGATTCTTCGGGTTTCTCAAAGCGGCCTTAAGTGATCGTCAGCAAGTCTTTTATTAGAAGGGTTGAAGATCGCTGTGCTCTACCAGAAAGATCAAGTCTCGGCCAAAGTTGATAGCAGCCATGATATCATCAGTCAAGGGGGAGTCTGTAAGTGCAGTATCCGGTGACTGAAGATTATCAATGCCACACAGAACTGATGCAACAGTTAAGGGGGAGACTGTAAGTGCAGTTCCTGCCGGGTAACTGTCGCTTATCAGTTCTGGTCAACCAAAGCAGAAGTCCAAGTTAAAGTCAACGATAATGAAGAATTCAAGACCACATGAAGACCAAGGGGAGTTTGTTAGTGCACTTTGGGTGATAAGTGCATGTTTTCCAATTGTTAGGGTCTTTATTGTACAAGTCTTGAAAGATAGTCCCAACTTTATCCTAGGGACATTTTGTCCAAGTTTTATGTCTAGGAAAAAGGTCAGAGGTTTATGTTAGGGACAAAAGTCGGGGTTTTGGTGTAGATTGTTTGTCCGAGTTTAGTCCTAGTCTATATATATGTGTTGTATAGGATTAGGGCACACATCCATGGATGAGGGATCGATCAAGAAGCTTTGTGCACTGCTCTCACTTCTTGTTCCTCCTGGTGTGCACATCCTAGAGAGAGAGAGAGACTATGTGTTAGTGAGAGAAAGCTAGGGTTTAGATCTTTGTGATCTAAACCAGCTTGTAGATGATGTATACTCCTTTGGTTTGTGTAATCTGTGATGACTGATTCATCAATAAAGAGTTCATCTTCTACATATTTCTATCTTGTTCTTCATATTTTTTTCTTCATGTCTTGAATCAAGTGCAATGTTTGATGTTCGTCATCGATCCGGTGCTTTAACAGTGGGGGTTTCAACTTTGCCCGTGCAGTTCAAGGTGCTAGTGCTCCTAAAGGTAAGCCGAAAACAGGTCCTAATGCTGCTGAAAAACAGCCTCCTGTTGCTGTTTATAACAGCTTCTCTGTCTTGGATTTGGAAGCGAGCTGTTTGGCTTCTAATTTGGTTGCGGAACCAGCTGATAAACTCCCAACAGACCCGTTCAATAATGACACGTTCATGTGCTCCACTAACCGGGAAAGTACTTTTGATCCAGGTAGAGTTCTTCCTGAGTGGTGCCGGGTTAACCAGGAGGAGAATGTTAACAAGGACTATGGTATTACAGACATTCAAAAGCAGTGGATTCTTGATCGGCTTTTGAGCAAAGCTGGAACAGTTAGAGCTGTAGATCAGGAAGATTGGGTTGAAGGTGAATGGGAGTTTTTCTATGACAAATGTGCAGAACTTGGGCTAAATCCAGACTTTTGCATTGAAGATGTGGAGGAAGATATGAGCGAGTCAGCCCAATTCTTTACTCGTCAGCTCAATGCAGGAAAGTTTCATGATCCTGTGGTTGGAAAACCACCCAAGAAAAAACGGTAAATCATGTCAGCCAATCCGTCCATGTGGATAGTGTGGTGGTGGTATTGTTTTGCTTGTTCAGATAGTTTTTTGGCTTTTAATTTTGTGCTTAAGCTGCTTATTTCGGGTGCTTTCTGTTTATTACTTTTTGGGCTCCTCCGAGTTGGCAATGGGTCTGAATTTTCCGAGTTCGTGTTGGCTCCGGGTTGTACTCAGCTCCGGGTTAGTGTTACTGCTGCTCTCTTTCTCCGAGTACAGTCCAGCTGCAGGTTACTTCAGCACCGGGATTATTTTTTTCGGGGTTCTTTTGTCTCCGGGTGGTATCATGTTCCAAGCCCTTTAGTTTCCCTTTGGTTCTTGCACAGGATCGCTGTCTCCTGGGCTGCTATCATCTTCAGCCCAGCTGGGGTTTACTTCATGTGGGCCGGGTTTGCTAATACCACTCTCTTGTCCGGGTTTTTGTTCCTGCTTCCGGGTTTCATTGGCCTAGTCCCATCTTTGTTCCAGGATTATTGTTTTGGGCCTCTTTGTTTTGGTTCTGGGCTTTTGGTTCCGACCCGGTTTTTTTTTGTCTTGGCTATTCGGGATTTTTCTGCTGGGCCATATCTTATGGGCCCAAGTCGTTCACTAGCCGAAGGCCTTATGTGGGGTTTCCTAATGCTGGATGCTCTTGATGCTGTAGGCCGTTTTTTATTGGGTTTTTATTGATGGTTTGTATGTGTTTTGATAGTTTGGTTATAGTTGGTAGAAAAATATTTATCCTACTTGGTCCTTTTGTTATAGATTTAGTAGGTTAGTATTTTTCTCGTTTTAGAGGTTCCTGAAGCCTGTTTCGGTGTGTCCTCTGTTAGGAGTTGCGGGGGTATGCCCCTTTAAACCTGTAACACATCTTTTTTTGGAATATATTTGCCGAGCGAATGCTCATTTATCCAAAAAAAAAAAAAAAACCTAAACCCTAAGGATTTTCATTTGTGTGATTTTTTTCTCTCTCTAGGATTCTCTCTCTGATGTTCTAGCCGTCTTCTTCCTCCTATTCGATTGCATTCAAGAATTTCTGGTCAAATGTTTCCTTCACAAGGTGGGAATCTCCCACCTGATCCTTTACCCCCCCCCCCCCCCCTATAGCAGCTAATTCGCCAGGAGAAACACCTGGGCGCCGCATGTCCACAAGATCCATCGGCAGTGCAAGAAACCTTGAAACCCTAGATGTCAACCTTGCTAAACCAACGTCTGGTGCTACAATTCGAAACAGCAAGGGAGTTAAGAAACCATCAAAACATGACAAATCTCGTCAGCCTCTCTCCAATCTGGGGATTAACGATCTAGTCCAGGACCAATCGCAGATTACGCTGCTCGGCAAAGGTATGTGTCGGCCTCTTCCTGCAAAACCAGTGATTCAGTATGGTGAAAACCTTATGGACGTCGAATTTGAAGGGCAATTAGGCTCAAACTGTACCGTAGCTCCAGTGTCGTTTGATGAAGCAATCAAATCGGTCTCTGTATCTAAGCCGTTGCCAGAACCATGCTTAACTCCATCAAAATCCCCTTGTTTGGTCAATTCGGTCCCTGCTGAGGTTCTAACTCCAGTCAAAATTCTTAATCTTGATGATGAAGTAAGCAAGGATGATGGTATGGTCTGTGAAACTGATGAGGATGATGAAGATACGGATGGAGAGGAGTCGGTTGCTGCTCAAGAAGCCCCTCATTTGCCGGTTCCTAACTCTACAGACCTGTTTGGAGGAGAGGAAGTGCCGAACAACTTACTAGATAACCAGCCCCCATTGAAATTGGCTCGTAAAGAAGGTGTGGGTAGCGATGTGCAAGGACCAGTGGATAGGGGTTCGGATGAGCCTCATACTGCTGATAATAACCCAGCTCCGAAAAGCACTCCTATTCCTAGCAACGTTTGGCAGATGCGAGGTAGACAAGGAAGGTCAATTGCAGATCGCATCAAAGAAAGTAAGGAAGCTGCTAAGGTACGTATTGAATATTTTCCGCCTACTATTACTCCAGAGGGTAAAAGTAGAATCATTGTATCAAAAGAAGACTTGGTTATATCGGCCAAAGTCTATTCGTTACACTTGTACGGGTATTTTTTGGGCACTTCTATGGACTTCAACAGGGTCAACTTCTGTTTGAAAAGAGATTGGGGAAATCATGACTTAGCTGAAATATCTAAAAGTCCTGCTGGTTACTACTATTTTAAATTTAAGAGTGAAAAGGGTATACTAGAGTGAAGGTGGACCGTGGTTTGTGAATAACATACCACTGTTTTTGAAAAAATGGGAACCGGGTATGTGCTTAGAGAAGGTAGAACCAACTACAGTTCCCCTCTGGGTAACAACCCACAATGTACCGTTAGAACTCTGGACGGATACGGGGATTTGTAAGATAATGAGTGGCATGGGTTACCCCCTTCTCATGGATCAAGTTACAGAAGCAAGGTGTTCAACCCAAGCAGGAAAGATGGGTTTTGCCCGTATGTTAGTTGATGTCAAAGCTGAATCTAACCTGCCAGACGAAGTAGAGGTTGAATTCCCGGAAACTCCCAATTGCCCGGGTCGGGTGGGTACCATCAAGGTGTCATATAACTGGAAGCCTAATGTTTGTAAACACTGTTGTGTTTTTGGACACAACTATGTTCAGTGTAAGGCCAGGCCCAGAACTGCTGAGGAAACAGAGACAATTGCTGGGAGAGTTACGTTGAATGCTGACACTGCAATAGGGGGTAATAATGGGGAAGTGGATGCTGACGGGTATACAATGATTAAGAGAAAACAGAAGGGCAGAAAAAGCAATAATCAAGGGCAACAGCAGACATCAGGTAATGCTCAATACGTGGTAAAGAAGAATTCCAACTCAGGGGGAATGGATAATAGGAAACTGAATGGAGTGCAAGGTGCTTCAACAAGCAGCGACCCAATAGTGCAGAGGAAAATGAATGAGTTACATAAGAACTTTATTGCGGAAAATAACAAGAAACAGGGAGCACAACAGCAACCAGGGGGTATTAGTGCCCCAAATGTCAAGGATAAAGGGAAAGATACAGTGTTTAGTGGTTCATCAGCCCCAAATAGCAACCCTGTGGGCCGCCAAACCCGTCATTCAAAGGGGCCTGGGCTTTCTACCAAACCGGTGAAGCCGACAATTCCAACTGCCAATAAGTTTTATGTACTCAATGACGTGTCAGCCAGCCTTTTGATGAAGGGGAGGGATGTTCAAGACCACCTGATGACTGACACTGATGGTCCTGCTGACTACCAAGGTATGACTACTGACATTGATGTTGATTCTGAACAGGGAAGTGAACAGAATTTTAATCGAAGGAGAGGATAGTGGTTTCGTAGATTAAAAAAAAAGTCAATATGGATGATGATAAAATTGTATCCATGGAATCCATTAATAAATTTCAAACCAGGGAAATATATTCCACACCAAATATGTTTTGATTATGTGGGCCAACGCAAAAACACGTATCAAGACTAAGAAGATAAAAAAACTGATCGTGAGTGATTTGCGTTTGCGGTGAAACGTAACAGTGGCTTGAAATAAAAGATTTAGGAAAAATGGCTTTGAATCTAGAACCGAAAAGAGTAGTTTATTTATGACCAGAACAAGAAAACAAAGGAACACAACTGAAAAATAAAACAAAGATGGGACAGGAAATAAAACGAAGATGGGACAGGGCGGCGGCGGTGGCGGCACGCCGCCCTGTCTAGGGTTTGAACTCGGTGACGACCAGGCTAGGGCTTTATTTTTGTGTGACGCGGCGGAACGGTATAGAGCTTAGGCTCAGATACCATGTAAGACGGTAAAAGACTTGTTGATATTATTGATGTGTTTGGTTACAATATATAGAGATCACAAGGAACCCTAAAACCTAACCGAGCCCGTGGGCTTACATTAATAAACCCTAGTCTATAATACAGTCCAATACGATCTACGAGCGATTAAAACAGTTCAGATCTGTTAAAGCAGAGGATCAAGGGACACGGGTTCAAGGGGAGTGGGAATACTTTTGGCACCTGTGCAAAGTTATGAACATTGATTTGGAAACGGCGATTGAAGATGTAGGTGTGGATAAGTCGGGTACGGCGATGTTTATCACTAACCTAGCTGGTAAAGAGGACTTTGGTAATGTAGAGACCAATAATACTTCCCCCCAATCAGTTTAAGATGGTTCTAAAATTCACAACTTGGAATATTAGAGGCATGTCCAATGCCACTAATCAAAACCAAATTAGGAAACATCTAGCTGCTGGGGATTTTAGTATGTGTGGGATTATTGAAACTCAGCTGGCTAGAGTCAAGTTAACGGATGCCTGTAATAGGGTGTTTGGTAATTGGGCCTGGGATTCGAATGCTTCGGTGTGTAGAGGCAGATGCAGAATTGTCGTCAGTTGGAACCCCAGTTTGGTTAGCCTAATGGTGTTGGAAAGGCACCCCCAAGCTGTCCATTGCCTTGTGGAACCTTTGAATGGTACCAAGAAATTTTACTGCTCTATAGTCTATGCTCATCATCGTCAAATTCCTCGTAGGGATTGCTGGGATTCTCTAAGCTGCCACCATGCTGTAGTTGGTAGCCATCCGTGGGTCCTCCTCGGTGATTTCAATGCAATTATTGATCCGTCGGAACGAACTCTGGGCAGCTCCCTGATTACTAGCAGTATGAAGGAAATAAGGGAATGTTTTGATAATATAGAAGTGGAAGATCTATGTATGTCGGGTTTGCCATTTACCTGGAACAAGAGCCCTGGGACTGCGGATGGTCTGCTTAAGAAACTGGACCGTGCCATGGCTAACCATCAGTTTCTTGTGGATTTTCCACTTGCTAATGCAGAGTTCTTGCCTTTCCTCAAATCTGATCATTGCCCTGTTGTTGTCTCTATACCCGAGATCCCCAACCCAAAACCCAAGCCGTTTAAGTTTCCAAACTTTTTAGCTTTGAAGGATGAATTTTTGCCATGTGTTACTGAAGTCTGGAATAGAAGGGTCCCGGCCATGCTATGTTCTCCTTGGTGTCCAAAATGAAAATGCTTAAAAAAGAAGTACGAAAACTCAATTTTAATCAAGGGAACCTGTTCAAGAAGGAGGCTGCTCTAAAAAGGGAATTAGAGGTTATACAGAAGGATGTTGCAAATAATCCGTCCAATATTATTCTTCGAGAAGAAGAGGCTATTTACCTGAAGGCTTATAATGAAGTTGTTTGTGATGTGGAATTATTCCTTAAGCAGAAAGCGAAAGTTCTTTGGTTGAAGGAAGGTGATCAGAACACCAAATACTTCCACAAGGTTGTTAAAGCCAATCAAAGCAGAAATCGGATTCATGTTATCGAGAATATGAATGGGGAGGTCTTCTCGGGTCAGCAGGTGGCAGAACAGTTTGTTAATCACTTCCAGAATTTATTGGGCCAGTCTGCCAACATATCCCCTATTCCAAACCCTAAAACCTTATTCCATAAGAAAGTTAACCCTGAACATGCTGCCTTTATGGTTTGAAATGTGTCGACGGAGGAGATAAAAGCTGCCATCTTTGATATTAATGATGACAAAGCTCCTGGTCCGGATGGCTATTCTGCAAAATTCTTTAAAGCTGCGTGGCCTGTCATTGGTGATAACGTGTGCACAGCAATTAAGGATTTTTTTCAAAATGGAAAACTGCTGAAGGAAATTAATTCCACGGTGTTAGCTATGGTTCCGAAACTTGAGACTCCTAAAAAGGTCTCCGATTTTCGTCCTATAGCGTGTTGCAACGTCATCTACAAGTGCATCACAAAGATCCTCACCAATCGGATCAAAGGAGTTCTTGCTGATATTGTGGACGAAAACCAGAGTGCTTTCATTCCGGGGCGACAGATCAGTGACAACATCCTGCTTGCCCAAGAGCTCATGCGAAATTACCACCTTGGTAGCAGCCAACCTCGATGTGCGTTTAAAATTGACATTCAGAAAGCATATGACACGGTGGAATGGGAGTTTTTGAAGAATTGCCTGTTCCATTTTGGTTTCCCCACCCAACTGATTAATTGGGTCATGACGTGCGTCTCTACTCCTTCATTCACAATCGCCATTAATGGTGACCACAAAGGTTACTTCCATGGTAAACGTGGGCTCAGACAGGGTGATCCAATGTCCCCTTATCTGTTTACCTTAGTCATGGAAGTCCTGACCCTCTTGATTCGAAGAAAGGTTAACCAAGACCCACAATTCAAGTACCATTGGAGATGTGAAGAGGTGGGCCTCACACACCTTTGTTTTGCTGATGACCTCTTCTTGTTTTGCCATGGGGACTTACATTCTGTTGGAGTTCTTATGGATGCTTTGGAGGAATTTACTCTGGTGTCGGGGCTCACTCCCAGTATCCCCAAAAGTACAATCTTTTATAGTGGTGTTATGCAAGATGTGCAGGAGAGTATTAACCTCCTTATCCCGTTCCAGGTGGGTGAGCTACCGGTCAAATACTTGGGAGTCCCTCTCATCTCTACTCGCCTTCACTTAAAAGATTGCATGCCCCTTATTGATAAGGTCAAGCGGAAGATTATGGACTGGAAGAACAAAGCTTTGTCGTTTGCTGGACGCCTGCAACTTATTAATTCTGTCTTAAATTCTTTGCATGTGTACTGGTCATCGGTTTTCATCCTCCCTGTGGCAGTTTCTAAGGACCTTGAAAGATTAATGAGGGGCTTCTTGTGGTGCCACGGAGAAATGAAACGGGGAAAAGCTAAGGTGAAATGGAAGGAGGTATGTAAACCAATGAAATATGGAGGTTTGGGCATCAAACTGCTGAGAACGTGGAATAGTGCCCTTATTTCTAAACACGCTTGGAATATCATCACCAAGAAAAACTCATTGTGGGTTAAATGGGTGTATGCTTATCGGCTGAACAATTGCAACTTCTGGGAATTCGAAGCCAAAGCTGACACTAGTTGGGGATGGCGGCAGATAATAAATTTCAGAACCCGGCTCAGGGACCACATTATTCACAAGATTGGGGATGGTATGGACTCGTCTGCCTGGTTTGATTACTGGCACCAACTGGGCCCCCTCAGCAGAATGCTTACACATAGGAACATGGCTGAAGGAGACCTATCTAGACATGCCAAAGTGAGTGATATTGTTACCCAGGGTAATTGGAATTTACCTGAGGATTGGCATGACAGGTTCCCTGATATAGTGGCTGGCCCTGCCCCAAATTTGACCCCTGGTGTTAAGGATAAAGTCATTTGGAGAACTATGAATGGGGATAGTGTTCCGTTTACTGTTAGCAATGTCTGGAATGATCTACAAGACCCTGGATCCGTGGTCCCGTGGAAAAATCTTGTCTGGTTTAATCAGAATATTCCCAGACATGCTTTTATATTATGGCTAGCGGTTAACCAAAGGCTTAAAACCCACGACATAATCAGTAAGTGGCAAGGCATGGGTAATCTTAGGTGTGTCTTTTGTAAAAGGGTCCTGGACAACCATGATCACTTGTTTTTTGAATGTGTGTTCTCTAATACAATATGGAGGGAAATGGGAAGGAAGACAAATGGGGGAAACATGCCGATTAGCTGGAACCAAATCATCCCGTACATGTGCAGCATGCTTCAAAACAACTCCATATGGAGTATTGTCCGAAGACTGGTCCTGGGGGCCTCAGTATACTATGTTTGGCAAGAACGGAACAGACGTATACATGAGGATAAAAGGAGAGAGGCTGATGAGATATGTAAACTCATAACAGAGATGGTCAAAAGCAGGCTTATGGGTCTCCCTCTGGTGAAATCTGCTGCTACAATGACTGTAGTGAGAATATGGGACCTGCATGAAGTGCAATGGAAAAGCCGTAGCAAACAAACTCCGCAATCAACATGATGAGATATATTTTTTGTATAGGAGGTCGTGTTTGGCTGCAGGGTATTAACCACGCGCTGGGTCAGAAGAGTCCTGGGAGAGAGTCTTGTCGAGTAGAGAATCTTATCACACATAATATGAAAATCCTTTACTTACATACTCTCACTATTTTATGCTTTTTGAGTGTGGGTGGGTGGGTCATGGGTTGGGGTGTGTGGTTTTATCTATCTCTGAGGCCTGGAACAGGGCAGATCTGAGAGGCAATTTTTGCTGCTGCTATACAAGGACAGATGCCATCTGGCCTGGGCTGGGGTTTGGTTATTGCTGTTCATGTTGTGTATTTGGGTAAGGAACACACAGGGATGGGCTGGAGTTATAAAGGGGTGGTGGGTAGAAACCTTTACTAGTTTTTCTTGGAGTTATCAGGTGGTCGTTCTCTCACCTCTTTTTCTTTGGTCTATAGGGAGTCTGTTGACAGTTGTACCCTTCACCACTGTTTGGCCTTGGCATGTGAGATGGAGTCACCAGGGTGTTTTAGGCTTTCTTAGTGTGATGGGGATACACACAAACCCGGGAGATATAAGGAAGGAAGGACTTGGGGTGAAGTCGTTTCGGTTGAACCCAACTTTGTACCATATCCTCAAGTCCAATCCCATCTGCTGTGTTACTCGGCCTACTAACATTATTCTTTTGTTTTTGTATTTGTTTGCTGCTGCGGGATCTTTTTGTGTTTTTGGCTCCCAAGTCTGGGAAAGTAGAGAACTGGTGGCATCAGGCTGTTGTTTTACTGCACTGGGTAAACAAGAGCAGCAGGGTCATTTGCAGAAATAAGGGCATATTGGTCATTTTTCAGCTATCCAAGATCAAGGATCTCTGCACTGCCAGCCTACGAAAATACTTCTGGTTGATGGTTCGGCTGCTGAAAACAATGAGCTGGGTATATATGCTGCTGATCTTGTGGTTCGGATATGTATCCATCTCGTTCCGGGTTCCGAGCGTGTCGCTGGCTTCTGCTTTTCTCCCATCCGGGCTAAGCTCAGCTCTTGAGTTTGAGGTCCGAGCTTTTGGTCCAGCTGCAGAGCCGGGATTAATTCAAAGTAGCAGCAGGTTTGACTGCAAAAAGAGGGGCATATTGGTCATTGTGCAGCTCCACAGAACCAAGAAATTATGCGCTGCCATCTTAAGTAATTATATCAGGTTGCTGGAATGGCTGCTGCAGATTATAAGTGAGGATGAAATGCCGCTGGATTTGTGTTTCGGGTCTGTGACCAGCTTGTTCCAGCTGTCGAGCCCCAAGATTGGCTGCTGTGCTTCCTCTGAGTTGGTATTATCTGGGCATCCGAATTTATGGCCTGGGTATGAGGTCCAGCACCAGCTCCGGGTTTACTACCAAAGTTCGGGTTTGATGCCAGCTCCTGTATGGGCCGTATAGTGAATCTGCTGCTACCTACATCATATGGACTTATGGGCTGATTGGTGAAGCATTCGGACATCATTGGCTGCGTAGAGATGCAAATTTTTGTGGGCCGCCCCTCATGTATTGGCCGCCAAGTGTTTATTCTAGATATAGTGTCCATATTGTTATTCATTGTAAAGCTAGGGTATTGTGTATTCCTAGTGTGGGTTTAATGGTTTCGTATTTTTGGTCCCCGGAGCATGTTTCAGGTGACGAAGAGGGGGGAATGCCCCCCTTAAAGATGTAAGTTGTTTTGTTTTTTATATAGTGTTTACCGGGCGATGCCCATTTACCCAAAAAAAAAACCCTAAACCCTAAACCCCTAACCCTAAGCCATAAACCCTAACCCCTAAACCCTGAACCCTAACCCTAACCCCTAAACCTAACCCAAAACCCTAAACCCTAAAACATGTAATACACATGGTTTTTAAAGATATAACTTTTTTTAGTATTTGATATATAAAATTATATTTATTTAACCCGTACAATATACGTGGTTCATAAAGATATAACTTTTTATTATTTAATATAAAATATTACATTTATTCAACCCGTGTAATACACGGGGTTCTAACCTAGTAAACTAAGAGGAGGCGGGGTGGTGCGTGATGCAAATTCCCACCGCCACCAAGATTTTCAACGAATGATGGAATGTTGGCGTGATAAAATCAACGAGTGATGGGGGGTGTGAGTGATAAATGGATGTGAGGGGGTGTGGGGGTTTATTTTTGGGTGTTGAGATTGATGACCGCCGCCACTAAAAAAAGGTTGTGAGTGATGAAATAATGGTTGATGACATGGCGGAACTTGATTGGATATTGTGAGTGATGGAATTTGTACCACCCCCAGTCCCCTAAGACTATGCGGCATGGGGCGGGGGTTGGGGCGTCAATTGGAGAGAAACGCCCAAGTCCCCACCCCGGGTGGGCTTGGGTTTGGGCGTGGCCTCTTGGGCGGGAGTTTAAGGCCGGACGTGGGGCATGCTAGCGATCCTATGTGGCCAGCTCTTATTGGCTTGTTGGCTTGGGCATAGCGGGCCATGGTTATTTTTTTTATTTTAATACACCTGGCCAAGCCACGCCAGTCTAGCCACGCCCCGCCATACCCCACGGACACGTCACTCACCAGCGGGGGGGCTCGAATTCCACGTGTCAACCCATGCCCCAAATTCACGCCCCACTATACCCCATGGTCTAATAAACCTAAACATGGGGATAAGGGAAACATGCTTAACTAATCTATAATGCATGCATGATTTTAGGAACTAAGTGTAGACTTCTTCACACCAACGGGTAGACGCATCGGGTTTCACGGAGGATCCATATCAGAGGCATCGAAGAAAAATTTGATTTCTTTTTGTCACTGACTTGAAATAAAGAAATACCTTATACAAATTCGGTTACCTTGATTTAAAAAGATGATTGGCTTTTTATAGTAATAGTCATCATTTCCTTTGTTTTACTCGTCTTCTTAATCTTCCTTCCTCCATGAACTTCATTGTTTCTTTCTTCTATCTGAACTCACTTCCCATATCCCTAACACATAACTCACTTCCCAGTTCCCACACAACTCACAACCATGTCGTCTAACCGTCACCCTTGGTTAACTAGAATCAAAAACCATTTGGATGAAGGGAACAACTTGTGCTCATACTTGGTATTTAGGATCATATTCCAAACATTGTATGTTGAAATCAATGATTTCAACATCATCAAAAACTTTGTAGGCTACTCAATAACTGTCGTAGCTACAGCTATGACGTTCCGAGTAGTACCTCCAGGAGGTTCATATCAAGAAACCACCGAAAGCTCCAACCCGGATTTGCTACACCGTGCCGGGAAAGCTATTTTCTCGTATACCTCCCCTTACGAGTTCGAACATTTATCGGAGGCAGCCACTGCTTGTTTCTTCAGTGCTATGGCTTCAATACGCTTCGCAATGCAGGTGAATTTAGGGCGAAGGATATACGCCCTGACATCCATGGTTAGCATGTACATTACCATATCCATATTCCTACCTATGATCATGCATGCAGTGGAAATGATGATAGATGATTCCACCCCCGTAGGACGTCATCACCTGAAAAGGCAAAGGAGTATATGGTTTGATTTCTCGGTAGCCTACCAAACTTTGGCTGGACTCGGCATTTTGTATCACGGGGGGAGAGATGTGTGGATAGTATGCAGGAGGGTCGCTGCACGACAAGAGTTGAATGCGATGTGAACTGTAGTATTTGTAATACGGACTAACCAACCCAGTACCCATGTTCATATCCTACACGTTTCCATTTACCCACGTAGTATGCATGTTATTATCCCATGATTTCCATTTATCTCTATGTTAGTTAATATCTCGTATGTATGCATGTGCACGTTTCCCTTTATGGTTGTAAGCCTATATAAGGCCAGTTAGTTTATGTAATGAAATGAAGAAGAAGTTGCAAAAAATATTCTCTTATATTTACTTTCACTTTTAGTTTTACAATTGTTCTTCGTTCGTAATTTGGAGACCACCGATCTCGAACTCGGTTCTATCAGTTTGATTCTAATCTTTCATGCAGTTTTTGTAGTTTTTTATTATGGTTATTTGAATGCTAATCAAGTGTTTGATTAATTTTGGATTATCTAGGTAATAATATGTGTTGACTAATTCATAATGTCGGTTTACATGTCTTGAAATGAAACCATGTAAGAAGTTGTGTGTCGGTTTATTACTTGAATGTACTTCGTAATCTTTTATTCCAGCAGCCCTTCTACTCGAACCGCGTAAGCGTAGTCGAACGTTAGAAGCACCACAAGAACATTCACCCGTAGCGGTAGATTTTTCCCGCACCAACTGCTGCTGCATGCCACCACCAAGCACCGAGGATGCCACAAGTAGCCCACGACCTTTTCATATCTGTATAAGTTTCGTGTGTATCAATTAAGTGTAGTTGAATGCGGTTTGGTTCGTTTGTACATAGGTTTATAAATCCGTTGTATAAATAATAATGAATGAATATGGAACCTTAATTTAAGAGAGATGAAACTGTTAATGAATATGAAATGTATAACTAATTTCATTTAAGAAAAATAATGTCTTATCCGCACACGAAGGTCGGGAGGTTGAATCTGACTCGTTGCACAGCTTCATTCATTTGATATACTTTATACAACCTCTCTCGTTCAAAGATTTGATGGATAGCATTGGGAAGCTTAAAGGGTCGCGGGAATGTTGGAAGGTCATTGCTGTGATCTTCCATGTTCAAAGATTTGATGGATAGCATTGGGAATCAGGGAGCTGCCCAGAGTTCGTTCATACTGCTAGTAATCAGGGAGCTGCCCAGAGTTCGCTCCGACGGATCAATAATTGCATTGAAATCACCGAGGAGGACCCACGGATGGCTGCCAACTACAGCATGGTGGCAGCTTAGAGAATCCCAGCAATCCCTACGAGGAATTTGACGATGATGAGCATAGACTATAGAGCAGTAAAATTTCTTGGTACCATTCAAAGGTTCCACAAGGCAATGGACAGCTTGGGGGTGCCTTTCCAACACCATTAGGCTAACCAAACTCGGGTTCCAACTGACGACAATTCTGCATCTGCCTCTACACACCGAAGCATTCGAATCCCGGGCCCAATTACCAAACACCCTATTACAGGCTTCCGTTAACTTCACTCTAGCCAGCTGAGTTTCAATAATCCCACACATACTAAAATCCCCAGCAGCTAGATGTTTCCTAATTTGGTTTTGATTAGTGGCATTGGACATGCCTCTAATATTCCAAGTTGTGATTTTTAGAACTATCTTAAACTGATTGGGGGGAAGTATTATTGGTCTCTACATTACGAAAGTCCTCTTTACCAGCTAGGTTAGTGATAAACATCGCCGTACCCGACTTATCCACACCTACATCTTCAATCACCATTTCCAAATCAATGTTCATAACTTTGCACAGGTGCCAAAAGTATTCCCACTCCCCTTAAACCCATGTCCCTTGATCCTCTGCTTTAACAGATCTGAACTGTTTTAATCTCTCGTAGATCGCCTTTTTTTGACCATCCGTAATACCAAAATCTATATTCTCCTCTTCACTTCCCTGTTCAGAATCAACATCAATGTCAGTAGTCATACCTGGCCAAGCCACGCCCCGCCATACCCCACGGACACGTCACTCACCAGCGGGGGGGCTCGAATTCCACGTGTCAACCCATGCCCCAAATCCACGCCCCATTATACCCCATGGTCTAATAAAGCGAAACATGGGGATAAGGGAAACGTGCTTAACTAATCTATAATGCATGCATTGATGTTGATTCTAAACCGGGAAGTGAAGAGGAGAATATAGATTTTGGTATTACGGATGGTCAAAAATAGGCGATCTACGAGCGATTAAAACAGTTCAGATCTGTTAAAGCAGAGGATCAAGGGACATGGGTTCAAGGAGAGTGGGAATACTTTTGGCACCTGTGCAAAGTTATGAACATTGATTTGGAAACGGTGATTGAAGATGTAGGTGTGGATAAGTCGGGTACGGCAATGTTTATCACTAACCTAGCTGGTAAAGAGGACTTTGGTAATGTAGAGACCAATAATACTTCCCCCCAATCAGTTTAAGATAGTTCTAAAAATCACAACTTGGAATATTAGAGGCATGTCCAATGCCACTAATCAAAACCAAATTAGGAAACATCTAGCTGCTGGGGATTTTAGTATGTGTGGGATTATTGAAACTCAGCTGGCTAGAGTGAAGTTAACGGAAGCCTGTAATAGGGTGTTTGGTAATTGGGCCCGGGATTCGAATGCTTCGGTGTGTAGAGGCATATGCAGAATTGTCGTCAGTTGGAACCCGAGTTTGGTTAGCCTAATGGTGTTGGAAAGGCACCCCCAAGTTGTCCATTGCCTTGTGGAACCTTTGAATGGTACCAAGAAATTTTACTGCTCTATAGTCTATGCTCATCATCGTCAAATTCCTCGTAGGGATTGCTGGGATTCTCTAAGCTGCCACCATGCTGTAGTTGGCAGCCATCCGTGGGTCCTCCTCGGTGATTTCAATGCAATTATTGATCCGTCGGAACGAACTCTGGGCAGCTCCCTGATTACTAGCAGTATGAACGAACTCTGGGCAGCTCCCTGATTCCCAATGCTATCCATCAAATCTTTGAACATGGAAGATCACAGCAATGACCTTCCAACATTCCCGCGACCCTTTGAGCTTCTCAATGCTATCCATCAAATCTTTGAACGAGAGAGGTTGTAAAAAGTATATCAAATGAATGAAGCTGTGCAACGAGTCAGATTCAACCTCCCGACCTTCGTGCCCGGATAAGACATTATTTTTCTTAAATGAAATTAGTTATACATTTCATATTCATTAACAGTTTCATCTCTCTTAAATTAAGGTTCCATATTCATTCATTATTATTTATACAACGGATTTATAAACCTATGTACAAACGAACCAAACCGCATTCAACTACACTCAATTGATACACACGAAACTTATACAGATATGAAAGGGTCGTGGGCTACTTGTGGCATCCTCGGTGCTTGGTGGTGCTGCAGTGGTGATGGCATGCAGCAGCAGTTGGTGTGGGAAAAATCTACCGCTACGGGTGAATGTTCTTGTTGTGCTTCTAACGTTCGACTACGCTTACGGGGTTCGTGTAGAAGGGCTGCTGGAATAAAAGATTACGAAGTACATTCAAGTAATAAACCGACACACAACTTCTTACATGGTTTCATTTCAAGACATGTAAACCGACATTATGAATTGGTCAACACATATTATTACTTAGATAATCCAAAATTAATCAAACACTTGATTAGCATTCAAATAACCATAATCAAAAACTAGAAAAACTGCATGAAAGATTAGAATCAAACTGATAGAACCGAGTTCGAGATCGGTGGTCTTCAAATTACGAACGAAGAACAATTGTAAAACTAAAATTGAAAGTAAATATAAGAGAATAATTTTTGCAACTTCTTCTTCATTTCATTCCATAAACTAACTGGCCTTATATAGGCTTACAACCATAAAGGGAAACGTGCACATGCATACATACGAGATATTAACTAAAATAGAGATAAATGGAAATCATGGGATAATAACATGCATACTACGTGGGTAAATGGAAACGTGCAGGATATGAACATGGGTACTGGGTTGGTTAGTCCGTATCACAAACACTACAGTTCGCATCGTATTCAACTCTTGTCGTGCAGCGACCCTCCTGCATACTATCCACACATCTCTCCCTCCCGTGATACAAAATGCCGAGTCCAGCCAAAGTTTGGTAGGCTACCGAGAAATCAAACCATATACTCCTTTGCCTTTTCAGGTGATGACGTCCTACGGGGGTGGAATCATCTATCATCATTTCCACTGCATGCATGATCATAGGTAGGAATATGGATATGGTAATGTACATGCTAACCATGGATGTCAGGGCGTATATCCTTCGCCCTAGATTCACCTGCATTGCGAAGCATATTGAAGCCATAGCACTGAAGAAACAAGCAGTGGCTGCCTCCGATAAATGTTCGAACTCGTAAGGGGAGGTATACGAGAAAATAGCTTTCCCGGCACGGTGTAGCAAATCCGGGTTGGAGCTTTCGGTGGTTTCTTGATATGAACCTCCTGGAGGTACTACTCGGAACGTCATAGCTGTGGCTACGACAGTTATTGAGTAGCCTACAAAGTTTTTGATGATGTTGAAATCATTGATTTCAACATACAATGTTTGGAATATGATCCTAAATACCAAGTATGAGCACAAGTTGTTCCCGTCATCCAAATGGTTTTTGATTCTAGTTAACCAAGGGTGACGGTTAGACGACATGGTTGTGAGTTGTGTGGGAACTGGGAAGTGAGTTATGTTTTAGGGATATGGGAAGTGAGTTCGGATAGAAGAAAGAAATAATGAAGTTCATGAAGGAAGGAAGATTAAGAAGACGAGTAAAACAAAGGAAATGATGACTATTACTATAAAAAACCAATCATCTTTTTAAATCAAGGTAACCGAATTTGTATAAGGTATTTCTTTATTTCAAGTCAGTGACAAAAAAGAAATTATATTTTTCTTCGATGCCTCTGATATGGATCCTCCGTGAAACCCGATGCGTCTACCCGTTGGTGTGAAGAAGTCTACACTTAGTTCCTAAAATCATGCATGCATTATAGATTAGTTAAGCACGTTTCCCTTATCCCCATGTTTCGCTTTATTAGACCATGGAGTATAATAGGGCGTGGATTTGGGGCATGGGTTGACACGTGGAATTCGAGCCCCCCCGCTGGTGAGTGACGTGTCCGTGGGGTATGCCGGGGCGTGGCTAGGCCGACGTGGCTTGGCTTAGCCAGGTGTATTAAAATGAAAAAAATAAACATGGCCCGCTATGCCCTAGCCAACAAGCCAATAAGAGCTGGCCACATAGGATCGCTAGCATGCCCCACGTCCGGCCTTAAACTCCCGCTCAAGAGGTCACGCCCAAACCCAAGCCCACCCGGGGTGGTGACTGTCACACCCCGAAATTATCAGAGCTGGCGTGACTGGACCGTTATCTTCATTGCACAGCGGAAGCAACTAAGCTAAGACTTCTAGAAAATTAACGCCGCTAAGTACTCGAATTCCCATGGGTTCTCCTATTCCAACCGTTCCATAGTCTTGAAAATACAACCTGAGAAAGAACATGCGAAAAAGTCAACATAAAGTTGAGCGAGTTCATTGTTTGTTTTGAAAAAGATTTTAAACAAATCTTTTTGTTTACCGGTTTAAAAGTTGTGGAGAAAATTAGTAAAATCATTTTCTCGACATGTTGTATGAAAACTGTGAGTCTAGCCCACTAGAGTTTTTGTAAGCAGGACCAACTCGTCCTCTTACTTGTACAACAACAACAACAACAACCATACCCAGTAAGTCCCACGAATAGCAGAGCTATTTATAGGGTCTGGGGAGGGTGGGATGTAGACAGACCTTGCCTCTATCCATAGGGATAGAGAGGCTGCTTCCAGAGAGACCCCCGGCTCGAAAACAAACAGCAAACGGACACATCAAGTCAAAGAATATAGAAATGCTACAGAAATAGTACGTCACCCATACCAAGAAAATGATCTGAGTGGCTCAATATAATATAATGTAAATCATGTATAATAGCATGCATCATCGATTAGGCATAAACACAATGTACATCAAGTATATTAGCATACAACGTCATTTGGTCATAAACACAAGAAGGCAAAAACCGAAAAAGTCCATTAAAAAATAAGAAAACCTACATCCCTGAAAAGCACCTAAGACCTTACTGCAATGTCCTCTAGAAGTCCTTACTGCAATGTCCTCTTACTTGTACATAAGTTGGAAACATTACTCATAGTTTGTAAATCCATGTAGTATGAGTTTGCGTCAAATGAATATTAAAAACATATGAAAGTTATACTGTTGTAAGTTGGTATGTAAAGCGTCTATGAACATGTTGATCATTAATGTTTCGTGAGGACATTAATATATGCGACGACATAGGAGGTACTCAACCCGCGTAGGCAATTTAAGTGTCGAAATCTCGACAATGGACACAACAGCACTCTAGTGGTCACCCTTGGACCGTGAGTGGGGCTCGCCCGTACCCATTAGATCTAACATTTGTTCCTTGGTCCTCAAAAGGATTAATGGCACCTCAGTTACAGCCTATGCTCACATGATCTAAGAGTTCATTCCATAACTTAATCATACCTAAGTTTGACATGTATTTTCCCCCGAAAGTTGTAAACCGAAACGTTGAAAGAAAAAAGGGACATGATCTCACTGAGTTGTCTCGTTTTTCGTACGCAGGCCAACCCAGTCTCGTTGTTGTAACTAGGACGTTCTCGTCTCTTGTCATGAAAATCATGCACGTTTCAAAAATACGCAATTGTTTTGTAAAACCGGTATGTTTAGTATAAATCGTTCGTAAACCATTTGAGTTCCTTGAAATCCATTCGCAATATGGTTTAGAAATATGAGTTTTCGTTCAACGAAAAGTTGTTTACTTTTGCAAAACTTGCATGTCTTTCCACCCCCGAAAACATTTATAAACATGTAAAACTGTAAAAAGTGGGGGTTATGAACTCACCTTGACATTCCTGTGCAAAGCTAGTTTAGCGTGATTCCGAAGTGTCGTTCCAAGACGTGAATTAGCTAGTGTGCATCTATAGTATTCCTACCAGGGAATAACTTATCAGTTTCTAGTTTAAACGTAGCTAAACTACGTGTCCGAGCTCTACCGAGTCGCTAACACAACGACTCTACGAAGGAAGGTGTAGATGAATAATGGTACGTATTCGAAATGCCGTATATGAAACGGTAACATACCGTTGTAGTTTTCGTATGATGGAAATAAATAAATAAATAGATATACATATCGAAACTTGATGTTTGAAACGAATATAGACAAATATATTCACTTTATGAGAATTCGGATTCTAAGCGATGGAAAGAAATATAAATAATCATGTTTATATTATATAATTTCCAAATATAAAATGTTTAAAAAGTGAATCCCGAATTCCGACGTTTGAAATAAATATAGACGATTATATTTATTTTGTAAAGTAACACGAAGTACGACGTTGAAATAAATATGACAATTATATTTATTTTATAAAAGCGTTCGGAAGTATCGGTGTCCGAAGTAAATATAAACATTATATTTATCTTGTAAAAGTGTTCGGAAATATCGATGTTTGAATAAATATAGATAATTATATTTATCCAAATAAGTGTCGGGTTTCGGAAAGTGCAACTCACTTGTTGTCGAAATATTTTAATTCCATTTTATAAGTTATAAAGCGACACTAAAATACATATACTTTTATATATAGTTTTAAAAGAAAACTAGAGTTTTGATTGGTGTCGTTTTTAAGATATACTCTCGTTGTGTAATTCGAGTTTTTATGAAAATCGGGCAGAGTTTCCTCTGTTTTAAGAATAACCCGACAATAGAAATTGTCGTATAATTTCAAAATTCAACAATAATTCGATCACTTCAAACAATATATACTAAAATTTTATGAAATACGACAAAAATATAACGTAGTTAATCACTAACGGTAACGGTCGAGCTCGATTTCGCGTAGTCTAAAAATCTATAAACTATCAATCCAAACTAATTTTCGCGACAATAACTTTACCGCGTCTTGCGCTTGAACAGTTGACCCGACAGTTGACTGGTTGACCAGAGTTGACTCGGGTGTTGACCGGGTCAACCGGGTTTGACCGGGTTGACCCGCATCGAAGGTGTAATCCAACTGAACCCGAAACAAAACCGAACCTTTTGTTTCTTTGTAACCCGAGACTGACACGAACCAAAACAGCAGCACCACCCCCGCTACTGCCGCCGCCGGTCGGCCCCACCGCCGCCACCCCACCGCTGACAACACCATTGTCCTCAGCACATCGACATCATCATCATCGGAAACGAAAAATAAGAAATAAATCGCATGCCGATTTCTAACAGGAACTTTTGAAATATATATAAAAAAAACGAGAGAGTTAGGGGGGTTACCGAAAGTCTTGTCTGGGGCCACACCACCACCGTCACCGGCGATCCGTCGCCGGAGTCGCCTTTGCCGACTCCGATCATCATCATCACGAAGTCGTCATCATCATTATCCTTTTCATCTCTTACAATCATCATCATCATCTCGTGTTATCTTCACCGACGGAAAGAAAAACCGTCGGAGTTGCTCCGGTTGTCGGTTACAGAACGGGGGGGGGGGGAGTCTCGCCTGACCGAAATGAAACGCCGGCTCACCGGATCCTTGTGCTGGTTGCCGATCTGAACTCGAGGGGTGGAGGTTTGCTTTGTTGTGTCTGAATGATAGAGAGGAATTTGAGAGTTAGGGTTTTCTAGGTTGAAGAAGAAAGAGCAGAGGGAAGGGTCGTGTGCGCAGATGAATTATAAGGATACTAGGGTTTCCTTGCACTTAGGGGCTGTTTGGTAGCCTCTTAATGACCATTCAGATGCTACCACTTAATGGTTTAAAACCTCTGAATGAATAAGAGGTAACCTCAAGTCTGAATGGTTAAGAGGTAACCTCTAAATGGTAAATCATCACATGTCACATTCTTCTACCTTTTCATTGGTAAAATTCTTAATGGTTCCATTAAGAGGTAGCCTCTTAATGACCATTCAGAGGCTACCAAACAGCCCCTTATATACTAGGTTTGTTTAGTGGGCTTGGGCCCAGGGCCCATTAGCGTGTTTTGAGCGGCCTAATAATTATCCGAAGCCCGTTTTTGAATCATGTTCGGTGTAAAATGTCGTGTAATAAAGTTTTTGAGTCAAAACGCTAGAAATTACGTCGGAACTTGATGTTTAACGTGTCCGTTCGTCGGTTGCGTTAAAACGCGTAAACTGTGTCGTTCGTGGTTTCGTGTCCGTTTTGCGATCCGTTTTCAACTACGGATAATAAATTTGAAAACGAAGTTAAATATATCATAATATATTAATATCAGGTCGTAACTCAAATCCGGTGCTTCCGTTTCGTTGCCGATGCGTTCCTGCAGTCGCGTTTTTCGTTCACGTTTGTGTGTTGTGACGTTTAGAAGCGTGATAATTTCGCAAAACGAAATCCATGAGTTTAAATTATACGTATAACTTCGTATTTGTCGGCGTTGTCAGTAGTTTGTAGTTTTGTACGGTGTCAGTTCGTTATCGCTTAATATCCAGCAGATTTCCTGAAGTTCATCATACGCGCATTGTGACGTCAGATAAGCGTTCCTAGGCATTCAACAAGCCTAATTAAGTTAATTCCAGTCTTAAAACACTATTTATTATTGCCTTAAACGTTTGTTAATCTCGTAATTAAGAGGCGTTAATTACCGGTTGTCACATTCTCCCCCTGTTACAGAAATTTCGTCCTCGAAATTTAGTCTATGTTATCTCCTCAGAGTTGTGTCATTCCTAGGTAAGTCCGAATAACTCCAAAGTGAATATCCGCGTAACCGGATCAAAACTTATCTGGATTGCGTGAATGTAAGGACATTTTGCATCAATAAGAACCCAACGGTTCAACTAAGTGTGTTCCAGGAATCGATGCTAAGTGAACGAAGCGTAATGATACTATCACCAATGTGACTGAGTTTACATGGGTCAAACAAAAGAGATTATGACCAATAGATGTCCAAACAAATGTTTACGATCTGCAATTGACTTTTAGAAACAATCGAATTCGTTGTCAAACGAAACTTGCTTTGGTGATAAAAATGAACTTAGAGATCAACAATCTCAAATGATATAGAAACATGAAAACGATTTGTCGACTATCGAACCATTAAATGAAATAAAATCTGGGTGTTGACATTATTGAATTGCTAGGATACACCGAAATGAAATGCAACCGAACCTGGTGTATCATCGTCTTAATACATAGTTGCATCAAGACTATTTGGATGATTAGTCAAACAAAAAGCAGACGTAGTTTTGCATGAATCGATCGATTGTGATTAGCCCAAGCTACAAGTTAATACCAACACAACAAGGTGTCGAAGCGAATGAAATAATTCAATAATAACGGTGATCAAACAAGTATCACCGTGTTCTAAGTCAAGTGGAAGCTCAACGAAATAAATGTGAATGTTCCAAACAAATCCCATAGGGTTTTCAATTGAAAATGAAACAACTAAATAATGTTTTTCGATCGAAGATGAAGGAGCAATTAATATCGCAAAACGTTCGATCGATGATGAACGAACCGTTAAGAGGTGCACCGGAATATGACATAAATTTGTGTACCATTATCTTAACACACGATTGTGTTAAGACTGCTTTAATATGATCAACCAACAAAGCGGATTTAATATCAATAAGCAAATAAATAAATAATTAAATCCGTACGTAATGTGAGCAACGAGATTAGCGCAAGCTTCAAACTTGTGAAAAACGCCACCACAAGGTGATCGTGATTTAAGAAACGATTCAATGAAGTCGAAGACCAAACAAGCATGTAACGGTTCAAAACAAATGAAGTGCTTGTTGGGATTATTTCGAATATGATGGCCTCAATCCATCATATGGAACCTTGAATTGAATATATATTACGAGCAAGTTCAACCAATTGAACTTGGTTTATGCGTAATTCAACAATGAGTACATGTCGACAAGGAAGTTTCAACATAGTTATGACGAAAAAACATGTATGTAGCTCGAAAAGAAAAGGAGTTTTCCAAGAAATTTGTTGACTTGATATCAAGGAGTCAACACTTTGCAACAATACAGTCATCCAAATCACAATGCAAAACTCGACATAACGAAACAATATTTGAACGTTGATAAAGCAACAATTTAGAGTGAAGCCACCAATGGTCTTCACGAATCAATTTAACCGCATGTGTAACAAACAAAACATGCGTACCATATGAATTTGTTAAGAAATGAATCAACTGAGTGTTCCCTATCATGAAATAAAATCTTCATGATGCAAGGATCATTAGGGGGAGTAGAAATGAGAAAATCTACTCACTCTATGCAAAAGTCAGAATCTCAACAAAAGAAATTTAAGGACTTTACCTGGAATTTCATGTGATGGTCGGTTGTTAGGTGACATTACCATGGAATGTCGAACATAACGTAATTGCCATGAATGAAGTAGGGGGAATGCGAAGACGTGTGACTTCTTTTGCAGCACCAATAATTGTGAGTCTCTTTAGACTAAGCATCGATCGTTATGAAATCTTGTTTAAGCGTATCTCAGCGTGATTCGTGTCGTTTGCAGGATCACTTGCCAATTTGCCGATTTCGACCAGTAGTTCTCCCGCTGACGGGGTTAGCATCGTTGTTGTCATGCTCAATCATGTTTTCCAAAGGCCTTGCTCGAAAGTTGTGTGTGATGTATTTCAACGTCCGCTGACGTATAGTTTAAGTTTCACGTGTATTCGTGCCCTAGCGTTTCGTTCCGCGTAAGTTACCTGCTCAGATAATTAGAATAGCATAGAAAATATAGATAATGACGTTTGCCCGAGTTAACAGTCACAGTTCTGACGTAATGACCTTTAATGGATTTTGACATAAGTTCTCCAAAGGTCCTAGATGCAAGTTATCAAAACTCTCAAGGTTTTGCTTACCGTATGTGATCGTTTCGTGTATCGTGTATCAGACACAACACTTGTGTATGTTTAAAACCAAAATTTTTGACTCATTGTTTATGGCAACGGTTGGAAACCCATATTCGAGTCCTAGGCATTCTGTATGTGTTCAAGTCTTGATATCTAAGTCCCCGGAGGATAGTGAGGTTAAAGCCTAGGTATCTCTACAGAAACCTAATTCGCTGAAACTTATAGCTCTGATACCAATCTGTCACACCCCGAAATTATCAGAGCTGGCGTGACTGGACCGGTATCTTCATTGCACAGCGGAAGCAACTAAGCTAAGACTTCTAGAAAATGAACGCCGCTAAGTACTCGAATTCCCATGGGTTCTCCTATTCCAACCGTTCCATAGTCTTGAAAATACAACCTGAGAAAGAACATGCGAAAAAGTCAACATAAAGTTGAGCGAGTTCATAGTTTGTTTTGAAAAAGATTTTAAACAAATCTTTTTGTTTACCGGTTTAAAAGTTGTGGAGAAAATTAGTAAAATCATTTTCTCGACATGTTGTATGAAAACTGTGAGTCTAGCCCACTAGAGTTTTTGTAAGCAGGACCAACTCGTCCTCTTACTTGTACATAAGTTGGAAACATTACTCCTAGTTTGTAAATCCATGTAGTATGAGTTTGCGTCAAATGAATATTAAAAACATATGAAAGTTATACTGTTGTAAGTTGGTATGTAAAGCGTCTATGAACATGTTGATCATTAATGTTTCGCGAGGACATTAATATATGCGACGACATAGGAGGTACTCAACCCGCGTAGGCAATTTAAGTGTCGAAATCTCGACAATGGACACAACAGCACTCTAGTGGTCACCCTTGGACCGTGAGTGGGGTTCGCCCTTACCCATTAGATCTAACCTTTGTTCCTTGGTCCTCAAAAGGATTAATGGCACCTCAGTTACAGCCTATGCTCACATGATCTAAGAGTTCATTCCATAACTTAATCATACCTAAGTTTGACATGTATTTTCCCCCGAAAGTTGTAAACCGAAACGTTGAAAGAAAAGAGGGACATGATCTCACTGAGTTGTCTCGTTTTTCGTACGCAGGCCAACCCAGTCCCGTTGTTGTAACTAGGACGTTCACGTCTCTTGTCATGAAAATCATGCACGTTTCAAAAATACGCAATTGTTTTGTAAAACCGGTATGTTTAGTATAAATCGTTCGTAAACCATTTGAGTTCCTTGAAATCCATTCGCAATATGGTTTAGAAATATGAGTTTTCGTTCAACGAAAAGTTGTTTACTTTTGCAAAACTTGCATGTCTTTCCACCCCCGAAAACATTTATAAACATGTAAAACTGTAAAAAGTGGGGGTTATGAACTCACCTTGACATTCCTGTGCAAAGCTAGTTTATCGTGATTCCGAAGTGTCGTTCCAAGATGTGAATTAGCTAGTGTGCATCTATAGTATTCCTACCAGGGAATAACTTATCAGTTTCTAGTTTAAACGTAGCTAAACTACGTGTCCGAGCTCTACCGAGTCGCTAACACGACTCTACGAAGGAAGGTGTAGATGAATAATGGTACGTATTCGAAATGCCGTATATGAAACGGTAACATACCGTTGTAGTTTTCGTATGATGGAAATAAATAAATAGATATACATATCGAAACTTGATGTTTGAAACGAATATAGACAAATATATTCACTTTATGAGAATTCGGATTCTAAGCGATGGAAAGAAATATAAATAATCAGGTTTATATTATATAATTTCCAAATATTAAATGTTTAAAAAGTGAATCCCGAATTCCGACGTTTGAAATAAATATAGACGATTATATTTATTTTGTAAAGTAACACGAAGTACGACGTTGAAATAAATATGACAATTATATTTATTTTATAAATGCGTTTGGAAGTATCGGTGTCCGAAGTAAATATAAACATTATATTTATCTTGTAAAAGTGTTCGGAAATATCGATGTTTGAATAAATATAGATAATTATATTTATCTAAATAAGTGTCAGGTTTCGGAAAGTGCAACTCACTTGTTGTCGAAATATTTTAGTTCCATTTTATAAGTTATAAAGCGACACTAAAATACATATACTTTTATATATAGTTTTATAAGAAAACTAGAGTTTTGATTGATGTCGTTTTTAAGATATACTCTCGTTGTGTAATTCGAGTTTTTATGAAAATTGGGCAGAGTTTCCTCTGTTTTAAGAATAACCCGACAATAGAAATTGTCGTATAATTTCAAAATTCAACAATAATTCGATCACTTCAAACAATATATACTAAAATTTTATGAAATGCGACAAAAATAGAACGTAGTTAATCACTAACGGTAACGGTCGAGCTCGATTTCGCGTAGTCTAAAAATCTATAAACTATCAATCCAAACTAATTTTCGCGACAATAACTTTACCGCGTCTTGCGCTTGAACAGTTGACCTGACAGTTGACTGGTTGACCAGAGTTGACTCGGGTGTTGACCGGGTCAACCGGGTTTGACCGGGTTGACCCGCATCGAAGGTGTAATCCAACTGAACCCGAAACAAAACCGAACCTTTTGTTTCTTTGTAACCCGAGACTGACACGAACCAAAACAGCAGCACCACCCCCGCTACTGCCGCCGCCGGTCGGCCCCACCGCCGCCACCCCACCGCTGACAACACCATTGTCCTCAGCACATCATCATCATCGGAAACGAAAAATAAGAAATAAATCGCATGCCGATTTCTAACAGGAACTTTTGAAATATATATAAAAAAAACGAGAGAGTTAGGGGGGTTACCGAAAGTCTTGTCTGGGGCCACACCACCACCGTCACCGGCGATCCGTCGCCGGAGTCGCCTTTGCCGACTCCGATCATCATCATCACGAAGTCGTCATCATCATTATCCTTTTCATCTCTTACAATCATCATCATCTCGTGTTATCTTCACCGACGGAAAGAAAAACCGCCGGAGTTGCTCCGGTTGTCGGTTACAGAACGGGGGGGGGGGGGGGGGGGGGGGGTCTCGCCTGACCGAAATGAAACGCCGGCTCACCGGATCCTTGTGCTGGTTGCCGATCTGAACTCGAGGGGTGGAGGTTTGCTTTGTTGTGTCTGAATGATAGAGAGGAATTTGAGAGTTAGGGTTTTCTAGGTTGAAGAAGAAAGAGCAGAGGGAAGGGTTTGTGTGCGCAGATGAATTATGAGGATACTAGGGTTTCCTTGCACTTATATACTAGGTTTGTTTAGTGGGCTTGGGCCCAGGGCCCATTAGGAGGATACTAGGGTTTCCTTGCACTTATATACTAGGTTTGTTTAGTGGGCTTGGGCCCAGGGCACATTAGCGTGTTTTGAGCGGCCTGATAATTATCCGAAGCCCGTTTTTGAATCCTGTTCGGTGTAAAATGTCGTGTAATAAAGTTTTTGAGTCAAAACGCTAGAAATTACGTCGGAACTTGATGTTTAACGTGTCCGTTCGTCGGTTGCGTTAAAACGCGTAAACTGTGTCGTTCGTGGTTTCGTGTCCGTTTTGCGATCCGTTTTCAACTACGGATAATAAATTTGAAAACGAAGTTAAATATATCATAATATATTAATATCAGGTCGTAACTCAAATCCGGTGCTTCCGTTTCGTTGCCGATGCGTTCCTGTAGTCGCGTTTTTCGTTCACGTTTGTGTGTTGTGACGTTTAGAAGCGTGATAATTTCGCAAAACGAAATCCATGAGTTTAAATTATACGTATAACTTCGTATTTGTCGGTGTTGTCAGTAGTTTGTAGTTTTGTACGGTGTCAGTTCGTTATCGCTTAATATCCAGCAGATTTCCCGAAGTTCATCATACGCGCACTGTGACGTCAGATAAGCGTTCCTAGGCATTCAACAAGCCTAATTAAGTTAATTCCAGTCTTAAAACACTATTTATTATTGCCTTAAACGTTTGTTAATCTCGTAATTAAGAGGCGTTAATTACCGGTTGTCACATTCTCCCCCTGTTACAGAAATTTCGTCCTCGAAATTTAGTCTATGTTATCTCCTCAGAGTTGTGTCATTCCTAGGTAAGTCCGAATAACTCCAAAGTGAATATCCGCGTAACCGGATCAAAACTTATCTGGATTGCGTGAATGTAAGGACATTTTGCATCAATAAGAACCCAACGGTTCAACTAAGTGTGTTCCAGGAATCGATGCTAAGTGAACGAAGCGTAATGATACTATCACCAATGTGACTGAGTTTACATGGGTCAAACAAAAGAGATTATGACCAATAGATGTCCAAACAAATGTTTACGATCTAAATTTCGAGGATGAAATTTCTGTAACATAAGATAAGTAGGAAAGATAAGTAGGAAAGATAAATTAGGATAACATTTAATATTAATTTATTATTTATATATTTAATATAAGATAAGTAGGAAAGAGAGGTATTTGTTTTAAAAATATATTAAATTAATAATTTAGATTTGAGGATAATATTTTATGAATGGCCAGACTAAATGAACACTTCAACTTTATTATAATCACCTTTGGAATTCACCGTATGGTATTTACAATTCTCATTGTTTGTTTCATTTAATAATTATTAGCAAGTCATTTTTATGATAAATTCTATTTTCAGCGGTAGTTGAAGCTTTGGTGAATATAAACACCCAAAAAAGTATATCTTAAGAATTTGGTTATCTTATTTAAAAAGCTTAGCTATCAAGATTATAACTTTTCAATACCGTTTAAACACTTAGAAGTTCGGAACATAACCAATAGCCAGCGAATTAAAAAGTAAATAGAATAGACTGAACTTGAGTCTTTCACATAACTTTCAACATGCAATCTTTAGCAAACCTGATAGTAGGTTAATGAATTATTACTCATATTTATTTCCTACGGCTTCTAATTTACCCAACCTACTGTTCATACCTCATTAAAAAAAGAAAAAAAAAACAAAGTTCTAGCCCAAGAATTGGGTTACAAATACCATAGCAACAACCTATAGGACATCGGCAAAGAAGAAAAGTTTGTATTTTTTTCAATGGAAAGGGCATACTGAATCTATTAGTTGATGTTAAATGGTTGACTATATGTACATGTGACAACCCGAACTTTCTAGGTTAGTGACGTGATCCTAACTCCTCCTTAATGTGTTGCACGCTCAGTGTTAATATAATTCTGTTAGACATAGAGGTTAGTATAATTGGGCCGCGTATGATGGGCCACCTACACATCCCTTTGGCTACACTATAACTTCGGCCCACGCACACATATCTTAGGCTTTAACTACACAAAAATCCAACCAAGACTTTGAAATGGGCCGGTTAGTATTGAGAGGGGGCCGGTTGGTTTGGGACAATTATATGCACGATTTAGTTATATCCAACCAAGATTTAATCTCGGCTCAAGTGAAGTGAAAGTTGGGCCCGATTACAACCCGGTTACAATTGTAAAGCTTATACACACGGCCTGATGTAATAATCCCTTTCATTATCTCATAACCTCTATTATTTATTTTATGACTCTTGGCCCACACCACCCAATGCCCAAACTGAGCCCACATGTTACAAATGTTATACGTATTGCATGCTGATGATTACCCATATTTTCCTAAACACCTACGAATCACAAACCCTAGCCCTAGTCTCTCCTCCCTTAGATCAGCGGCAGCCTAAGTCATCGAAGCTCTCTTTCTCTTGGATTCGACTCTCCTGTACATGCATAATTCATTGGTTAGTATACTTATACTCGACTTGATTCGTGTTCACTGTTCCCAGTTATGTGTAACATTATGAATGATGATGGTTGTTGATAATCACGAGTTTAAGGAGAAATTATAGATGATGATAATCGCGGAATTGGGAACTGTTTATAATGATAACCGATGACTTGAGATTGATGTTGCGTTGCATGAATAATGGATATCACTAAACTCTTTAGTGTGACGTACTGGTCGAATCGTGTATGATAGTTAAGATACTTATGTTAGAGAATTTGTTATGATGATGATCTTGCACCATACGCATAATATGTTCGATAACCCTTGCATGACTAGATTGTTCGATGATATTTGATAAATATGTGTGATCTGTTAGATGAATGCATCATGTGGATAAACTTGCAGTCCACTACATAAATTGGTCCAATAATAACTTGAATGCATTAATAAGTTGTCAGCCATTGTTATTTGTTTGATAATAGTAATGATTGATGTGTGCTTCATAATGGACTTTGATATAACAGTAGCTTATAGGTCCAATGAAATTGAAGTTTTATGGTTGAAAAAGTCTGATAACTTTCAATATAAATGGCGGCTCATGTGCTGTGAACTTGATCTAATCAAGCAAAGTGGGAACTCCAATGCTGTGTCAGTAACTTATGAAATATGCAAGCCTTACATGCGTATATGATTGAGGACGGTTGGAATTAGACGTGATGTGTTGGGCCGGGTAGGGTGATTGGCTAGACATGACATGTGGGTTGGGTGTTAACTGTTGGGTTAAGTATGGCGGGCTGGGCCAGCAATGTTTGGGTTAAATTGTCATGTAAGCATACATTAATTAACAGATCGTTATAGTGTGTATGGTGAACTAGGTCATGTATGATACGAAAACGGTTATGTGAGCAAGATGTGAATATTTACTATGTGTTGAGTGATGTTCATGATCGAATGCACGCAATAGTTTAAGTGACATGAATTTGTATCGTAAATGTATAATGACCCGGATGCTTGGTATGACATACCTGATGTTATGTGTTTAGTTGTTTATTGTTTGAGCAATACGTGTGACTAGATACGTGAATTGTGAATACATGAAACTGACTGTCTCTGGTAACCACGATAGGGTTTGATTGAACAACTGTATAACAAGTAACAAATCTTACCGAGCAATCAAAGGTGAGTTCATTGCTCTTTCTCAAGCATGGATCCCAAGGAAGGGATAACGGGTAACGTTCCGAGAAGGAATGCATGTGTAATGGGATGTTGGTTATCGTACTCAGTTTTCTATCATTTTAAGACCACAATATCTACCGGCACGTTGCTTGTAGGGCAACGGGGGTTATTAGTTGATAGCGCTATTAGGTTTGGCACCCTCACGACGTTCGAGGAGAACGGGCGTGAACTAATTACCTTAAAACATGACCAATGCTTTGATAGAGGCATTGGGGTTGGCAATCACATATCTTATGGCCATTCGGTAATCGAGTAATAACAACATCAAATCATCGAAACAACGAAACAACATATCATCTTGTTAACTGTTTTAAACATGTGACTGGTAACTAACTCGGTAAACAAAACTTTGAACTCACCAGCGTAGTCTGACACACTTGTTTGCATGCTTGTAGGTCGATAGCTGTGATACACTGGGACTTGCTGTCTGGAGTAGCAGGAGTGGGCATGGTCTTACTGGACGAGTTTTACCTTATTGGTTTCAAATACATTACCTTGGGTTTCGAAACTATTTTACTTTGCTTCCGCTGATTACTTGGTTTTATTTAAACTTACAAACAGTATTTCCTTTATAAACAAGTACTTTATCATTTTATCGATTGTGTTTGATATGATTAGTGGCTCTTTGTTGAATCGTCGCACCCCTAGTAGGGACATACCCTAGGTGGGAAATTGGGGGTGTGACAGTACATGTATACCAAACTAGTAAAATTTTTTACCTTGTACCTTGCAGCTTCATTCAGATAAGGCTGTTGTTACCTTCGGTCTCAACGTCGTTAACATCCTCAACTCTTCCCATGTAATCCGCTGAAAGTGATGTCTTTTAATAGATGCAATAAAAATGACCCTTATGTGTTTTATTGTGTAATTACCTGTAAGTTGAACAAAGTCCTAAATAGTACTTAAAGCAGCAGACATAGACTTCTATCTTACATCCTCAACGTGCGACAAACTGTAAGTGTTGTTCAACAAAAATCAACAACTAACACTACGAAAATCAAGGCTTAACAAAGGAGAACTGTAAAATTAAAGAAAAACAAACTTAGATTCATCAATCATACCGTTCTTCTCGAGCTCCGAGAGGATATGAATCGAGCGTTTAAGAATCGCGTGATCTAATGCAAACAGTTAGAAAATGCAGTCGAGGATTTGAACCTGAAAGCGAACTGACCATCGACAGTTAGTAATTAGAATCAGACTATTTAAAGTATTTAATTCCATTTGGCAGCGTATTATTGTTTAGGTATGCATCTATGGATAACTTCTCTTCTCGCTCGATTTGTTTCATGCCTACAATTGAGTTCATGGCTTGAATCTCAAGTTTTACAGTTTAGTAGTAGCCTTTAAGTGGTGTCCTATGCCAATTGGATATCAAAATAGAAGATTTACAGGACATCATTGGTTTTCGCATAAAGTGGTGGAAACTTGATGATTCATTAATGATATATTAAATTGTAGAGAAGGAGTAATACTGATATCATGGTATGACTTAATTTCCATGTGGATTTCTTGTTCATTTCTTGGTTTTTATTTGATTTTGATACCATGCAAACTTACAAATGCTTCTGTCCACCACCATCTTGACACTAAAGGTCCGCTGTCACCATCTTGAGTCTCACCAGTGCAGCCTCTGCAATTACAAGACGATGATAACCAAACTCCACTCAAAAGTCTAATTCAGATGCATTTTCAAACAAATAAACTGTAAAGAGTAAAACTTTTTAAAAAACTTTGGACAACTGGCGATCCATTCAACTTGCCTCCTTCAAAATAATTTTATTGCACACACTTGACCCATTAGAGATGGCAAATTGGCACATAAACCCAAATCGACTCATTCAAGGTAAATACGTCATAATTCCACCTCTAAACTGATATTACAAAAATACATATGAACCTAGTGACAAATTGCTTTGGATGCTGATCAAAACAATGGCGTGGACTGCAGGTTTAATGATGTTCCATTCCCAACTAATCTAACAGATCGCCACCCTACAAATAGCAACGGATAATCAATATACATAGAATTCTTAGAACCCTTCAAATACAACCTAAAGTGACCAGTCCTAATACTTTTTGTAAAAAATCTAATTCTCCTCTAAACTTCCCAACAGTAGTGAAAGTGTTCCTGCAAAAAAGATTTATCAAATGATCGGTTCGTAATACTTTAGTCGGGTCGCTTTTGAGTAAAAACATGGAACTTTTTCTATAGTAGTAACGACATGTCCGAACCATCCAAACTAACAAACCCGAACCACCCAAAAAAAACATACAACTCCAAACACAACATACAATTACATTACAGCCCAACCCGCACCCAGACCCGCAACAATCTGAAAACCGAAGCCCAACCCGCACCAAGACCCGCAACAACCTCAAAAACCAAGCCCAACCAGCACCCTGACCCACAACAAAACCTGAAAACCCAAGTCCAACCCGCACACGGATCTGCAACAATCTGAAAACCAACCCGCAACAAGCTGAATACCCAGCCCCAACCCAACCCGCAACCTGTAACAACCTGAACAGCCAAGCCCAACCCACACCTGGACCTAGACCCGAAACCCTAACAACATATGTCTTTTACTAAAAAAACTCAAACATCATGGAATCAAAACCTCAAATGGACAAAAGACTCGCCCAATCGACTAGAATGTATGTGTGTTAAACTAAACAATGTCACAAATCTACTGAAATTACAAAGAACTTACGAATGTACATACCGATTTTGGATGTTGGTGGGTTGTTGGTGATGACGGTGGGTTGTTGGTGATGACGGCTGCTGCTGGTGGTTTCGGAGCGGTGGATGACGGAGGTTGAAGGTGGGGTGCGTCTGGTGCCCGGTTGGTGGGTGTGGTGGTGATTTTGGAGATGGTCTTGTGTGGGGTGGTGATTTTGGGGAGATGTTAGGGTAATGGGTGAAAAATAGATGGAGGGAAAAGGCCCGCCTGTGATAAAATTTCCTCATCCATTGGATGAAAACTCTAATCAACGGTCAAGGTTAATTCAAAGGGGTTGGAAGTGGATCCATCTTTTACACTCTGTTTCCCCGAGTCTCATTTAACAGCGGAGGAGAAGGAAAAGAGATGAAAATATAAAAAACCATGTTCTTAAGTTTCATTTAACAGGGGAAGGGGAGGGAAAATGAGGGAAAAGGGAAGAAAATATGACCAAATCCTCCCAAATTGGAGAGATTATGAGAGAAAATTTTCCTTCCCCTCCCCCTGTTAAATGAGACTCGGGAACATAGTGTTAGTCGCCACTAAAGGGGGTGTCGCGGCTAAAGGTATCGCCCCTATTGCTCCGTTTTCTTGTAGACTTTCGAAGATTAAGTGAGTGGTTTCTGGTGGAACCATGACGGTATGTTTCATTCAATCAGATCAATTTCCTCATCAAACTTCACACTTTCTTCATTTCTTTTCTCTCTCTCTCCCTCTCTCTCTTTTGTACGGTAAACTACTTTACACTTCCTTTATACATTCATAAACTCAAGCATAATTGAATCAGATAATATTTTGCTTGGAATTACGTAGCTTAATTTTGTTTCAATCGTCTTTAAAATTGTATAAATCATGAGGTCCAGTATGTACAATTCCAGTGAGTGTTTGAAGTGTGTCTAGTGTCCGTCTACAAGGTGTTCGATGAAATCCATAGCGGAACTGGTATGCTTTTAGTACAATCTCGAAGCCACTTCGAGTCAGAAGCTATAAATCAGATTCATAAACAAGGATGACAGTCATCAGGTCGGTTTTAAAGATTTCTTTTTTTTTTTAAAACGAAAATAAGAAAACAAAGCAAAAGTTTTTACAGCTAAAAAAATTGAAAGATATAAAATGCCGTATTGAATTTGAGAGACTTAGAAGTGCATGCTCATGAGCTCAACTACAAATTATGTAACTCTAACGCTATTCAATTTATGATAATGTTTTAGTAAAACTGTATTAAAAACTTATGGAAGAAAATGAACTATATGAAAATAAATATTCCGTATCAATATTGAATTACTTGTAGCTATTTTCTTTATAAAATGTTGTATGGTAGATCTGTGTCACACCCCCAAAATCCACATGCGGAGTACCACCGCTTGGAGGCGTGACCGACCAGGATCTTAGCCACTAATTATTTTGAACGGATTAGTTATTGTTATGAACATTAGCATAATTAGTGACCTAATTTAAATTTTTCAAAACATAGTTTAAGTTCACAGCGGAAGGGAAAAGAATACATATCGTAATTTAAAACCACATGTTTGTTCATACGAGACTTACGAACCACGCACTCCGTCCGATTGCAACGTCCGTCCAGAGCTGTATCGAGCAACCTGCAAAGCATGCAGTAGAGTGTCAACATAACGTTGGCGAGTTCACGTGTTTGTAGTTTTCCAGTTTTTAATTCCAAAAACTTGTTTTAACCAGTTAATTTATCCGTTTATACATGCGATGGGGAGCTACCCCATAAGTAAGCGACTAAACTGTTTTTACAATACCGAATACTATTCATCCGTACGTTTCCGTAGAGTGCCCCGTTTGTCAATGTTCTATCATCATTGACGGTTGCCAGAGTATATTAGTTCACGACCGATCCCATACCTTGGCACGGTGTGAGGTTGGTGAGACCTAAATAGCGCTATCAACTAATAACCCGTTCGCCTGACCCCGGCGACTAATCGGTATTAAGAAGTGAGGACTTGAGTGATAGAGTTTTGTTTAGTGTTGCTTGTTGCATCCAGTATAAACAGTAATTAACTAAAAGTTCCCAGTAACAAGGGAAGTAAGTAAGTTTGTTCCCAGTAACAAGGGAAGAAAAGTAAGTTTGTATCCCTCATAAGGGGATAGCGTTGTTACCCGTATCCCACACAAGGAGATAGAAATACCGTATCCCGCACAAGGAGATAGTAAGCAATCCCAAACCAGGAAAAGTGTTTTGTTCCGTTTCCCAATCCACCGGGAACGCATGCTTTAAGTAAAAAGTAGTGAACTCACCTTTGCTTTGCTCGGTAGTCAATTTACTTGTGTTACATTGGTCAACCACACCCTATTATGGTTATTAAATATTTATTAGGTTCGTATGCAAGAAATGTCACGTATCTAACACATAGCACGTAAGTCATACTAACATATATGGTATTGGGCCTATCCTAGCATATAAACAGTTAAGCAGTAACAGTTAAACGTTAACAGTAGCACATAGTCCAAAACATCAACTTGTGCGGCCCAATAGCTAAGCAGAGTAGTCCAGTCGAAACCGGGTGGTCTCGACTCGAGACTATGAGGTCTCGAGTCGCAACCGCTGGACTCTAAGTCGAAATCAGCAGGTCTGGAGTTGTGAACATTTGAGTCGCAACCGTAGAGGTCTCGAGTCGCAACTGATGCAGGTTCTGGTCTCGAGTCGCAACCGGACTCGCAAACACGGTCTCGGTTCATGCTGTTTTGGTCTCGAGTCGCAACCGGACTCGTAACTGCGGTTTCGAGTCATAAGGTTCGTGTGCCGATCACGTGTGGTTTCGAGTCGCAACCAGGTGTTTGCGACTCGCAACCGAGGGATTTCGACTCATCATGTGGCGGTCTCGAGTCGTAACCATAAGGTCTCGACTCGCAACTATGCAAATGTTTCTAGAATTTTCATGTCAGTACTACCCAATCAAATTTCATTATCATGTACTGTCCAATCAGATTTTTATTAACATGTTCCCTATACCGTACACTCTTAAATTCAGATCAAATCAGCAACTTTTCAAATATTCATCACATAATCAAATAGTTCATCATGTTCATAATTCTAAACGGATCCATTATCATTACTATACTTTCATCAAAAATCCCAATTCTATTAAATCAATCGACGCATGTTCAGATCTAACAAACAGCTTGTTACAAAATATCATTAAACACATAAACATATACTTTTATCTCACAATCCATAACTCACAATGAATTCAAGACAACATATGCTCTCTCAACAACTAACATATTAACAGTTTGTTATGTCATCTTTAAAAATCATCATATAACACAAATCATTTCCAAAAATCCATCAGTTTAATTCTCACACCCACTTAACACTTACCAACCATGATAAAACCTCATATCTTTTCGACACATTCAGATCTATGCTCACATACTAACTGAAATTCACAAACTACACATAATAATTAACAACATAAAGAAAATCTCGCAGCCATATACTTTTCAACAGTTTTGAATCAATTACTTGAACCTTATGTATACCGAATCAGTTACACACAAGCATATAGCCAAGATTTACCCTAAACACCAATATTCAAACAATCATTTACCCCAAAACAGTTAACATTAGTTATCGAATACAAAAATATATCCTTATAAATCAGTTCCCCTTTTGGTGTCCTACCAGCACATGCTCTATACATTATTTTAATAATCAATCTTATTCTAAGTTTGTTTGCACAGCATATCGTTCTATTCACTTCACAATCATCAGACAATTTTATATACATTCAAACAATCTGATAGTTTACAAATTCAGAAATCACAAAGACATAAACAGAAACCACTCACTAACCGAAGGGAGTATGGAACGAGTGGGTGTGTGTGGGCTGCCATTGTTTATCGCCGCCGCCATCTGCTGTCTTCTCCGGCCACCACCGGCTGGTCAACGTCGTCACCATCAACATCATCATTCTTATCGACATATTCATCTCCACCGGTCATCATCGTCAATATCAGTGGCAGTCGCCGGAAAACCGACGACGCCGTCGCCGCCGTAGGCAACATACCTCCTTGCTCTCTCTCTCTCTCTTTCTCTCTCTCTCTCTCTTCGATCTATGTATCAGACGGGGTGGGGGGGGGGTGTGCGTGTGGGAACAAGACAGTGGAAGGAGGGGTTGTTGTTGAGGCTATGGTGTGGCTGTGACTCGTCATCGGCCGGAGTGCATTCTCCGGTGATCGGAAGGGAAAACAATGAAGGGCAGTTTGTATGCGGCTGCAACTTTTGTAGGGATTATGTTATAAAAAAATGAGGGTTAAAGAAAATAATAGATTTATATAGGCTAGGGTTTTAGGTTTAGGTTAGTTGGGTTGGGCCTAGCCCAAGTGCGTGAACCCGCTAAACGATTAGGCGTCTCGCTCAACAGACTGATCCGGGTTTATTTAAGTAATTAAGTGAATGAACCTCTCGTCGCGGATTATTATTGTTTCATAAATAATAACAATAATAATAATAATGACAATAATAATAATAATAATAACAATATCCATAACAATAGTGATGTTAATAAATACGCGTGTTACTAAAATGCCCTTCTCTCGACAACGAGAGTACGGGTTGTCACATTCTCCCCATGTTATTGGAATTTCGTCCTCGAAATTTAAGCAAACATCATACATTACGCTCCATATGTGTACATAGACTCCATTACCATACGTAGATACAAGCAGTTTCACGAAAGTCCACAGAACGAACATGCAAGCCACATAGCATATACAGTCACATAGCACGTAAAATCACATAGCATTAGATTCACAGAGTTGTACGTATCTCACACAGTATGAATTTTCACAAACTTAACTATAGCATCCAAGAAACGTATAGGGAAACCTGAATTGTCACATTATCTCCAAGTTCAAGAAATTTCGTCCCGAAATTTAGCGCGCAGCCACTGACAAGCTAGTTTGTTTAAACGTTTTCGTGGGGTGTCACATCATCCCCTTGTTGGCTTGAAATTTCTTGCCGAAACTTCAGTTGTAGCTTCAGTGCTGGAAGTAATGGTTGTAGACGACTTGGGATATGTGCGCATCATCTGGTTTTCCCGTTCCTAGGTAAACTCTGGGCCACGACGTGAATTCCAACGAACTCGATCTGTTGGCATTATACCATGCCTGAGGGCTTTGATTTCTTGATTCCTTTATCTCAACCGGTTCCTCAATGAAGCATAGTTGGTTGTTGATCATGAGTTCCTAAATGAACAACGAATGTTTCATTTGATAGACACTTCTTCAGTTTAGGCATGAGAAAGACGTTGTGTACCGCATTCTGCTCTTCAGGCAGGTTTAGCCAGTATGCTGCCTTACCGATCCTTTCGGTAACTTCGAATGGTCCAACGTATCGCGGATTAAGCTTGCCCGGTTTGTCAAAACGTACCACACCCTTCCAGGGTGAAACTTTAAGTAGAACCCAGTCTCCGACTAGGAATTCTACGTAGCTTTTATGACGGTCACGCGTTGCCGCCATGCGTTGTCTGATCTGGGCAATCTTGTCCGTTGTGTCAAGTACAAGTCTTGGGCCGGTAATTTGGCTTCCGCCAACTTCCGCCCAACACCGTGGTGTCAGGCATTCGCGTCCGTGCAATGCCCCAAATGGTGTCGCCTGATTGCTAGTGTGGTAGCTATTGCTGGAAGGGATTTCTACAAAAAGTGAAGTGCCACTCGTTTTCCATAGTCGATAACACATGCTCGGGTTTCAGAGAGTGCGTTTGGTCTAACCATCAGTTTGCGGGTGATAAACGGTGCTCATGCCTAACTATGAGCCAAAGGTCCTTGTTCGGAGCTAGTGACGAATCAGATGCAAAACGTGGGTTACGATCAGATGGAAGAGAAGTTGGCATCTCGTGCCTAGTATCTACTTCTATCAAGTAGATGGTTGCAAGTTCGGAAACTTGTCGGTTTCTTTGGTCGCGTGTTGTTACTAGCAGACATTTCATCAATGCCTTAGACAGGGTGGAATAAGATCGGAGCACCTTTGTAGATCATCCTCCAATTGCTGGAGTTGCGGATATTTGAGCATCTCCGAATGCTATGTGATGCTCTTCTGAGTTTAAATCGTGAGAGATGGCGTATACGGTCGAGAAATGTGGGTTTTGTGGCGTTAAAAGTCATGTACTGAAAACTTAGCGCAAGGCAGTTTTGCGTCGTAGAAGTTCCAAGGTAAAGCGTAGGAGTCGTTTGGATTCCCCACTGACTTTCAGAATAGGTTCGGGCGTCGCCGAAAGAAACAAGTGTCGAATATTGACAGGATGGAATAAATTCGAGTGTCGTGACTAGGTGTTGATCGTATCGAGTTCGAAGAGCAGTGCTTGCGATACCCGTTACCCCGCGGTATTCTTGGCTCGTTGCCCCAACGAGTAACATTCGTAGGAAGTATTTCGTCCAAAACGGAGATTTGCGCAGAGCAGAGTAGGATAAGGGTCATGGAATCCGTGAAACATAACACGAGTAGCGAGACAATGCAAGAAGGGTAGTCAAAATTGATGCGTTCAATTTGAGACAAAACATAAAAGGCTTGGTGGTCGGCAATAAGGATTTATCTGGTGTCGATGGGATAGGTCGTACCTAAGCCGTGGGCGATTTGGATAAAGAACATCGTTTTGCCGATAAGAGGTGTTACGTCAGTATGAATGGCACAACAAGAACCAATGATAGAGAAGGACGGTCGTCGTATGGGTCGAGGGGGGGTTTAGGTTCACTAAAACGTCTAACAAGATGTTCTGAGCTGAGCCGTATGTGAAAAACGAGTTTGTGATCTCCCCAAACCGGTAAGTAACCAAATTTGAATAGACTACCGAAGTCGCGAGGACGAGTCCGAAGTAGTGCTTGTGTCGTCGAAAAGCTTCCATGTAAGGTAAAAATTATGTCTGAAAGGATACGTTTGGATCACACGTCAAAATTTTTAAGATTCAAGAAGTTTATTGACTAGCAGTCGAGTTTGCTGAATTTCCCCGAACTAGAGGGAAGTCTGGTCAAGGTCTCAGTATGAGGGGGGTTTCGACGTGAAACTGTGAAAACAGGTTTTCAGGAAAGTACGATTGAAGTAACACATTGTTGAATTAAAAAGTTTGCTGACTAAAGGTCGAGTTTGTTGAATTCACCAAACTGAAGAGAGATCTGGTCAAGGTCTCTAAACGGAGAAACGTGGATGTCATGATAAAGAAACGATAGGAGCAGGGATACCATCTGAGCAATAAACGCGGATTCGTACGAAAGTTAGTGGGAGGATTCATTGAATCAGAAAAGTCGTCAAACAATAACGGTTCTGACAAATGAAGGATAGGGTAAGCATCAAGGTCGCCGTACTCGTCGGTGGGTTGACTGGCTCGTGTCTTCGTCTAGCCGTGCTTCCAAATACGCCGGTTTGTAAGAAAGTCATCAATTCGTTGGGTTTTGGGGCGTGCTAAGGTATAAGGTTGTACTTGAATAGGGGGGGTTAACCATGTAACGAGGGATTAGGGAGAAATAACTCTGTGGTCAATTGGGAATGTGGGACGATTGCTGGCACTACAATAAGAAGCATACACCACGCATGCTTTTCGTGTTCGAGACGTGCAAACGGAAACCCAAAAGGTGTAGACTTACTAGAATGCTTCAAGAATCTAGGTGATCAGTCGTATGAGGGAACAAGTCTCACTACTTAAGTCGGGAAAAGAAATACGCAAGTAAAAAGGATGCGAATGACGTCGTCGTTCTTTCTAATATTCCACGATATAGGGGTGGCTCCCCTTCGACGATTCGTTCTCGTAACTTCTCTATGTGCTTCGTAGCAGGCCTTCCCTGGGCAGGTCTATCGAGTGGACGTCCCTCGCGTCGATTGGCAGTCCAGGGATGATATCAGGAAATACATGGACGAGGTCTTGGAATAACTGGTTCCTGGCCCTTAGTGTGTTGTGGTTTCGAACCGGTTTTAGGAGGACTCGCTCCTGTTTAACACGTAACACGCTAGCCTAGTCTTCGTATGATCCACTGTGTTAAATACTAAATATACGCATACATACTAACACATATATGCTAATTATACACATACACACATGCGTGTTCACACACATAAGTTATGCACAAGTAAATGCCGTTAGCATACCATTACCAGGTGAGCATCTGAGGTTGACGAACCTTGCAATCCGGAGTGGTGTTGTTGTGGTTTTCACTAAAGAACGGTTATAGTCTGGTTTTCATATAAAAATATTTTTCATCTTAAAAATATTTTATATCTTAAACCTAGTTCACTATAACCAATGGCTCTGATACCAATCTGTCACACCCCCAAAATCCACATGCGGAGTACCACCGCTTGGAGGCGTGACCGACCAGGATCTTAGCCACTAATTATTTTGAACGGATTAGTTATTGTTATGAACATTAGCATAATTAGTGACCTAATTTAAATTTTTCAAAACATAGTTTAAGTTCACAGCGGAAGGGAAAAGAATACATATCGTAATTTAAAACCACATGTTTGTTCATACGAGACTTACGAACCACGCACTCCGTCCGATTGCAACGTCCGTCCAGAGCTGTATCGAGCAACCTGCAAAGCATGCAGTAGAGTGTCAACATAACGTTGGCGAGTTCACGTGTTTGTAGTTTTCCAGTTTTTAATTCCAAAAACTTGTTTTAACCAGTTAATTTATCCGTTTATACATGCGATGGGGAGCTACCCCATAAGTAAGCGACTAAACTGTTTTTACAATACCGAATACTATTCATCCGTACGTTTCCGTAGAGTGCCCCGTTTGTCAATGTTCTATCATCATTGACGGTTGCCAGAGTATATTAGTTCACGACCGATCCCATACCTTGGCACGGTGTGAGGTTGGTGAGACCTAAATAGCGCTATCAACTAATAACCCGTTCGCCTGACCCCGACGACTAATCGGTATTAAGAAGTGAGGACTTGAGTGATAGAGTTTTGTTTAGTGTTGCTTGTTGCATCCAGTATAAACAGTAATTAACTAAAAGTTCCCAGTAACAAGGGAAGTAAGTAAGTTTGTTCCCAGTAACAAGGGAAGAAAAGTAAGTTTGTATCCCTCATAAGGGGATAGCGTTGTTACCCGTATCCCACACAAGGAGATAGAAATACCGTATCCCGCACAAGGAGATAGTAAGCAATCCCAAACCAGGAAAAGTGTTTTGTTCCGTTTCCCAATCCACCGGGAACGCATGCTTTAAGTAAAAAGTAGTGAACTCACCTTTGCTTTGCTCGGTAGTCAATTTACTTGTGTTACATTGGTCAACCACACCCTATTATGGTTATTAAATATTTATTAGGTTCGTATGCAAGAAATGTCACGTATCTAACACATAGCACGTAAGTCATACTAACATATATGGTATTGGGCCTATCCTAGCATATAAACAGTTAAGCAGTAACAGTTAAACGTTAACAGTAGCACATAGTCCAAAACATCAACTTGTGCGGCCCAATAGCTAAGCAGAGTAGTCCAGTCGAAACCGGGTGGTCTCGACTCGAGACTATGAGGTCTCGAGTCGCAACCGCTGGACTCTAAGTCGAAATCAGCAGGTCTGGAGTTGTGAACATTTGAGTCGCAACCGTAGAGGTCTCGAGTCGCAACTGATGCAGGTTCTGGTCTCGAGTCGCAACCGGACTCGCAAACACGGTCTCGGTTCATGCTGTTTTGGTCTCGAGTCGCAACTGGACTCGTAACTGCGGTTTCGAGTCATAAGGTTCGTGTGCCGATCACGTGTGGTTTCGAGTCGCAACCAGGTGTTTGCGACTCGCAACCGATGTCGCAACCGAGGGATTTCGACTCATCATGTGGCGGTCTCGAGTCGTAACCATAAGGTCTCGACTCGCAACTATGCAAATGTTTCTAGAATTTTCATGTCAGTACTACCCAATCAAATTTCATTATCATGTACTGTCCAATCAGATTTTTATTAACATGTTCCCTATACCGTACACTCTTAAATTCAGATCAAATCAGCAACTTTTCAAATATTCATCACATAATCAAATAGTTCATCATGTTCATAATTCTAAACGGATCCATTATCATTACTATACTTTCATCAAAAATCCCAATTCTATTAAATCAATCGACGCATGTTCAGATCTAACAAACAGCTTGTTACAAAATATCATTAAACACATAAACATATACTTTTATCTCACAATCCATAACTCACAATGAATTCAAGACAACATATGCTCTCTCAACAACTAACATATTAACAGTTTGTTATGTCATCTTTAAAAATCATCATATAACACAAATCATTTCCAAAAATCCATCAGTTTAATTCTCACACCCACTTAACACTTACCAACCATGATAAAACCTCATATCTTTTCGACACATTCAGATCTATGCTCACATACTAACTGAAATTCACAAACTACACATAATAATTAACAACATAAAGAAAATCTCGCAGCCATATACTTTTCAACAGTTTTGAATCAATTACTTGAACCTTATGTATACCGAATCAGTTACACACAAGCATATAGCCAAGATTTACCCTAAACACCAATATTCAAACAATCATTTACCCCAAAACAGTTAACATTAGTTATCGAATACAAAAATATATCCTTATAAATCAGTTCCCCTTTTGGTGTCCTACCAGCACATGCTCTATACATTATTTTAATAATCAATCTTATTCTAAGTTTGTTTGCACAGCATATCGTTCTATTCACTTCACAATCATCAGACAATTTTATATACATTCAAACAATCTGATAGTTTACAAATTCAGAAATCACAAAGACATAAACAGAAACCACTCACTAACCGAAGGGAGTATGGAACGAGTGGGTGTGTGTGGGCTGCCATTGTTTATCGCCGCCGCCATCTGCTGTCTTCTCCGGCCACCACCGGCTGGTCAACGTCGTCACCATCAACATCATCATTCTTATCGACATATTCATCTCCACCGGTCATCATCGTCAATATCAGTGGCAGTCGCCGGAAAACCGACGACGCCGTCGCCGCCGTAGGCAACATACCTCCTTGCTCTCTCTCTCTCTCTTTCTCTCTCTCTCTCTCTTCGATCTATGTATCAGACGGGGTGGGGGGGGTGTGCGTGTGGGAACAAGACAGTGGAAGGAGGGGTTGTTGTTGAGGCTATGGTGTGGCTGTGACTCGTCATCGGCCGGAGTGCATTCTCCGGTGATCGGAAGGGAAAACAATGAAGGGCAGTTTGTATGCGGCTGCAACTTTTGTAGGGATTATGTTATAAAAAAATGAGGGTTAAAGAAAATAATAGATTTATATAGGCTAGGGTTTTAGGTTTAGGTTAGTTGGGTTGGGCCTAGCCCAAGTGCGTGAACCCGCTAAACGATTAGGCGTCTCGCTCAACAGACTGATCCGGGTTTATTTAAGTAATTAAGTGAATGAACCTCTCGTCGCGGATTATTATTGTTTCATAAATAATAACAATAATAATAATAATGACAATAATAATAATAATAACAATATCCATAACAATAGTGATGTTAATAAATACGCGTGTTACTAAAATGCCCTTCTCTCGACAACGAGAGTACGGGTTGTCACAATCTGGGCCAACATTCTTTAACGATAATTCTTAGACTTTTGAGGATAAATATACTCTACAAGATTTGCGCCAACACAAGGAAAAATGATAAGTAAGTTTACTCGCAGAGTTAAAATCTGAAAGTTTACAAAACAAAGTCAATAAACTTCTTCATTTTCACCATACGGTTAAAGAATGATGGCAGATAGTGAGGTCCATAATGTTTTATTAGTATTTTAAAAAAATCATATTAGTATTGAGTCAATAAACCTAATGCCAAGTCGGTTAAATTCTAAACCATAAAAATTATTTGTAATAAATGGGCTTATATTGAAATTGGTATGTGTTTGTTTACTATTTAAAAAAATAACATATATATATCGGATTTTTTTTTTTGAAATCACGTGCCTCTCAAAATCACGGACCTTGTGCGGAAATCCTCCCCGCACACCATCATCGCCACCCATGCCTGTCTCAAAAAATATTCTTGGAGATGACTAGAGGTCAATGAACCATCAAATGGTAAGTATTCTTTTGCATGAAATGAGGTTAATTTTTAACTAAAAATGGTGCCATTTACACTATGCATGAATATTTTAAAATTATTGTTGTAATTGAGGAAAAGTAAACGTTGTCAGTCATAAAAAACAATTTAGAAGCATATAATTAGAATATTAGGATAATTACAACGTTATTGCTAACTATGATAAAGTATTAAAATAAACTGAGCTAATATATTTGATATACATGTCGGTGGTTTTTTGGATTAATATAAGAAATGCAATCATCTATCCATCCACAGGCTCTATACAAAATTACAAAACGAATGATCTGGAGTATTTACATTTACATCCATCTATATAAAATAATCTCTTTACCAATTATTGATCTTTAGACTTTGACAATCGAACAAGTTTATCCTTTATCATTATGTATATTTTGGACTACGTCTTGGATTAAAAGTGAAATTCTTTTTTCTTAAAAAATAGTTACGTATTATACGGTAACTAGGATTAAGCATCCCCACGTTGCGACGGGGGGCGAACACCAATCTCACACTACTGCCAACGACCACCAACACTAAAGTTACGGCGTGTTAATGCGAAGAAATTAAACCTAAACGTAAAACATATAAAAGAATAACTAAATCGATCTAGGACTCACGCGTTACGATAAACCTGTCAAACGGGAAAAAATAGACAACTTAAAAATGTTTAACCACATATGCACGTTGTATCGTGTTAACTCGCAAAATTTAGAACGGAACGTAAAGCTAAAAATTTTGGAAAAAATGAAAAGTATAAAGGACCAAAGTTGAAAGTGAAAAAGTTGTGAGGCTAAATTGTAAAAGATGATTTACAATAGTTTAATGCATACAAGTGTTACAAATTATATCTATACTAGGAGCCACATGGGAGGAGCTTGAAGTTCAAGCCTCACTACAAATGGTCTTATGCTTGCTACAGACTCACGCAATATCATGGGACACCCTACGCAATAATCACTTGTACTTTCTTGTGGCTCAAAGTTGTAAACCCACATTGGGTACAACCATAAGATGCATAATACATCTACAAAGCTTGATGTACAAGCTTTAATGCAACAAAATGTCTAGCTTGATGTACAAGCTTTAATGCAACCAAATGTTGCAAATTATATAGTATATAATTTAACCACCACTAGTGCTCTAGTGGTGGCCACGGGTATTTAAGTTCCATCTATGGTGGGTCTGGGTGAATTTTCCCCTTCAGGTCTCAAGTTCGAGTCTGGGTGATAGGGGTTTCTTATTGAGGGGCTTAAATTGGGGATCTGTTGTGCGAGGAGGCTCTCTAGCACGAACCCAGTTAAAACAACGTATACTAGACCTCCCAACATTCGCGAATAATTCATAACTTTAAAAAAATATATAAATGATTTTTTGGGTTATAGAAGACCCCAAAAGAAATTGGAAATAAATTGTTTTTAAATCTGGATATTTATGAGGGAGTGACACGTTGAAGAAAAAAAAGTAGAGTTGGGTACTTTTTGTTTGGTAGGAAGGAGGATGCGTGTTGTCTCCAAAGACATCCTTGGGTTGGGTGGGTCTAATAAGGGTGAGTATGGTGTGGTTCGGTCAAGGGCGGACCTAAGCCCAGCCCAGGGTGGGTGGGCGTACCCTCGGGAAAAAAAATTAGTGCTAAGTTCCGTCGAAAATCCCGTCCGCACCCCTTGGAATTTTCCGTCCGCACCCCTTAGCTAAAAAGTGTTATCAATTTATATTTTAAAAATATTCTTTAGTAAACTCCTATTTTATAAAAAATACTACCTAAATTATATTACTTTTAATACCTAAATAACTAAACTCAAATACCCAATACATTTAACTAGCCCACTACTAAGTCTTAGCCCAATAAACAAACCCAACAAATCAACAATATTTCAAACTAAAATAAAATAAACAAGCCCAAAACCCTTACATATTCTATCCTGCTCTCTTTATCGTTCTTGCACGCCAGCGATCAGAACATCAACAACGACAACAGTGAACAGTCAGCAGCCGCATACCACCGTAATCAGCCACGGGTAAGTTTCTTTGTTATTTTTGGTTGGTTTTTGGTTGATATTAGCCACCTCCAGCAGCCTATTATAGTCGCATACTAACCATAGTAGACATGTGCTTCGTATTGTCTTCATTATGTTATGGTGGGTTATATAAATTAAGTTCTTTTGTTTTACATGACCCGAACCGACCCGATACGAACCGATTTTTTATTTATATACCTTGGGGCCTAAAATTTTTAAACATAAGTTCTTTTGGTCCGCCACTGGGATCGGTTCGGTTATTACCTATAACCGTAACCATAACCACACATTGCGGTTATCAAAAAATCATAACCGTTCGGTTTCGGTTAATGCGGTTTCGGTTAATCGATTATTGCGGTTAATGCGGTTTCGGTTCGGTTATAGGTCGGTTATTTTCATTGTTTCTAATGTTGGACTTTAAATGTGTGGGTCAAGGTCAGTGTAAAATGTAGGGGTGTTCAAAATCATCCGAATCCGAATCATCCGAATCCGAATCCGAATTATCCGAATATCCGAATCCGAATTGGATATCCGAATTTTCGGATATCCGAAAATCGGGTAATCCGAATTTTTGGATTCGGATAGTGATTTCAGAAAATTTCGGATATTTCGGATATCCGATATCCGAAACAATTATTTAATATATTTTTATAATATATATAAATACCATTTAAAAGGTATAACCTAACCCTAAATCTAATCCATTCTCCACTCCAGCAGCCGCACTTAGTCTCTCACACCCCACGCCCTCATCAAATCGAAGATCTAGATCTGCTGAATCAAGAACGAAGTCGAATATTAAAGATCGAGATCTGAAAGTCGAAAATTCAAGGTTTGTTTCCATATCAAATCTGATTCCTTCAATACGAACATCAAAAGGTTCCTTCAATAGTCAATACCATCGTTATACTTTTTGTTCAAATCTGATTCACGCGCGGTTTATACTTTTTTTTAAGTTTATGATTTGTTCAAATCTGATTCACGGTTCAAATCTAGATCAAATCGAAGATCTAGATCTGCTGAATCCTTCAATATACTTTGAACAGATTTGTCTCAGTTTAATCTACGGTTTTGAACAGTAGATTCACAGATTTGTTTGTATAATATACTTTGAATAGATTTGTTTGTATAATATACATCATTTATAAGTTGTTTGAACAGATTCACAGATTTGTTTGTATAATATACATATGAAGCAAAAAACATTTGTTGACTCGTTTCGCATTATATTCTTGCGCAGGTTTCATATGGTGCATTGGAAGTTCGAAGGATGGATTGGAATCGGATGATTGGATTTGGAAGATTATGTGTTTATTTCGACTTTTAAAACTTTGAATTGTGTTGGTTTGAATTGTGTTATGTGTTATTTTGGACATGTTATGCTTTATTTTAGAACTTTGAATTGTGTTGGTTGGTTTGTTTTGAACAACAGATCTTTTCATTATGTTGGGAAAGACAAAGTTTGTATTTTTATTTGATTTTTTTTTGTTTTAGAATTTCGGATACGGATTCGGATAGTGAAATCTACTATCCGAAATGGATATCCGACTTTCGGATATCCGAAACTTCGGATATCCAGTTTTTGAACACCCCTAGTAAAATGTAATGGGCCAATATGGTTGGGTCATGGTTAAAAGTTAAAACATTCAAATACTTCACCAAAGATACATATAGATTAGGCCATGGTTAAGCATTTAAATACAAACTTAAGGACCTATGGTGCTACGGATTTCGCTATGTTTAAAATATTCGGTTCGGTTCAGTTATTTGCGTTATGAAAATAAGAATAATCATAACCGAACCGCAAAAATTGGTTATTAAAAATATAAATAACCAACCCTTCGGTTATTTCGGTTATAAATAAATAAAGTATAATATTAATCGAAGAATTTACATCGAGATAATTGGTAAACGGGCAACAAGTTGCGCCGCTACCCCTTTTTGAATAGCAAAACTAAGCCTTTTAAAAACTACGTTCATAGATCTCGGGGTCATAACATTACTATGCATGACCCTTTGAACTCGACTAAGTAGGTCCACAGCCTCTGGCACCAGAAAACCGAAAGTATCAAAAGCAAATGGGATAAACACGTGCTGGTTGTCAAGGCACGCTTTCTCATGCTTGATCACTTTACCCGAAGCAGCCTTTAAAGCAGCCTGGCCCACTATGAAAGCACTACTCCATAAGCCCACAAGTGGGGAAACCCCTGTTAAATCCACACAGGCGTGTTTTCCCCCTACCCATCCAAAGACCAGAATGTCGGCTGGTCGAAGGGTAGATCTCCCTTCCAACGGGTCTGTTAAGAAATTAACGGGTGCCTCTTTCTTAGCAGAAATACAAGCGCACCTGAATATGTCAAAAAGGACATCCCTAACCAAATCATGTCGGTATTTGAACCCCGGGAGCTCTCTACAATGAACGGCATGCTCACCAAAAGAACCCAAACACGCCTTATGACAAACTGGGCATACCTCATCAACTGGGAATAAAGGAATCATGAGGCGATACTTAAGGATAGTACGGTACTCCACCGGCGACATATGCTGGCCTAACCCATCTATAGGTATTGCAAGAAGAAAATCTTGTGCATGTGGTGCTCGGAGACACTCGAAAACGGCTTTTTGTCTAACGGTCAAGTCAAACTGCACTTCGATTTCGTGAACAATTTTACTAAAAAGAGCACTTGCCAATGCATGTTGGGCTTTAGGGGGCGGTGTCCTTATTAGTGAAACCGCTGAAGTCAAAGCTTGGAATCGTATCACGAATACAAGCCAAAGCACAAACATAATCAGAATCCATACCGCATATGCCACTGTCTCTTAAGATGTGGTCCTGTAGCACCCACGATTGGGCCCTCGAGGCCACAAAAGCGTAGGATGAAGCCTCTACAGCCGAATACAACCCCAAACCTCCAAACCTAATAGGTAAAGAAGCAAGTCGCCATTGGAGGTCTCCAAAGAAAGGACCTCCACAAACCACCAATTCCTCAATCGCCTCATGCAAACCTTTGTCAAAGAACAACGCTGCATCCTTCATGTGTACAGGTTGGCATGTACAATTAACATATTTTAACCAAACCAACTCGACACCTGTCTCGCTTCATTTATTTCGTACTAAACAATCCCATATGAATCTACACTTTTATGTTTCTTTTCCTTTTTTCTTTGTGACCCTCAAGATATATTTAATTTGTAAGATAATCTTTATGTTATACTATTCATTTTTTATTGTATATAAAAAACTAGTCATAAGTTAAACGAACTCTCAGATATACTTAGCGCACCTTGTATGAAAAAAAAATGGAGTAATGATATAACTGATTTTAATAAGTTACGGATCCAAACACTGGCATGCTCTTACATAAACCAGCTTTATAAAAGAAAACATATCAAAAAAGGCCCAAAAGTTAAACTGGCATAATTTGAGCTATGATTATGTTTCAATTTTAATAGAGTTTAAGAATTTATAAATTATTTGTATATAAACTTGTATGTATCTGTGTGTATATACACGTGATAAGTTTATGTCAGGACTCTAAGATCAAAGGGAAAAATCAACTGTATAATGAAAGTTTTACATCGATAAGAACTGTATAACTAATCAGTTATCATAAATTGACTGATGTACTCAAGGAACAAGATCACCAACGAGATGATCTTTACAAAAAGATAAACAACCCTAACTCACGAATCATACATATGAGCGAGAGGACAATAATGTGTGTAAGAGGAAAGTAAAAAGGTGTTGGAAACTTCTGGACAATAGCGATTAAATAACAAGAGCAGGGTCAGCGTAAAAAGGCAGCAATCATCAAACCCTTTTCCAGCACCAGGCCCATAGCAGCGAACTCTTTAAGCAGCTCCAGTCCCATAGCTCGAAACAGCCCATAACAACGATAAAGTAAGCCCAACCTCACACAAAAAAGAACAGATTGTATAAGTAAAAAACAAAATTATATAAAACATTTAAACTGTAAAATAACAATTTGACTAACAGAATTAATTTTCTGATATAACCCAAATACCACAGAGCCATCAACTTTATCATATGTCTCCTTTAAATCGTTCCAAACTTCAGAAGCAAGTTTGGAATAAACTTGACCAACATACAATTTGTAATAACCATAAATTTAAAAATCATTATTTTAGTAATAAAAGAATTTATAATAAACTAAACATTTATCTTATAATCCATCTTTCGGTAGATCAACCAAAACTATTATTAGGATTTATAAATTAACCAATAGGAAACCCTAATTAAGACACCCAAGTAATTCCGTACAAACCCTAGAATTTTCAGAATTTTTAGAATCAGGATTAGGGCCCCTAAAACTCAGGGGGGGTATTTCCTACTTGATGATTATCTTAATAACTTGCGGCCGAAGTTGAAATTTTAAAATCTGTCGACTCAGCTAGGCTAGTCCCACACGTGGCCACCCTATACGAAGTTCATGACCCTTACGGACCGTAAGGGTTATTTGTTACGGTCCGTAAGGGGGGGGTAAATTTCGACTATAAATACAGAACATTGGCACTCACTTTCTGGTGTTCATTCGACGAAGAAATTCGTTTCAGGCTTCGAGTTATCGTCTGTTTACCACAATTAACACACACGGATCACTAATCGACGCCGCAATCAGGGTAATAACTCGATCGCTATTACGATTCATTGTCCGATCGATCAATATATCCAATGGATGTTTAAGTGCTGCCCACATTAGGGTTATACTTTGTCATTCGTCGTTAATTCGATGGATGTTTAAGTATCATACTTTGTCGTTCGTCGTTAAATCGATGGATGTTTAAGTATCGCACTTTGTCGTTCGTTGTGAGAATTTGATCTCGTGAGTTATCGTAAATGTTGTATTGATTACTAACCCAGAATTGTGTGCATGTTATTTAAATTAGGTTAAAAGACTAATCAGTAGTCTAAACTCTGCCCGTATAAATCTGAAATATTATCACAAGGTAGCATCACTTTGGAATTATTAAGGTACGGATCCTTACCCCTACTCCTTATTGCTTCATATTCAAATTGTTATAAACCATTAAATTCATATATCTTTTAAAACTCCTCACGTCTTTGATTATCGATTCATTTGACAGACCTTTAGATTCCTATTCTAATCATTTGATTTAGCTTTCATGTCATGCGATAGTTTTCTGTTAGTTGTACTCATTATCGCATGTTCCAATATATGTTAAGTTTTGTTATGAAAAATTATTTTGATAAGTTATGTGAATAAGACCATTTGTACTCTGTTACCCTGAGTATCGCTTCTCGTGGAGTGTCCCACGAGCATGTTGTTGCGGCATCGACATCATGTGCTCCACCCGTGACGGAGAGATCAGTTCACGGCGTCTCTTAAGTACAAGTGTGGTACATAAGGCTATTAGGAGGCGTATGGATCGATCCTAGGATTTAAGTATAAGGAGGTGGATAACGGGTATGCCAACTCGCCATCTCATGTGATAATTATGCAGGAGTAGCTACCTGTGTATTGTCACGTTTTAAGTTTGCTCATGGGTACATCCGTAAGATATGATTATGAAATTACGTTATTTGCATCAAGTTTCATCCGAATAACAATTCTATAAAGCGTTATTTGTTATTTGAGCCTAATATTCCGTACTGAGCATTCGGCTCATTCCGTAAATTTTTGTATATACAGGTACGCAGATTACTTTGGGTGGGGAAAAGAGAGAAGAATAAAGCCTAAGAATAAATCTGAAGATATTAGTTAATTAAGTCGAATGTCTCCGTTTGTATATTAATCTTAAGTTTAGTTGTCATTGTATCTTTGTCAAATAAATAAATGGAATTATGACTTTTGTTTATGATACTGTTATTGTGACACGTCAGCCCATTCCGGGTTGGGGTGTTACAGCTATGGTATCAGAGCAAAGGCTCTTTCCTGTAGAAAACTTGAAGATAGTAATAAAAACTTGTGAGGAATGGGTAGATATCTATGATAGGATTCAACTTAGTCTCTTATTTGGTTTAATTCCTATGTTTATTCGTATAGATATGCCTCCTCGTCGTCTGCTACGTAGGAGTACTCGTACTAACCATGTGAGTAACAACACTTCTTCGAATGAGACTCCAGTTGATCCAAACATAATTAATGCTATCAACCAGGCTGTTGCCGGGTTGCTTCCAAACCTTGTTGCTCAAACAGCTGAGGCCGTCATTCAACAAACTCGTCCTCCAGAACGTAATAACACGAATCCAATCTCTGGTGAAGAAATTCGTGAAAATACCACGAACCATACTACCTATAGTATAGACATAGGGATAACTAAATTCCAAAAACAAAAGCCGAAATCCTTTAGTCACGCTACTAATCCAGTCGAAGCAAGAAACTGGATAGCTCATGTTGAAAAGATCTTTGGAGTTCTTCGAGTTCCGGAGCAATACAAAGTTAGATTGGCTACCTACAAATTTGAAGATGACGCACAAACTTGGTGGGAAGGATATAAGCAAGTCAAAGGAGGGGATGATTTTGACGCTAATCTTTCATGGGTCGACTTTCGTAATATCTTTTACGACAAGTATTTTTCGACCACTGATAAAGAAGCTTATATTAGGGAGTATGCAGTGATTCGACAGGGGAGTGATGAACCAACCTCTGAATTCATTACTCGATTTTCAAGGTTGGCTAGTATTGTAGGAGACGTTGCAGGATCAGCAGAAGTCCAGGCAGAAAAATGCAAGTGGGCAGTCAATGATCGAATTCGGAAGTCGATCATGTACATGAAATTTAAGGATATCACCGAAGTTGCTGATGCAATCAAAACTTTTGAATTCGAAAGGAAAGAATTTTTATCTCGAACTGGGGATAATAAGAAGAGAAATAGCGAAGGACAATTTAAGCAGGAAATTGGCCAATCATCCACTACGCCACAGCATCAAGATCGCAAAGTGCAAGGAAATCAAAACTCTGGAAATCAGGCACGTCCATGGCAACCTAGACTTCAAAACCCGAGGCCTGCTCAAAACCAGATTCAGTTGTATGCAGAACCTATTTGAGCTCAACCACTGAATCAACATGTAAACCCGAATCAGATTACATATCCTCTATGTAATATTTGTGGTAAGAGACATCAGGGCGTATGTCACCGAAGTACAGGAGAATGCTTTAGATGTGGCCAAACTGGACACATGATCAAGGAGTGTACAAAGAAAGACACTAAGAAGAATAACCAACCCAATGTTGGAGGAAGAGTTTTCGCACTCTCTGCTGCTAATGCCCCAGGTACTGTATCTGGAACCCTTCAGCTTGGTGAACGTAGTATCTATGTGTTATTCGACACAGGAGCGACCCATTCTTTAGTATCCCACTCGTTTACTAAGTACCTTCCGATAAGACCAACTCTCTTAAATCATACTTTAACCATTTCCATTCCCATGGAAAATTCATCCGTAATTACTTACGTATATAAAGATTGTCTGATCCGTATTGAATCTATTGTGTGTAAGGCAGACCTATTTCCAATACATATGTGTGACTTTGATGTTATTCTAGGGATAGATTGGTTGTCTCGACATCGTGTAACTATAGATTGTCATTTCCGCCGAGTTATTTTCGGTAATCTTCATCATCCTGATATTATATATCAGGGAACTCAAGCTCATAAATCTCTTAAAATTATCTCTGCACTCAAGGCTCGAAAATTCATATCAAACGGTTGTGAGGGATTCCTAGCATCGATTAAGGATACTTCTGCTAGTGATAAGAGTATCGATAACCACTCCGTTGTTCGTGAATATCCTGATGTATTTCCGGATGAACTACCAGGATTACCACCCGACCGTCAGGTAGAATTCACCATCGACTTGATCCCTGGTGCCGAACCTATTTCTAAAGCTCCATACCGTATGGCTCCAATGGAACTGAAGGAGTTGAAGGAACAATTGCAAGAATTGTTAGATCTAGGATTCATAAGACCCAGTGTTTCACCTTGGGGTGCTCCGGTCCTATTTGTGAAAAAGAAAGACGGTAGTATGCGTTTATGTATTGACTACCGAGAGTTGAACAAGATTACTATTCGTAATCAGTATCCTCTGCCTCGCATTGATGATCTCTTTGATCAACTTCAGGGGGCTCAGTTCTTCTCAAAAATCGACCTGAGGTCCGGGTACCATCAGCTAAAGATCAAGAATGATGATGTTCCCAAGACCGCCTTTCGTACTCGTTATGGTCATTACGAATTCTTGGTTATGCCCTTTGGGCTAACTAACGCACCCGCAGTCTTCATGGATTTGATGAATCGCGTATTTCACAAATTCCTAGACAAATTCGTTATTGTCTTTATCGATGACATTCTGGTGTATTCTAAGAGTCACGAAGAGCATGAAGCACATCTACATGCAGTACTTGGAACCTTGCGACATGAGAAGTTGTACGCTAAGTTTTCCAAATGTGACTTTTGGCTTAGCCAAGTGGCATTTCTAGGTCATGTCATATCAGCAGAGGGAATTACGGTAGACCCAACAAAGGTTGAAGCTATTACAAAATGGCCAAGACCCACTTCTGTTACCGAAATACGAAGTTTCTTGGGTCTTGCTGGCTATTACCGAAGATTTGTTGAAAGATTCTCGGTAATTGCTTTACCACTCACAAAACTCCTAAGGAAAGGGGTGAAGTACTCATGGAATGAGGAACAAGAGAAAAGCTTTGAAGAATTGAAGAAACGACTTGTATCCTCTCCGATACTCACTCTCCCTTCTGGATCAGGAGGTTACCAAGTCTATAGTGATGCCTCAAAGAAAGGATTAGGGTGTGTGCTAATGCAACATGGGAAGGTTATCGCTTATGCCTCCCGTCAGTTGAAGCCTTATGAAGTTAACTACCCTACACATGATTTAGAACTAGCCGCAGTCGTCTTTGCACTTAAGATTTGGCGACACTATCTGTATGGTGAGAGTTGTGACATCTTTACCGACCACAAGAGCCTCAAGTACATATTTACGCAGAAGGAGCTAAATATGAGGCAAAGAAGGTGGTTAGAACTTTTAAAAGATTACGACGCAAATATTCAATACCATCCAGGCAAAGCCAATGTTGTAGCTGACGCGTTGAGCCGAAAGAATTCCGGGACTATATCTTGCTTACAAATTCAGCCTCGTATTAGGAGGGATCTCGAAAGGATGAACATTTGGCTTCAGGTTAGTAAATCTGATGGATATCTAGCTAGAATGCAGATTGAACCCGACCTCATATCACGGATCAAAGATGCACAAAAGCAAGATGGAGAACTTTGGGCAATTGTGCAAAATCTCGAGGTGGGTAAGCAATCTGAATTTAGTATAGATCATCATGGGGTGATTTGGTGCGGTAAGAGACTTTGTGTACCCGATGACTCCACCCTTCGTGAGTCATTGTTAGCCGAAGCTCACAGCTCACCATTTTCAATTCACCCAGGATCTACCAAGATGTATCGAGACTTAAGACAGAATTTCTGGTGGAATGGCATGAAGGAAGACGTTGCTCGATACGTAAATAAATGCCTCACTTGCCAACAAGTGAAAATTGAACACAAACGAGCAAGCGGTCTGTTGCAGCCATTGGATATTCCCATATGGAAGTGGGATGAGATCACAATGGATTTTGTTACCGGTTTGCCTAAGACTTTCAAGAAGAATGATGTTGTATGGGTTGTTGTAGATAGATTGTCGAAGTCAGCACATTTTCTACCAATTCAGCAAGGATTTTCAGTTAATAAGTTATCCGAAATATTTCTTCAAGAAATTATTCGACTCCATGGCACACCATCTTCCATTGTTTCCGATAGAGACCCACGTTTCACCTCACGATTTTGGAAAGGTTTTCAGGCAGCTTGGGGTACACGACTGAAGTTTAGTACGGCTTTCCATCCACAAACAGATGGGCAGTCGGAACGCACGATTCAGACCTTGGAAGACATGCTCCGAGCATGTGCACTTGAATGGTCTGGAAACTGGGATGAATATCTATGCCTTGTTGAGTTCGCTTACAACAATAGTTGGCAAGCAAGTATTGGCATGGCACCTTTTGAACTTTTATACGGTCGGAAATGTCGAGCACCGATCTGCTGGGATGAAGTTGGAGAAAAAATTATTAAAGGGCCAGAACTAGTTCAGATTACAAATGAAAAAGTCACTATGGCACGAGAAAAACTGAAAGAAGCTCAGAGCAGACAAAAGAGCTATGCAGAATCCAGGTTAAAACAATAGAGTTGCATCTTTCTCATTGACTTGCCAAGACATCATTAGACTCGGACTTAACACATATTCCATCAACAAATCCTAATTTGTTCTTAGCCATCAAAGCAAGTTTCATAGCATTTGACCAAACCACATAATTCTCAGTGCCTTTTAACTTGATATTAACAATAGACAGATTACTAGAATCACTAGCATGCAAATACAAAGGATCACTAGCATCTAATTTACTTATTAAAGCAACAGAAGACTCAGTTTTGTCAGTCATGATCAAACTCGGAACAAAATCAAGCAAACAGAACCAACAGACAACGATTAAACAAACAAAACCACTTAACAAATAATCAACAGACAGAACCAAACAAGAATCACAGATTAAAACCAACAAATAATGAATGAAGACACACGGTGAAACTGCACCAGTGTTCCAGATCATTGGTTCATCACTCAAGGTGCCAACGCAGGTCTTAGTGTAGAAGCCACCTAAATCTATTGACACAAAAAAGAACAATCTCACCGAGAGGGGTTCCCAAGTTAGGGTTCGCCAAATAAAATCACAGTCTATAACCTTCACTTAGGGTTATATGACTGTCAGCAAAGAAGAACCAGAAACAACACTCCTGATGAACACAATCAGTTCTTAAACAAGAACTGAATCAAGAACCACAAGTAGCCTCCGTCGAAGATGCCGGTTCGAAGACACCAAGAATCACAAGAATCAAGAGGTCACCGGTTCAAAAACACAAAACCCTTGATCCGGCTGCCAAACCCTAGATCTGATCCAGATCTCGCATATTAACGAAGCCTGTTAATCACGACTCTTGTAATGCACAGCGGAAGATAATCGGAGCACCAAATCAACCTTGGAGCTCTGATACCATGTTAGAACTCTAAGATCAAGGGAAAATCAACTGTATAATGAAAGTTTTACACCGATAAGAACTGTATAACTAATCAGTTATCATAAATTTAAAGCAATGTCTTGCGTACAGAAACACAGCCATTTATCCCGTCACCGCATTTCCGCTTCTGGTCTACTGCCAAAATTTAAAGCAAGCAATAGCAGCCCGTCGTTTACTTCTATCGAGAAATCAGGACATATCGATCCAGGAGGGCATCATGGAGGATCATATCTTCTATTGACCAGAAGAAAGAGAGCCCTGGGAATGAAGATCATGTCAAGCTAATTAAGGACTATAGGGCGAGAAACGAGACCGAACTAAGCAAAATTTATGACGGATCATATGTTTAACATTGTTTTATAAAGATATGTAACTAAACACAAAGAATTTAAATAATATATTATAATATGTTTTTTAGTATTTGATTTCGATCGTTATTAAACAAACCCGTGTATTCACACGGGTGTACAACTAGTGTAATCATGAAAGCAACACTAAGGACCTGGATAATTATTTTATTTTTCTTTTGTATTTATCTTTGTTCTAAAATAACCAAGTGGTATTTAAATATATTTTTGATTATTAACAATGAAAAAATGAAAAAAAAAATTATGTAATCATGAAAGCAACATTTAGGACCTGGATATTATTGTTCTTTTGTATTTATTTTTGTACTTAAATAACCAAGTGGCATTCAAATATATTTTTGATTATTTCTAAACTGTTTCGTTTTGTTTTTTAACGGTAAGGAACGACGTGTTAACCACCGTGACACGGGCGTTGTGGCCAAGATCGACTACTTGATTACCGCCAGCCCCCTGGCTCGCCTAGATGTGCGGAAACCCGACCTCCACCTGCCCGAATGCACGACAGTGTAATAATTGGTAAAACATCGCCTCCCATCCAAGTCAAACCGGCGCCATGCGTATTCGCTATTCATCTGGATGCCGTAGAAAATAAAGTTCATCTGGATGCCGCAGAAAATAAAGAGGAGAGTGGGAATCGAACCTGGGTCACAAGGAACACCAATTATTTCCCAACCACTCCACCACTGCCTCACTGGCAACTGTTCCGTTTCTCTATTTATATATTTCAACCTCTTTTTCATTACGAAGAAATTTTACCCATTTATGCATAAGACCATACATGCATACGTGTAATGCCTTAGGGTGTATCATGAGGTGTTAACGATGATATAACATTTAAATTCATATTTTATACCACTCGTGCATTGTGTTAAAGGGTATTAAAGAGGTTATTGTTAACATATTTAACTGAATGTAAAGAGATTAAATTCCTTTTTAACCAAAAACTACTAAAATAAAGGTTAGAAGGAATTAACCAGATTTATCTATTTCCTTAAGACGAGACAGGGTGAAATAAGGATAAATAGGTAATATGACAAGTATGTAAAGTTGAAAAAAATTAAAATGTACCCAAAGTACATTTTTAATGGCTAATGTTACTCAAAATAATTGATTAGTGTTAAAAAAAAATTATAACTAAATATTTGTCTTATCGCTTGAAGTCATCGTTTCGCACAGTTAATCTTAGTTGATTACATCTAAAAAAGTTAATGAAATAAAAGAAATATTATTTTTAACATGAATCATTGTTTATTTATTTCGGGCCTTTCGGATGATTTTTGAAATTTCGTTTTTGTATGGCTATATGTTTTGTGAGTTAACAACACGCGTGCGTGATGAAAGGCTTTTATATCTGTTTTTTGTTCGATTTTGGTAGAACTAGACCAAATGTCCTTTGTTATTTTTCCATCAATACAGTAAAAAAAAAAAAAAAAAAAAAAACGTGTGCAAATATCTATATCTATACTTACTAATTTAACAACACGTGGCAACTTTTTTAAAACGCCCAAAAAGCCTCTAATTCACAGAGCACCTGAGATTTTCATTAGTATCCCCCCCACGAATCATTCAAACCCTATACACTACTTCTACAGCCGCTTCATACAATCGATCTTCTCTTCTGGGTTCTCTCTGTCTTCATATCAGTTTTCTTCTTTCAATCCGCGTGGAATCACAGGACGATAATATCGGTTGTGGAACATAATAATCATATTAATGAGGTTAGCTAGGAACCCCATTGGCATTCTCATAATCATATTGATGAAGAAGTTGTATTACTTTAAATTCAATCTCGCCAATTTGAAACCCTATTTGTACCTGCAAGTTTTTTTAGTCATCTATTTAATTACTTTGTTGGTTGTTTTGTGTGAAATTCTTTGATGTGGTGATTGATTATTAGGTTTTATATTGTGTTTACTGTATGTGAATTGAATTTCGATTGTTCATTAACATGAATTGTTGTATTTCTAAACGAATATATGATTAGGGTTTGGTATTGGTATTGGGACTCAACATCTCTGAATTATGCAAACTGTTTGTCAATATAGGATTAGCTTTAATATTCAAAATAGGATTCAATTTAATGTTTTTAATATATTCATTAATTAATAGTAACTTTTATAGTTTAAATACATTATTATGGTTTTATATAAACTTTTATATGAAGAGTATTTTGAATGTTAAAGCTTTGCTTTTAAATTAGTTGATATTTAGTTAATCATCACATCGATGGTTTCGCAGGTTCCTTAAATCAATGGAGCTTGAAATGCAAAATTACATATTTGCACATCCTTTGTTTGATTAGCAAAAACTGTTGCCACACATGAAGGTAATTCATATTTGAAACTAAGCTTACTATTATAATAATAAACAAACATCTTTTTTTGCCCCTTTGTGTGATTTTTTATGTTCTTGGCTTCCTTTGTTTGCCCTTTCATGTATTTTCTTTTAATATTTTTTTTTTATCTCGGTGATGCTTTGATGGTACAACCCCTTATTATCCAGGGCATGTAGCTATACATGTATATACGACCCCAATTGCATACGTATTTTTTTTAACCGCAACAGTTAAGTTGATAGAAAATGACGGGACAGAACAAATTGCACAATTATGATGTAGAAACTAATAAGATTGTATTTTTGAAAGGTGTCTATTGCAAATTATAGATGTAGAAACTAATAAGATTGTATTTTTGAAAGGTGTCTATTGCAAATTATAGATGTAGAGATTGTATTTTTGAAAGGTGTCTATTGCAAATTATGATGTAGAAACTAATAAGATTGTATTTTTGAAAGGTGTCTATTGCAAATTATAGATGTAGAAACTAGAGATGAGTAGAGAATATTACATTCAGCTTAATAATTCATCGGTTTTGCTACACCAACCTCTTATGTTTTCTTCAAATCTGAATATTTGTAGCTTGATTTTCTATGTTCTGCTTTAATTTATATATTTTTTTCCATGAATATGCACGCATGCAAGTTCTTACACTCAAGGTGTGTGGAAGATACGGGTTGAGCTTCTAGATGATTACCCGTATTCGTCTCCATCAATTGGTTTTGTGAACAAAAACTACCATCAAAATGTTGTTTAAAGTGTATATTTGAATTTTATAATTGAATGTTTAAAGATACGAGAACACACAACTTTGAAGGCACAAGCCATAAATTTTTGTTGAGGTGTGACAGATGTTATTCGCAAAATGGTTGAGATGTTGGATATGAGCTTGGTATGGAAATTTAAAGATGCAGCAGGGGAACATCTACAGGTCACGAAAAGGGGTCCATTTTTGGTTTAGAGTTTGTTGCATTTGAAATGATTAAGAAAATAGTGCGGGATTATTTCCTGTAAATTACCGAGACAAAAACCACCACGTTTACAAGTTGTGTGAATTGTTTGATTGCATTCACGAGTAGCAAATTCGATTTAGATATTAGCCTAAATGCTATTGCCTTCTTGTGTTTGTGTTTAGGATCTTCCTCAGTGAATAAGGACAAAGATGTCTTTGTATCTTCACATTATGAAAGAAAAGATAAAAAATAAGATATTGGAGATTTGGAGGATAAATATGGACATCTGTACTTCTGGTTTCCACTATTAACTGGTAAGGAAAAATGCATATGCAACCACAATGTACAACTATATTTCTACTTTATATATTTTGTAATGTAATGCAGTTATGAATTTTTAAATACAAGTTAATGGGAAAGCTGGTTATGTAAATCAACGTGTATCTTTTCCCCGGGTATGCGCTTATTTTGTGCCATGCCATCTTTTGTTGTTAAATTGTTATAGTATTTGATTTAATATCATTTGCTTAACCAGGATTGGTTTGGGAGCTATTAATTTTAATAATAATATTTTATTTTAGTATTTACAACTTACAATTATATTAAGTTTATTATTGTTTTATCTTTCAACTCCTTTTGTCCAACGTTTTAATATGCGAGTACAAAAGTGCATTATTGTTTCTTAACCATCTTACTTTGTTATTTCTTAAGTTGGTACACAGATGTGGCAAGGTCTCCGGTGGCGATTTGGGTTATTTAACCATAAAATAATAGAGCAAGTCCGGGTCATACAGTGAAGCTGGGGGGTTTAATAGTCACATGCGTAGTTGAGGCATGATGAAAGTCAACTCGAAAAATATTTAGTATCGACTCTGTTTATGTTGAGTCAAACCAAAGTTGCTTAGACTTTTAAGTTAAACTCGAATATTGAACATTTGCACCATTTTCTATTTTTACTCTATGTAGTATTTCGTCAAAAGTATCAAGTTAATACAAGGTGACCTAAGCATGAAAGTATTTTTTATTCTTGAAGTCAACTTGATTACACAAGCCAAAAGAACCTACCAAACCACATCCAACAGTGATTTCTATAATGTTTCGAGAGATAAAACAATGAAAAAATTGGCAAACAGTTTTATTCCGTTAGATATGATTTATAATAAAAAGTTTAAACATAAATAATTTCTTGAAAAAATTGCTCTGTTTTACAATATATGCTTCAAATTTTAACGTATAAACATAGTAGGCTCTAATCAGAGTTGTGAATGTAAATTGATATTTAATCATAAATATAAAATGTATAAATACGATAAGTATTTGATTGTTATAATTTTTTATTCATTTTAAATTTTTTTATTATACAACCCCGTGTACTACACGGGTTTTAACCTAGTTAATAAATAAAGAAAGGGAAAACAATCTTTTTCTATCCTTTTGTCTTCATTCTGAAGTATTATTATTTTAAACTGCAAAGGTGATCATTTTCTATTATTTTCCAACTTTTAAGTTGTCCTAAAGTGCAAAGGTGATCATTCTCTATTATTTTCCAATTTTTAAGTTGTCTGTTTTTTCTAACTCTTCGTTAATGGAGGTTACAAACAAATTCATAGCCATAAAGGCTACAATCGATGGTGAACCACAGGAATGTGATTTTGAGCTCAAGGTTGAACCGTTTTCCCTAGCGGTTAAGCCCGGATCCAAAGATGTCATCATTAAGAATCTTTACGTATCAATCGACCCCTATCAGCTTAACCGTATGAAGAGCGTCGGTTCTTCCCAAAAAACTTCAAAGTTTGCCCCACGAATCGCCCCGGGTGAGGTTAGTTCTCTAAGTTTTTTTTTTTCATATCTAATCTAATTCTAATAAAGGAGTATAAAGAATGCTACATGGCATCTTCTCACTTACTAATTCTAAAAAATGCCACATGACACCTGCTTCCTTTAATAACTTTTCAATAACTAAAATAATTATTTAAAAAATAATTAAGATTACACATTGTAGAAAGTAATTATATTAATTCCCTTGATAACTTCAATAAAATGCTCTTAGATAAAATAATTTTGATGGAATTTATTGTAATAATATCTTACGTAAATTTATTATAAATACCTAAATCTAAATTTAACTTTATCTTTACCAAATTTATTGAAACATAATCTAATAATCCATTTATGATGTTAATTATACTTTTGTTAGTTTAATTTGATTATTTTTAGTTGATTTTTGAAAAAAAAAAAATAACAAAATCTAAATTGACTTCAACAATTTTAATCACTCATATATTTTTTTTGGTATTGTTCTTATATTGATTAACCTAACACATTGTACATAGATTTATAGAAGGATAACAACATGCAACGAAATTGATGAAGAATTCTATTAGCTTGTAAACTCGTGTATTACACGGGTTTGAGAATATAAACTATGTAATCTTATACTCCCTACAAAAATTTTCATAACGAAATTACTTTATTACATACAACAATATAAAATGAAAGCACATTTACACAAATCTCTAAATACTTCTTTGTACACGATATTTGTTGTTTTGTTTGTAATTTGACCATTCGTATTAAGTACCAATAGCTTAAGGTTATCTCTAAAAACTATTTAGAGATTTGTGTGATTATACTTTCATTTTTTTAAATAATTGTATGTAATAAAAAAAATAATTCAGTTATTTAAAGTTGTATAAACATTATATAACTATATAATTTCTATCCACAAAACCGTGTAATACACGGGTTTATAAACTAGTAATTAAATAAACATGTTTAGTGGGTATATTTTAAGATCATGGCCCAAAGCCATTGAAATCCATGTGATGGCCAATGATCTTTAGATCAAGTGGTGGAAGGCTTGCATTTCTCTTGAGAGATGCAGGTTCAACTCTAACTTGGTGCAGAGTGAGGCACTGGTGGGCAATGATAGGAGACCCATGGAAATCTGGGTTGGATCCTTGAGCCAAACGGGTTTTACCGGTAATTTCACCGTCATGCCTACGGGCAGGTGGGTTACCGGGTTTTCCCCGGAATTGGCGGTGGACTCGGGTTACTCTCGGAGTACTCCGTTTGTCCAGTGGGTGCCCTGAGAGTGCTCGGGATTGATTCTGTTAGCCGTTCAGAATATATATACATATATATATATATATACATATATATATATATAACAGGGTTTTTTAAAGTTATGTCAAAGGGATTTGAAACGAGCTATTTTTAAAAATCAAGTGACGAAAAAATAAAACCGGTTTTGTGGTAAGCTTGAAAATTGGCATCCTTTTTTATACTTAATTTATTTTATCTATTTTTTACCTAACTTTTGCAATTTTTGTTACACGTTTTTTCATGGTCCATTTAGTTAAGCCCAAATTGATCCGATAACAAACTATTTACTACCTATTGCAAATCTCTGGGCCGGCCCAAACCCAAGTATTTTGAGGCTTGGGCTTTAGGCCTCTAAATCAATAGGGCCTCCAACTTAAAATAAAAATTAGAGTTAAATGCTTGGTTGGTCCCTGTGGTTTGCAAAAATTTCATACTTGGTGCTAGTGATTTACTAATTACACGCGTGGTCCTAAAAGTTGTCAAAAATAAACTCGGTTGGTCCCCTGACCTAACCTTTGTTAAATTTCTCAGTTAACTATGTGTGAAATGACTGTATTACCCTTGAACAATTAAAAACCCAAAACTAAGAATTAAAAAAATTAAAAAACCCACTCCATCATCATCATCACCGTCATCACATTTGTTAACTCTAATGCTCATTACCTGTTATGCTCAAAAGGGTGAAATCGAACTTGGTGTGACGACACTTCAAAAGCTTGGAGAGGACCTGAAAACTTGTCTGAGGCAATTGGTTTTTGGCACGGTAAGGAGATCTCTCAGAAAGCAAATAACCGAAGTGATGAAAATTCATGGGTATCTTGGACCATACGAGTCAAAGATATTGGAAGGGATATCATTTATTGAGGTATCTGTCATCTTTATATTTTCCTTTATCCAGTTATATAATATTGTAATTGCCTCACTCTAAACGTGATACTTGATTGTTTTGTGAAATAGGGTGCCCTTGCAGTAGCCGAGAAGGAGAAAACTGCTGAGGAGAAGAAAAAAGCTGCTGAGGAGAAAAAGAAAGCTGCTGAGGAGAGAGAGAGAGAGCTGCTGCGAGGCTTGTTGGCAAAGCTGTTGAAAAGGAGACAACTTCTGGGAAGCCTATTGGTGATGCTCCGAAGGAGGCCGGGACCGCTGCTGATATTGCTCATGATAAGGCGTAGGGTCCGGAGGTTGTTCACACTACGGGGCTCGACCAGCTCCATCATGAGAAGAGGAAGGAACCTGAGATTGAGAATATTACTCCAACCGCCCAACCTGATACCCCCCGACATTCCGTTCAAGTCACTTCTAGTACTGGAGGATCGGGTCCGCATGCTGCAGGTGGTGCGATCTCGGGTGGCGCTGCAGGGTTTATGCCACAAAACATCGGCCCAAAGGATACCCTTGGTGATATTTATTACAAGACTTACACCGAGGAGGCGCGCGGCAACGCTCTACACCAAGCTCCTTGGGGTCTGAAGCTGAAAGATACGTTTAATGAGTTTGGCCCTTGCAGAGATTGGTTTTTGAACTCTTTCCCTCCTGGTGAGGTTAATCGGCAAAGAGCGCGGACTCACGATGGGCTGTATCAAGCCTATGTGGTCGGAGAAGCCAATACTCGCGCTGCCAACCACCAGATTGTACGTGAATGGCGCACAATGGTCAAGGAGCGAGCTGATTGGGAGAAGTACCGTGAGCGACTTGTGAGGCAGGCGAAGGAGTTTGAGAAGGCTAATGTTAAATTTGATGAGGAGAAAGCCAAGTTCGAAGCTGATAGGAAATCAGAGGATTGGGGCCGCGAGGGCCTTAGGGGCAAGCTTTGTGCTGCTAAAGACCTTCTGGCTAAAGAGAAGGCTGAATGGAAGAAGATATGTGAGAAAGATAACCAGCGCATGTATGCGGCGCGCTCAAAGATTACCGAGCTTGAAGGCAAGGTTGCTTAGCTGACCGGCAAGGTCGAAGATGCGCAGGCTGCTAAGGAGAATGCTGAGGTTCGGAAAACGTTTATTCTCTCTCCTTGTTCTTTTTGTTTGCAGAATTATCTAAATCCTCTCTTGAAGGTTGAGCTGGCTGAGGTGAGGGCGCAGATATTTAGCAAGGATAAGGACCTGGCGGCCAAGGACGTTGAGATTGTCGAGTTAAAACGTCGCCTGCGAGAGCAGGTTGACAAAAGTGAGTCCTTGGGAATCGACCTTGAGGCCGAGAAGGGAAAAGCTGCCTCTGCTGAGGAGGCCAGGCAAAAGGCCGAGGAAGCGCGCGCCATAAGTTCATCTGCCCTTAATATGGCGCAGAATAACTATGCTGAGGCCCAGGGCATTGTTGACACGCTGGTCTCCGAAGCTGAATGGATGCGTGGCAGGGGATTAGTTCTGGTATTGTTCTCTTTTTAACTTAGGTTTTATTTGTTAAACCAGATTTCTCATATGTTTCTTTTGGTGTAGGTGGCCAATTCTATCCTAAATGCTGGGAAGCTGGATGGAGCTGTTGCTGCTCTAATAGAGGCCTCTCGCGCGGTTGGTCACCGTGGAGGTTATCTGGAGTGTGCGCAGCAGGTTGAAGAGGTGTTTGGGCAAGAGTTTGACACTAGCCATTGCTCAGTGACCAGTGAAGCTGATGCCAAGTTGGCTCGCGCTGAAAATTCTTACGATCATCTGTCATTGCCTGTTATGGACTTGGTGGCAAAGGCTTTAGAGCATGACGACTGGTGCCAGCGTCTAAAGGCCATTCTCGACCCACCAGTAACTGTTGAATTATCTGATGAGGAGGAGGCGGCGGGAAATGATGGTGATGGCCAACATGATGGTGAAGGCGATGGTGATGGCCATAAGTAGATAGGGTTGGTAGGCTTTGTGCCTTGTAATTTTATTTTTGGATGTTAAATGTAGCTGTTTGCGCGGTTGCGCTTATTTTGTTTTGGACTGATGATGTTATGTTAATTTGCCATGTAATCGTTGCGCGGTTGCGCTTGTTTAATATAATCCTTATGTTTGCTTTTCCTTTGTCCAGTTACAATTATTGCACTGTTGCTAGAAACTTTGGTTAAGTTAGCGCGAATAAATGTAAGTGTGGCTCTTGTGCGAGTGTAACTGCCCGGTCTCGCGCTGTGTTCGCGGAGAACCTTGGAGGTGCAACTCAAGAGCTCGTAATTTACTGAAGTGTTTTCGTGCTAATCAAAAGTTTAACATGCATTTGTAACGTAAAAGGCATATGCTTTCATTCATTTAAGAAACAGGCGCTTAGGCCAACATACATCGCAAACAAGTAGGGCGTTTAGCCAACATAGGAAATCAAAAAGGCGCGTGGCCAACATGAGAAAGTAAAGGCGCAAGGCCGAGAGTAGTTACATATAGCACTTGCGCAGTTGTTGCGTGTTCCATGTGCGCGGGATGATGTATCCATCTAGAGTGCGCAACTTGTAAGCCCCTTTCCCTAGCACCTCGTGTATTAAGTATGGGCCTTCCCATTTGGGTGCTACCTTTCCTGGGCGTTCAGCGTTTGAAGCTTCGTTGTCTCGGAAGACATATTCTCCTGGAGTGAAGGTACAAATGCACACTCTCGCATTGTAGTACCTTTCCAGTTGTGTCTTGTACTTGGCTTCTTTAATTCGCGCAATTTCGCGCCTTTCCTCCAGCAAATCCAAGTCAAGACGACACTCTGCCTCGTTATCGATAGTGTTGACTGCTGTCAAGCGCGGCGAGGGCAGGCCGATTTCAGCTGGGATAACCGCCTCCGAGCCATAGACTAGGCTGAAAGGGGTTTCGCCGGTGCTTGTTTTTGGCATGGTTCGATGAGCCCACAGGATGCTTGGGAGCTCATCTACCCAACCTCTTCTCTTCGTGCCCAGTCGGGCTTTTATCCCTTCAACGATACTCTTGTTGACACTTTCTACCTGACCGTTACCTTGAGGGTGCGCAACGGAGGAGAAAGTGTGCTCAATCTTCATTTCCTTCATCCATTTTTGGAGATCTTCGGAAGCGAAGTTGGTGCCATTGTCAGTTACAATTTTGAGTGGGAGGCCGAACCTGCAAATGATGTGTTCCCAGATGAATTTGCGCACCATCATTGCAGTTGTTGATGCGAGTGCTTTGGCCTCCACCCACTTGGTGAAATAATAGACAACAACGATTATGAATTTCACAGCTCCCGGAGCGTCAGGGAAAGGTCCCACCATATCAATTCCCCACTGCTGGAAAGGCCAAGCAGTGGATACAGGGATGAGATCGTTCTTCGGGCGCAGGGTTTTCGGAGAGCGTCTTTGACATGAGTCGCATTTGCGCAATTCCTTTAGAGCATCAACATGCATCCCTGGCCAGTAATATCCAGCATTCATAATCTTCGCAACAACCATGCGCGGGCCTGCATGGATGCCGCAAATTCCTTCGTGAATCTCCCTGATCAAGTAGTTCGCATCTTGAGGGTCCACGCAGCGCAACAGTGGCCCTAAGAAGGATTTCCGGTACAAGATACCGCCATTCATTTCATAGTGCAAGGCCTTGTTCTAAATCTTCATTGCCTCTGCTTTGTTTTCAGGGAGTATTCCTTCTTGAAAATACTGGATTATAGGAGTCATCCAAGATGGCTGCCCTACTTCGATCACATTTACCTGACGCAACAGAACTGATGGATTTTTTAGTACTTCAATCCTTACATCTTTGGCGAGATGTTGAAAGGAAGTTGAAGCGAGCTTGCTTAAAGCGTCTGCTGGTTTGTTCTCGGAGCGGTTGATGTGAACTACCTTGTAAGATTTGAACTGTTGAAGCAGCTCTTTTGCTTGATCTAAATACAGGGCCATAACTTCACCCTTTGCATCGTATAGACCGTTAATTTGCTGGCGATCAAGAGTGAATCAACGTGCGCTTGCAGATTTTTAGCTCCCATTTTTATGGCGAGGCGTAAGCCTGCCAAGAATGCCTCGTATTCTGCCTCATTGTTGGTGTTTTTGAAATCCAACTTGATGGCGTATGTAAATTCATGCTTCTCGGGGCTCACAAGGTGCAACCCAGCTCATTGACGGGTGGTCCGTAGGACAACCCTTTATGATGTTAAAAGACAAGTTTATCCCTCATTTAATTGTGTAATTATCTTGAATTAGATAACTACGGTTGCTTATGTTTCAGGTACATTCGGAGCTTAAAAGTGTGGAAATGAAGCTTCGGAATAGGCACGGTTGGATTAGAGATTGAAAGATAGAGAATACATGAAGAAAATAATTTATTAGAATTGAAGAATTAAGAGGATAGCATGATAGAGGACGAAATTACGAGAACGTAGGCGAAAACGGTGAAGAAAACGGAGTTGAAACGAAAAAGTTATGCTGAAAACAAGTTTTCAACATTGCCAGCCGTAAGACAGGAGCTCCTGGCCGTAAGACTCACTGCTTGCCGTAACCTACGGCTGGGAGCCGTAGGTTACGGCTCCGACTGATGTTTTCATGTAACTCACGCATTTAATGACCATTTTGAGGGGATTTATGGAGACTTATCATTGGTTTTCGGTTACTACTCACTTGTGGACGAATTTTGGCTAACTCTTGGGGACTTTTGGCAACAAGAACACTTCTCAATCATTAGTTTTATTTGGTTTTGATCTTGATGAATATTGAAACTTTTGTTAAGATGTTGTTTGAAGTTATGCGTGGCTAAACACTCTATGATCATCCTAGGTTGAAGGTTTGTTTAAGACGGTTGTGTTTTGATTCCATATTTCTAGAATGATAAACTTTATCTATGTTTTGTTTATCATGGTGTGTGATTGCTTAGTTGTAAATTGTTAATTCTTATGATTTTTTCTAGTTTGAAACCATACGTTCTTGGTGCCGTTGGCAATCGAGATATCATGGGTAGAATTAGGATTGGGTAAGGGTTGATTGGTCATCGGGTAACAACCTCACGTTCTAGGAATCTGAGTACTTAGTTCCCTTTTATCACAATAAGTAATCACACATGAACTATGTCTATGTAGTTCTTTCTAGTGGATGATAGCACAATTGTTGAAGCAAACCGGAAACTTAGGATGGTCATTCGTCTCTAAATTGTTTACAAACTCAATTCTCATTTCGCAAATTAATTAGTATTCTTAGTTTTTAAAACCAATCCAATCAAACCAACTCTTGAATCTTATTTCTTGCAATTAGTTTAATTTAGTTAACTTAGATAAATCTTCAAATAACACATATTCCACAAACTCCCTGTGTTCGATACCCACTTACCGCTAACTATTTAGTTGTATTTGGATTAAATTTGATTGTGACCACGACATCACGTCAAATTTTGGCGCCGTTGCCGGGGAGTAGTGCGCAACGTGTGTTATTTTTGATTGTTTTAAGTTTGTTATTTTTTTCTGGTTTACGCTGGGTGTGTTAGTGTGCAGGTATTGAGAGGTGCATGCGTACTAGGAGCTCTCACAAGCTTTCACCATTAGCATTTGATCCGGAAATCGAACGAACTTTGCGAGCAAACAGAATTTTGTTAAGGGAAAACACAATTAGCGGTTCACCAACAACACCAACTACACCAATTACACCACTGAGATACATGGATCCACCACCACTACCCACTACGGGTGAACCTACTCCACCATTTATACCAACATCCACTCAACCTTCACCAAATACCACCATTCCACCAAATACTACCGAACCCACCATAATTCAAAATGTTACACCAACCAACACCACACAACCCATTACTACCCAAGAAGAACCAACCATCACCTTTAATCCTTCCACTACTATACCACCATTATCCCATTTCTTCTCGGGTGCAGGTCCATCATATTCAAGCCATACCATAGCACCAAACTCGACCATTGTTCATGCTACATCGTTTCGACCGTCAAACCAGTCGGGTTTCCAATACTCGACTCTTCCATTTGGGCAATCTTCGGGAATTCAAGGAGATGGGTATGATGAAGGATTTGAGGAGTTTGAGGGTTTTGATGAAGACGGGTATGCTTATGGGGGTGATGGAGATCAAGGGGAATTCGGTTACATGCAAGTAATGCCAAATGTTGGTGGGGTGCAACAACAACAACTTATACCACAACACATTCGGCAAAGGCCACAAGGGCCACAAATGCAACGTTCCATACCATTGCAACAAGTTCGTCCACCGAATGTTCAACAACAATTCCAAAGGCCAATTCAAAACCCACCCATGCCACAACAACAATTTCAACAACCAAATGTACCACAAGGGCATATACCAAGACCAATGGGAGTTCGTCCAAGGGGTAGGTTTGGTGTACCAAGGAGGCATCTTAGAGACCATGCAAGAGGTATTGAAGCGCATTTTAGGCCGGTGATTACTCACAATCCTTCACCGGTGGTTATTCCTCATAACAACCAAGGAAGAACCTTTGAAGTAAGGACTAATTCCCTACAACGTTTTCCGAAATATAAGGGTTTAGCAACAGAGGAACCCTATTTCCATTTGGAGGCCTATGACTCAATTTGCAATACTCTTGGGAGTCAAGGTTTTTCGGCCGATGATATTAAGTTGGTACTATTTCAATTTTCTTTGGAGGATAAGGCAAAGAAGTGGTTCTACACTTTGCCTTCGGCATCTATTTACACTTGGGGGGAAATGCAACAAACTTTCTTAGACGAATTTTATACCGCCCAGAAGACCAATGATGCTAGGAAAGGGTTGAGAAGTTTCCAACAACAACAAGGCGAAATGTTCCATGAAGCCTTCGAGCGCTTAAACATGATGATTAAAAATTGTCCACACCATGGGATTGAGCTTTGGGAGTTGATGAACGCCTTTCATGAAGGGTTGTGTGCCGAGGATGCACGTGATCTAATGTCCATCACAAATGGGACTTTTGGCACAAATTATGAAGATGAGGATTGGGAGTTCTTGGAACAAATGGCCATTACCTCAAAGAGGAAAGCTCAAGCATCAAGGAGAGCACGACCGGCTGTCACGAGATCGCAAGTTCATGCAGTTGACCATGGTAATGTTCAAACTACTAATCAAATTTATGATGTTTATGCATTGTGTAATGAAATAGGTCATGCGGCTGAAAATTGCCAATGAGGTGATGGGCAATATGAAGAGGTTCATGCTGTTCAAGGTCAAGGAGGGGGTGGTAGAAATTATAACATGAATTCTAACACTTACCACCCCGGGTTGAGAAACCACCCAAACTTTCGATATGGGAACCCCTCGAATCAAGCCAACCCGAATTTTCAAGGGAATCAAGGTAACTTTGGTTCGCGTCAACTGTTCAATAATCAAAGTGGGTTTTCGGGTCAAGGTTCTTCGGGTGGAAATGAGATCATGGAGATGTTGAAAGCGATGCAAGCGGAGATGCAAAGGAGGAATCAACTTGATGATGCTCGCATTCAAAAAGACGAAATCCGTGATAAAGCAATTCAGTCGTTAACTACCCAAATGAGTCAACTTGCAAGTGATGTGGCGATATTGAAGAAAGCAAAAAGCCAACTACAAAGTGACACGGTGACAAACCCTAAAAACATTAAAAGTGTTAATATCAATGTGGTAAGTACCGTTCCTAATAGTGAACTTAATGAAACATTGCTAACTTCTTCGTATCAAGTGAATGCAGGTTTGGAGAAAGATGCCGAAGTTGAAAATGATAAAGAGTATGGAGCGCCAATCGTGCCTATCCGAGTGGGGAAATTAAAAATTCCCCATGCATTATTGGATTATGGGGCGAGTATGAGTGTGCTACCAGGTGACTTATATGATATGTATGATTTTGGTCCACTTGAAGATGTAGAGACCATGGTGAGCTTGGCGGATGAGAGTTGGAGGCGTCCACGGGGAATGGTTAAGAATGTTATGATTCGGTTAGGAGAATTCGAATACCCGGTGGATTTTCTGGTCTTAGATTATGCTACTACCAAGATGGCGTCGCAACAAAGGGTGATTTTAGGTCGACCGTTTCTCTATACAGCAAATGCTCAAATCCATTGTAGAGACGGGATCATTATTATGACCGAAAAGAGCCGTAAGTTGTTCTTTAATGTTCATACGAGGATTATTAGTTATGAGTCCATTGAGGGGAAGGGTAGCGAATCTAATGGTCATATGAAAAGCATGTGTCAAAGAACGAAAACGAATAAACCACCGGGTCGTGAAGAAAAGTATGAAGGTTCAAGCAGGAGTGTACGTGATTTTCCACCGAACGAACATGAGATGGATGCATTTTGTTCAATGGCACGAGGAAATAATGGAGATGATAGAAATCGTTTCTTTGAGCCACCATAAATGGGGGGTGGCATGGTCTAGCTGAAGACCTGAAAACTTAGCGCTGCTCGGGAGGCAACCCGAGGTTTTTCACTGATCTTGTTATTTCTTTAGTTTTCTATGTTTCAGGGCCATGGCAACACTCAAGTGTGGGGAAGATGTGCGGATATTTGTGTGAAGGTGGTGATAGGAAATTGGATCATTTACAACATCTGTTGTGTCAAACTTCACCAGGTCAATGTGCTCTTTCCTTAGTCTTGTTATGTTCTTTAGCTTTGAAATATTGGTAGTTAGTTTGCTTGCTTTTGTTAAAAAAAATAATAATAAAAAAATTGGGGTGTTAAAGCGATCTTCCCTTCAAAACCATACATTGGGACAATGTATCCCAAGTGTGGGGATGAGGGAAATTTTTTGAGAATTTTAAAAAAAAATTGTGAAGTCAAGCGAAAGTTGTCAAAATTTGAAAACTTGATATTGTTCCACTTGACACACCGATACCCATTTCTAGTCCTTTCTTGGTGAGAATTTGAGCCACATATGATTATTATAGATAGTTCTTTGTTTTGAGTGGCGGTTTGTGTTTTGTGTTAATAGAACTTGTGTACGAATTCTTGTTAAATCCTAGAGTTAGCATGCTTTTGAAAATGATAAGGGGCTTTTAGGTAACCTCGTCTAGAAGTGTGAGAGTGTGGGATAGGTGGGTTGGACCTCATACTTTACATATATGAGCTTGGTATTGTGAGGGGTGGGGGTTTGGTCTTTAGAAAGCCATGTTTGAGCCTTATACCATTCGGTTGTGACCCGAACCTACTTTCTACAAAACTTTACCTTTTGAGATGACCCGGTTTAGGAGTCTAGTTGTGAATGTTGATGTTTTTGTATATTGTGTGAGTTCTTATATCTTATATAAAAAAAAGAAAAGAAAAAAAAGAAGAAAAATATGAGAAAAATATAAAAAAAAGTGATTGGTTGCAATAGTAGTTGAGAATGTTGAAGAAGTTGTGTATATATTTGATGGTTGCTTTGTTTAGTGGTAGAAATAAAAACCGGGTCAAATCAATTAGCTCTTTCATATGTATTCCACCATTTTCCTACCTTGACACCTAGCCCCGTTACAACCCGCAAGTCCCTTTGATTCTAAAGCATGTTAGATATTTGTTAGGAGGAAACTTGATTTGTATACAAGCTTATTGTCGCACACACACACACACACGCATTGAGTGGTTTAGCATTATGCTAATAATTCTTGTAACCGAGAGATTTTTTTTGTGAGGGATGTGTCTTGTGGTATGATTGAAAGTTAGTAAAAAGACGGCACATTTAGCTTGGTTTACATTGATCGCTTGTTTTGAAATTGATTTAATGAGTTGCTTGGGACAAGCAACGGTTAAGTGTGGGGATGTGACGGGTGGTCCGTAGGACAACCCTTTATGATGTTAAAAGACAAGTTTATCCCTCATTTAATTGTGTAATTATCTTGAATTAGATAACTACGGTTGCTTATGTTTCAGGTACATTCGGAGCTTAAAAGTGTGGAAATGAAGCTTCGGAATAGGCACGGTTGGATTAGAGATTGAAAGATAGAGAATACATGAAGAAAATAATTTATTAGAATTGAAGAATTAAGATGATAGCATGATAGAGGACGAAATTACGAGAACGTAGGCGAAAACGGTGAAGAAAACGGAGTTGAAACGAAAAAGTTATGCTGAAAACAAGTTTTCAACATTGCCAGCCGTAAGACAGGAGCTCCTGGCCGTAAGACTCACTGCTTGCCGTAACCTACGGCTGGGAGCCGTAGGTTACGGCTCCGACTGATGTTTTCATGTAACTCACGCATTTAATGACCATTTTGAGGGGATTTATGGAGACTTATCATTGGTTTTCGGTTACTACTCACTTGTGGACGAATTTTGGCTAACTCTTGGGGACTTTTGGCAACAAGAACACTTCTCAATCATTAGTTTTATTTGGTTTTGATCTTGATGAACATTGAAACTTTTGTTAAGATGTTGTTTGAAGTTATGCGTGGCTAAACACTCTATGATCATCCTAGGTTGAAGGTTTGTTTAAGACGGTTGTGTTTTGATTCCATATTTCTAGAATGATAAACTTTATCTATGTTTTGTTTATCATGGTGTGTGATTGCTTAGTTGTAAATTGTTAATTCTTATGATTTTTTCTAGTTTGAAACCATACGTTCTTGGTGCCGTTGGCAATCGAGATATCATGGGTAGAATTAGGATTGGGTAAGGGTTGATTGGTCATCGGGTAACAACCTCACGTTCTAGGAATCTGAGTACTTAGTTCCCTTTTATCACAATAAGTAATCACACATGAACTATGTCTATGTAGTTCTTTCTAGTGGATGATAGCACAATTGTTGAAGCAAACCGGAAACTTAGGATGGTCATTCGTCTCTAAATTGTTTACAAACTCAATTCTCATTTCGCAAATTAATTAGTATTCTTAGTTTTTAAAACCAATCCAATCAAACCAACTCTTGAATCTTATTTCTTGCAATTAGTTTAATTTAGTTAACTTAGATAAATCTTCAAATAACACATATTCCACAAACTCCCTGTGTTCGATACCCACTTACCGCTAACTATTTAGTTGTATTTGGATTAAATTTGATTGTGACCACGACATCACGTCACTCATGCGCCATCCTCATTTGAGGCCTCATCAGTGTACAGCAACCATAACTCATTAGACGTGTCCTTCACGGGAGTCTCAACAATCTCGCAATCCTTGATTTTTTCACTGGGACTTCTGTGATAAAGTCCGCAAGGACTTGACCCTTGATGGTTGGGCGCGGCCTGTACAAGATGTTGTGGCCCCCCAGCTCGATCGCCCACTTCGCTAACCGCCCTGATGTTTCTAGCTTTTGTAAAATAGTGCCGATGTGAAAATTGGTGAGTACTATTATCACATGCCCTGTAAAGTATCTGCGCAGCCTTCTAGAGGCGTGTAGCAGCGCAAGTACCAATTTTTCCATTGTTGAATATCTCGTTTCTGGATCAGTAAGCACCCTACTGACGTAATAAATTGGAGTCTGTACTCCGTTTCTCTCCACAAGTAATACCGACCCTACCGCCTTATCCGAAGAAGATAAGTACAGTATGAGTGGTTCTTTTTCAAACGGCGCGGTCAGAGTAGGGAGCTTTATCAAACATTCTTTCATCTGCTGAAATGCGGTTTCTGCTTCGGGCGTCCATTTGAACTCTTGTTTCTTTACGCAGTTGCGCAAGGTGCTGATAAAAGGATATGACTTTGCAGCGTGGTTTGATAGAAAACGGTTGAGCGCGGCTAAACAGCCGGCCAATCGTTGCATTTCTTTGATTGTTCGAGGCAACGACATCCGCTCTATGGCTTGAACTTTTTCTGGATTAACCTTAAAGCCGCCATTTGTGACTATGAAGCACAAGAATTTCCCTTCTTCCATACCAAAAGAACATTTGGCAGGATTCAACTTCATGTTCACACTACTCAATGAGTTGAACGTTTTCTCAATGTCTTTTAACATTTGGTCCTCCTCGGGACTCTTGATTACCAGATCATCGATGTAAACCTCGATGTGTTTTCCGATATCTTCAGCGAAGATTTTATCCATCAGGCGCTGATATTATCCTCGGGACCTTTGGTTCGACGGAGGGATAAGTGTTCAGACAATGTTCAGTGACATCGCGCGGGACACCGGTCATGTCTGCCGGAGTCCAGGCGAAAATGTCCATGTTCCTGAACAGGAGTTGTTTGAGGTGCGTTCTGATGTTTGGTGAGATTGCGTGGCCTATCGTCACCGTTTTCTCTAGGTACTTTCGGTTTAAAACCCACTTTTCTGGTTCAGTTGTTGAAACCTTCGCCGCTTTGGTTGGGCGCATCTCTTCTGCCGACATTACTTCCTTCTTTGCATAGATAATTGCCACCCCCGTCTCAGTTGGAAACCCGATGGCTTAGTGGGGTGTGGAAGTTACCATGTTTAATTCGCCTTGGGTTTCTCTCCCAATCAACACATCATGCCTTGATTTGACAGGCATTACCATGAAATTTACATTTGTTGTTCTTGAATGCTTTCCGTCAGAGAATGTGACGGGAAAGCTGATTTGGCCCAGTGGGAAGACCATTTCGTTACAGAAGCCTGACAGAGGGTAGTCGACTGGCTCGAGTCTCGCTTTATCTTCATCGTCGAACTGGTTAAAACATTGCTCATAGATGATGTCTGTTGTACTTCCCGGGTCAATAAAGATGTACTTTGTTTCATAATGACCAACAATACCGGTAATAACAACGGGGCGTGTTGCGTGAGGGCCCGCGCGTACTATCGGGAAAATGACTTGCTGTTCTTGCCAAGATGGCTCATACGGGCGCTTGCCTTTTTCTCTTGCGCTGTATCTTGGTCCGTTGACCATATGTGTCTCTAGGCGCCGGACTTTCTTGTGATTCCCATCGTCATGGCGCTGGATCTGGCGTGTTTCTTTGCGCACGTTTTTCACCAGGTGGCCTAACTTTTCACTCTTTAGTGCTTTCTCGATCTCTTGACGTAAGCTGATACAGTCATCTATGAGATGGCCTGTATCCTTGTGGAAATCGCAGTACAGGTTTGGGTCTTGCCCTTTCTTGTTTGTCATAGGCTCTGGAGCCTTGAAGTCATGGTTCTCCGTCATTAGCACCTCTTTTGGTGTTTTTATGAGCGGAGTCCAGTGCTTTTCTCGGTTATCATCCCTGACTGCTTTTCGATACCCAATTCTGTCAATTGTCTCTCACGCGTCTTCTCTGTAGCGCGGTCTATCGTCGTAACCTCTTGCTTTTCCGGATTTCCAATCTTGACTTTTGTTTTTGTTGCGCTTGTTGTTGTCTCGCGAGCTTCCTTTGGAGAAGCGATCCTCAGTATAAGAGTTCTTATTACCGGCAAACGTGTGACACCTGTGTCACTTCAAGCATCAAACAAATTCCAAACCAATGAAATATTGTATTTCATACTTGGGATTTGTAAAAATATGTGTATCGTTTGCACATATCAACTCTTGTTCGATTTCAAGCTCTAAATCGCTTTCTGGAAGGTTATACGCGCACTGATGCGTAAATATAACCAGTTTAATGCAACGAACACTCCGGAATAGTGAAATAGGCTTAACATACCTTAAGTAACCTTTACATAACTTAGAAATAAGTTTTGAAGGCTTTGGTATGGCAAAATCTAGTTTATTAACTTACAGGGACTAAACTTGACAAACTGCGAAAGTATGCCAATTTGAACTGTAACAGACATTCCGGAACATGACCATAAGTTAAACATACCATAAATATCCTTTACATAGCTTATAAATAGGCTTTGAGGGGTTCGGTATGCTAAAACAAACTTTTGGGTCATTCAGGGACTAAAAGTGTCAAAAAGTGCACAAGTTTGCATTTTCGCGCATAACTTACGTTCTGAATACATCTGGACATCCAAAAATTTATGTAAGCATGACTATATTATGCTTTAGTGTTTGGCATGAGAAAAATCCATTCGTTGCGTCATTTGGATCGTTTTTCGCGCTTATGCGCATTCCGTCGTAATTAAGCGAACATCGCGTTCGTACGACCAAACGAACCAACACCCGGCATATTTTTGAGCATGTTTCATGTCCACAATGTTTAGGCATCATTTTAGGGCCTTAAAGTTGGCTTTACGGGCCTTAGAAGTGTCGGAAATGGCCTTAAACACGTGCAGGGGCTGAAACTGTCATTTTTGAAACTTATTTTCTGATCAGAACCCCCATGCGGCCCGCATTAGTTTTGGTGTATCCTGAAGCGGGCCGCCTCAGCCTCCCAGAACAGATAAGTTCGAACAGTCAGCAGTTTCCAGCTGTTTTAACCACACCCACACATTTCCCACTTGCCTATTCAGCTGATAAGGACCATTTTTAGCTACCATGAGTTTCCAACAAGTGTACGCACAAGATACGAGCACGGTTTCCATGAAACGATCGGTGGACCGAAAACTATAAATACCCCACCCCCCATTGCTTCAAAACCACTAGAATCTGATCTTAAAGACTCTAAGTTGGAACCTTTGTTTCATACCTGAGTTATTTCGATCTAGATTAGCATTCGGGGACCCTTCGTAAGTATTCTTTCGTTCTTTTATTGCTTTTCGGGTCCGAAAGTCAAACTTTGTTTGACTTTCAGCGTTGACCAGCTTATGGTCAATGCGAAGTTCGTTTGAACTTCGCAACGTGATTGTAATCACGATGGTTATAGTCCCTTGGGACTATGCCTACTGATTACCACGTTGTCTAGGGTTGTAGGGTAAGTGATCTAATGAATCGCTTATACCTTCGAACCCGACCCATTTGGTCGATCATTAGGATCCGACCAAACACATTAGGTGACCATAGTATATAGGGAATAACCTTCCGAGGTTATACCTTATGGTCGCTACGTTTAAGTAGTTGTATGATAGGTAGTTTATATGCCTTAGGTAAATTACCAGAATACCCTTTTCATGTATAATTGGTAATTAAGCATATTTAACCTAAACTTTTGTCACATAACTAATTATGTAACATGTTTAGGCATATAACACTTGTCATAGGGCTAGTTAGGTGGTCCAAACGCGTTTCACGCGAACGACGCGTTAAAGTAGCATAAGCTACCTAAACGGGTCGTAATGGGTCATAAGCATTTATGTTAAGTTTCATTTAGTATGTAGGCTTTGTTAAACCAAATGACATGAGTCTCTACACTCGTTTGGTTTACGAACCCTCATTCTATCCGATCTTCCGATTTAGGTCCGGTTTACTAACATAGTTACCTATATTAGGTGCCGTTTGATATCCGCGATCTCTAGCATTGTTTGGTTGTTACTCAAGGACTACTAAGCAATCTCAAGTGAGTACATAGACCCCTCTTTTACTGTTTTCCAAACGTTTTGGGGTGGAACACATGTGCCTACTTGTTACTTTCAAGCTTTCCTGTTTTCACATCATATACCTGCTACGTTTGTTAGTACATTACTTAGTACATTACTTAGTACATCGTTTTACATTACATTTTATGCTATGTATGTCCATTAGTTCATACTTAGTACATCGTTTTACATTACATTTTATGCTATGTATGTCCATTGTGTGCATACTTAGTACATCGTTTTCCATTACATTTTTGAACCGTTTATAACAATTTGACTATGTGAACCGTTTATAACTATTTGACTATGTGAACCGTTGTAAACATTTGACTATGTGAACCGTTTGTATCTGTGAACCGTTTGTATCTGTGAACCGTTTGTATCTGTGAACCGTTTGTATCTGTGAACCGTTTGTATCTATGAACCGTGTGAACCGTATTTGACCATACATAAACATTTCTACAATTGTTAAACATTACTTTGGTGGTTTGGTTTGATTAAGTGATTAAGTAACGATGCGTGTGTAATATGATACAAGCAAGGTGGATACGCCGCTGGTACTTCCTGTATATAAGTGTTTGTATGGTATTACATATCGTAGCGTTATTTAAATCATTTCAGTTTGAGACATATAACATTTTATACAAATAACATACTTTTTACAATACATTGTTTTACAAACAACTTATCTTATACAAACTCATTTTACAATGGTTATTCATTTAACCATACATTATTCTCTTATTTATACATATCATCTGATCTTATCGTTTTTCAAATGATTTACAAAACAAAGCAAATTACAAGGTTCATGACTAAACATTTTCTCAAACATAAGTCATGAAACCTATTTTCACAAAACCTATGTATCTCACAGGCATTTTTATGCTGACGTACCTATTTTCACATGTGTTTTTCAGGAGCTGTTGCATAAGATGATCAAGATACACATAGGCAGACTTGGGCTTTAGTGACAATAAAAGATGCAAGACTAGTTAATTATGTTGTATTTCTTTGTTTGTTAAGACATTGTAACACTTTTAATCAATAAAACGAAACTTCAATTGCCATGGATTTGAAACAATTAATTCTTTTACAACACTCCCCGACATTTCCGCCACGTTTTGTATGTTCTACGTTGTCGGGGTGTGACAGAAAAGATGGTATCAGAGCATTGAGAATACTTTCCGCCACGTGCAGTGTCCTGACAATCGCAAGGTCGAGTTTGCTTCGAGTGTGTTCCAGAAGAGAGCCCTTACGTGGTGGAACGGGGTTATGAGAGATCGTGGTGCAGAAGTTGCTCTAGCACAGACATGGGCTGAACTTAGGGCCCTTATGATGAAGGAATTTTGTCATCGTCACAAGATCAGGGCTTTGGAAAGGGAATTCGACAATCTTGAGCAAGACAGCGGTGAGCATCGAGCCTACACGGACCGTTATGAGGAGTTGAGTCTGTTATGCCCAAACATGGTCACGCCATTGGATAAGGCAATAGAAAAGTACATTGATGGCCTCCCTGACTCAATACAAGACATTGTGACTGGCAGCAACCCTACTACAGTTAGACAGGCCATTGAGCTATCTGCAACCTTGACTGAATCAAAGATCAGGAAAGGTAAACTTTTCCGAAAAGGTGACAAGAAACAGGTCGAGGAATCGGACCAAATCGAGGAATCAAAGACCATGGATGAACAGACTGGATCCCCTAAGAAGTCAAAGAAGAGAAAGACTTCTCAGAACTTCGCCATGGTTACTCACAATGATCAAGCCGTCCCCAACCAACCAGCTCAACCCCCTGCTAGGAAGCCATACAATGGAACTGCACCCTTGTGCAACCAATGTAGCCTCCATCATCATGCCAATGTAAAGTGCCGCAAATGCCAAACTTGTGGGCTTATAGGCCATACAGCGAGAGTCTGCCCAGCTGCAGCTGCACCAAACCAAGCTGGCAACAATCCTGCTCAAGGTCGTTTTCTACCAGGTTCTTGCTTCAACTGTGGCGAAATGGGTCATTTCCGAAGAAATTGCCTAAAACTTGCTAATGCAAATACAGCACAGGGATGAGCATATGACCGAATGGAAGACAACACCCTTTAGAAATAATCATGTTTTATGTATTATTTTCTTTTGTTGTCAAGGTCCATGAAACAGTTGTTATCATTGTTTATAAATAAATCTTTTATTTACATTGCAATGTATTTATGTGATTGTATGTATAAACAACATATCCCCTACAATACCGACAATCAAGGAATCATATTCCTTGAAAAGCAAACTACCCCCAAAATTCTTCCATTTTACAATCTCTTGCGTTTTCCACACAGATCCTAAGTACCCGTCTCTTGCAAAGAAACGAAGTACAAGGTGCAAGTGATAATTCTGTACGAATACCCCAAGTACCACTATAAATCCTTAATAGGGTACCTAAGGGTATTTCCGTAAAATCCTAAAAATTGTTGTGTTCCTTAATTCGACTATTACGTTTCTTTGAAAACAAAATCGATTTTTTGGGAGATCTTCCTATCTCTTCAGATAGATCCCAGAGGACATTGAAGTCCATCGACTGGTTTCCATATCCGTTCTCAATCGATAACAAATTAATAACAAATTAATAACCAAGTTAAACAACTATGTGATTATGTGCTTATGAACATTACAAGACAAACTGTGCGGACTGTGCAAGGAATTACGTAATTATGGATGCATACATAATTATGGAATTTAGTGCACAGAAACCACAGCGAGCCTTGTCATGTGCCTAGAAGTTAACTCTATTCATTTCCATTTCTGATGAAGCACCCGTTGAAAATGACTCCGTTTGTTCATTTTCGTTTCTAAAGATTTGTCCGTTGAGGAAATGAATATCTGTTTGTTTCTCCTTTTCATTTTCATTTCTGATGAAGCACCCGTTGAAAATGACTCCGTTTGTTCATTTTCGTTTCTAAAGATTTGTCCATTGAGGAAATGAATATCCGTTTGTTTCTCCTTTTCATTTCCATTTCTGATGAAGCACCCGTTGAAAATGACTCCGTTTGTTCATTTTCGTTTCTAAAGATTTGTCCGTTGAGGAAATGAATATCCGTTTGTTTCTCCTTTTCATTTCCATTTCTGATGAAGCACCCGTTGAAAATGACTCCGTTTGTTCATTTTCGTTTCTAAAGATTTGTCCGTTGAGGAAATGAATATCCGTTTGTTTCTCCTTTTCATTTCCATTTCTGATGAAACACCCGTTGAAAATGACTCCGTAAGTTCATTTTAAGTTTCTGAAGATTTCCCGTTGAGGAAATGAATCCCCGTTCGTTTATTCCTTCATTTCCGCTTCTGAAGAATACTCATTGAGGAAAATGACTCCGTCTATTCATTTTCGTTCTGAAGAATGTCCGTTAAGGAAATGACAGGATTATGCCTTACATATCTCTGGTGATTATTTGACACAAAGTCACAAATAGACTCCTACAAATAAATTTCGGGACGAAATTTCCTAAAGTAGGGGAGACTGTGACACCTGTGTCACTTCAACCATCAAACAAATGCCAAACCAATGAAATATTGTATTTCATACTTGGGATTTGTAAAAATATGTGTATCGTTTGCACATATCAACTCTTGATCGATTTCAAGCTCTAAATCGCTTTCTGGAAGGTTATACGCGCACTGATGCGTAAATATAACCAGTTTAATGCAACGAACACTTCGGAATAGTGAAATAGGCTTAACATACCTTAAGTAACCTTTACATAACTTAGAAATAAGTTTTGAAGGCTTTGGTATGGCAAAATCTAGTTTATTAACTTACAGGGACTAAACTTGACAAACTGCGAAAGTATGCCAATTTGAACTGTAACAGACATTCCGGAACATGACCATAAGTTAAACATACCATAAATATCCTTTACATATCTTAGAAATAGGCTTTGAGGGGTTCGGTATGCTAAACCAAACTTTTGGGTCATTCAGGGACTAAAAGTGTCAAAAAGTGCACAAGTTTGCATTTTCGCGCATAACTTACGTTCTGAATACATCTGGACATCTAAAAATTTATGTAAGCATGACTATATTATGATTTAGTGTTTGGCATGAGAAAAATCCATTCGTTGCGTCATTTGGATCGTTTTTCGCGCTTATGCGCATTCCGTCGTAATTAAGCGAACATCGCGTTCGTACGACCAAACGATCCAACACCCGGCATATTTTTGAGCATGTTTCATGTCCACAATGTTTAGGCATCATTTTAGGGCCTTAAAGTTGGCTTTACGGGCCTTAGAAGTGTCGGAAATGGCCTTAAACACGTGCAGGGGCTGAAACTGTCATTTTTGAAACTTATTTTCTGATCAGAACCCCCATGCGGCCCGCATTAGTTTTGGTGTATCCTGAAGCGGGCCGCCTCAGCCTCCCAGAACAGATAAGTTCGAACAGTCAGCAGTTTCCAGCTGTTTTAACCACACCCACACATTTCCCACTTGCCTATTCAGCTGATAAGGACCATTTTTAGCTACCATGAGTTTCCAACAAGTGTACGCACAAGATACGAGCACGGTTTCCATGAAACGATCTTAACGGTGGACCGAAAACTATAAATACCCCACCCCCCATTGCTTCAAAACCACTAGAATCTGATCTTAAAGACTCTAAGTTGGAACCTTTGTTTCATACCTGAGTTATTTCGATCTAGATTAGCATTCGGGGACCCTTCGTAAGTATTCTTTCGTTCTTTTATTGCTTTTCGAGTCCGAAAGTCAAACTTTGTTTGACTTTCAGCGTTGACCAGCTTATGGTCAATGCGAAGTTCGTTTGAACTTCGCAACGTGATTGTAATCACGATGGTTATAGTCCCTTGGGACTATGCCTACTGATTACCACGTTGTCTAGGGTTGTAGGGTAAGCGATCTAATGAATCGCTTATACCTTCGAACCCGACCCATTTGGTCGATCATTAGGATCCGACCAAACACATTAGGTGACCATAGTATATAGGGAATAACCTTCCGAGGTTATACCTTATGGTCGCTACGTTTAAGTAGTTGTATGATAGGTAGTTTATATGCCTTAGGTAAATTACCAGAATACCCTTTTCATGTATAATTGGTAATTAAGCATATGTAACCTAAACTTTTGTCACATAACTGATTATGTAACATGTTTAGGCATATAACACTTGTCATAGGGCTAGTTAGGCGGTCCGAACGCGTTTCACGCGAACGACGCGTTAAAGTAGCATAAGCTACCTAAACGGGTCGTAATGGGTCATAAGCATTTATGTTAAGTTTCATTTAGTATGTAGGCTTTGATAAACCAAATGACACGAGTCTCTACACTCGTTTGGTTTACGAACCCTCATTCTATCCGATCTTCCGATTTAGGTCCGGTTTATTAACATAGTTACCTATATTAGGTGCCGTTTGATATCCGCGATCTCTAGCATTGTTTGGTTGTTACTCAAGGACTACTAAGCAATCTCAAGTGAGTACATAGACCCCTCTTTTACTGTTTTCCAAACGTTTTGGGGTGGAACACATGTGCCTACTTGTTACTTTCAAGCTTTCCTGTTTTCACATCATATACCTGCTACGTTTGTTAGTACATTACTTAGTACATCGTTTTACATTACATTTTATGCTATGTATGTCCATTAGTTCATACTTAGTACATCGTTTTACATTACATTTTATGCTATGTATGTCCATTGTGTGCATACTTAGTACATCGTTTTACATTACATTTTTGAACCGTTTATAACAATTTGACTATGTGAACCGTTTATAACTATTTGACTATGTGAACCGTTGTAAACATTTGACTATGTGAACCGTTTGTATCTGTGAACCGTTTGTATCTGTGAACCGTTTGTATCTGTGAACCGTTTGTATCTGTGAACCGTTTGTATCTGTGAACCGTATTTGACCATACATAAACATTTCTACAATTGTTAAACATTACTTTGGTGGTTTGGTTTGATTAAGTGATTAAGTAACGATGCGTGTGTAATATGATACAAGCATGGTGGATACGCCGCTGGTACTTCCTATATATAAGTGTTTGTATGGTATTACATATCGTAGCGTTATTTAAATCATTTCAGTTTGAGACATATAACATTTTATACAAATAACATACTTTTTACAATACATTGTTTTACAAGCAACTTATCTTATACAAACTCATTTTACAATGGTTATTCATTTAACCATACATTATTCTCTTATTTATACATATCATCTGATCTTATCGTTTTTCAAATGATTTACAAAACAAAGCAAATTACAAGGTTCATGACTAAACATTTTCTCAAACATAAGTCATGAAACCTATTTTCACAAAACCTATGTATCTCACAGGCATTTTTGTGCTGACGTACCTATTTTCACATGTGTTTTTCAGGAGCTGTTGCATAAGATGATCAAGATACACATAGGCAGACTTGGGCTTTAGTGACAATAAAAGATGCAAGACTAGTTAATTATGTTGTATTTCTTTGTTTGTTAAGACATTGTAACACTTTTAATCAATAAAACGAAACTTCAATTGCCATGGATTTGAAACAATTAATTCTGTTACAACACTCCCCGACATTTCCGCCACGTTTTGTATGTTCTACGTTGTCGGGGTGTGACAGAAAAGACTCTTCAGTTTGCGCAACTATTTTCGCAGCCTCCATGAGCTTATCCCATTCTTTGGGCATTCCATCCTTTCCGGTGATAGTTCTGATGAGGCTATCACAGCGAATGGCCTTCTTAAAATGAGCACGCATGAGTTGCTCGCTTACACCGCCAATCTCCAAACATTCTTTGTTAAAGCGAGTGATGAAGTCTTCCAATCCCTCGTTCTCTCTTCGCCAGATGTCTGTTACCTCGGCTGTGTCGCGCTGGTAACGTCTTTGTTGGCTGAAATGGTTAACAAACTGTATTCTGAAATCAACCCTTGAGCTGATTTTTCCAGGCGGAAGGCTGTCGAACCAGGCGCGAGCAGCCCCCGTAAACGTCTGGATAAAGAAGTGACACCACATTGGCATATTCCAACCTCCCATAACGCCAACACTTGTGAATACTCTAACGTGATCGTCTGGATCAGTTAGGCCGTTGAAACGAGCTATATAACAGGGTTTTTTAAAGTTATGTCAAAGGGATTTGAAACGAGCTATTTTTAAAAATCAAGTGACGAAAAAATAAAACCGGTTTTGTGGTAAGCTTGAAAATTGGCATCCTTTTTATACTTAATTTATTTTATCTATTTTCTTACCCAACTTTTGCAATTTTTGTTACACGTTTTTTCATGGTCCATTTAGTTAAGCCCAAATTGATCCGATAACAAACTATTTACTACCCATTGCAAACCTCTGGGCCGGACCAAACCCAAGTATTTTGAGGCTTGGGCTTTAGGCCTCTAAATCAATAGGGCCTCCAACTTAAAATAAAAATTAGAGTTAAATGCTTGGTTGGTCCCTGTGGTTTGCAAAAATTTCATACTTGGTCCTAGTGGTTTACTAATTACACGCGTGGTCCCAAAAGTTGTCAAAAATGAACTCGGTTGGTCCCCTGACCTAACCTTTGTTAAATTTCTTAGTTAACTATGTGTGAAATGACTGTATTACCCTTGAACAATTAAAAACCCAAAACTAAGAATTAAAAAATTAAAAAACCCACTCCAACATCATCATCACCGTCATCACATTTGTTAACTCTAATGCTCATTACCTGTTATGCTCAAAAGGGTGAAATCGAACTTGGTGTGACGACACTTCAAAAGCTTAGAGAGGACCTGAAAAGTTGTCTGAGGCAATTGGTTTTTGGCACGGTAAGGAGATCTCTCAGAAAGCAAATAACCGAAGTGATGAAAATTCATGGGTATCTTGGACCATACGAGTCAAAGATATTGGAAGGGATATCATTTATTGAGGTATCTGTCATCTTTATATTTTCCTTTATCCAGTTATATAATATTGTAATTGCCTCACTCTAATCATGATACTTGATTGTTTTGTGAAAGAGGGTGCCCTTGCAGTAGCTTTTCCAAAACATTCCGTGCCAGACAGAAGGAGTTGATGGCAGTTTGTGATGTTAATTCACCTGAAGAAATCAAGCTTTCTTTGTTGCATTCACTATCCGATAAACTTACGATTGAGTGTGGTGAACTTGATGGGGTTGTGCTAGGTTTATGGAGACATGTCAGCAAATATCCAGATGTTTCCGTTGTTGATGATGATGATGCAGTGGGTTTTTCAATTTTTTAATTCTTAGTTTTGGGTTTTAATTGTTCAAGGGTAATATAGTCATTTCACACACAGTTAACTAAGAAATTTAACAGAGGTTAGGTCAGGGGACCAACCGAGTTCATTTTTGACAACTTTTGGGACCACGCGTGTAATTAGTAAACCACTAGGACCAAGTATGAAATTTTTGCAAACCATAGGGACCAACCAAGCATTTAACTCTAAAAATTATATATGATATTTAGGTTGAGTTGAACTTATCTTTACACATACAAAAAATATATAAAAATACAAAAAAAAAAGTTTGGCAAGAAAACCGATACGAACCATAGGGTTGACATTGGGTTGTAACCCTAACCCCAAACTTTGGTTTGAACCCGGTCAAAACCCGGTGTTAAATCGATCAAACCCAACCCTTTGACTTTCTTCAACCAGATTGGTTCTAGTAAAAACCGGGGTTGACTTTTGTTGACCAGATCCGATACTAGTTCTAACTAGAACAGGTTTGGGTGAAAAACCCGATTTGCACACCAACTAAACCGGCCCATGAGAAATAAATAAAATACACAATAACCCAAAATTTGATGTTTGTACTCAGAGGCGGATCTACCTAATAATAAGGGGTAGCCTCCGCTACCCCTTGTCGCTCCGGCGGTAGTGTAAATTTTAGAAAAATTTGACCTTTTTTTTTACGTTTTTTCGATTTCGTTATGTTTTTTTTAAAACGTTACCCCTATGAAGATTTTCTAGATCCGTCACTGTTTGTACTGACTGGATTTGTTAAGGTGATTGGTGCTTATGGTGTGGGAAAAGTAGTAGCTTCAGAGAATCCTGAATTTGAAAAGGATGACTATGTTGTTGGCATTATAAGTTGGGGAGAGTATAGCATATCACAAGGGTTCATGCTAAGTAAATTGGACCAAATAGGCTTCCCATTGTCATACCATGTTGGGCTTTTAGGTAAAATTTGTATCTACAATTTTCATCCAAGATAAAGATGTTTGTGGGTTTTATTTTGATATGGGCTTATATAGGCTTTTTTTGTGTGAATTGTAGGATTTAGTGGGCTTACTGCAGCATATGCTGGTTTTTTTTGAAATATGTAAGCCCAAAAGGGCGAAAAGGTCTTTGTTTCAGCTGCTTCTGGATCTGCAGGAAATTTGGTAGGCCAGTATGTTAAAAATTTAGGGTGTTATGTTGTGGGTTGTGCAGGGAGCCCAGATAAGGTTTTAATATTAATTTTAAAGTTTTAGTTTTAGATTGGAAGAGTAAAATGGATAAACCAAACACTATTCGGATTGTTTAAACCCATTTTCAGGTGAAATTGCTTAAAGAAAAGTTCGGGTTTGACGGAGCGTTTAACTATAAAGAAGAAACTGATCTAGATTCTACCCTTGAGAAGTATGCATACTACACACCACTATAAGTATTTCGATCATATACCTTTTGAAAAAGATTGATTTTTCATTTTTAATTTTAGGTATTTCCCGGATGGAATTGATATATACTTCGATAATGTGGGAGGCGTGATGCTTGAAGCAGCAATATCAAACATGAACTCGTATGGTAGGGTTGCACTTTGTGGAGTCATTTCAGAATACACAGATATTGGAAAACGTGCAACACCGAATATGCTAAATGTTGTATATAAGCGAATCATGATTCAGGGGTTCTTAGGTGGTGATTATATGCATTTGTTTCCCGAGTTTGTCTCTACAACCGTTGACCACCTACGTGCTGGAAAAAATGCACGTGCTTGAAGACATATCAATCGGTCTAGAAAGTGTTCCATCAGCTTTTGTTGGACTTTTTCGCGGGTATAATGTTGGGAAGAAGATTGTTCGAGTTTCCAATGATTTAGAAGATTGCTAGTTGTTCCCTATTTTAAGCATTGTATAAGCTACCATTGGTGTGACATTTCATGGTGTGTTTTGTTCCTAAAAATAACAAGTTTAAATCTATTTCTACGAACCCTTTTGACTTTCCAATATTAAAAAAAAAAAAATTATTGATATGAAAAACAATGTGTATTTATTGTTTCCCTTTGAGATTGAATGTGAAGAACGTACTACTAATTTCAAATTGATATGTGCGCATCAACTAAACGAAATATGTAAAAATACAAATTATTGACTCTATCAGTACATATTAAAACCACCGAAAATGAATTTTAGTTTAAAAAAAAAAAGAAGTCTTAGAACTATATTAAAATATGTATATCAACTAGTGGGGTAGATGTTAGGGTGAGTTAATAAATAAAATAAAGAGTTAAATACCATTTTAGTCTATGTGTTTTTGATCATTTTGACAGTTTAGTCCAAAGGTTTCATTTTTCGTATGTGGGTCTAAAAAGATTTCACAATTGCCATTTTAGTCCACTGGGTTAACTTCATCTATTTTTTTTGTTAACTAGAAGGGCAATTCGATCATTTTATATGGCCAGATTGCCATTCTAGTTAACAAAATTACAAATAAAATGACCGAATTACCCTTCTCGTTAACAGAAAAAATAGATAAAGTTAACCCAGTGGACTAAAATGGCAATAGTGAAACATTTTGGACCTACAGGCGAAAAATGAAATTTTTGGACTAAATTGGCAAAATGAACCAAACCACATGGACTAAAATGAAATTTAACTCTAAAAAAAAAAGTTAAGAACCATGTATGGGTCGTCGGACCTTCAAGATTAAAAAAGAAATAACACAGAGACATTTATGTAATTTAGTGAAACACTAGCACACTTATTCTGGAGCTCAAAAGTCAAAAGAGATCGAAACACCACGTGATGACATATTGTAAATAAGTGGAACATTAATAGTGTAGTTTATAGTTCATACATTGGTGGGAGCATCTGTATAACCTATATTGTTGGATATTTTAGTGTAACAGGATTGACCAGGTAACCAAAGCAAATCGTAACACACATCAAACAAGTTAGGAGATGCGGAAATACACGCTTGTTTGAGTTGTTATAGTTATAAATGTTCGGAGGAACCCCCAATCAATGGGGGAACGCCCCCTTGGCGGGGGTCCGGATGCAGCACCCCTGGGAGCAGGGTACAAGGGGAAGAACCCCTGGCTCAGGTCGAGCTTACTACCTGATGGAAATCTATTACGAAATCTATTTTAATTACATTACCTCATTAAAAATGCATTAGGAAAAATATTTTCTGGAAAATACCATTTATTTTAGGCAAATTGGATTTAAATAATCCCAACTTGCTCAATTTTGCCGATAATAATCCCAACTCAGTTATTGGCCGATAATAATCCGAACTGGTCCACTTTTGGCCGATAATAGTCCGCCGTTAAAAATAGCTTAACGGAGTTAACCTTTTTTTCCGAATTACAAACCGATGTTTTATGGATTTTGATCAGAACGAGGATACGAGTTGATTGATATAAAATCTACCTCGAAATACTGCCCCAAACGACGAAAACGATGCTTCAATTTGGGTGTTTAAACTTCTAATTAACAAAAATCAAGTCGTTTGAAGCACCGTTTCGATGTAAGTTTTACATAAATCGAATCGTATCCTCGTTCTGATCAAAATCCATAAAACATCGGTTTGTAATTCGGAAAAAAGCTTAACTCCGTTAAGCTATTTTTAACGGTGGACTATTATCGGCCAAAAGTGGACCAGTTCGGATTATTATCGGCCAATAACTGAGTTGGGATTATTATCGGCCAAATTGAGCAAGTTGGGATTATTTAAATCCAATTTGCCTTTATTTTAAGATAAAGAGTTAAATGTCATTTTAGTCCATGTAGTTTGGGCTTTTTGTCAGTTTAGTCCAAAGGTTTCATTTCCCCCCTGTGGGTTCAAAAAGGTTTCACTGTTGCCATTTTAGTCCACTGGGTTAACTTCATCCATTATTTCTGTTAACGAGAAAGACAAATATAATGATATCTTGTATATAAAATCTCTACCATGATATATGAACATGTTCACCACTACATTAAGCAACCATATACAATTTACACAATGAACATCTACAAAAATTGAAAATACAAAATCAAAACAGGCATTACCACTGGCTCTCTTTCCATCCACCAAATTCTTGTGCATATGTTTGGGTTTCAACCTGTATCCATCAAAACAATATAGAGAAAATATACAAGTCAGACTAGTAAACATCATACATAAACAATTTTAAGTAGAGAACTGCGAGATTAAGTGAGCAGTACCCTTGGGGTGAAGGTGATCTCGACTTGCATATCTCCACAGTAGTTTTGGCTACTTCCCACAACGCGATACTGTTGAGGATGTAGTTCAGTGCTTCCATTGGCGACTCCTTGTTCCAATACTTCTTTCAAGTATATCCTGAATTCATTAATTAACAAGTGATGAAAATGATGTAGTCATCAGATGAGAAGGTGTCATGGTCCATAATCTTAAGAACAAGGTGTCATAGAGTTTGTTAGCTATGAGATACACAACCCCGTGGTCATGTATCTACTTTCGCTCGCACGTATGTGACTTTAGTCTCATAAATGCATGCTTAAAATCATGTCCTACGTGATGGGGCACTCACATAACAACTTTTACTCATGTATTATCAGCAAACGTATCTTCGGTGATAGTTAGATGACAAAATTCAATGCATGCACGACATTTAGTCACATATTATTTGTTTTTTAAGGTAGTTTTTTATCGTTTAGAGGAAGTTTAGTAATTATTTTATTCCCTTCAATCAAGTTTGTTTTAACACTCCTAACTATATATTCTTGATTAAATAAGTTTCAATGATAAATAAGTTTCAAAATTCAGTTAACTCATTCACCAAAGTAAACACAAGTTTGATTTACAAAGTAATAATACACGAATCTTAGGATCTTCATATTTTCTAGCCTTATATTTGGTCTCATTATAAAAGATAATTACACATATACTTGTAACTTTAATGCCTCATAAACAAAACTAGTTGATGCCCCGCCCGCGTTGCGGGTCGATGGCCGAATAATTCTCAACCAATTAAAAAAGGGTCATTTACATATATCTCATTCCTAAGTTCATTTATTACATATTTACCCAATAAAAAAAATCAATTACATATTTCCCCTCCCTAAACAACATATATTACATATTTATCCAATTCATTAAAATTACTCTTATTAAATTACTATTTTACCCTTAATGAATTTATAAATAATTTTTTATAACTGAAATACATAATTAAAATCAAATTCATTTGTAAAATTAATATTAATCATTTTAATTAATAACTAACTGAATAAATAAATTCAACTTTGGTATCAATTAAGAATCAGATTCATGATTTCTTATTTTTTGGATCAAATATATATACCTACATATAACGACATACACAGTTACACACACTCACATACTAAACCCTTGCAAACACCCTGCCACCCTCAAAGCTATCTCGTTTCTCTTCACCGTCGGCACACCCCAAACCATACATCGGACATTCATAGCCGGAAAAAGAACATCGAGTGTCATTCATATACCTAGGAGGTGGTTCAAAGCGACTGTGTCGGCGCCGGCGAGTGGTTTCAGGTGGGTTTCCACCTCGGCAGACAAGGGCGGCGGTTGGTGGTCGAAACCAACGGCTGCGGCGTCGTTTGCGTGTATGGAAAATGGTTTGCGACGGCCCCTTTTATAGCGCACGGTGGCGAAGGTCGGTTTACACAGGGGCAACCATAAATCGATGATGGCATAGGATAAAACAGAAAGATGAGTATGATCTACTGTGTGTGAATGTATATTTGTATAAGAAATGGTTGTAGAAATTTTTAAGTGAATGGAACGAGGTGAATGAACCAGATTTAGGAGAAACTGCAATGATTTTAGTCAAACATTTAAATTAAAAAAAGGGTAAAATGGTAATTTCATGAGAAAAAGGGGAAATATGTAATTGATTTTAAGAGTTGGGTAAATATGTAATAAAGGCTCTTAGTAGGGGGATATATGTAAATATCCCATTAAAAAAACAGTACTATAATTTTGTTATAAAGCAAAACTAAAACGATGACAAGATCGTAATTTTTAGCGGAGGTAAAATCATAACTTTTAGCTAGAGGAAAACCATACTTTTATTTTGAACCAGGGAAAAACATAATTTTGAATTGAGGGTGAAAGCATAATTTTGAACCGAGGGGAAAATCATAATTTTTTTACATGCTACAATTCTTTCATTACAGAAAAGACAAAAAATAAAGCAAAATATGTTGTTGTGTACATAAAACCTCATTCAAACAAAATACAGTTTACTTACTGTGTGTATGAAAAGTAATATAAACGGTGCAATTACTTGCATTGCTACGTTGCTACGGGATTTGATGAGCTTGGTACGAATCGGTACGGAAAATACCGTTACCGAAATCCCCAAAAGTGGGTACCGGTACCGAATATACCTGGTACGGTACGGATCGGTACCGGTACTGGTACGACACCGGCATTTGAGGGTAAAAACGGATGAATACCGGTGTGGAACCGGTACCGAAAATATACTCGGTTTGGTAAATTTGATACCGATACAGGTATCCAATACCAGCTCATTCATTAGTGATGTTAATATCCATTAAATTCAATTTTTATTACTATATTAGTTTACTGATCATTTAGTTCCATTTTTAATATATAGGACAATTTTTAATATATAGGACAATTTAGCACGATATGCTAAGATTACCTGAAGTCTACTAACTTAACTTATGTATATCGATGAGTGGTTGCTACTTTAGTGAAGATATATATCAACCAATTATGCTTTAATAGGAACCTAGTATGGTGAATGGCTGCAAATGAACAAAACGAACATAAATAAGGCTTTGTTCGTGTTCGTTCCTTAAGGAAATAGTGGCGGACCTAGGAATTTTTCCATGGGGGTGCGGAACATTTTTAAAAATTTTAGGCCCCAAGGTATATAAATAAAAAATCGGTTCGTATCGGGTTGGTTCTGGTTGAGTCGGGTCATGTAAAACAAAAGAACTAAATTTATATAATCATCAAAAACACGTCAAACATTGTTACAAACATGATTAAAACATCGTCATACGGGTTTTCATTTTTTGAAATCTATCCAAAACATCATCTAAACCTACTTTCTTAAGCAAGTCTTTCTCTATGTAACATATACAACCTTCACTTAAATTCTCATCGCCAATCCGATTACGCAAGTATCCACATCAACGAATCCGGAAGATGTATCAACTTTCCTCTTGAGAAATCGCGCCATAACGTCCCTGCTCATTGCTCCTATCGGCTATCACAAACAAATTGATCTATAAGTTCATGGCTCCATGACATATTACATAATGTATCAACTATTCAAGCCCTAAATATCATAATGTAAATCACCCTAAAAATCATCTAAACAACATATACACAATAAAAAAAAGCCTAACGTTCTTCACTAAAAAAAGCCAAACATACTGTGGTATGCGGCTATAAAAAAAGGCAAAATATCATCACTAACAAAATATAACCCACCATAACATAATGAAAACAAAACGAAGCACATCTCTACTATGGTTAGTATGCGGCTATAATAGGCTGCTGGAGGTGGATAATATCAACCAAAAAATCATCAAAAATAACAAAGAAACTTACCCGTGTTTGATCGGCGGTGGTATGGTGGCTGATTACGGTGGTATGCGGCTGCTGACTGTTCACTGTTGTCGCTGTTGATGTTCTGATCGCTAGCGTGCAAGGACGATAAAGAGAGCATGATAAAATATGTAAGGATTTTGGGCTTGTTTATTTTATTTTAGTTTGAAATATTGTTGATTTGTTGGGTTTGTTTATTGGGCTAAGACTTAGTAGTAGGCTAGTTAAATGTATTGGGTATTTGGGTTTAGTTATTTAGGTATTAAAAGTAATATAATTTAGGTAGTATTTTTTATAAAATAAGAGTTTACTAAAGAATATTTTTAAAATATAAATTGATAACACTTTTTACCTAAGGGGTGCGGACGAAAAATTCCAAGGGGTGCGGACAGAAAATTCCATGGGGTACGGACGAAAAATTCCAAGGGGTGCGGACGGGATTTTCGACGGAACTTAGCACTAATTTTTTTTTTCCCGGGGGTGCGCCCACCCACCTTGGGCTGGGCTTAGGTCCGCCCCTGTAAGGAAATAAATGTGTTCACGAACGGTTTCATAAACACTTACCGAATGAGATTTTATATCCATGTTCGTTTATTCAAGAAATAAACGTGCTCACAAACAGTTCATGAAACAAATTAAATCAGCGAAAGTGACGGAGGCTAGAGGTGGATGACGGTTAGAGTAGCTTTGGAACTTGAAGCCATAATCATGGAATGGAGGTCGACGGTGTTCGTCGATATTAATAATTAGAAAAAAAGGGAATGATGCATAAACAAAATGGATATAGGGTTTCCTATTTTAACTGTTAGGTTAATAAAATAAATAAAAATTAAAGAATATAAAAAGTTTAGATAAAATAAATAAAAGTTCAAAAAACTTTCATCAACATAAATAAACGAACATGAACGAATGTTCACGAACACATCACCGTTCACGAACACAAGTGGCTGCTCGGTACGGGGATTGGCTTTGGACCGTCCCCTACCGGCGCCGGTCCTCTTTCCATGTCCCCCCCCCCCGAGCGGCGTCCTCACCGTCCGTAGGTGGACGTATCCGACGGGCCACAACAAGACAAAAAACAGCCCTCCCCCCTCTCACACACCTATACATACAATATATACATATACATTAGGTCCATCCCCCTATTTCTATACCTTCATCCTCTTTGCCCCATCCTCAAAACCATCCTACGTGACGGATCATCTTCCAAGAAAGGACCATTACCATACCGTATAGCCTTAATTCAACAACAACAACCATACCCAGTGAATCCCACAAATAACAAAACTACTTATAGGGTCTGGGGAGGGTGGGATGTAGACAGACCTTGCCTCTATCCCTAGGGATAGAGAGGCTGCTTCCAAAGAGACCCTCGGCTCCAAAACGAACAACATGCCAACATACCAAGTCAAACAATATAGAAATAGCATACAACATCATTTGGACATAATATAATGTAAATAGAAAGCCACCAACACCAAGAAACTGATATGAGTGACACAATATAAAAAAAAACCCTACACAAACAGCCTTAATTCAACACCAATACATATAAAAAAAACCCTACACAAACAGCAGTTGCGCTATCTTCAAATGATCGAAAAAACCGTTACACCTTATTCTCCCGCCACCATCAAAACCCTTTCACAAAAATGCAAAACCCTAACCCAATTCAAACAACTCCACGCCCATCTCATCAAATCCCACCTGCACAACAACCCGATCGCCATCGGCCCGCTTCTCTCCGTCGCCGCAACCTCCTTCTTCTCCTACGCCCAGTTAATCTTCCAACACCTCGCTTTCCAAACACCTTCATTTACAACACCATGATCCATGGCTACTTACACAACAACTCTCCGGTTTTCGCCCTTTTATGTTACACCGAGATGTTACGGTTTGGGTTTGTTGCTAATAATTACACTTTCCCACCGTTGATCAAAGCTTGTTTGTGTTTAAATGTTGCTAATGCGAGGTTAATCGGGTGTTCGGTTCATGGGCATGTTTTGAAATTGGGATTTGCGGGTGATCGGTTTGTGGGGAGTTCGTTGATCGAGTTTTATTCTATGGGTTTTGAAGTTTATAGTGCACGTAAGGTGTTCGATGAAATGCCTGTGAAAGATGTGGTTGTATGGACTGATTTAATTGATAGGTATGGTAAGATTGGGGATGTTTATAACGCACGTATGTTGTTCGATGAAATGCCTGAGAGAACTGTGATCTCTTGGAGCGGGATAATGGCGGGGTATTCGCGGGTTAGTGAGTTCGAGGAGGTTGTTTCGTTGTTTGCAACGATGCAAGAGCTGGGTATTGAACCGAACGAATCTGTTCTCGTGACTGTTGTTACAGCATGTGCGCATCTTGGAGCACTTGCGCAAGGATTGTGGGTGCATTCGTATGCCAAAAGACGTAATCTTGATTCGAATCCGATCCGAGCTACTGCATTAGTTGACATGTACTCAAAATGTGGGTATCCTGATTTAGCATTATCGGTTTTCGATACCATTTCTGTGAAGGATACGGGTGCGTGGAACGCTGTAATTTTCGGTTTGGCGATGAACGGGGAGGCGAGAAAATCACTAGAGTTGCTAAACCGAATGGCGTTAGTCAAGATTCAACCTAGCGAGGCCACATTTGTGGCGATACTCGCTGCTTGCACGCATACCAAGCTGGTCAAAGAAGGGGTCGAGTTTTTTGACCAAATGGATCGCGTATATGGAGTTAAACCGCAGTTTGAGCATCTTGCGTGTGTGGTTGATCTTTTTGCAAGGTCCGGGATGTTAGAAGAAGCTGCCAAGTTTGCGGAGAAGAAAATGGGCGGTTTTTGTGAAGGTGATGCTAACATGTGGGGGGCTTTGTTAAGTGCGTGTCGAAGTTATGGAAATGTGGAGATTGGAAACAAAGTGTGGCGAAAATTGGTTGACATGAAGGTGGTTGATTATGGGGTTTATGTTATGTGTTATAACATGTTTAAGGAAGCAGGTTGGAAACAAGAGGCTGAAGAGGTTAGAAACATGATTTTGGAATCCGGAATGAAGAAAACGCCGGGTTGTAGCGTGATTGAGGTTGATGGTATGGTTAAGGAATTCGTGTCCAGTGAAAATGGTCAACCTTGGTCAACGGAAGTATGTAAAATGCTCGATTCGTTGTTTAATGTGGCTCGTATCATCGAGTTGAACTGAATATTCATCATTTTTTTTATGTTTAACATGGCTCAATTCGATTTTATTGATGGAAATATTGTGAATTTAGTGTACTAATTTAGCTGAGCTGATACGGTGCTCGAGATTGATTCGCTAAAAATTCGAATGGAGCTGAAGTTAAACAAGCTGGAGCTTAGTTCAAGCTTAAACAAGTTAATCACCTATTAAAAAACATGTACATTTTTTTAATATAACAAATTAATTATTCATAAATAACAGAAGAAAACGTGTACATTTGTAAAATGCAAAGGTTCCTTATCCTCTTATTTCCCGTACATAAAAATTTAAAGGTGCAGAATTTTCCCAACTTTAATTTATATGGATTTGTAAGCATTCCACACTCTTTGGGAATGGAGGTTACAAACAAATTCATAGCCATAAAGGCTACAATAGATGGTGAACCACAAGAAGGTGATTTTGAGCTCAAGATCGAACCGTTTTCCCTATCGGTTAAGCCTGGATCCAACGATGTCATCATTAAGAATCTTTACGTATCAATTGAACCGTATCAGATTAACCGTATGAAGACCGTTAGTTCTTCTCAAAAAGCTAAAGCACCTAAAGCATTCAAATCACACTCTATTATCTTTATAATATGTAGAAAAATATACTTCTTTAATCATTTAGCTTCCACATCCCAGTTGCTTTGAGTTCCAATGTGGCAAAGGTATGAGACAATGTGACCCTCTTTCTCCTTTTCTATTTTTACTTGTTATGGAAGCCTTGTCTTGCATGATTGAGAAAGCGAATGAAGCGGGAGCGGTTCAAGGGATCCAAACTCCAAATGGTGGCCCAAAGATCTCTCATCTCATGTATGCGGATGATGCTATTATTCTCGGGGAGTGGTTGGTCCAAAATATTGTCAACGTGGACAGAATCCTTCGTGTTTTCTACATGTGTTCGGGGCTGAAAATCAATCTTTCAAAGTCTAATCTTTTCGGCATTGGAGTGGACTTAGAGGAGGTGAAAGACAAAGCGAAGATTGTGGGATGTATAGCCGGGAGTACTCCGTTCAAATATCTCGGTTTGACGGTGGGAGCAAACATGAACAAGATCAACAATTAGAAGCCGGTGTACGATATCTTCGAAGCTAGGCTTTCGCTTTATAAAGCAAATCTACTTTCTATCGGTGGTCGCATTACGTTAATCAAATTATTTTTTCTCATTATATAAGGCGCCTCAAAAAGTGATTAAAGATCTTGAATCGCTTATTAGAAGATTTTTATGGGGAGGGTCGGGGGATTTTAAGAAGATGCATTGGGTCGCTTGGGACCAGGTGTCTATACCTAGAGACGAAGGGGGGCTTGGGTTGAGTAAGTTGAGACATTAATACGGCGTTGCTCATAAAGTGGGGATGGCGGTATAAAACTGAGAATAATCAATTATGGAGAAGAGTGGTTAAAGCGCTTCATTCGAGTAGATGAAATTGGGACTTTATTCCAGCGAACAAGATTCTTAACAGGGTTTGGAATAATATCGTGAAGACATGTGCTAGAACAACCGTAGACGGGACCCGTTACGAAGATTTTTTAAAGGCTAAGTTGGAAATGGTCAAGATATTTCATTTTGCCTTGATCCTTGGTTGACTAATGAACCTTTAAAAGATATTTTCCTTAATATATTCATGTTGTAAAGAAACAAAAAATGCACAGTGGCCAGCAGGTGTTCTAATAACAATATAGGAGATTGTGAGATGGTCTGGAATTGGACAAAAAGCCCAGATAACTTCTTGGAAATTTCTGAATTAAATTGGTTGATCAGAGAAGTAGATGCAATTAGGTTAGCCGATAGAAAAGATAAATGGACTTGGATTGATGAGGCTAAAGGCGGCTTCTCGGTTAGGGCAGGTAAGTGGAGATCATGGGGCAGGTGTCTTTGCCCTGTGATTGGTGCCACGTAGGCGTCCTTACGTACCTTTTGCCTCCTGCACGTCAGACAATCGTGGAGCACGATTGAGCAGAGCCTGGAGGATGCGGATTGGCTCTTTTCATCTGCCACTTGTACCTTTGTACCTTCTGGAGTGGTCATGCGCTATAGATCCTGCGCGGCCTCTGCTGAACATGTTATTAGCCCGCGCATGATTATAGGTGTTGGAGACTCATCCAGAATGCTAAGTGTTGAAATCAATGATGTTTCTTGTTTAGACCTCGCGCAAGGTCAATCCTTGGTGAAGTATCCCGCGCAAGTTTGGGATTGAACATTTTGCTGATTAAGGAGTATGGTCTCCCGCGCGACGTGCAGAAGGTCTGCGCGGCTTTTTGGGACCATACCCCTTCAAGTCCCCCCAGTCCAGTGCTACACCATGCGCGAAGTAAGTGGTTGGAGCTCTGGACTCAGAAAAAAGAAGTGTTAATGCTTGAAAATGTTTGCTTGATCCTGGTTGACGGCGCGCGTGTAATTGCTTGACAGTTACTACGGCACGACTACCAGGTTTAGCTCTTGATGATTCACTGCCTTTAGGTTGAAGCACGCAGGTTTATTGATTAATTGTTAATGCTGCGAAGCCTTAGTAGCTTCTGCATGAAGTTTATAGTAACTTTGGGCGGGAAAACCCTCGAAATTTGAATTCTGACGGATTGGTGCAAATTTCGTTGATGGCGACGTTTGAGTTGACTGCTGACACGACTGTCATCAAGTTGTCTCTAACGGTTCGGCTTTCCGTCAGGCGAGTAAGGCCCACGCGCGCATGGTAACCGCCACTCCGAGAAATCCGCCTTACGTGGCGTTTTCTGATTGGTCACGTGCGCGGTGATCCTGGCACGTTTACCCATCGCATTAAATGCGATGGGTATATATATCCGATGAGGGGTGAAGGCAATTCACTTTTTCCTCTTCTGCTGCGATATTTTCCTTCTCTCTTTTCGAGTACTCTTCGAATCTTCAAAACTTTGAAGAACATTAGCAGATCTTCAAGTATCTTGAGAAGATATTCAAACTTTCTGCTTTGTCATCAATGGCTGAAGAACATCAAGAAGAACATCCTGGTGAAGAGGGTCTGGTTCCCATCCTTAGGTGGGACTTAGGGTTATTTGAGCAGATTACACGAAGTTTCCGGTTTCCACCGGAGTGGGATGCTCGGTACCCCGACTAAAATCAGACGGCCGCCGATGCACCGCCGGGTTACATCACCCTTTTTGAATATTTCTTCCTTCAGGGCAACTTCCGGTTGCCGACGACGGACTTCATGGCCCACATTCTGCAGTTCTATGGGTTCCATATTTCGCAAATGAGTCCACCTAGAATGGTTAGAGTTCGACACTTCGAATTTCTTTGTCGATCTCATGGTATTGAGCCGACTGTGGAAAGGTTTAGAGTTTTCTATCAACTGATTAGAAACATGGGCTTTTACTCATTTGCCAGTCGAGGGGCCATGAAGAAGATACTTCTGAATCCTCCTAAGAGTTTTCATGACTGGTGATATTCGTTAATTTACACATATTTTAGTCCCCCGTTTTACCCCTATTTTATGCGTTTTCGGCCGTAAAACTGTCATTCAGATACTTAATTATCTACACTTTTGTTTACAGGCCTAAAACAGCATACCAGACAAGATGATAGCGAAAACGAGGACTTTCCGGACAAAACGACGAAGCTGCGGACATTCTGTTAAGGAAACTGACCTGGGCCTGTGGAACGGTCGTGCGACCTGATGCACGACCGTGCATCTCCGACAGTTGTTGATTAGTCCGGCAATGAACGAGCAGTGCGACTAGGCGTGCAAGGCAAACAAGGCCAGACTGGTGACGCACGGACGTGCCATCCGAAGAACAACCGTGCGACTCCGAAGATCAGCCAAACTCTCAGAACTGCACCACCTGTGCAACAGCTCGTGCAACAGAGTCCCGGTGATGAACGACCGTTCCATATGAAGAACGGTCGTGCGATATCGAATCTGGTCAAAGATCTGATGACGTATGCAGCATGGTGACCCATACCCAATAATTGCTTAAAGTGCACGGTCGTGCCATATGAAGAACGACCGTGCCACAACGAAAAAATATAAAAACAAAACAGAAACATTCTGTTCGACATTCTGGAATTTTGGGAGCTTCACAGGCGAATTTACAGGCTCCGGAGGCTTTGCTTTTGACCCGGATTCAAGCCACATTGTGCCGTTTAGCTCCATTACTACCCGGATCCTTAGTCTAGTACTTGTTTATGGTTTGGTTTTCTAATCTTTCCATGATTTTGTTAATCTTTCAAGTACTTAGATTAATATTTATGTATTATTGTAGCCTTTGGGCAAAAACACAACAATCCCTTGCTAGATTATAACCATTAGTTTGTTAAACTTTGTTTGTAATGACACTTTGAAGTATTTTCTATGTTAATCTTTGATGATTAGTTTGCAACCTTGTTATTGATATTGAATTCTTGATTATAAGTAATCATGTTGGATGATTGGTATTTGGTTAGTTAAGATAGTTGAAAAATGAAGCTTAATTAATCTTGTATTAGTAAACTTTGAACTTGGTTAACTAGTTTAGCTTGGTTTAAATGTATGCATCATGATACTAGAAATGGTTAGTGATTTAATAAAATGTAATTATTGTTAATCAAGAGAGCTTGCCGTCACGTAAGGACCTTAACGGGTTAGATGGTGTCGTTATAAATTCTTGCCATGATTTATTAGCTTAGTTAGTAGTTTAGGCCAAAATTGCTATCTTAGTGAATTATTGTGCAAGATTTGTAAAATGAACTCGGTTGTGATTTAATCTAGTTTATGCTTGTCTCGGTGGTTGCATTGTGTTTATCGGTGTCTCTTTCCTTGATTAAGTGCGGTTAGAAAACTCCTAACGGATGACTAACTTATTTTTAAGAGATTTTCATAGACATTTATCAATTGCACGTTAAAGAACAATTTTAGGTGGTTAAAGTGTGTTTATTGTTTTAGCTTTCCGAATGATTGTCATGTTAGGATTCCCGAAAGGGATACTAATTGTCTTAAATTGGAATATTGACCGAATGCTTCTAGTGCCAAAACCGACTTAGTTAACATGCTTTGGTTGTGTATTAAGCAAGGCTTTTTATCTATTATCTATTATGTTTTTATTATGTATTTGTTTACGCTTACTTTAGTTTAATTAAAATCAAACAAAACCTATGTTTTTACCGGTAGTTTAGTGACAAAGGTCTAGTACTATTTCTCCGCCCATTTCCTTGGATCGATACTTGGTTCTTACCGATACTTTACTACATATATAACGGGGTACACTTGCCTCTTTCGTGTGTGTTTTGATGTTAAAGTAATAATCACTTTTATAAATTTAAAACCGATTCGCGTGTAATTTCATTGTAAAATTATGTATATATACGCACACGTCAAGTTTTTGGCGCCGTTGCCGGGGAAATGGCGAGTTTTAGGAACGACCCGAGTCATTGTGTTATCGGCGTATATACTTGTTAATATTTGTGTATACTTTATTGATTATTTATTTGTTTATTTATTTGTTAATATTTCTTGCTTTTAATTCGATTTATTCGTTTTCGTGATTCTTTTGTACACTTGTAAATTTTTGTTCCATTTTATTTATTTAATCCGGATTTATTATTTATTTATTCTTTGATTTTTCGGCTTCGGGTAGTCATTTTTGTATTAGCCGATTCAATTATTTTTATTGCGTTGATTTTTATAAAAATTTTGGGCCCATTTTCGGATTTTTATAAAATTTTCAGCCCATTTATAATAATATTCTGCTTCTATTCAGCTGAAAAAATAATAATAATAATAATAATATTATTTTATTAATAAAATATTCACTGTGTCAAATTTTCGTTTGCAGGTTAATGTTCTCGACCCCCGCTCCAGAAGTTGTTAAACCGTCAGACGAGCCCGAACGTGATCTTAGGAGACGTCTACGCGCGAAAGGTCGGGCGGTTGGGCTACTGCTCGCCAGTGGTGGGCCGGAGCCGGTGGTACCTGCTGAAGCCGAGGGCTCAGGAGGAGACGTAATCATGGCAGACGATGAGCGACCGTTGAATGAGACAAATCAGCCTGGAAGGGCAGGCCTGGAGCCGAGTATCCTTCAACCTACTATTGATGTACCTACTTTTGAAATTAGATCTAGTATTATTAATATGGTACAAAATTCAGTACAGTTTGACGGACGTGAGCACGAGGATCCCGGGAGGCATATTGCTGCTTTTCTCCATGTTTGTTCTACGTTTAAGATTACATGTGTTTCAGAGGATGCAATTCGGTTGAGGTTGTTTCCGTTTTCGTTACGTGACAAAGCTAGAGCTTGGCTTATGTCACTTCCAGCCGGGTCCATCAGGACCTGGAATCAGTTGGCGGAGCAGTTTATGCAGAAATATTTCCCACCTGAGAAAACGAACAAGCTACGGAACCGAATTGTATCTTTTCACCAGGACGAGGGTGAGTCATTGCATGCGGCGTGGGAGAGATTCAAGGATTTGTTGATTGATGTGCCACATCATGGCTACTCCAAGAGACAGCTGGTTTTAACGTTCTATCAGGGGCTCAGTTACAATACACAGGAGCGATTAGACGTGAACGCGGGAGGCGATCTAGGAACTAAGACGCCGAATGAAGCGTATGATATTATTGAGAAAGCCGCGTTGAAATCCAGCTCGCGTAGGGAGGGAGATAGAGGCCGGGCATCATCATCATCATCTCGCGCAGGAGTCCATGCTGTAGACGACTATACGGCCATTACTGCACAAATCTCGGCTCTCGCATCGAGATTCGACAGGTCCCAGATGATTGCGCATGCGGGCTCGGGTTGTGACCAGTGTGGAGTGTCACACGAGCCTGGGGCATGTTTTCAGGGAGTCGTATACGAGGGCCACGAAGAAGTAGATTTCGTGAGTAATCAAGTGAGGCCGCAGAACAACCCTTACAGTAACACCTATAATCCCGGTTGGAGAAATCACCCAAATTTTGGGTGGCGAGCGAATACAGGCAATCAAAATCCTTTGGGATTCACTCCGCGCGCTCCAGCGCAACAGGGTCAGGGTCAGCAGTTCCAGCAATACAACCAATTGTACCAGCAGCGTCCATATTCATATCAAAATCAGGGCTCTGGGAGTAGTTCCCAGCAGCAGGCCCCTCAGTCTAGTTCTAAGCTGGAGGATATGATGGCCCAGCTTCTTACTAGCTCCTCGAGCGCGAATTAGTTAGCTGAAAAACGCTACCAGCAGGGCGAGGATCGTTTTCTCTCTCACGAGGGAGAAATGAGGAGTCACAAGGCCTCGATTCAGAATATAGAGAATCAGGTTGGTCAGCTGGCACAGATGATGTCAAAGAGACCCCAGGGTGGTCTTCCGGGTAATACCGAACCTAACCCGGGCCCGCACAGGGATGTGAATGCGGTGATGACCAGGAGTGGAAAACCTACCGGACCCGTCATATCGGACTCACCACCGATCACTGAAGCGGTCCCGACTGACGCACCGGACGAGGTGCAAGCCAGGCTACGCCCAGCAAGTACAGCACAAGTCCAGGAGCCGGTCAAGGGTTACACGCCTCCAGTGCCTTATCCAGGAAGGTTGAATAAGCAGAAGAATGATGAACAATACGGTAAGTTTCTCGAAATGTTTAAACAATTGCATATAAACATACCGTTTGTTGAAGCTTTGGCCCAGATGCCAAAGTATGCAAAGTTTCTGAAAGACATCCTCTCAAATAAACAAAAGCTCGAGGACATGTCTTGCGTGGTTATGAATGAAAGCTGCTCTGCTATTCTCCAGAATCGCCTGCCTACAAAAATGGGAGATCCAGGCAGTTTCACGCTTCCTTGGCTCATTGGCAATATGTCTGTCAGTCATGCGTTAGTAGATCTAGGAGCGAGTATAAACCTTATGCCCTATAAGGTTTTTACAAAGTTGGATCTAGGTGAGCCGTCACCTACGAGGATGAGTATTCGACTTGCGGATCGTTCTGTCAAGTATCCACGCGGGTTTGTAGAGAATATGCTTGTTAAGATTGACAAGTTTGTATTTCCCGTGGATTTTGTTATCCTGGACATGGATGAGGACTCGAGAGTGCCTCTGATACTTGGACGCCCGTTTCTGAATACCGCCCGGACGATTGTGGACGTGGCGGCGGGCCAAATCACACTCCGAGTAAATGATGAGCATGTGACGTTTGACATTAAACGTTCTATGCAGCATCCTCAGAGTCAAGATGACGCGCTCTATTATGTCGACATCATCGACACTTATGTGAGCACGCATTTCCAGGGTACGATCGAGGAGATAGATTCGGACACACATCTGTTGTGTGGGGACCTAGATGGCATTACGCAGGAGGGCCACGATTTAGAGCAGCCAGTCTATCAGATTGGTGATGATGGTCCCCAGAGTCCGGATCGATTCACAGATATTGATCGCGAAAGTGAAGTGAAGTCGAAGCCTTCAGTGGAAGATCCTCCCACCTTGGAGCTTAAAGAGCTCCCACCGCACCTGGAGTACGCATTTCTGGATGAGGAGAGTCATTTGCCTGTCATTATTTCATCTGGATTGGCGGAAGAAGAGAAGAGCAGACTGCTTAATGTGTTGAAACTTCATAAGAAAGCAATCGCCTGGAAAATCATGGACATAAAAGGAATAAATCCCTCCTTCTATACACATAAAATTCTAATGGAGGATCAGTTCAAGCCGTGTGCGCAGCACCAGAGGCGGCTGAACCCAAACATGCAAGAGGTCGTTAAAAAGGAAGTGATTAAGTTGTTAGATGCTGGTATGATCTATCCCATTTCCGACTCTGTTTGGGTCAGTCCTGTGCAGGTAGTGCCCAAAAAGGGGGGCATGACTGTGGTCACAAATGATAGGAATGAGCTCATTCCAACCAGGACGGTCACTGGATGGCGGGTTTGCATTGATTATCGCAAACTCAACGACACCACTCACAAGGACCACTTCCCGCTTCCATTCATTGATCAAATGTTGGAGCGTCTGTCAGGGAAGTCATATTATTGTTTTCTGGATGGGTTCTCTGGTTACTTTCAAATTCCTATCGCTCCTGAGGACCAGGAGAAGACCACATTTACCTGTCCCTTCGGTACATTCGCCTACCGGCGTATGCCATTTGGGCTGTGTAATGCACCGGCCACTTTCCAGCGATGTATGGTCGCCATTTTCCAGGACATGATTGAGGATTCCATGGAGGTGTTCATGGACGACTTCTCGGTATTTGGGGATTCCTTTGATCAATGTCTGGAAAATTTAAAAAGAATGTTGAAGAGGTGTGAGGAGACTAATCTGGTCCTGAACTGGGAGAAATGCCACTTCATGGTGAAGGAGGGCATAGTTTTGGGACACAAAATTTCTCACGCGGGCATGGAAGTCGATCCAGCTAAAGTCGACGTTATTTCACGACTTCCGCCCCCCACCTCTATTAGAGCTATACGGAGCTTTCTCGGTCATGCCGGGTTCTATCGGCGATTCATCAAATATTTTTCAAAAATCGCCAGACCCATGACCCGTTTGTTGGAGAAAGATGCTCCATTCGTGTTTGGAGATGATTGCTTGAGGGTTTTTGACCTTCTCAAGCAAAAGTTGATTGAGGCCCCTATTTTAGTCGCACTGGACTGGAGTCTGCCATTTGAAATCATGTGCGACGCGAGTGATTACGCTATAGGGGCCGTTCTGGGTCAAAAGAAGGAAAAGCACTTCCATCCGATCTATTATGCGAGCAAAACTCTTCACGACGCTCAAGAGCATTACACCACGACTGAAAAAGAGCTCTTGGCGGTCGTTTTCGCATTTGATAAATTTAGATCATATTTAGTGCTTTCGAAAACCGTTGTATACACTGATCACGTAGCCATTAGATACCTCTTCAGCAAACAGGACGCTAAACCACGTCTAATCAGATGGATCTTGTTGCTGCAGGAGTTTGATATTGAGATACAAGATAAAAAGGGTGCTTTGAATGTAGCGGCTGACCATCTATCTCGGTTCGAGCATGGAGACATCGAGGATTCGCGTTGGGATTCAATCAATGACAAGTTCCCACACGAATCTTTGATGGGTGTTGAGATATGCGATGAGTCGCCATGGTTCGCCGACTTTGCGAACTATCTTGCTTGTAGAATTCTGATAAAAGGGTTGACTCACTAGCAAAAGAGGAAATTCTTTTCAGATCTAAAGCACTACATATGGGACGACCCTTTCTTGTTCAAGGTGGGTGCTGATCAGGTGATCAGAAGATGTGTATCAGGGACTGAGGCGACCGATATTCTGCGCCAGTGTCATGAGGGACCTACCGGAGGCCACCACGGAGCCAACTTCACCGCGAAGAAGGTGTTGGATTCCGGGTTTTACTGGTCGACCATTTTTCGTGACGCGCAGAGTTGGGTGAAAGCGTGCGATGCTTGTCAGAGGGCGATGAACATATCAACACGCGACGAAATGCCCCAGAACTGGATACAAGTTTGTGAAGTCTTTGATGTTTGGGGGATAGACTTCATGGGACCATTCCCCCCCTCACGTGGAAACAAGTACATACTCGTGGCTGTTGACTATGTATCAAAGTGGGCGGAGGCGCAAGCCTTGCCCACTAACGAAGCCAGAGTAGTTGTGAGGTTTCTTAAGAGTTTGTTCGCCCGATTTGGCGCTCCGAAAGCGCTCATTAGTGACCGAGGGACTCATTTTTGTAATACACAGCTTGAAAAGGCTTTGTCCCGATACGGTGTGCATCACCGTTTGTCCACGCCCTATCATCCGCAGACAAGCGGGCAGGTGGAGGTCACGAACCGTGGGCTTAAGCGCATCCTTGAGCGGTCTGTTGGAGCGAACTGCAAGGAGTGGTCGGACAAACTTGAGGATGCATTGTGGGCATTCCGTACAGCTTATAAGACCCCTATAGGGACCACCCCCTTTAGGTTGGTATACGGAGAGGCATGCCATTTACCGGTGGAGTTGAAGCACAAGGCTATGTGGGCTTTGAAAACCGCGAATTTGGACCTAAAAACCGGAGGTGAAGCCCGGTTTCTCCAAATTCATGAATTGGAAGAATTGCGGCACCAAGCCTATGAAAGCTCCGTACTCTACAAAGAGCGCACGAAGAAACTTCACGACAAACGCTTGAAGGACCATAAAGAATTCCAAGCGGGTGATCTTGTTCTTCTGTACAATTCAAGGCTGCGCTTATTTCCTGGGAAGCTTCATTCACGCTGGACAGGACCGTACACGGTTAAGGAAGTATTTCCGTATGGTACTGTTGCAGTAGAGAACGCGGATGGCGTTACATTCAAGGTAAATGGTCACCGGTTGAAGTTGTACGTTGTCGGGCCGATAGAGTCGGCGGTGGAGGTGATTGAGCTCCAAACCCCGCACACATCATAAGTGTGGGGATGAGAGAGTCTACGCTACTGACTCGCGGATCAAAAATGTAGCAAGAGCGTATTTTGCGCTTTAGGGGTAGTATCGTCTTTTTAGTTGTTTTTGTAGTTTTAGCGTAATTTAAGTTAGTTAGGTAGTTTACGTTAGTTTGTTTAGCTTTCGTACGTGCCGAGCGAAGGTTCTGTATTGCAATATTATTAGAACAGTAGGCGTGTTGAAAAAACGGCGAAAAACGGCCGAAACAGTTGCTGGAAATAGCTTCTGCAGATATTTCTGATCTACACCTGATGCACGACCGTTCCTCGGGTCGCACGACCGTGCGTTTCCGAGGGCCGGCACGGTGGATCGCACCCCCGGTGCATTTCCGAGCAAAGTTGCTAGGGTTTGGGAGATGTCGGTGACGCACGACCGTGCCACACGGAGAACGACCGTGCGTCAGGCTGAGGGCAGTTTTGTCATTTGGCACTATAAATACCCTCATCTGCAGCCCCCATTCATAACTCGCGAAACCCTACCAGTACCAGGCCGTTCCAGAGCGATACTTCATCAAATCGCACGGTTTTTCACACGATCTCACACCCTTCTTCGCACGGTACGTTCCTAGTTGTAGATTTCTTGTTTCCTTGCTTTCTAGGTTAGATTTCTTCCGACTCTTCAAGGAAATTTTTAGGGTTCTCTTCATAAACAAATCGAAACCCTAACCCTTGTTGAATCGTAGTATCGTGAACATCTGGTGCATTTTTCTGACCCCTGTTTGTGTAATAACTTGTTGATTTGTGAAAAATCAGGCTAACTTAGAGCCTGGGTCAGAATCTGCAGAAAATAATGTCGCACGGACGTTCCTCGTATGGAACGGTCGTGCCTCGCCGTTGTTTCACGATATTTGCTTGTTGGTCGGTGTTGCACGGTGGTGCCGTTTGTCGCACGCCGTGCAGTTCCGACGGATTTGGGCATTTGCTGTTTGTTGTCGATGACGCACGACCATGCAACTCGTCGCACGACCGTGCCATATGCCCAGATCTGTTTCACAGTTTCTTTATAATTGGCTGCTCGCCTGTTTGTGATTCAAATTTCTCCTGTTTCCATCCTTCTAATGTTTTTCCTCATACAGATGAACCATCCTTTCCTTCAGTTTGACCCCGACATTGAGAAAGAGGCTTTGTGCATCCCGAAACGAGACGCATTGTGGGCAAGACGGGGGCAGTTTGGAGTCCCCCGATGGTTGGATTGGGAAGTCATGCGTGAACTCAATCAGTATGACAGATTAGATGACATGATGAGTCGCCCGCTTTCAAATCTGGTCGGTTGCAACCGACCCGTTTACCGGGAGCTGACTATAGAGTTCTTTGCATCTTATGCCTATGAAAAGCCGGCTGCTAATAGAAGACCCAAATTTCGCTATAAGAATCGTGTAACTTTCAGGTTATGTGGGCGATGGCATACGTGGTCGGTTGGTCGTTTGGGAAGGAGGCTCGGGATCTATACAAGGGATGACATGGATGATCCCGATGTCTTCACTAATCAGTTCACCTTCCCTTCTGATGCAGCACGGGATGCATTTTGGGCTGAAAATGCCGTTGGAGACCCCTACAACCCGAGGATGTCAAAGGCCTCGCGACTTAGAGACCCTTTGGTGCGAGTGATGCACCATGTTTTTAGCCATACGATATGCGGTCGCATGGACAGTCTCGGTAACTGTCCAACACCTGATTTGATCTTTTTATATGCGTTGGTTGACAAAGCACCAATCAACCTAGCCGCTCGAATGGCTGAGTACTTCGTCAAGAGCTCGGGGCGAACTCCGAACGGTGAGATACATGGCGGTCAGTATGTGACCGAAATAGCCTACAACGAAGGCTATATGACTGAGGAGGTTCTTCAGGGTCTCACTTTGATTACTGAGGGGGTTCATGTTGATATCAGGTCGCTGAAGGCTATGGGGGTGATTGTTGAGCTTGATAGGGGGGATAGGTTGAGATGGTTGAATAACGAGGTCTGGGACCCGTTGCCTCCAGATGAGGAGGAAGATGAGGATGTTGAGATGGGAGAGCATAATCCGGAGCAGCAGCACCAGCCACCGACACCACCACACTCGCCGCAGCACCACGCATTCCATCAGGACTGGCCCGAGTTCTACCAGCTGTTCCAGGATATGCGAGTGACTCAGGAGCAGCATGGTACCTACATCGACCAGATTAGATCTAGCCAGGATGAGATTCGAGCCAGTCAGGCTCAGATTCGAGCCACACATGACCAGCTTCGGCAGAGCCAGGATACTTTATATCAGGGGGTCAGTGCGGGATTCTCATATCTTTTCGGGGAGATGCATCACGCATACCCCGACTACTTTCAGCACCCTCCACAGTTCCCACCGTGGAACCCCCCTGGTTATGGCGATGCCGGCCCGTCCTATACGAGGGACGATGATGATGGAGATGAGTAGTTGGCGGTGGTGATAGCAGTTGGTGGTGTTTTCTATTTCAGTACTTTATTTATTATTGGGTGTTTATTTTGACTGTTATTTTCAAACACCCCGGTTATGTATTTCAGACATTTTACTTTATATTCTGTTTGGATTTTAGTATTTATGTATATTATGGTTGTTTTGTGATTTTTCTGTTTCTGTTATGTTTTGGGTGCACATGTGACATACTAGCAGGTTTTAGCTATCGGATCTTGGACCGGAGCACGTACCAGATACAGCTTCGGAAGTCTCGTGGCATCAACATCATCTTTAGGGGAGTATTTTTATCCCTTTCTCTATATTTCGGGTCTCGCATTGGGGACAATGAAAAGTTCAAGTGTGGGGAGGGGGTTAACTTTGTTAACTTTGTTTGTCCTCTTAAAAAAAATCAGAAAATCAGAAAAAACATTCAAAAATACTTGTATTTTGTATATATTTTTGTAAATAAACCGGTTGGTTGTGTTTTAGAAAGCTTCGGACTTGATAAAAACTCGACAAGCAAAATATTTTTGAAAAAGGAAACCGGAAAGCGTGACAAACAAAGAAAGACTTACATGATAGTTTTCACACTTTTACCCATTCCTTCCGTTACGTGAGCATATTTGAGCCTTGATTGTTATATATTTGTTCATTTCGGATATAGGAGTGAGCCGGATGTTATGTGTAATTTAGAACTTGTCACTAGTATGCTTGTTAAGACCATGAACGTGCGGATTTGTGTAAAAGTGATAGAGGCTGTCACACCCCAACCGATGGCGGAATCATCAGGGCGCGGCACTAGGCGAATCAGATTGCTCAAGAGAATCCATAACAACTATAATGCGATAATATTTAATACATTCGTTATCCCATACTAACAAATAATACAATCACATAAGTTATCACAGATTTATTGTCCTCTCGAACAATGCAAATCCGACAACCTAGATTTTAGTTGAGTTTCTAGACTTCCTAGCTTGATTTGATAAAGTCTGCGATCTAACCTGCAACATACGTTAAAATATTTTTCAATACAAAAGTATTGGCGAGTATACAGGTTTGATAAGTAGCATAATAGATAAAAGTGTAGCGAATTTCCATATGCATAAACGTAATACACGACATATATACTCACAAAACTGATACTACCAACTAAGTCCTCGATGCTCGAATGTACGATGGCATAACTAGACCCCGTCGGGAGCAATAGTACTATACTAGTCGTGGTGGGACGTCGCGAGTATAAGCCCTAGCACATATGCCACTAGCATCACGTATATCTATGCATAACAGTTATTCGCAAGTGATAATTCGATTGATTGAATATTTCGTTTGATGAGTTCGATTTGTTAGAAACGTATGTTACACCCAAAATACGATTAAAAAGGGTTCAAGTATACTCACAGTGCGTATTTAGCGAGAATACAACTTGATTGAGTCGGTTACGAGTATGCCTGTATTGATCCTTGAGGAATAGAGTAAACGATATACGGTTAAGCGAGATTAGCCTTGAAAAGTTACTCATTAGGTCGAATGGTTCTGATCCGTGCGGATTGACATGTTACCCGTCCGGATGACAAGTCATCCGTCCGGATAACAGGTGATCCGTCCGGATAACAGGTGATCCGTGCGGATGGTGTGTCATCTGTGCGGATGGTGTGTCATCCGTGCGGATAATGTGGTGGTACGTGCGGATAGATGTAATGCGTGCGGACTGACATGTCATGCGTGCGGACTGACATGTCATCCGTGCGGACTGACATGTCATCCGTGCGGATAAGTGCCATCCGTGCGGACTGACATGTCATCCGTGCGGATAAGTGCCATCCGTGCGAATAAGTGCCATCCGTGCGGACTGACATGTCATCCGTGCGGACTGACATGTCATCCGTGCGGACTGACATGCCTGTTTCGCACTCTGGACACTGTTTCCGAGTGTTTAACGGAAGGAATACGTTCGTTTTTACTAGGGTAGCGTAATTTCGCACTAACACTTGAAGCTCCGTCAATTCCGACTCGTTCTAACGGCCGGGAATCACCCCATTCCATCAGATCTGGCCGTTCGTGATGATTCTTCATGGTTAACTCAAAATCGCACAGATTTAGGTGAGATTTGGCATTAAAACATGTGGAAATCACCCGGATCTGAGTCGTTTATAGTGAAATGAGACCCCAACTTGAAGTTCATAAGAACCCTTGGTGACCTCACCTCAAAACGCCTCAAATCCGCAGATTTCACGGTTAGAATTTGAGTTCTGAAAGATAGAATGATGTAGAATCGAGTGTAGATTGTAGAAGTACAAGTTTTAGGTTGAAATCTTACCGGAATCGCGAGGAAATCGAGAGAAAAGGGTCTTGGAGCGTGTTTGGTTGAATAGGAGCTGTCACATCACTGTTCAAGTGATGTGACATGGTATTTATAGGCAACAGAGGAGGAGAAGAGAGTTCTGGCCCGGATTGCCCATCCGTGCGGATGGCCCATCCGTGCGCATGGCCCATCCGTGCGCATGGCCCATCCATGCGCATGGCCCATCCGTGCGCATGGCCCATCCGTCCGGATGGCTATCCGTCCGGATGGCTATCCTGACGCGTTGGACTTCTCCGTTTTGATCGTTTTTGATAGATTTCGAAGTACGTACCTTTCATAATTAGTTTATATTATCATTATATTGTTATTATTATATATATATATATATCACTAGGGGTCGTATTTACGTATCCATAATCCAAAGTTCCGATAATTAACAATCGGTTCCCGATTCGAGTATGTGATTATTAGCGACGTTTCACGGCCATCAATGAGGGTGGTGTAGGTCCTTCCTTGATGTCATCGTGAACGTTATTTCGTGTAGTGCCACAAAGACTGACGGGGTACCGTTTACTCGTATTGTCATCATCGTCATGACGACTGGAGCTACAGCACTCACCCGAGAGTCCTTGTTAGCGTTAATTGTTTACGTTCAACACATCACGGCCACTGAGGAGGGTAGAATAGGTCCTCACTCAATGCCTCTGTGAGTGTTAGTGTGATAATAGTGTAGCATAGTGATATTGTTTTTTCGAAAATATGCGATCATCCTTCGAATAGTGATATATATACGATATAGTTACATTATGATCCGAATCTCTGGTGCTAGGCGTAACGAGTATAACGAGTAGTAACAACGCACAAAAGTGCGGGTTGTTACAGAGGCACCTAGATTACCCCTTTGTTGTGTACTTGTTCTTTGTGTTGTGCTTCCCGTTCACCTTATATTACCCTTTAGGATTAACCATGTCGAGCCTTCCCGTTTACCTTTGTTTACCCACATTATCGCCCACTTAGCCAAATTTAGCCTTTTTATGTTTTTAAACCCTTTTTAGTGTTGAAACTCGGTAAAAAATAATCGTTTAACTAGCGCTTGTTATTGTTTATGTTTCATTGTATAAATTAGTATGTTAAAAAAAAACAGAAAATAAAACACCCTAAAATAGGGTGAAATTGATAGAAATCGAGCAATTTTGAATGCTTAAATGTTAAAATTTCGTTGATAAGCTCGATTGCGCTTTACTCTCCTTTTTAAGGCGTTTGTACGTATAGTTGTATATTTTGTTGCTAGTTAAACGCTACTACCGAGTTTTAACCGTTTTCGCCACTTTATATGTCCACTTCCATACCCTTCGCCCTAGCCTAACGTTACAACCTGTAAAGACCTCTTGATTTACACTTCTTCGCATGTTAGTTGGTGGAGACGAGATCTTATGACAAGCTTATGATATTGCACATTTCATTGACTAGGCATTGAGTGTTTGCACATACACATTTTATGTATGTTTCATAAATAAAACCGAGTGTGTGTGAACATTGTGAGTCGTGTGAAGATTAACATGTTGAGTCAATTAAATGTGAAGTCACGGCTTTTTGGTTGTCGCTTTATAATTGCATATGCTTGTTGGGTTTGAGTCTTTTGATGTTGTCTTTCGACAAACCAGCTAACCGTTTATAGTAGTTTTCAATAAAATAGTGTGTAAATTATCGTTATTGTCCGTTTCTGTCTTTTATTGCGTTTTAGTTCAGCTTGCTTGAGGACAAGCAAGGTTCAAGTGTGGGGAGATTTGATATTCGTTAATTTACACATATTTTAGTCCCCCGTTTTACCCCTATTTTATGCGTTTTCGGCCGTAAAACTGTCATTCGGATACTTAATTATCTACACTTTTGTTTACAGGCCTAAAACAGCATACCAGACAAGATGATAGCGAAAACGAGGACTTTCCGGACAAAACGACGAAGCTGCGGACATTCTGTTAAGGAAACTGACCTGGGCCTGTGGAACGGTCGTGCGACCTGATGCACGACCGTGCATCTCCGACAGTTGTTGATTAGTCCGGCAATGAACGAGCAGTGCGACTAGGCGTGCAAGGCAAACAAGGCCAGACCGGTGACGCACGGACGTGCCATCCGAAGAACGACCGTGCGACTCCGAAGATCAGCCAAACTCTCGGAACTGCACCACCAGTGCAACAGCTCGTGCAACAGAGTCCCGGTGATGAACGACCGTTCCATATGAAGAACGGTCGTGCGATATCGAATCTGGTCAAAGATCTGATGACGTATGCAGCATGGTGACCCATACCCAATAATTGCTTAAAGTGCACGGTCGTGCCATATGAAGAACGACCGTGCCACAGCGAAAAAATATAAAAACAGAACAGAAACATTCTGTTCGACATTCTGGAATTTTGGGAGCTTCACAGGCGAATTTACAGGCTCCGGAGGCTTTGCTTTTGACCCGGATTCAAGCCACATTGTGCCGTTTAGCTCCATTACTACCCGGATCCTTAGTCTAGTACTTGTTTATGGTTTGGTTTTCTAATCTTTCCATGATTTTGTTAATCTTTCAAGTACTTAGATTAATGTTTATGTATTATTGTAGCCTTTGGGCAAAAACACAACAATCCCTTGCTAGATTATAACCATTAGTTTGTTAAACTTTGTTTGTAATGACACTTTGAAGTATTTTCTATGTTAATCTTTGATGATTAGTTTGCAACCTTGTTATTGATATTGAATTCTTGATTATAAGTAATTATGTTGGATGATTGGTATTTGGTTAGTTAAGATAGTTGAAAAATGAAGCTTAATTAATCTTGTATTAGTAAACTTTGAACTTGGTTAACTAGTTTAGCTTGGTTTAAATGTATGCATCATGATACTAGAAATGGTTAGTGATTTAATAAAATGTAATTATTGTTAATCAAGAGAGCTTGCCGTCACGTAAGGACCTTAACGGGTTAGATGGTGTCGTTATAAATTCTTGCCATGATTTATTAGCTTAGTTAGTAGTTTAGGCCAAAATTGCTATCTTAGTGAATTATTGTGCAAGATTTGTAAAATGAACTCGGTTGTGATTTAATCTAGTTTATGCTTGTCTCGGTGGTTGCATTGTGTTTATCGGTGTCTCTTTCCTTGATTAAGTGCGGTTAGAAAACTCCTAACGGATGACTAACTTATTTTTAAGAGATTTTCATAGACATTTATCAATTGCACGTTAAAGAACAATTTTAGGTGGTTAAAGTGTGTTTATCGTTTTAGCTTTCCGAATGATTGTCATGTTAGGATTCCCGAAAGGGATACTAATTGTCTTAAATTGGAATATTGACCGAATGCTTCTAGTGCCAAAACCGGCTTAGTTAACATGCTTTGGTTGTGTATTAAGCAAGGCTTTTTATCTATTATCTATTATGTTTTTATTATGTATTTGTTTACGCTTACTTTAGTTTAATTAAAATCAAACAAAACCTATGTTTTTACCGGTAGTTTAGTGACAAAGGTCTAGTACTATTTCTCCGCCCATTTCCTTGGATCGATACTTGGTTCTTACCGATACTTTACTACATATATAACGGGGTACACTTGCCTCTTTCGTGTGTGTTTTGATGTTAAAGTAATAATCACTTTTATAAATTTAAAACCGATTCGTGTGTAATTTCATTGTAAAATTATGTATATATACGCACACGTCAACTGGAAACCGAAGTTCATTTTTATTCCCGAGGAGGTGATACCGATTGCCATGACCTTCCGCGCATGGTCCGAACCGATCTTGAAGGAGGATTTGGCGATTCCCAAGAAGGAAGATTGGTATCTGAAGCTTACTGCCACCCCAAACCGAGTGTTTGGTGAGAACGTCTTGGTAGCGGCGCAGATGAGTGACCAGGGGCCGGCAGAAAGCAAGGACGTTCCGATTTTAAAATTTGAAGATAGAGGTTAGTTACTTCCTTAATCTCTTTGATTTCTTGTTTTGTAGCCTGTGCTTAACTAGATGATTTCGCGTGTAGAGGCGCATTTGTGGCAAGCTGCCTTCCCCACCTTTGGTGGGTCCATGGGCGTGCGCCCGCTTAGAGCAGGGGAGGAATACTGGTATGACCAGATTAAAGGTCATTTCATGTATCCAGTTGCTGATGCTTTCGCCGATCCACATACTACAACGGAAGGTGCGCATATACCTAACCCTCGACCTCTGGGCGCTTTGACTTCTGCTGGGAAATAGATTGTCTATCTTTCCAGCGAGGAGTCTGTCGGATCTTCCAATGGAGAGTTAAGTTCCTGGTCTACCATCTTTGCAGGTGTGCTGCGCGACTTGGGTATTGACCCTGAAGAGAAGAAGAAGAAGAAGACCAAAAAGAAGAAGGTTATCACCATCGATGCTAATGTGACCTGCAAGAAGGGTGGAAGTAGTCGTACGGCGCCTGGTGCTGCTTAAAAAGGTACTCTACGCTTTCGCCAGAGTAACTTGGAAGATTATGTGATTATCAGTGACTCACTTGAAGGTTTGTCGCGCGTAGGCGAGAAGAAGACAGGAGGTGCTGGTTCACGGAGTTCCGGGAGCGCGGGTTCTCGCAACCCAGATGTTGGAGCCACTCCGTCTTCTCTTGCGCATGATGAAGAAGAAGAGGAAGAAAAAACAGAGGAGCCTGCTGTAAAGTTGGTTAGAAAGAGGAGCAGGGAGACAACGGCTGGTGCTTCCGTAGTGCCAAAGCCTGGTGGAGTCCCGCTTATCGGAAAACAGAGCAATATGCGCTCTCTTTATAGATTTTCTCCTGGTTAGTTTCTTGCTTTCACCTTGCGTTCCTTTGTTATCTCTTTTTAACATTTTGTTTCTGCAGAGGGCAAAAAGAAGACCCCTGAAAAGAAGGGTGTCGTCATCACAGAGCCCTCAGAGCCGGCGCAGAAAAGGCCCAGGGTTACCATCAAACCCCTCAAGGCTGCTGGGGTAGAGGCCGAGAAGGAGAAAACTGCTAAGGAGAAGAAAAAAGCTGCTGAGGAGAAAAAGAAAGCTGCTGAGGAGAGAGAGAGAGAGAGAGAGAGAGAGAGAGAGAGAGCTGCTGCGAGGCTTGTTGGTAAAGCTGTTGAAAAGGAGACAACTTCTGGGAAGCCTATTGGTGATGCTCCAAAGGAGGCCGGGACCGCTGCTGATATTGCTCATGATAAGGCGCAGGTTCCGGAGGTTGTTCACACTACGGGGCTCGACCAGCTCCATCATAAGAAGAGGAAGGAACCTGAGATTGAGAATATTACTCCAACCGCGCAACCTGATACCTCCCGACATTCCGTTCAAGTCACTTCTAGTACCGGAGGATCGGGTCCGCATGCTGCAGGTGGTGCGAGCTCGGGTGGCGCTACAGGGTTCATGCCACAAAACATCGGCCCAAAGGATACCCTTGGTGATATTTATTACAAGACTTACACCGAGGAGGCGCGCGACAATGCTCTACACCAAGCTCCTTGGGGTCTGAAGCTGAAAGATACGTTTAATGAGTTTGGCCCTTGCAGAGATTGGTTTTTGAACTCTTTCCCTCCTAGTGAGGTTAATCGGCAAAGAGCGCGGACTCACGATGGGCTGTATCAAGCCTATGTGGTCGGAGAAGCCAATACTCGCGCTGCCAACCACCAGATTGTATGTGAATGGCGCACAATGGTCAAGGAGCGAGCTGATTGGGAGAAGTACCGTGAGCGACTTGTGAGGCAGGCGAAGGAGTTTGAGAAGGCTAATGTTAAATTTGATAAGGAGAAAGCCAAGTTCGAAGCTGATAGGAAATCAGAGGAATGGGGCCGCGAGGGCCTTAGGGGCAAGCTTCGTGCTGCTAAAGACCTTCTGGCTAAAGAGAAGGCTGAATGGAAGAAGATATGTGAGAAAGATAACCAGCGCATGTATGCGGCGCGCTCAAAGATTACCGAGCTTGAAGGCAAGGTTGCTGAGCTGACCGACAAGGTCGAAGATGCGCAGGCTGCTAAGGGAATGTTCAGGTTCGAAAAACGTTTATTCTCTCTCCTTGTTCTTTTTGTTTGCAGAATTATCTAAATCCTCTCTTAAAGGTTGAGCTGGCTGAGGTGAGGGCGCAGGTATTTAGCAAGGATAAGGACCTAGCGGCCAAGGACGTTGAGATTGCCGAGTTAAAACGTCGCCTGCGAGAGTAGGTTGACAAAAGTGAGTCCTTGGAAATCGACCTTGAGGCCGAGAAGGGAAAAGCTGCCTCTGCTGAGGAGGCCAGGAAAAAGGCCGAGGAAGCGCACGCCATAAGTTCATCTGCCCTTAATGTGGCGCAGAATAACTATGCTGAGGCCCAGGGCATTGTTGACACGCTGGTCTCCGAAGCTGAATGGATGCGTGGCAGGGGATTAGTTCTGGTATTGTTCTCTTTTTAACTTAGGTTTTATTTGTTAAACCAGATTTCTCATATGTTTCTTTTGGTGTAGATGGCCAATTCTATCCTAAATGCTGGGGAGCTGGATGGAGCTGTTGCTGCTCTAATAGATGCCTCTCGCGCGGTTGGTCACCGTGGAGGTTATCCGGAGTGTGCGCAGCATGTTGAAGAGGTGTTTGGGCAAGAGTTTGACACTAGCCATTGCTCAGTGACCAGTGAAGATGATGCCGAGTTGGCTCGCGCTGAAAATTCTTACGATCATCTGTCATTGCCTGTTATGGACTTGGTGGCAAAGGCTTTAGAGTATGACGACTGGTGCCAGCGTCTAAAGGCCATTCTCGACCCACCAGTAACTGTTGAATTATCTGATGAGGAGGAGGCGGTGGGAAATGATGGTGATGGTGATGGCCAACATGATGGTGATGATGGTGATGGCCAACATGATGGTGATGATGGTGAAGGCGATGGTGATGGCCATGAGTACTTCAATCCTTACATCTTTGGCGAGATGTTGAAAGGAAGTTGAAGCGAGCTTGCATAAAGCGTCTGCTAGTTTGTTCTCGGAGCGGTTGATGTGAACTACCTTGTAAGATTTGAACTGTTGAAGCAGCTCTTTTTCTTGATCTAAATACAGGGCCATAACTTCACCCTTTGCATCGTATAGACCGTTAATTTGCTGGCGATCAAGAGTGAATCAACGTGCGCTTGCAGATTTTTAGCTCCCATTTTTATGGCGAGGCGTAAGCCTGCCAAGAATGCCTCGTATTCCGCCTCATTGTTGGTGTTCTTGAAATCCAACTTGATGGCGTATGTAAATTCATGCTTCTCGGGGCTCACAAGGCGCAACCCAGCTCCTGCGCCATCCTCATTTGAGGCCCCATCAGTGTACAGCAACCATAACTCATTAGACGTGTCCTTCACGGGAGTCTCAACAATCTCGCAATCCTTGATTTTTTCCACTGGGACTTCAGTGATAAAGTCCACAAGGACTTGACCCTTGATGGTTGGGCGCGGCCTGTACAAGATGTTGTGGCCCCCAGCTCGATCGCCCACTTCGCTAACCGCCCTGATGTTTCTAGCTTTTGTGAAATAGTGCCGATGTGAAAATTGGTGAGTACTGTTATCACATGCCCTGTAAAGTATCTGCGCAACCTTCTAGAGGCGTGTAGCAGCGCAAGTACCAATTTTTCCATTGTTGAATATCTCGTTTCCGGATCGGTAAGCACCCTACTGACGTAATAAATTGGAGTCTGTACTCCGTTTCTCTCCACAAGTAATACCGACCCTACCGCCTTATCCGAAGAAGATAAGTACAGTATGAGTGGTTCTTTTTTAAACGGCGCGGTCAGAGTAGGGAGCTTTATCAAACATTCTTTCATCTGCTGAAATGCGGTTTTTGCTTCGGGCGTCCATTTGAACTCTTGTTTCTTTACGCAGTTGCGCAAGGTGCTGATAAAAGGATATGACTTTGCAGCGTGGTTTGATAGAAAACGGTTGAGCGCGGCTAAACGGCCGGCCAATCGTTGCATTTATTTGATTGTTCGAGGCAACGGCATCTGCTCTATGGCTTGAACATTTTCTGGATTAACCTTAAAGCCGCCATTTGTGACTATGAAGCACAAGAATTTCCCTTCTTCCATACCAAAAGAACATTTGGCAGGATTCAACTTCATGTTCACACTTCTCAATGAGTTGAACGTTTTCTCAATGTCTTTTAACATTTGGTCCTCCTCGGGACTCTTGATTACCAGATCATCGATGTAAACCTCGATGTGTTTTCCGATATCTTCAGCGAAGATTTTATCCATCAGGCGCTGATATGTTGCGTCGACATTCATGAGGCCGAACGGCATCTTTGTATAGCAGAAAATCCCAAGATCAGTGCGAAAAGCTGTCTTGTCTTCGTCCTCAAGCTTCATTTGAACCTGATGATACCCCTTGTAACAATCCAAGAAGCATTTCCATCTGTATGGTGCGAGAGAGTCTATCTTTTTGTCGATCTCAGGCAAGGAGTAGCAATCTTTGGGGCATGCCTTGTTGAGGTCGGTATAATCGACGCACATTTTCCATCCTCCGTTTGACTTCTCCACCATTACGGGGTTTGCCACCCAAATCTCATAACGCACCTCTCTCAAGATTCCTTCTTTTAGTAGTTCACATACTTGCTCATTCATCGCTTTAGTCTTATCCGCCCCTAAGCTGCGTCTTCTTTGCACCTTTGGTTCGACGGAGGGATAAGTGTTCAGACAATGTTCAGTGACATCGCGCGGGACACCGGTCATGTCTGCCGGAGTCCAGGCGAAAATGTCCATGTTCCTGAACAGGAGTTGTTTGAGGTGCGTTCTGATGTTTGGTGAGATTGCGTGGCCTATCGTCACCGTTTTCTCTGGGTACTTTCGGTTTAAAACCCACTTTTCAGGTTTAGTTGTTGAAACCTTCGCCGCTTTGGTTGGGCGCATCTCTTCTGCCGACATTACTTCCTTCTTTGCATAGATAATTGCCACCCCCGTCTCAGTTGGAAACCCGATGGCTGAGTGGGGTGTGGAAGTTACCATGTTTAATTCGCCTTGGGTTTCTCTCCCAATCAACACATCATGCCTTGATTTGAGAGGCATTACCATGAAATTCACATTTGTTGTTCTTGAATGCTTTCCGTCAGAGAATGTGACGGGAAAGCTGATTTGGCCCAGTGGGAAGACCATTTCATTACAGAAGCCTGACAGAGGGTAGTCGACTGGCTCGAGTCTCGCTTTATCTTCATCGTTGAACTGGTTAAAGCATTGCTCATAGATGATGTCTGTTGTACTTCCCGGGTCAATAAAGATGTACTCTGTTTCATAATGACCAACAATACCGGTAATAACAACGGGGCGTGTTGCGCGAGGGCCCCCGCGTACTACCTGGAAAATGACTTGCTGTTCTTGCCAAGATGGCTTATACGGGCGCTTGCCTTTTTCTCTTGCGCTGTATCTTGGTCCGTTGACCATATGTGTCTCCAGGTGCCGGACTTTCTTGTGATTCCCATCGTCATGGCGCTGGATCTGGCGTGTTTCTTTGCGCACGTTTTTCACCAGGTGGCCTAACTTTTCGCTCTTTAGTGCTTTCTCGATCTCTTGACGTAAGCTGATACAGTCATCTGTGAGATGGCCTGTATCCTTGTGGAAATCGCAGTACAGGTTCGGGTCTTGCCCTTTCTTGTTTGTCATAGACCTTGGAGCCTTGAAGTCATGGTTCTCCGTCATTAGCACCTCTTTTGGTGTTTTTATGAGCGGAGTCCAGTGCTTTTCTCGGTTATCATCCCTGACTGCTTTTCGATACCCAATTATGTCAATTGTCTCTCACGCGTCTTCTCTGTAGCGCGGTCTATCGTCGTAACCTTTTGCTTTTCCGGATTTCCAATCTTGACTTTTGTTTTTGTTGCGCTTGTTGTTGTCTCGCGAGCTACCTTTGGAGAAGCGATCCTCAGTATAAGAGTTCTTATTACCGGCCAACGACTCTTCATTTTGCGCAACTATTTTCGCAGCCTCCATGAGCTTATCCCATTCTTTGGGCATTCCATCCTTTCCGGTGATAGTTCTGATGAGACTATCACAGCGAATGGCCTTCTTAAAATGAGCGCGCATGAGTTGCTCGCTTACACCGCCAATCTCCAAACATTCTTTGTTAAAGCGAGTGATGAAGTCTTCCAATCCCTCGTTCTCTATTCGCCAGATGTCTGTTACCTCGGCTGTGTCGCGCTGGTAACGTCTTTGTTGGCTGAAATGGTTAACAAACTGTGTTCTAAAATCAACCCATGAGCTGATTTTTCCAGGCGGAAGGCTGTCGAACCAGGCGCGAGCAGCCCCCGTAAACGTCTGGATAAACAAGTGACACCACATTGGCATATTCCAACCTCCCATAACGCCAACACTTGTGAATACTCTAACGTGATCGTCTGGATCAGTTAGGCCGTTGAATTTCCCGACTGTTGGAGGCAACTTTTCTTTTGTCAATGGTGCTAGAGCAATCTTCGGAATGAACTTTGAGTGTTCTGCAACTTCAGCCAGCCTGTAGGCGAGGCTGAAGTCTCGTTCTGCTTCTTCGCTGTATACGATGCGATGTCTTGGCTTGTAATACTCATGATTCCTCTGCAAGCGATTGAAAACTGAGGAACTTTCGTCGTCTTTCCATGTTGGGTCGTTTGGGTCTGTGTCGTCCCATTCATTGTTCAGGTTGCGCGCTCCAAGTCTGGTGTGAACTGGTCCTCTTTGGATGTTTGACGGGTAGTCAGAATAGCTTTCTGTCTCTCCCCGTGTATCGCGTGTGTCGTGCACGCTTAGTCTTCGTAGGGGAGGACGCCTGGTCATTCTTCCCTGTAGGATTTGCTGCGGGGGTATCTGGCACGCCCCCTGACTCGGACCAGTGGGTGTAACCAAAGATGGCTCTGCTTGTAAGACTGCTTGTTGTGCGCTCAAAGATTGATACGCGGCATTGATGGTTGCAATTTTCTTGGCGTACCAAGAGGCTGGAGTTTCGCCTTCAGGTAGCCCTAATAGCGCCGGAATGTTCTGAGGTGGAGCTGGATTTGATGGTCCAGCACCATTGTTTCCCGGGGTTACCGTCTGGGTGATGCAAGTGATGCTCGCGTGGGGTCCCCCGGTGTTGGTTACTTCGATTTCAACGATTTCTTCTACATGTTGGACTTGGACGTTTTGATTGTCCTCCCCCAACACTGCATTAGAGTTTGTTCCAAAGTCAAAATCAGGAACGATTCCTTGACCAGCCATGATCGAAGGAAAAACAAGTTAAGACAACTCAGAAAAAGAAGATGAGAGTGATTTGCAAAAAACCGGTGGGCGCCAATGAAGAAACACGTAACTAATTTTATTGTTAATTAGTTTGGTTTATGTTTCAATCATAAGGGTTAATCTTATTTGGACTCCTGAGCTCCTTAATGACCGGCTAATCCTGCAAAACAGAACACCGTTAGCTCGTTAAAAGGGGAATATGGGGGTTTCCCTCTTAACCAGACTCCGGCGTGAGAATAAGCGACTGCTTTGAGGAGATGAAGTATTAAGAGTGAGAGTAGAGGGAACGGAATGTTTAACCTGTGAACTAAGGTCTCTATTTATAGCCGGAGAGATGTAAGAGGATGTGGGCTGATGGGCCTTGGGCCGGAAGGCGACAACATAGCGGATATGCTCTTTGTCTCACTAGTGTCGACCGTTAGTGGCTTCTAGAAGTTCTCCGGTGCTGGCGCACCGTGAATGGAGCCACGTGTCACTGTTGTCGGCCTTGTTGTCCCTCTGCCATCAGCAGGTAAGTGGAGATCATGGGGCAGGTGTCTCTTCCCTGTGATTGGTGCCACGTAGGCGTCCTTACGTACCTTTTGCCTCCTGCACGTCAGACTTAGTAGTAGGCTAGTTAAATGTATTGGGTATTTGGGTTTCGTTATTTAGGTATTAGAAGTAATATAATTTAGGTAGTATTTTTTTATAAAATAAGAGTTTACTAAAGAATATTTTTAAAATATAAATTGATAACACTTTTTACCTAAGGGGTGCGGACGAAAAATTCCAAGGGGTGTGGACAGAAAATTCCATGGGGTGCGGACAAAAAATTCCAAGGGGTGCGGACGGGATTTTCGACGGAACTTAGCACTAATTTTTTTTTCCCTGGGGTGCGCCCACCCACCTTGGGCTGGGCTTAGGTCCGCCCCTGTAAGGAAATAAATGTGTTCACGAACGGTTTCATAAACACTTACCGAATGAGATTTTATGTCCGTGTTCGTTTATTAAAGAAATAAACGTGCTCACAAACAATTCATGAAGCAAATTAAATCAGCGAAAGTGACGGAGGCTAGAGGTGGATGAAACAAATTCACAAACAATTCATGAAACAAATTAAATCAGCGAAACAATTCACACGTTCGGTTCGCAATCGTTTCGGAGCGAAAACCGGGACCTAATCATGAGCGTATATCGTAGTATAAAGTCGCTCATAATTCAACGATTTGTCAGCGTTTTGAGGTAGAATTGCAGTGCGAGTTGTGTGTGTCGATCGAAGCGAAGGTACAGTTCGATTATTTCTTCCAAAATCAAGCACGTAAACAGATAAAAGTACATAAAATCGACGAATCATCAGAGTCGGCAGTTGCGGCTTGCGGGCTCAAAATTGAGACACATAAATTCGAGAAATAGATTGTCTGCGGCTAGTAGACTTCGACTAACCAAGGTAACTCAACTATTCTCCAGACCCTGTTTTGCACCTTTAACCTTCAGGACTTCGCCTTTGCCTCGATTCCTGGGCGTTTGGCGCACATCCCGTTGGTAGCATGGTGACTTCAGATCGTTGGAGTCCGTCGAGACTTTGGTGAGAGTTTGTAAAATGGACGGAACAAGTAGTCAAGGTCAGGGTTTCACCCCTGGCTTGACGATCATGTCCCTGTTTTATTAAAATAGAGGAGATCATTCATCAAAATATGGATTTCACTCCTAATTTGGCATAATTCTCCTCGTTTGTAGGTAAAAATACGGGTTGAGTAAGCAACTTTAGTCGAGAGTTTGCGGTTTTCACACCTATTCTTGTCCTTATTGCCCACTCGTAGTTGAAAATTCGAGTGCAGTGATAGTATAGCGTACGCGAGAAATACGAGGAAATATAGTAGCAAACTCGTACAAATCTCTAATGATCATGCATAAGTCGGTCTGTTGGTTCCTAACTATAGACTAGGTATCTAAGACTTCGACCCGGACTAGGTCGAGTCTTGCCTAATTCCTTATATTTATGGCTCTGATACCAATCTGTCACACCCCAACCGATGGCGGAATCATCGGGGCATGGCACTGAGCGAAACAGATTGTCCAGAAGTTTCCATAACAACTATCATTACCATTCAATTTAAATTAACATGTCCCATACCATGCCTCAAATAGTAAACAAATTATTACAGACAAAATCTAAACAAATATTCTGTTCCGACAACTCAGATTTAAACATAGATAGTTTATTCGTTGGTTTCTAGGACCTCCATTCCTAGCTTCGATTTCATCACAGCACAAAGAGCATCCTAGACCTTTCCTAGCCTCAAGTTCACAGCATGCTAAGCATGTAAACTTCCTAAGCACCTGTCACATACGTTAAAATAAAGTCAATACATAAAATGTAAAGGTGAGCATAGAAGTTGATAATAGCATATAGAGTTCGAATTCGTTTACGCATAACCAGCACGTACACATAGTGAAATGAAGCACGTTAGTTATCGACATAGATCCATCGATACCAATGACTGCGAGTTGACTGCCCGAGGCAGTTCGCAATACATGATTACCACCGTAATCCATGCAAGTAAAAGATCCTTAACAACCCCCGTGTGAACGGGTGCTGAGTCCAAACTATAGTACTATCGTTGCTAAGGCAGGTAGACAGCATTCCATGTGTAAACATAACAAACAAGCATTCATAAGCCACGTATAACATGCATTAACGGTTAGCGTTCAAATAGTTTGAGTAGTGTGATTGTTGTAGTTTGAATATTCGTAACGTATGTAACACCCAAAAGTGCTAAAAGCAAAAAGGGATCGAGTATACTCACAGCGATTAATGGATTGAAGGGAGCGCTTAGCGAGTAAGATTAGCCTGAATAGATTTGATAACGTAACGATAAGTGGCGCGTAAAACAGTACGGAATGAAAGTGGGGAGGATAGCTGGTCGTACGGATGGTCATCCGTGCGGACAGCAATCCGTGCGAATAGTTAATCCGTTCGGTTGGTCATCCGTGCGGACAACTTGTCCGTGCGGATGACTATTCGAGTGGATTGTTTCTTCCTATGGGTGAGATGTGTTTGTGTGTGATGGCTTGTCCTTTGAAGTTTTCGTTGTAGTATTTAGAAAAACATTTAAGTTCTCTTACCCTTCAAGTCGGTCGCGCGGATGACGATTCGTGCGGATGGTAGTCCGTGCGGACAACGACTTAAATGGTAAGTCATTTGATAAAGTTGGTGAAATCCGTCCGGATAGTAGTCCGTGCGGATAACAACAATCCGTCCGGATGGTAGTCCGTGCGGATGAACATGTTGGAAATTGTTTAAGGTCTTAGTATCTCATGATCCGAAGAGTTGTCCAGCCAGAGGGTCGTCCGTGCGGATTATTCATTCGTTGATACTCAAACCTTGTTTGGATATGGGTCCCAAGTGTAGTCCGCCCAGATGGCAACCCGTCCGGATAGTCTGTCCGTGCAAATCATCAGTCCGTCCGGATATTCTGTCCGTGCGGACATCAGTTCGTCCGGGCAGTATCTCGTTCTGGTTGCTCCATTCGTCTACCCTTGGTTGCCTTTGTCGTTCTATCGAGATATTCTGATTACGTGTCGACCAATCAGAATTGTATTCTTACCCGCATGACTAAGCCGGTCAGGAATCACCCTAGCTCGGCCGGTCAGCGGCTCGGAATGGTCATTCTGGTCTAACCCGAAATCAGGTGTCTCGCGGGTAGAATCCGGATTTGGGACTAGTGCATCACTATTATTGAGTAGAAGACTAGAACTAATCCGATTCTTATCGTTTTTGAGTATAAAAGAAAGAGAAAACTTGGGTTTATTTCTTTCAACTTTTTTATCTTTTGAAAAGTTCGGATTTATGCGAAGTCGTTGTGAAATCCTGTGGAAACCGTTCAGATCCGAGTTATTCTTGGTGGAATGAGGTAAATCTTGAAGTTCATGGGAACTTCATGATGACGTCATCCTAGAATACCTCAAATCTTGATGATCTCACGGTTAAAAGTTAAGATTTGAAAGGTAGAAATGTGTAGAAGTGCGTATAGATCAAGGATGTACAAGATTTAGGGCGAGATCTTACCTGGATTGAGAGAAATCGAAGAAAAGGTGAAGAAAGCGTGCTGGTCGGACGTCACTTGCCAAAAGTGGAAAGTTTGGAGAGTGACCCGTGTATTTATAGGATGCTAAAAGAGGAAAGTGTCATCCGTCCGGATTGCACCTCACCTGGATGGTCGGTCGGGCGGATGGCAATCCGTGCGGGTGGCACTCATCACTTCCCCAGGCGACTATCCGTACGGATGGCCTGTCCGTGCGGATTGGTGCCGGGTTGGTTTGTTTGGTGCGACGATCTTTGACGTTTCGGTTCTGATCGCGAGTGATTCGATAGGGTTTCCTAGTCAAATTACTTTTAGTCCCAACTACTTTGTATCTCGCGTAATCTATTTCTCCACTATCTATCCTAGTTCGATCGCGATTCGGGTTCGAGTTCGATTGCATTCGAGTTAGATTTCGAGTTTCGATTGAGTTCGCTTGATTACCACAATACAACATAAATAAACATGCGCAAGTAACACATAAGGCACACACACACGTATAACAATAACAAAAATACGTAGCTCGAGTTTCGATTCGTTGTCGATTGGACTAGCATAGCTTGATTATTGATTAGTTAACTTTATCGCATTGTTACTGCCTATAATTCACAGTCATAGATTGATTGAATAACGGGTAACACACATCGATTATTGCAATTAACAACACTTACTCCACATAATATAATTAAAAAAAAGAATTTTCTACAAGTCAAGTTGCGCGAAATCGGTCGTTGACTTCGACCTTGACTTTGACTTTGACTTGTGAAAACACGGGGTGTTACACTCACCGTCCGCAGGTGGACGTGTCCGACGGGCCACAACAAGACAAAAAACAGCCCTCCCCTCTCTCACACACCTATACATACAATATATACATATACATTAGGTCCATCCCCCCATTTCCATACCTTCATCCTCTTTGCCCCATCCTCAAAACCATCCTACATGACGGATCATCTTCCAAGAAAGGACCATCACCATACCGTATAGCCTTAATTCAACAACAACAACAACAACAACAACAACAACAACAACAACAAATAGAAAAACTACTTATAGGGTTTGGGGAGGGTGGGATGTAGACAGACCTTGCCTCTATCCCTAGGGATAGAGAGGCTGCTTCCAGAGAGACCCTCGGCTCCAAAACGAACAACATGCCAACACACCAAGTCAAACAATATAGAAATAGCATACAACATCATTTGGACATAATATAATGTAAATAGGAAGCCACCAACACCAAGAAAGTGATCTGAGTGACACAATATAAAAAAAAACCCTACACAAACAGCCTTAATTCAACACCAATACATATAAAAAAAACCCTACACAAACAGCAGTTGCGCTATCTTCAAATGATCAAAAAAACCGTTACACCTTATTCTCCCAACACCATCAAAACCCTTTCACAAAAATGCAAAACCCTAACCCAATTCAAACAACTCCACGCCCATCTCATCAAATCCCACCTGCACAACAACCCGATCGCCATCGGCCTGCTTCTCTCGGTCGCCGCAACCTCCTTCTCCTCCTACGCCCAGTTAATATTCCAACACCTTCGCTTTCCAAACACCTTCATTTACAACACCATGATCCGCGGCTACTTACACAACAACTCTCCGGTTTTCGCGCTTTTATGTTACACCGAGATGTTACGGTTTGGGTTTGTTGCTAATAATTACACTTTCCCACCGTTGATCAAAGCTTGTTTGTGTTTAAATGTTGCGAATGCGAGGTTAATCGGGTGTTCGGTTCATGGACATGTTTTGAAATTGGGATTTGGGGGTGATCGGTTTGTGGGTAGATAACCCCCTGACAAAGAAGTTCTGGTTCCACCACTGTGCCTAATGCTTTTGTTCAGGTGATTGATGCTTATGGTGTGGGAAAAGTAGTAGCTTCCGGGAATCCTAAATTTGAAAAGGATGACTATGTTGTGGGCCTTATAAGCTGGGGAGAGTATAGCATATCACAGGGGTTCATCTTAAACAAACTAAACCCAATGGGCTTCCCATTGTCGTACCATGTTGGGCTTTTAGGTAACTTAGTTCAACAACTTTTGGTCCAAGATAAAGATGTTTTATTGGTTTTATTTTGATATGTTCTTATATAGACTTTATGTATGTGAAATGTAGGGCTTAGTGGGCTTACTGCTTATGCTGGGTTTATTGAAATATGTAAGCCCAAGAAGGTTGAAAAGGGCTTTGTTTCAGCTGCTTCTGGGTCTGTTGGAAATTTGGTGGGCCAATATGCTAAAAATTTAGGGTGTTATGTTGTGGGTTGTGTAGGGAGCCCAGATACGGTTTTATCTTAATTTGAGAATTTATATTTAAGCTTCAAATTGGAATAGTCTAAAATTTTGTTAAAACAAACACGGTCGGTATCGGTTAACTCACTTTCAGGTGAAATTGCTTAAAGAAAAACTTGGGTTTGACGAAATGTTTAACTATAAAGAAGAAATCGATCTAAATTCTACACTCGAGAGGTATGCATACTACATTACTACCAATGTTGCAGAAATCGCGCCTAGGCGGCGATTAAACGCTCATCGGTGGGTCATCGCCTAAAAATGAGCTAGTCGGTCAAAAAATCGGTCCAGGTCAAAATCGGTCAACAGTCGGTGAAAATCGGTCATAGTCGGACTAATCGGACTAATCGGCCCAGGTATTTTGACTTAATAAACCCAAATTTTCACCTTCAAGAGCCCAAATTTTAGTTGAAGTGGGTCAAAATCGGATTATAATGGCCAAAATCAAACCAAAACAGTCGAAGAGGAAAAGGTTCTTACCTTGATTCGAACCAAAATTGGATCTGAACTCATCTTTATTGTGCAAAATCGAACCACATTGAAGAACTAATTGATTAGATACCGTATAGAGATGTGGGGTGTCTCGCTTAAAGAAGTTAACCACCGGCAGTCGGCCGGTTCTCTGTGGTTGTCGCCGGATACATAACCGAGAGAGAGGAGGGAAAGATGTAATGTGTGTGTCTTGATAAGTGATAACTTGCAGAACAGGGGATTCAAGAGGATGGGTTAGAGGCGGCGTATGGTATACGTGGGTGGGATTAGGTTATATTAAGTTTAGGTTTTTTAAGATTTAACCCCTCTATCTTTTACAAGTTTACATTATGGTTCCTAAACTTGTAAATTTATTAATAAAAAGTATAAAGTTATCTCTATATATATATATAAATTTATAAAATTATACATAGAAATCCCATTCCGATTAATCCCGATTAATCCCTATTAATCCCGATTAATCCCTAGGCTGTACCTCACCGCCCGACTAGCGCCTAGCGCCTTCTACAACATTGATTACTACACATCACTATAAGTCTTTCAATTCTAGACCATTTGACAAAGATTAATTTTATAATTTTAGGTGTTTTCCGGATGGGATTGACATATACTTGGATAACGTGGGAGGCGAGATGCTCGAAGCAGCGATATCAAACATGAACTTGTATGGTAGGGTTGCACTTTGTGGAGTCATTTCAGAATACACAGATGTTGGAAAACGCGCATCACCAAATATGCTAAATGTTATATATAAGAGAATCACTATTCAGGGGTTCTTATCCGGTGACTATATGCATTTGTTTCCCGAATTTATCTCTACAACAGTTGATCACCTACGTACGGGAAAAATGCATGTGCTTGAAGATATCTCAATCGGTTTAGAAAGTGTTCCTACAGCTTTTGTTGGACTCTTCCGCGGGTATAACGTTGGGAAGAAAATTGTTCAAGTTTCTGATGATTTAGGAGATAAGTAATTGTTTCCCGTTTCCCGTTTCTTATGATATTTATCACATGTTTTGGCCATAAAAGTTCAAAAATAACATCAATTTTCATATGGGAAACAAAGTATTTACTATTTTTGTTAGAATATTCCCATTGATTGTCTGGTTATGGCTTTAGCAAAGACCATTGGTTACGTCTTACCTTGAGACTCTAGACTCCTAGTTTAGCTCTTTGTATTTTCCTATATATAGCTATGTCATTTAAAGTTTATACACATTTGAATTCCATGTAATTCTATTCAAATTACGGTTTTCCTTTGAGATTGAAGGTGACCATGACACCCAAATACTTTATGGTTTTTTATGAGATATAACCCGAACTAGTCAAACACTTTTTTTTTACTATAATAAACCTCAAGGTTATTCTAGAATATTCTATTTGCGAATAGATATCATTAAATAACCGAATTGCCTAAACATTGGAAAGCTCCTCATGATGTCATAATTTTCGGGTACAATCTCAATGCAAATACAACTCGGGAAACCCTAACCACCGATCACTATAAATAGACGAGACGAAACCAAAGGTAAGATCATCTCTCTCTCTCTACTTTCTCTCTCTACAACTTACTCCCACAAATCGGATACTTACAGGGTGGTCACAGGGATAACCTTATTCCAATGACGAGTTCTAACGATTTTCTGTTTTGCAGACTTCAACTCCAATTGTTGTTGTAGACAATAATCCAGGTTGATCAATGAGATCCATACCCCATGTACACGTTTCTTCAATAACTTAAATTGGAATACTAATTCGGTAAACAAGTACTTTATTAACTACGGTATTAAAATCCTCAAAATGAAACATTAAGTAGTTATCCGTAGTTTTTTTAACAATATATGACTTGTAAGAATTTGTAAAAACAATACGCGGTTAACGAGAATAGCACAAACCGACTCAATGTCTGCCGCAATGCTCGCGTAATTTCCACTAATAAAACTACTATACAATATATCATGAGAGGATATATTGCAAATTTTCGCCGCGACAACATCACACGGGTTTCCTACTAATCATTGGCGCAACATGTAAGGGGCGGGGGGGGGGGGGGGGGACATCCGCCCCCCGGGATTTTTCGCTCAGTAGTGTTATATATGTAGTTTTCGTATAGAAATTTGTGGGTATATACGTTTTCACCCCCCCGGTTCTATAGAAATTTTTGGGTATATATGTTTTCACCCCCCCGGCCGAAAAATCCAAGCTTCGCCACTGCTACTAATATTATATATAAAAGAATTTCAATTCGAGGGTTCTTAGTTGTTGATTTTCCAAGCTTATCTCTACAACCATAAATTATCTAGGAAAAAACGTGCTAGAAGATATCTCACTTAGTCTAGACTCTAGAATGGGTGTGGAACACTACCCTGGGGTGTGGGGATGAAGAGGTGGGGCAAATTATGAGTGTAGGGTGGAGGATATGAAGAATTACAACTCTTAGACTTATTTTTTATTAATCATATGCACACACTTCACACTTTTTTTTTTTTTTTTACTTTTAGTTAATTTTCATGTAAAATCATTACAAACTTTAATGAAAATAGTTAATGATAATCACTTGTGCTTGTGTACGAGTAAGGTGTCGTAACTTTTAATAAAACCATTACACATAGGTTAAAAACATTATACATATAATAAAAAGAATTAAAACTAAGAAAAAAGGAATTCAATTGGATTCAACCATAGAAGACATACCATTGTAATCTTCTTTTTTGGATCCCATTGTGTCCGATTTAAAACTAAGAAAAAAGGAATTTAATTAGATTCAACCATGGCAGACATTCCATTATAATCATCTTTTTTGGATCCCACTGTATCTGATGTCACACACCACCGAGTCTTCTAGTTGAGTGGTATCCCCATGACTTTTCAAATGGAAGGTTATGGGTTGGAGTCTCAATTGTGCGTTTCTTCCTTCCTCACATAATATTGTTCAATTGTGCGTTTATTCCTTCCTCACATAATATTGTTCAGTTTTATTTTCTTTTGATTGGTTATTAGTGTCCATGAGTCAATATCTTATTGGTCCACTTAAATTTTCATTTTTTTTCTTTTTGTTAGAACCCATAACTACGTCCACCGCAAATACTAACACCTACTACAAGATCAATCAATGACCACAACCACCGTAAATATTAAAACATGTTGCAATATCGGTGACCACAAATACTAACACCACCACCAGTGGAGGTGAGTGGTGGGTGGTGGAAGGAGGAAGAAGATGAGGGGTGGACGCCATTGTTTTTTTTTTAATATTTTCTAAATGTTTTTGTTTTTTAGTTTAAGGGCAATCTAGTCATTTAGCAGATACTTAACTGAGATATTTAATATAAGTTAGTGATAAGGATCACCCGAGTGTAAAAATTACAACCACCGGGATCAAGTCTGTAATTATTAAAGCCTCGGGACCAAGTCTGCAATATCTATAAACCACATGGAGCAACCAAACATTTAACTCTAAAGATCACCCAATCATCAAGGAGATTGGACAAAAAAAGGTTGTTTCTGGCTCCTTGTGTGCATCATGTTGTATTCTTCTCTGGCTCTTTACCTCCAACATGGCTCCAGCGAGTCTACACCATATGAGATCGATGATGTTTAAGTCATGCAAAAGCTAATTAATCTAGCTAGCTAGCTAGATAAGCATGGTATCGTATGCATAAGGAGCATGTGGTCAATATCAAATGCCCATTTAACTATATTGAATGTTTATTATAGTAAAAGACACACAAACAGCAGTTGCCGCAATGATCAAAAAAACCGTTGAAACTCCCGCCACCATCAAAACCCTCTCACAAAAATGCAGCAAAACCCTAACCCAATTCAAACAACTCCACGCCCATCTCATCAAATCCCACCTGCACAACAACCCGATCGCCATCGGCCCGCTTCTCGACGTCGCCGCAACCTCCTCCTTCTTCTCCTACGCCCAGTTAATCTTCCAACACCTTCGCTTTCGAAACACCTTCATTTACAACACCATGATCCGCGGCTACTTACACAACAACTCTCCGGTTTTCGCCCTTTTATGTTACACCCAGATGTTACAGTTTGGGTTTGTTGCTAATAATTACACTTTCCCACCGTTGATCAAAGCTTGTTTGTGTTTAAATGTTGCGAATGCGAGGTTAATCGGGTGTTCGGTTCACGGGCATGTTTTGAAATTGGGATTTGAGGGTGATCGGTTTGTGGGGAGTTCGTTGATCGAGTTTTATTCTACGGGTTTTGAAGTTTGTAGTGCACGTAAGGTGTTCGATGAAATGCCTGTAAAGGATGTGGTTGTATGGACCGGTTTAATTGATGGGTATGGTAAGATTGGGGATGTTTATAACGCACGTATGCTGTTCGATGAAATGCCTGAGAGAACGGTGATCTCTTGGAGCACGATAATGGCTGGGTATTCGCGGGTTAGTGAGTTCGAGGAGGTTGTTTCATTGTTTGCAACGATGCAAGAGCTGGGTATTGAACCGAACGAATCTGTTCTCGTGACTGTTGTTACAGCGTGTGCACATCTTGGAGCACTTGCGCAAGGATTGTGGGTGCATTCGTATGCCAAAAGACGTAATCTTGATTCGAATCCGATCCTAGCTACTGCATTAGTTGACATGTACTCGAAATGCGGGTATCCTGATTTAGCATTATTGGTTTTTGATACCATTTCTGTGAAGGATACGGGCGCTTGGAACGCGATAATTTCTGGTTTGGCAATGAACGGGAAGGCGTTAAAATCACTAGAGTTACTAAACCAAATGGCGTTAATAAAGATTCAACCTAGTGAGGCCACATTTGTGGCGATACTCGCTGCTTGCACGCATACCAAGCTGGTCAAAGAAGGGGTCGAGTTGTTTGACCAAATGGATCGCGTATATGAAGTTAAACCGCAGTTTGAGCATCACGCGTGTGTGGTTGATCTTTTTGCAAGGTCCGGGATGTTAGAAGAAGCTGTCAAGTTTGCGGAGAAGAAAATGGGCGGTTTTTGTGAAGGGGATGCGAACGTGTGGGGGGCTTTGTTAAGTGCGTGTCGAAGTTATGGAAACGTGGAGATTGGAAACAAAGTGTGGCGAAAATTGGTTGACATGAAGGTGGTTGATTATGGGGTTTATGTTATGTGTTATAACATGTTTAAGGAAGCTGGGTGGAAACAAGAGGCTGAAGAGGTTAGAAACATGATTTTGGAATCTGGAATGAAGAAAACGCCGGGTTGTAGCGTGATCGAGGTTGATGGTGTGGTTAAGGAATTCGTGTCCGGTGAAAGCGGTCAACCTTGGTCAACGGAAGTATGTAAAATGCTCGATTCGTTGTTTAATGTGGCTCGTATCGGTTAAGCCTGGATCCAACAATGTCATCATTAAGAATCTTTACGTATCAATTGACCCGTATCAGATTAACCGAATGAAGACCGTTAGTTCTTCTCAAAAAGCTTCAAAGTTTTCCACGCGAATAGCTCCCGGTGAGGTTAGATCTCAAATTTATTTACCTAGAATTAAACTCAAACGAGCCATTTTTATGAGCATTTGCGATTAGCCTCACCCATATAATGGGTCAAAAATTATCAATTTAAGTGAATTTTTAGAAAACAGCAAATGACTAAAAGTAACGATAGTTATGCCAATTATTATGTTTCTTGTTTGAAATACTCATACAAAGGGTAAAATGTTATTTTAGTCTCCATGATTTGAGTAAAATTAACTCTCTTTAATTATTATCCAATAACAATTAATTCTCGTTTAAGTTGAATAATTATTATTCACCGCTCGCTAGTCAAAACGCTTTGACTTTGTTTTATTCTTAATAAAACAACCTTTTAATTTATTATCCAATAATAAATTATGATTCGTTTAACTCTTTAAACGTTACTGATTATTTCCACTATTCTAATTGTTTCGCAAACAATTAAGGTTTCCAGTATTTCATCAAATACTCGTTCTCCATGATAAAGAATCCGTTATCATGAATTATAATATTTAACACTTAAAACATTATTCTTTGTTTGTCATCCAAAGTTAACTCTTTGGATCGTACCTTAAAAATTTTAAAATGTGCATGTAAGAACTGGTTTATGAACCGAAACCAAGAATGTTCTTTGAAATCAGTGTTTCAAACCGACCAAACAAGGGTGGAACCGGTTTGACTTGGAACCCGTCAAACTCAAAATCGGTTTGGGTTCGGAAAAAAAAAAACGATTTATACAGCCCTAATTGTGCCTAATGGACTTGTTCAGGTGATTGATGCTTATGGTGTGGGAAAAGTAGTAGCTTCTGGGAATCCTTTATTTGAAAAAGATGACTATGTTGTGGGCCTTATAAGTTGGGGAGAGTATTGCATATCACAGGGGTTCATCTTAAGTAAACTGGACCCAATGGGCTTCCCATTATCATACCATGTTGGGCTTTTAGGTAACTTGATCCAACAATTTTTGGTCCAAGATAAAGATGTTTTGTGGATTTTTTTATATAAGCTTTTTGTATGTGAAATGTAGGGCTTAGTGGGCTTACTGCTTATACTGGATTCTTTGAAATATGTAAGCCCAAGAAGGGTGAAAAGGTTTTTGTTTCAGCTGCTTCTGGATCTGTTGGAAACTTGGTGGGCCAATATGCTAAAAATTTAGGGTGTTATGTTGTGGGTTGTGCAGGGAGCCCAGATAAGGTTTAATAATAATTTGAAATTCTGAAATTTAAGCTTCAAAACTGGAATAGTGTAACAATGTTAAAACAAACACGGTCGGTATCTTTTATCTCACTTTCAGGTGAAATTGCTTAAAGAAAAACTCGGATTTGACCAAGCGTTTAACTATAAAGAAGAAACCGATCTAAATTCTACACTCGAGAGGTATGCATATTACATTACTAAATATCACTATAAATCTTTCAATCCTACACGTTTTGACAAAGATTGATTTTTTATAATTGTAGGTATTTCCCAGACGGGTTTGACGTATACTTTGATAACGTGGGAGGCGAGATGTTGGAAGCGGCAATATCAAACATGAATTTGTACGGTAGGGTTGCACTTTGTGGAGTCATTTCAGAATACACGGATGTTGGAAAACGTGCAAGACCAAATATGTTGGATGTTATATATAAGCGAATCATGATTCGGGGGTTCTTAGCCGGTGATTATATGCATTTGTTTCCCGAGTTTATCTCTGCAACCATTGATCACCTAAGTACGGGCAAAATGCATGTGCTTGAAGATATTTCAATCGGTCTAGAAAGTGTTCCTTTAGCTTTTGTTGGACTCTTTCGCGGGTATAACGTTGGGAAGAAAATTGTTCAAGTTTCCGATGATTTAGGAGATAAGTAGTTGTTTTCAATCGGTCTAGAAAGTGTTCCTTCAGCTTTTGTTGGACTCTTTCGCGAGTTAGAAGTCGAACACTTCTAACTCCAAAAATAACATCAATTTTTCGTATGGGAAACAAAGTGTGTATTGTTTTTGTTAGAATATTCCCGTTGATTGTGAATGTTCCCATTGATTATTTAAAAGTAGTAGTGCTAATACCCGTGAACTTCACGGGGCAGAATAAATAATATGTTCTTAAATCATAAAACATAGTTCATGTAATTTATAATCTTTAAAAATGACTTTGTGTACAAAGTTGAAAAATAAAGAGTAACTAGAAAAACTATCCCCCGCGTTGCGGCGGGGGACTTAAAACCATGTCTTAGCAATGCCACATAACTATAAATAACTATTAAAATCGGAAAAGCTCGTATATAAAACCAATAAAAAAACTAAAAGAAACTCTATTTTTCTATTAACATTCATATATAAAAAAAGATAAGATAAAGCCTCCAAAAGAAGATTTAAGCTTCCAACTTGTATCATACAAACAAAAGATGCAAGTAAAATAAAGAAAGCATGGTATACAAGTAACATTGCACAAGAATGTTGTAAATAAGAGTATTATATAATTACATATTACGTTAAAAATGTTAAGAGTTTTTTATAGACTTTAGAGTTATCAATATTCAATTGCTTTGCAAGATCCTAAGTTCATATATCCGTTTCTCAGTTAAAAGATACTTATAATATCTTATATCGTTTTGTTTAAATCTTACGTTTATTGATTTTGTCATCTATGAGCTTTCTCAAGGCAAATAAATTAAGATTTGAGTTCATAAGTTATTTGTAATTTACCTCATTTACGATAGTTATATTAATAGCTATATTGTTAGAGCATTCACATCCACCCTCTATACACTCTTTTTCTGCTGATGCTATAGAATTATTTAAAGAAAACAACCATCCTAAACATCATTACATCCCACTCTATATAATAGAAAACACTTTAGAGAAAAAAACAAACCTCTATATTTAGAGGCTCAAACACAAGCCTTTATAACGTATTGTGAGTGTATAAGAAAGAGAAAAATAATAAAATAAGGGTTTGCGAGTAATTTAAAGGTAAAGATGGAGAATGAGATGTGTGAGGCTTTTAAAAAGTAAACAATTTTTTGAAGAAAGTGTGTTTTTTAGTTAAATTATGTGGATAGAGAAGGAAAATGGAAATGGAATGCGAATGCTCCTAAAGCATTCAAATCACACACTCTATATCTTTATAATATATATAGGGGAAGGTTCATTGGGGAACACTAGAAAAGTGGGAAACAGCGGGGAACCGAATCAAACGAACTCCGATTGGACTCATTCCAGCGGCGTTGGAACCAGCTCGTCGAACCCTAACTAGGATCTCTTAACCCTAAACCCTAAATCCTAACTCCTAAACTCAAAACCCTAAAGCTAAAAATAAGGCTAAAACCTAAGCTAAACCGTAAATCTAAACTATAAATCCTAAAAGCTAAACCCTAAAGGCTAAACCTAAAGCTAAACCCTAAAGCCTAAACCTAAACCCTAAACCCTAAACCTTAAAGCTAAACCCTAAAAGCCAAACCCTAATATATTTAGGGTTTAGGGGTTATGATTTAGGGTTTAGGGTTAAGAGATCCTAGTTAGGGTTCGACGAGCTGATTCCAACGCCGCTGGAATGAGTCCAATCGGAGTTCGTTTGAGTCGGTTCCCCAATGTTCCCCATTTTTTAGTGTTCCCCAATGAACCTCACACATGTAGAAAAATATACTTCTTTAGTCATTTAGCTTCCACATCTCAGTTGCTTTTTGTATATAACATAAACAGTTAATCTTATAAGTTATAAACATTACAAATGTCACACCCCTTTCTGCTGCGGAAGCACGAGGTGTGATCATGAAAGATTCTCATTGCATACGAAAGGTAAACATACTACATGCTCATAAAAATAACTTCAAACGTCATTACCATTACATAACGGAAACATAGATTAAGCGTTTACACCACGAAACAACATATTGTCTGAAAGTTTACAACTTATTTAAGACAAACGTAAACGACATCCACGAGCATGAGTAAGACCGCGCGCACATCCATTTTTAGTTACCTGAAATACATGTGAGTTTTGGAAAAACGTCAACATAATGTTGGTGTGAATTCATGCAGTTTTGTGTTGAACACGTTAGTATACTTTGTATGAAAACATGATAAGTATCTTGTGAAAATAAAGTATTCTTGTGTACGAACTTCGTACAAATAAAGTATTCTTGTATAGTTAATGGGTTGCAAGGCCATTAACATGTGACACGACATAGGAAGACACAAAACCATAGGCATTTTTCTAGTTGTCGATTCACGACGGAGACACAAAAGCACTACTCGGTACTAGCGTTCACCGAGAGTGTGGCTGCCCGGTCACTCGTTAGATCTAACCTTTTGTTCTGCGGTCTAAGTATGTACACGATTAATGGTGCTTATGGTACCCTATTCGTGACACGATTTCTCGCATCATTCCTCAAAACGCATCATACTTGGTACTAGTGATCACCAAGAGTGCTTCTTGTTTATGTATTCATCATGTCAAGTATCAATTCTCGTTTATTACATCAAGTATCAATTCTCGTTTATTTTATCATGTATCAATTCTCGTTTATTATATCAAGTATCAATTTTCATGTGTTCGCCCCAAGTTTAAAAGTGCGTAAAAGATTAAAAGTGGGGACACGAACTTTCCTGTAAACATTCAGGAACATGTATTTCACCCCCGAAGTTATAAAACTGAAAACAGTTAAAGAAAAGGGGGAGCATGAACTCACAACTTTGCGTTCCTTGCGTCGTAAACTTCACCGGATTTGCTTAATTAACGTCGTGACCTATACGTGTTTTCTTAACGTTAGTCACTAGACTTGTATCGCACAAGTACATGTCACTATCTTTTGTATACGTATTCTAGTGTTAAAAATAATTTATATTTTTAACTATGTGTCTTACTTATATTACTTTCTCAAAAATAAATATAAGTTTCTTGTATTTTGCACCCGAATTATGTATCTTGTATGTTGTATGTGTATTTTGTTACAAAAAATTATGGCAATGTTTATATTCGAAAAGCATAGTTTAGAACACACTAGCAAACATTTGTCTAGAAAATATTTACTAAGTGTTAGGATTTTCAGAAAATTTCGCCATAGTCTCCTTTGTAAATGGAGGTGTCTATGCTAAGTAGCATATCATTTTCTTTAACATATAACACGTTAGGTCGTTCTCAAATAACCAACCCGACATTTAGACACGCAAATTACTACTTATGTCGTTTCAGCTTTAATCTTCAAAACTGGGTTGTTTTTGGGGATTTTAATAAAACAGTTAACTTATTCCAAAAATTCCCAAACTTTTTCAAAATGTCTTAAACGATCCAAATATTATTGTGTAAAAATCTCAGGATCCAATTCATTACCAATATTTTATAAAAATTCATTTTCCGAACTGCAATCAGATTCATCTTTTTCTGACTGCAGTCCACGGAATAATTTATTTAAAATTCATCGTAAGTCCAGTTTACGAAATTCCAGTGGGAGGATTACAAATACATCAGTGGTCATCTACAGTACAAATTTCATGAGCTAATTTTACACAGAACTCAAGTTATGACTAAAAACATTTCGCCCACTTTACCCAAAAAAAAAAAAACATTTCGCCCATTTACTGCAGTAAAAACTCAGCTTTAGCTGCTGCTACAAAAAGGATCTTTAAAAATAGTAAACGAAGCCCAAAAATTATGATTCCGATGCCATTAGAACCGTATTTCATAATATCACGTGATAGACTCAAGAAAATCAAGTTTTTGTTAAGTTACGATCTGGTTACAGCCAGTTGAAGTTGGCTGGAAACTTTACTCAGCATGCTTTTTATAGTCTAAATGCTACTAAAATGTACAAATACGATTACCATTCATTCTAATAACGATTTATATCATTACGTAAGTCATTTACAACAGATTATCGTTTATATAACTCAGATTTATCATGTATTACCATCTCTCATCTCCCGATTTATGCAAAGCTTTATGTTCATGACTTTTGTTTATAATCTTTTAGAGTTCTTGTAATTTCACCATAATCTAACTATTAACCACCATAAACATGGCATAAATAAGGATTCAAGAGACTTACTACTAGCTTTTAAGCTAGGGAGGATCAAGGTTGCAAATGTGATGGATAAAGGCAAACGAATGAGGTCCTTGATGATCTGCAAACACCAAGCTTCCTATAACGCCTCCTTACACCTTGAGTGAACCTAAGATTGGATGAATGAAGATCAAAATATGGTGATGGTGGTGGTGTTAATTGCAGCCAAGAGGAGGGAGGGGAAGGGAGTGAATGGTGTGGTGAAAATGAAGGATGACCATGTGTGCTTATATCCATGTTAGGGTATTATCCAAAGTGTATTATGTTGGCAAAGTACTAGACAAATCCTTCATCAAATCTTCATTACATTTCCAAGAGATCACACATGATCATATGAGATCAAGGGGATTTTATGGTGGGGTCCCCCAGAGGGGACGTTTATATAAGGGGGGGGGGGGTAATGTGTAAATGTTGGACCATGTGGTTACTTGTGATCATAATCTAAGTATCTAATTAGTGTAGTTTGTTACTAAGTATTTTAGTGTGTGTTAGGGTGTTCGGGCATCATTACTAGCTCAGAATTAATAAAACAACGTTTCAAATAATATTTCGATGCACCGGGTAGTGTCCGGTTGTTCGGTTAGAGACCGGTTCGTTAAAGTGTTAAATTGCACCGTTTAGTGTCCTTTAAGTATTCTTTTGTAACCCTTTTAATTCCCGACACTTAGGGAAATATTCTGGATGTTAAAACATGAATTCTGCATAATATTTATGTTGTTAAAAGCTGATTTATTGCTGAATTATATAAAATCCTGCACTTGAAGTGCATTTCGGGTGCTTTTTAGTGCGTAATTTAGCTTCCGAATGGCATATAAGTAAACCCTTGTATGTATTCTTGGGTTTTAATGTATCATTGTTGTTGGACCTACACCTAGGCCTCAATTCTAATGTCTGACTGCTTTCTGCAGTTCTGTTGACACAATGTGTCTTACCGGTGAGTTTACTAGTATTTCTGACGCAACGCTCTTGTTAATGCATAATGCAATATTTTGTAGTATAAAACGTGCATGAATTCACTTGTGTAGTATGAAATCAGATAATGTTGACATTTAATCACATAATTGCAGTCATTAAATAATAGTTAAAGTGTACGGAAATTACCGGTTTGGTGCCAGTTGTCACAGTCTCCCCCCGTTAAAAGAATTTCGTCCCGAAATTCAGGCTGAGCTAACTCTCACAGAAGTCTTCTTGAATAGGTGGGGATACTTTTCTTTGAACTGGTCTTCACGTTCCCACATGTACTCGGGTCCGTGCTTAGAGTTCCAACGTACTTTGACAAGTTTAACAGTGCTCCTCCTGGTCTTGTTGACTTTCCAGTCTGTGACTTCAACAGGTTGTTCTGTAAATCGAAGGGCGTCATCAATATGTACTTCATCCGCAGGGATGCTCACGTCTTCTTGTGTTGGACTCTTCTTGAGGTTGGATACATGGAACGTATCATGTACTCCATTAAGTTCTTCCGGTAATTCCAACTTGTATGCCACGGTACCAATTCTTTCCAAGATTCTGAATGGCCCGATGTATCGTGGATTCAGCTTTCCACGCTTTCCAAATCTTACTACGCCCTTCCAAGGTGAGACTTTTAACAACACTTTGTCTCCCACCTCGAATTCTAATGGTTTTCGTCTTTGATTAGCGTAGCTCTTTTGTCGATCTCGAGCCGCCTTAATGCGCTCTCGGATCTGCATAATCTTGTCGGTTGTCTCTTGTACAAGTTCAGGACCAACCATACGTTTATCTCCAGCGTCTGCCCAACATAAGGGCGATCGGCATTTGCGGTCATACAGAGCTTCGAACGGTGCGGCTTTTATGCTTGTATGATAACTGTTATTGTAGGAGAACTCAACTAATGGTAAGTGAGTATCCCAGCTGCCGCCTAGGTCCATGACACATGCACGAAGCATATCTTCCATTGTTTGTATAGTTCGTTCGCTTTGGCCGTCTGTTTGTGGATGAAAGGCCGTGCTTAGATCTAGCTGAGATCCAAAGGCTTCCTGAAATGATTGCCAGATTCTCGAGACAAAGCGTCCATCTCTGTCTGAAATAATCGAGATAGGCACTCCATGACGTGCCACAATTTCCTTTAAGTATATCTCAGCAAGCTTTCCAGTGCTGTCTTTTTCTCGGATCGGTAGGAAATGCGCATACTTTGTTAACCGATCTACTATTACCCATATCATATCGTGCCCTCTAGGGGTCCTTGGTAACTTCGTTATGAAGTCCATCGAGATTTGCTCCCACTTCCACATGGGTATCGCTGGTTGTTGTAGTAGGCCAGACGGTTTCTGATATTCGGCCTTAACCTTAGCACAGGTTAAGCACTTTCCAACGTAAACAGCAACATCGCTTTTAAGTCTTGGCCACCAGTAGTATTCTTTCAAGTCTTGACACATCTTGTCTGATCCTGGATGGATCGAGTATCTTGATTTATGCGCTTCATCAAGGATGACTTCTCGAATACCGCCATAGAGTGGAACCCAAATACGCTTCTTAAAGTATAAGGCTCCCTCTTCGTTTGGCACCATATACTTCAACATGCCTCGTAGGTATTCAGCTTTACGGTTTTCCATTTTAAGGGCTTCTTGTTGTGCATCCCGAATACGTGCAGTGAGGTTCGTTCGAATTGTCATTTCCAATGCTCGAACCCTTAGGGTCTTAACCCTTTCTTTTCGACTTAGCGCGTCTGCTACAACGTTTGCTTTTCCAGGATGGTACTTAATCTCACAGTCATAATCGTTCAGCAACTCAACCCATCGCCTCTGGCGCATATTCAATTCCTTCTGATCAAATATGTGTTGTAAGCTTTTGTGATCTGTGAAGATTGTACATCGAGTACCATATAAATAGTGTCGCCAGATCTTCATGGCGAATACCACCGCACCTAGTTCCAAGTCGTGCGTGGTGTAATTTCTTTCATGTACCTTCAATTGTCTTGAAGCGTAAGCGATGACTTTTTGGCGTTGCATGAGCACGCAACCCAAACCTTGTCGTGAAGCGTCACAGTATACCACGAAGTCTTCAGTGCCTTCGGGTAACGATAGTATCGGTGCATTGCATAGCTTGTTTTTAAGTAGCTGGAAGGATTCTTCCTGTTTGTAACCCCAGTCGTATTTCTTGTCCTTCTGTGTGAGGGTCGTTAGCGGTTGAGCTATCTTTGAGAAATTCTCGATGAAACGTCGGTAATAGCCCGCTAAGCCCAGAAATTGTCGAACTTCAGTTGGCGTTTTGGGGGCTTCCCAATTCTTTATTGCTTCTATTTTGGACGGGTCTACATGAATGCCCTTCTCATTCATCACGTGACCAAGAAATTGTACTTCGCGAATCCAGAATTCGCATTTCGAGAACTTTGCATAAAGCTTCTCTTTCTTCAGTAGTTCCAGAATAGTTCTGAGATGTTGCTCATGTTCTTCTTTCGTTCGTAAGTAAATCAGGATATCATCGATAAACACAATCACGAATTTATCAAGATATGGTTTGCACACGCGGTTCATCAGATCCATAAATACTGCTGGCGCGTTTGTTAGTCCGAATGGCATCACAAGAAACTCGTAGTGCCCATATCGTGTCCTGAATGCCGTTTTTGGCACGCTTTCTTCTTGGATTCTTAACTGATGGTATCCAGATCGAAGATCGATCTTGGAATAGTAGCTTGATCCTTGCAACTGATCAAATAAGTCATCAATCCTCGGTAGTGGATACCGATTCTTGATTGTGAGCTTGTTCAGTTCTCTGTAATCGATACAAATCCGCAGTGTTCCATCCTTCTTCTTCACGAATAATACTGGAGCTCCCCAGGGTGAGAAGCTTGGCCTTATGAATCCTTTATCCAACAACTCCTGGAGTTGTGTAGATAATTCTTGCATCTCGGATGGTGCAAGTCGATAGGGAGCCTTGGCTACAGGAGCGACTCCTGGAACCAAGTCTATGCGGAATTCGACTTGTCGTTGCGGAGGTAGTCCTGGCAGATCTTCGGGAAAAACATCAGGAAATTCCTTCACCACAGGAATGTCTTCGAGTTTCGGCTCCTCAGCCTTCTTATCTACAACGTGCGCTAGGAAGGCAACACATCCTTTCCTTAAGCACTTCTGTGCCTTCATACAACTGATGATTCGAAGAGGCGCGTCTCATTTCTCTCCATGCACGATGAGAGTCTCATCATTCGCCAACGGGATGCGAATGATTTTCTCGTGACAAATAACTTCAGCTTTGTTCTTGGACAACCAGTCCATTCCGACTACTACATCGAAGCTACCCAATTGAATAGGTAAGAGGTCGATGCTAAAATTTCGTTCACCAAGTTCTAATGAGCAGCCTCTAACGACTTCGCCCGATTCAACAAGTTTACCATTGGCTAGTTCTATGGAATAAGGAATTTCTAATCTACTAGATTTTATTCCAAGCATGCGTTTAAATTCCACAGACATGAAGCTATAATCGGCGCCAGTGTCAAATAATATGGATGCAAAGTGATTGTTAATGAGAAACGTACCGGTGACCACGTTAGGGTCCTCGCGTGCGTTCTTTGCTCCAATCACAAATGCTCGAGCTTGAGCGTTGTTTCCCTTTGGGTAGTCTTTCATGAAATGATCATTGCTTCCACAACTGAAGCATCCTTGATTCTTTCCATTCCCGTTACCATTCCTGTTACCAGCACCATTCCCATTCCGGTTCTTTCCTTTTCCCCAACAATCTTCTGTGCGGTGACCCAGTTTTCCGCACTTGTCGCATTTTGGAACGCGACAAACCCCTTCGTGATGACGCTTGCAATTGTTGCAAACGGGCCGAGTGCCCAGGTACCTCCTGGCAGGAGCGTCATTCATGGTTGCAAGGGTTTTCGCCTCCTGGGGCGGGTTAGCGTCACGCTTCTTGTTGGAACCCTTGTTGTTACGAGTTGCTTGATTCAGGTTTGCATGTTTCCTTTTCTTGTCGCCGGACGACTCAGCATGCGTCTCGGTCTTTTCTGTTGGGTTCAGTGATAGCTTCTTCATACGAACACAATCTTCAGTAAGGCTGACAGCCAGAGTTACAGCCTCAGTGATAGTTTGGGGTTTGGCCGAAGTTACCATGCCACGGAATTCTGGGGCCAGTCCCCAAATGTAACGTTCAACACGCTTAAATTCGGGAGTCACCATGTAGGGAAGCACTCTAGACAGATCGTGGAACCTTCGAGTATAACCATTAATGTCAGCACCTTCCATGGTCAAGTGCCAGAACTCCGTTTCCAGTCTTTGGAGTTCAGCACGAGAGCAATACTTCTCTCTCATTCTTTCTTTCAGCTCATCCCAAGTTAGGCCATAAGCGGCATCATCGCCCAAGGTTTGGGCTTGCAAGTTCCACCAAGTCAGAGCTTCATCGACAAATAACCCAGTAGCAAAAGTGACTTGCTGATTCGTGATACACTTGCTCATGCGGATAGTAGCTTCAGTCTTCTCCGTCCAACGTACAAATGCTACTGCACCTCCTGTGCCGTCGTAGTTCATCGGCTTGCAGTCGAGAAACTGCTTGAAAGTGCAGCCTGTAATTGATTCAACCAATTCACATGTGAGCAATCGAAGAAATAATGAAACAAAGACCGTTCATAAATTTCTCCATGCTTAGTACATTGTCTTAAGGTTACCTTGAGCTGCGTTGCCTCCAGATGAATCTTCATTCCCATTACGTCTAGCGTTGCTTGGCCCGCCACTGTCTTGAGTTCGGTTTGCCTCGTATTGGGCGATAGCAGTGGAGATCCTTTCTTCCAGTAGAGCGTTCAGCTCTTCAGCAGTTCTTGGCAGTGGGGGAGGAGGAGGTTGATCATCATTGCGAGCATTCACAGCTTTCCTGGGCGCCATGTTCTATCAGAACACAATACAGCAGGGTTAGATATTTGTTTGATATCGTCTTACGAGACAGTAGTAGTATATATGTCCACAGGCATATACCACATAAGTGACATCAAACAATTATTACTCTAGCAGAGTATTTAATAGGCTGGTGTTCACGTTTGACCCTTTTCTTGCGCTGAGGGAATCTATACGTGACAAGACTTGCTGTGATTTCTGTGCACTGAATTCCATAATTATGTATGCATCCATAATTATGTAACTCCTTGCACAGTCCGCACAGTTCGTCTCATCCGCGTATTTCTTCCTTCAGATAGGCCATTGCTTTCAGGTAACGTCACGTATACTTGTGACATTCTACTTCTAGTATATGTATATGCTAATTATCACACATAATTGCAAGTAATTTCTCAGTTAAAGACAAGTGCTACTTCTGTGCACCCTAAGTCTCGTAGTGTCTTTTCTTGACTCATGTAAACAGTTTCGGGTAGTGGATGACGCGGGACATTTTATGCAATGAAAACTCTTTGAAAGATTGTTTTCATGAAAGGATCCTAGAGATTGTAGACTAGACTCGAGAAGGAATCCTGGTTCACTACAATCGCAGCTCTGATACCAATCTGTCACACCCCTTTCTGCGGCGGAAGCACGAGGTGTGATCATGAAAGGTTCTCATTGCATACGAAAGGTAAACATACTACATGCTCATAAAAATAACTTCAAACGTCATTACCATTACATAACGGAAACATAGATTAAGTGTTTACACCACGAAACAACATATTGTCTGAAAGTTTACAACTTATTTAAGACAAACGTAAACGACATCCACGAGCATGAGTAAGACCGCGCGCACATCCATTTTTAGTTACCTGAAATACATGTGAGTTTTGGAAAAACGTCAACATAATGTTGGTGTGAATTCATGCAGTTTTGTGTTGAACACGTTAGTATACTTTGTATGAAAACATGATAAGTATCTTGTGAAAATAAAGTATTCTTGTGTAAATAAAGTATTCTTGTGTACGAACTTCGTACAAATAAAGTATTCTTGTATAGTTAATGGGTTGCAAGGCCATTAACATGTGACACGACATAGGAAGACACTAAACCATAGGCATTTTTCTAGTTGTCGATTCACGACGGAGACACAAAAGCACTACTCGGTACTAGTGTTCACCGAGAGTGTGGCTGCCCGGTCACCCGTTAGATCTAACCTTTTGTTCTGCGGTCTAAGTATGTACACGATTAATGGTGCTTATGGTACCCTATTCGTGACACGATTTCTCGCATCATTCCTCAAAACGCATCATACTTGGTACTAGTGATCACCAAGAGTGCTTCTTGTTTATGTATTCATCATGTCAAGTATCAATTCTCGTTTATTACATCAAGTATCAATTCTCGTTTATTTTATCATGTATCAATTCTCGTTTATTATATCAAGTATCAATTTTCATGTGTTCGCCCCAAGTTTAAAAGTGTGTAAAAGATTAAAAGTGGGGACACGAACTTTCCTGTAAACATTCAGGAACATGTATTTCACCCCCGAAGTTATAAAACTGAAAACAGTTAAAGAAAAGGGGGAGCATGAACTCACAACTTTGCGTTCCTTGCATCGTAAACTTCACCGGATTTGCTTAATTAACGTCGTGACCTATACGTGTTTTCTTAACGTTAGTCACTAGACTTGTATCGCACAAGTACATGTCACTATCTTTTGTATACGTATTCTGGTGTTAAAAATAATTTATATTTTTAACTATGTGTCTTACTTATATTACTTTCTCAAAAATAAATATAAGTTTCTTGTATTTTGCACCCGAATTATGTATCTTGTATGTGTATTTTGTTACAAAAAATTATGGCAAGGTTTATATTCGAAAAGCATAGTTTAGAACACACTAGCAAACATTTGTCTAGAAAATGTTTACTAAGTGTTAGGATTTTCAGAAAATTTCGCCATAGTCTCCTTTGTAAATGGAGGTGTCCATGCTAAGTAGCATATCATTTTCTTTAACATATAACACGTTAGGTCGTTCTCAAATAACCTACCCGACATTTAGACACGCAAATTACTACTTATGTCGTTTCAGCTTTAATCTTCAAAACTGGGCTGTTTTCGGGGATTTTAATAAAATAGTTAACTTATTCCAAAAATTCCCAAACTTTTACAGAACGTCTTAAACGATCCAAATATTATTTTGTAAAAATATCAGGATCCAATTCATTACCAATATTTTATAAAAATTCATTTTCCGAACTGCAATCAGATTCATCTTTTTCTGACTGCAGTCCACGGAATAATTTATTTAAAATTCATCGTAAGTTCGGTTTACGAAATTCCAGTTGGAAGATTACAAATACATAAGTGGTCATCTACAGTACAAATTTCATGAGCTGATTCTACACAGAACTCAAGTTATGACTAAAAACATTTCGCCCATTTATTGCAGTAAAAACTCAGCTTTAGCTGCTGCTACAAAAGGGTCTTTAAAAATAGTAAACGAAGCCCAAATATTATGATTCTGGTGCCATTAGAACCGTATTTCATAATATCACGTGATAGACTCAAGAAAATCAAGTTTTTGTTAAGTTACGATCTGGTTACAGCCAGTTGAAGTTGACTGGAAACTTTACTCAGCATGCTTTTTATAGTCTAAATGCTACTAAAATGTACACATACGATTAGCATTCATTCTAATAACGATTTATATCATTACATAAGTCATTTACAGCAGATTATCGTTTATATAACTCAGATTTATCATGTATTACCATCTCTCATCTCCCGGTTTATGCAAAGCTTTATGTTCATGACTTTTGTTTATAATCTTTTAGAGTTCTTGTAATTTCACCATAATCTAACTATTAACCACCATAAACATGGCATAAATAAGGATTCAAGAGACTTAATACTAGCTTTTAAGCTAGGGAGGATCAAGGTTGCAAATGTGGTGGATAAAGGCAAACGAATGAGGTCCTTGATGATCCGCAAACACCAAGCTTCCTATAACGCCTCCTTACACCTTGAGTGAACCTTGGATTGGATGAATGAAGATCAAAATATGGTGATGGTGGTGGTGTTAATTGCAGCCGAGAGGAGGGAGGGGAAGGGAGTGAATGGTGTGGTGAAAATGAAGGATGACCATGTGTGCTTATATCCATGTTAGGGTATTATCCAAAGTGTATTATGTTAGCAAAGTACTAGACAAATCCTTCATCAAATCTTCATTATATTTCCAAGAGATCACACATGAACATATGAGATCAAGGGGATTTTATGGTGGGGTCCCCCATAGGGGACGTTTATATTAGGTGGGGGGGGGGGGTAATGTGTAAATGTTGGACCATGTGGTTACTTGTGATCATAATCTAAGTATCTAATTAGTGTAGTTTGTTACTAAGTATTTTAGTGTGTGTTAGGGTGTTCGGGCATCATTACTAGCTTAGAATTAATAAATCAACGTTTCAAATAATATTTCGATGCTCCTGGTAGTGTCCGGTTGTTCGGTTTGAGACCGGTTCGTTAAAGTGTTAAATTGCACCGTTTAGTGTCCTTTAAGTATTCTTTTGTAACCCTTTTAATTCCCGACACTTAGGGAAATATTCTGGATGTTAAAACATGAATTCTGCATAATATTTATGTTGTTAAAAGCTGATTTATTGCTGAATTATATAAAATCCTGCACTTGAAGTGCATTTCGGGTGCTTTTTAGTGCGTAATTTAGCTTCCGAATGGCATATATGTAAACCCTTGTATGTATTCTTGGGTTTTAATGTATCCTTGTTGTTGGACCTACACCTAGGCCTCAATTCTAATGTCTGACTGCTTTCTGCAGTTCTGTTGACACAATGTGTCTTACCGGTGAGTTTACTAGTATTTCTGACGCAACGCTCTTGTTAATGCACAATGCAATATTTTGTAGTATAAAACGTGCATGAATTCATTTTTGTAGTATGAAATCAGATAATGTTGACATTTAATCACATAATTGCAGTCATTAAATAATAGTTAAAGTGTACGAAAATTACCGGTTTGGTGCCAGTTGTCACAACAAATGGAATAAACACTCCAAAACAGATAACAACAAAATGAAACGAAACAGGAGGTGACTGAGGCACGTGAAAAACATGCTTCCCTTAAAACAGATTTCGGGCCACCCAAGTGAACCCGTCTGTGTAAGTCCCACATTGGTTGAGGAGAAGAACGGAGCCTTCCTTATAAGGGGTTAGAAACCTTCTCTACCAAGAGACGTGTTTTGCCTGGACGAGCAACTCGTAGGGTGAAAACAAAACCGTGAGTTCCTGGATGGGCAACCGATTGGGGGCAAAACGGATAATATCTTGGCACGGTTTACTTGGGTTGTTTCTGTCTCCCAGTGATTGTACTGCCGGGAGACAAATTGTGGCGAAAATTGGTTGACAAGAAGGTGGTTGATTATGGGCTTTATGTTATGTGTTATAACATGTTTAAGGAAGCTGGTTGGAAACAAGAGGGTGAAGAGGTTAGAAACATGATTTTGGAATCCGGAATGAAGAAAACACCGGGTTGTAGCGTGATTGAGGTTGATGGTGTGGTTAAGGAATTCGTGTCCGGTGAAAATGGTCAACCTTGGTCAATTGAAGTACATAAAATGCTTGATTCGTTGTTTAATGTGGCTCGTGTTGTCGAGTTGAAATGAGGGGTTTTTATCATTTTTTGGTGATTTTCATGGAGTTTATTGAAGGAAATAGTATGAATTTGTATTGTACTTGAGATTATGGGAATTTTTAGCATTGATGATATAATTTCAACTTACAAGTAATTTAGTCGAGCCGCCCATACGCTACTCGAGGTTGGTTCTCTAAAAACTCGAATTGAGCTAAGTTCAAGCTTAAATTGGTGAGCTTGAGTTTGATTAAGCTCTCGAACATAAACAAGTCCATTGTTTATACAATTATAGTTTTCGTACTCCTAAAGCTTGTTGTTTAACCTGTTATTATTTCATTTCATATGATAAACAAACTAATTAGTTAATAAGCAAAACAAACTAAGCTTGTAGGTGACTTATAAGCCAAGCTTTTTAAAGTCAAATGAATCGAGCATGAGCTTACTAGAACTCGGCCCAACTTTAAACCCGTAATCTGTTTTCTTGCGAAAACTAGAGCACTATATGAATGGTTTATAAGGTTATAAATAGGGCTGTAAACGAGCCGAGTCGAGCCGAGCTAGACCCAGCTCGAGCTCGGCTCGAACTCGATTCGAGCTGGCTCGGCTCGAGCTCGAATTTCAAATCGAGCTGAGATTTGAGGCTCGAGCTCGGCTCGATTAGAATTCGAGCTAGCTCGGCTCGGCTCGATCTGGCTCGGCTCGAGCCAATTTCGAGTCGAGCTTTCTTCGAGCTTTTTTCGAGCAAGCTGCGAGCCACGAGTTTTTTGAACACCCCTAGTTATAAATCTTAGTCCCGAACTTTTTTTCTGAAAATTGTTACGGAAAAATATTGCTCTCTGAAAATGTTACACGGAAACATTTTACTTTTTAGATCGGTAAAATGGTAACAAAGTTTCATAACCTTTTTTTTTATAGAACGACAACTCACACACCCATCTAATCTAATCTAATCTAATCTAATCTAATCTAATCTACCCAGTCTCGAAAACTCAACCTTTAAAGGCTAGGGGCACCATTTAACACACCAATTTACCATTGAGCTATACGCCCGTTGGTTCATAATATGGAACTTATCAAGCATCCTAAAGATTCAAGACGAACATATCCAAGACACATACTAAATCGACTAGGATAGTTAACTGTTTAAGATTTCGGATTTTGCTGTGAACTCCACTTGAGTCTCTTCTTTCTCATGCTTGTTCTTCATTTCAGCCATTTCCTTTTCATGCATAATCTTCATCCTCTCCCTTTCGTCCTCCGTTTCTTTTGTCTGAGGTTTCATGGTATTTTCAACCTTCTTCCTAATCATTTTTATAAACATTTAACATATTAGAGTGGTAGGAATACACAAATAAATACACGGGCAAGTTCAATACGGAAACAATTTTAAACAGACAACCGCGTAAGCACGTGTACCTACTACCTATTGCATGGATATAATAATTTAGAAATGGATATAAATATGCGCCATATCTATCACATTTACTGTAGTAAGTACAAACGTTTACGTGCGTTTGTTTGATAGATGAACGAACATGTACAAAGAATTCTGTTAGATGAACGAACACGAACAGATGTCACGCTTGTTCAACCATGTTCGTTCATTTTCATTCATTGAAGCTTTTACTATTTTTTTTACTTAATTACCCTAACAATAGCATGTTTTTGTTTTTTATTTTGAACACCACTAAATAATCATATTACTCTTCATTCTAAAAGAAGCACAAAGGTTGTTAAATGTATATATTCATTCTCAAATTAATATATGTTCATTTGTTAGCAAACAAACGTGAACACGAGATTTCATCCAATATGTTCGCGAACCATCACAGTATTTGTGGCACACAAAGTATAATTGTAAAAGCCCAAAAGAGCAAAATACCTCTGGCGAGCATCTGCAACCGCACAAGATTTCTCAGATTGTCTTTTGTTTGCATCTCTAGCATCTTGAATCACTTTCAAGTTTCAACTGGTCCTTAAAGAACTTTTCTTGAGAATCCATCTAACAAAAAAATGTAAAAAAAATAAAAAGTAAATTAGAGAAACTAATTATATTTTAACTAATATTAATAATTAAGAAAAAAATTAATCTACCTCTTCTTTGTTTTGCTCATGGTACTGCTGTGATCTCTGCCTGACAATTTTATTCTCTTCTTCAAGTTTCCTAAGTTTCTGTGATACTAACCAAAACGCGTCTTCGAGCGCTTTTGAATTTCTTTCTTGTTTCGCAATTTTTTTCTTATACCTGAGCAACTCTTGGCTGTCTTCGCTCATTTTCTTTAATTGATCCACAACCTTTTCTTGATATGAAGCCAACTCAAATTTCAACTTCAATTTTCCTAAATAAAAAATCGACAAATGCATATCAAATATTTGGATAAAGATTGTTATAGGTGGCGAAATGGGTGGGTTGAACAGGCTACGTAGCATGTAAAAAAGAGTAAAATGCCATTTTCGTTTCTGCGGTTTGGCCAGTTTTGCGACTTTCGTCCAAAGGTTTGTTTTTTCACATCTGGATCCAAAAGGTTTGAAATCTTGCCATTTTCATCCGGCTTGTTAACTCCATCCAATTTTCTCCGTTAATCCAGGGGTATTTTCGTCTTTTTTGTTAACATAAAGGGCAATTCAGTCTTTTGAATAAAGTAAAAAAACCGAATTGCCCTTTAAGTTAACAAAAAAGACAGAAATACCCCTGACTTAACGGAGAAAAATGGATGGAGTTAACAAGCCGGATGAAAAAGACAAGATTTTAAACCGTTTGAATCCATATGTGAAAAAACAAACCTTTGGACGAAAGTCGCAAAACTGGCCAAACCTCAGGGACGAAAATGGCATTTTACTCTGTAAAAAATAGTTGGTTCAATAATAGCAACCTTTTAGGCTCGGTTGATTGTCACTTTTTCTCCCAATTTTTTAAATTTCATGCAAAATTATTAGACTAAATCTGATTACTAAAAATTAGAGTTAATTACGCAGTTAGTCCCTGTGGTTTTGTCAAAATAACAATATTGGGTACTAACTTTTTTTTTGTTGCAACATTGAGTCTTATGCTTTTATTTTTATAACAATGTTAGGTATTAAGGCAAACTCAGTTAAAAAAATTAATGATAAACAAGGGTGGTATTTTTGTAAATACACTAAAATATTTAATATTTGTATTCCCCACCCCCTCTTTTACCCCTTTCTTCTCACTTAAAATTAATATACATCAAGCTATTTAAGAAATAAGAGTCCTGTACATAAAGTAGGTCAAATAAAGAGTTGTGTTCCAGAGTTTCATTTAAGGAAGGAAAAGAAAGGAAAATCAAACATGTTGTGTTCCCGAGTTTCACTTAAGGAAGGAAATGGAAGGAAAACTAGGCTAAAATTCTTTAGTTTTTCTTTCCTTCCGATTTGGAAGGAAAGACATCCTCTCTTTTCCTTTCTTTTCTTCCTTTTACTTTCTTTTCCCTCGCTAAGTGAACTCGGGAAAACCACAAGGACCTACTGTGTAATTAACTCTAAAAATTATTTATAGATATAACGGATTAACAATCCAATTATCTTGATTAAAGACCGTTGTCTACTGTTCAATTGACAGCTCAATGTCTAAACTGGCTGTTTAGGACAAACAGAACGGTATGATATTATATTATTTTTGGTATAAACAGCGAACAGAACAGCATAAAATTCGATTGTTTTTTGAAAAAATAATATAGATGCATACCAGGTGAGTGCTGGTTCAAGATATCCAAGTCTTGTTTAGTAGCCATGAAGCCGTACAACTGTCGCTTACAATCGGGAGTGAATAGATTCGGGTGATGATTCCAAGCGTTTTTATCCAACCCTTGACGATTAAAATGGTTGCTTAAACGTTCAGCGTTAAAATATCCAACTGCTGAGGTGTCAAATATCAACACACTCATCCCCGTGTGGCCTTCTGGTCCGAAGGAGTTTCGGGCTCTCATGGCTTCATAAGAATCAAAATACTCGAGAAGCTCTTGAGTTCCAATCCCGGTCCACTAAAAACACAATTTAAAAATTAAATGTGATGACCAAGTAATTTAACATTAATTATAAGTTTATAACAAATAGTTTTCTTATATTTTTTCCTTCACAAAATCTGATTATTTTGACTCTAGATAATAAAAAGAAAAGAGTAAAATGTCATTTTCGTCTCTGAGGTTTGGCCAGTTTTGCGACTTTCGTCTAAAGGTTTGTTTTTCGCATCTGGATCCAAAAGGTTTGAAATCTTGCTATTTTCATCCGGCTCGTTAACTACATCCATTTTTCTCCGTTAAGCCAGGGGTATTTCAGTCTTTTTGGTTAACTTAAAAGGGCAAATTGGCCTTTTTCACTCTATGTACAAGCATTTAGCATAGTGTACAAGTATTCAAAAGACCTAATTGCCCTTTAAGTTAACAAAAAAGACAGAAATACCCCTAACCTAACGAAGAAAAATGGATGGAGTTAACGAGGCGGATGAAAATGGCAAGATTTTAAACCTTTTGGATCCCGATGTGGAAAAACAAACATTGGGATGAATGTCGCAAAACTGGCCAAACCTCAGGAACAAAAATGGCATTCTATTAAAAAAAAAATATATCAAAGAAATATACCTTCCCGTTTTCATCCTGCTCAAGCTGCGTGTTCATAACAATCACCATCGGTGGCCAAATGATTTCCCGATCCTCAAACTCTTTATCGAGTCCCTTCCATCGACCATACGCTTCACCAGACGGTACCATCACGACACCCCTTCTACACAACTCTTCATCCAAAAGCTCGGAAAAATCTCTGTGCAGCTTCGGTCTTCGGGTCCCTTTAGTTTTCACATGCGTAAGAAACGACTTCATGCCCCGATACCAGCAAATCGAACCAGGCCCGTTCCTGCACGCTGGACAATGCCACTGCCTAGCTGGCTCGTTGATCTGGTCAGCCGTTAAATCGTCCAACGTTCCAAAAAACTCAGCTAACCATGGGTTCTTTTTGCGTGAATCGTGGCTCTTTTGGCTGTCGTCAGAATCGTAGTCATCGCTTACGAGATCGTCTTCGGAACCATCAACGTCCTCATCATCAATTTTTCCCAAATTAAAACCTAACCCGCCGTTCTTTTTAGCGGCAGGGTGATCCCATGTGGCCCAATCACGTCTGCTTCCATCGCCTGTTACGTATCCCTTAACTTCCCAGCCTTTATTTTGGCGTGAATTCAGGCTCATATCTCTCAAGTCTTGGTTCAACTGGCCAACATCAATGCCTGAAGTCATCTGCATGCAATCAAACGCAGTATGTTACAATTGTGAAACTTGCAGTGTAAACGAGCCAAGCCACTTGTTAGCTACTTTAGATCGGCTCGCTAAAAGCTCAAATCGAGCCAAGAGCAGCTCAAATCAAGTCAAGAGCCCGAGTTTCACTTATCGAGCTCGAGCTGGCTAGCGAGGCTAAACAAGCCTATTATTTATATAATTTGTATTTAATATATTGAATACATTACACCACCTGTCACTATTCTATGAGTCCAAGATTCTTTTTCCTGCTTCTCTTATTTCACCACTTCGTTATCTCAAAATATCATTTTATAATTCCTAAATCTTCGTTATTAACTATTTAACATATAGCTTTATATGTTATCTCAAAATATCATTTTATAATTCTTTCATGAGTTAAATGTCATTTTAGTCCCTGTGGTTTGGGCCATTTTGCCAGTTTAGTCCAAAGGTTTCATTTTTCACCTGTGGGTCCAAAAAGGTTTCACCATTGCCATTTTAGTCCACTAGATTAACTTCATCCATTATTTATGTTAACAAAAAAGGCAATTCAGTCATTTTATATGGCCGAATTGCCCTTCTAGTTCACAAAATTACATACAAAATGACCGAATTGCGCTTCTTGTTAACAAAAACAAATGGATGAAATTAACCCAGTAGACTAAAATGGCAACCTGTGTTTAAAAAAGCGCGCTTAAAGCGAGCTTTAAGCGTGAAGCGCTGGAAACATCGCTTTTTTTTGTCTGAAGCGTTACATTACGTGAAGCGCTGTGAAGCGATGATGGTTTGAAGCGACGCTTCAGCCCAATCAGGTCACATTTGGGCCATTTTTTAAGCCCAACAGTCTTTAAATAGGGTTAAATGAGGCCTGTTTCTTTACCCTAATATCAGCGCTGCCTTTTTAACATTCCAGCCGCTGTCTTTTTAACATTCCAGCGCTGTCTTGATTAAAGACTATTTTTATGTTTATGTTTTAAGTGTGTTTCGACTTTAATTTATGTTTTATGTTTATGTTTTAAGTGTGTTTCGACTTTAATTTATGTTTTAACTATGTTTTTTATGTGTTAAGTGTGTTTTTAATCATGTTTTTTTGTTTTTTATTGATTAACAAGTAGAATAGGTCATATTGATGTGTACAATATTTTTTTTTATTTTTTTTTTTATTTTGAGCGCTTCGTATACGTGAAGCTCTCGCTTCGCGCTTGAAGCTTTGCTTAAAGCTTTTGGAACCAAAACGCTTCGGAGCGCTTCGCGCTTTTTTAAACCAAGATGGCAACGATAAAACCTTTTTGGACCCACAGGCGAAAAATGAAACCATTGGACTAAACTAGCAAAATTGCCCAAACCACGGGGACTAAAATGGCATTTAACTCTTCCTTCATTTAATCTTCAAAATACCGTGTAATACACGGGTTTCTAACATAGTATATATTTATATAATAGCTATTGTTATATAAAAAGTTATTATAAAATTAACACAATATGATAAGTAATGTTATATCTAAATCCTCTAATGAAAATATTACATAAAAAATAACTATAAATTATTAAAAGGGTAAATTACTTTTTAAGTCCCTGTGTTTTATGGGTTTTAACTAGTTGAGTCCAAAATCAAAAAGTTTAACGACCTGAGTCCCTATAAGCATTTTCTTTAACCATTTGAGTCCAAATTTCTAACTCCATCCACCAAGTTTGTTAACTACAAGGGTAATTTGGTCATTTACATCCAAAGTACAAGTCTTATATACGCAAGAGTATAAGGAACAAGTGTTTAATACATAAATATTTTAATATTATATATATTATTATAAAATCCTGCACACACTCATTTCACACACACCTCTCTCTCTCTCTACCTAAGATCTTTCTCTCTCTAACATACCTTTCTCTCTCAAGAAAACCACCACCACACCACACCACAACCATCACCACCTCCACCACCGTACAACCATTACCTCCTCCTCCACCGCACAACCACCTACACCAACACCGTCGCATCAACACCGCATCACCACCACCAACACCGCAACACCAACACCTCCATCAACAGTGAGTATTGGTTTTCAGATCTAGCGGCAGAAGGCAGGTGCGAGCAGCCGCTTCCATTTTCCGGCTTCCGGAAGCGGCGGTAGGTAGAGCCAAACGGAGATCAGGTGGTACCGTGGTGGTACGGAGATCAGAATCCCATTTGATTGTGAGGGTTTGAAGCTGTTGTTGGGCTGAATCCCATGTGGAATACCTGAGTATGTTCGATATAATTGTGATTGTGCCTTTCATGTATGCTTTAGGGGTTGTGAAGGTTTGTTTGGTGCTTGATTTGTTGAAGTTTGTTGTGGGTCGATTGGTGGGTTTGGTCTGGGTGTGTGAATGGAAGTGATTGATGGTGGGTTTTGGATTTGCATAAGGGAAACGTGAATTGAAACAAAAGGAGAAAAGGGGTTTGTGTGTTATGAGAAATAGAAAGGGGGAAACCATGAGTGTTGTTGAGAATTTGACAATGTTGTTCAGAATTACTAATTACTAAATGATAATAAGAGAAGTGAATGAACAGTGGTTAACTGCTGATTCATTGCTTCGTTTCTTTAGATGTTGCCACGTTCCTCATTGATATATCATACAAATCTCAAATCTCTACACCTTTCCCCAACCTCAAAGTTCGCACCTTTCTATCCACCACCTCCAGCTCGTAAGATCTTTGTAGGTTTTTCTCTCTCCCATGAAAATCCTCTGGTTACGATTCAGAAGAATGAGAAGAGAGAGAGATAGTCTGGCTGACGGAGGCTGTTTAAACGGCTCCGCCGCCTCCGCCGTCTTATACCGTCTGAACAGTCAGTCGTCGGTCGTTTAATAGGTGGATGGTGGTGATGTTCGCCGATCTCTGTTGCGACGGTCTCCATTTCTTTCGATTTGTTTTTGATAGCCCCCAAGGATACGTCATCGGAAACCCTTAGCGGCCGTGCATGGCGGTGGTGGTCGCCGATATGTGTTCCGGTTGGTCTATGTGGGTATTCACATGTTGGATTCAGCGATCACCTGTTATTGGCCTCGGATTTGGTTATCAGAAGCTTTAGGGTTTTCAGATGCGGAGGTGACCGGTAATCTGCCGCCGTCTCAGGTCTGTTGTTCAGACCGACGGTAGTCGGCGATGGTTTTACCATCATCGGTGGTAACCGGTTATCTATTCTGTATCTCAACGTTTTACCATGGTCCCGATTTTGTTCGTGTCATTGTGATTATGAGTTCCTTCTATTTCAGATTGTAACAATGATTGTTTTTTGGGTCATTAGGGCTGTGATGATGACTGACAGTCATCTGAGCCTCCATCACAGATTACTCTCTTCTTAGGATTTGTGAGCTATTAAATGGTCCGTGAAGCCTACGATGGTAATAGAAATGGATCATGTTAGCTGCATTATAATTTCTATGATATTTATAAATACCTTTATTTTTTTTTTTCAAAGTTTTATTTGTGAATATTTGCAGCAGGGAAGTCTGGATTTGGAAGCTTATTGCCATTTGGTAATTCAGTAGGCAAAACAGACAGAATATACATGAAAGGCCCCGGAGGTCGTGGCTAAGTCGAGATTGCTGTGTCAGGTGTTGAAGGTATGTATACATATCACTTGCTCTTTTTCGGGTGATCGACCCGTACTAGAACGTACATCTAATATGAATGAGGGTGCTGCAACAATAAATAGGCCCAACAGAGTCAAGGACAGTCACTTAAAAATCTGTTATGCTTTAATTACTAAATTGAGGCACAGTTTCTATAAGTTTTTTGAGGTGGTTTGTTAAGGGTTTATATGATTTAATTACTAAATTTGGATACTATATGGTCTATTGCTGCAGTTTTGTTATCATATACTGTGAAGAAACTATTAATACTTGATATGGATGGTGATGAGATAGGATTGTTTCTTGGCTCGATGATGATGAAGCAAAGCTCATCTGAGAGAAATTAATTCCTGGATGTTGGGCTATTACTTGGCTCGATAATGAGATTTTGCTATCGTTGGTTAATAATATAAGATCTAAAATTCTAAATTCAAGGTCCACAGCCATCGAAGCTAGCCGTTTAAAGGCTGTGATGATGCAAAAAAAAAATAACGTTTTCGTTGTTTAGGCGTGGCAAGTATTATTACATGCAGCCACAACGGATAACCAATTCTGAGCCTAAACGATTTACCTTCATGTTTAGTTATTGTTCGTTTTTTGGTATCAAATTTGATATGCAAAAAATCTAAGCGTCCACAACAGATAACCAATTCTGAGCCTAAACGCTGCAACCCGGTACCATTTGCTATAAAGCTAAGGCATATCATTCACAAGTGTTCTGGTTAGCATTTTTACAATTTTTCATTATGCTTTTAATTGAAGTATCTTAATTCTAATACCAAATGGATTTTTATCACAGATTACTCTCTTCTAATACCAAATGGATTTGTGAGCTACCAAATGGTCCGTGAAGCCTACGATGGTAATAGAAATGGATCATGTTAGCTGCATTATAATTTCTATGATATTTATAAATACCTTTATTTTTTATTTCAAAGTTTTATTTGTGAATATTTGCAGCAGGGAAGTCTGCATTTGGAAGCTTATTGCCATTTGGTAATTCAGTAGGCAAAACAGACAGAATATACATGAAAGGCCCCGGAGGTCGTGTCGAAGTCGAGGTTGCTGTGTCAGGTGTTGTATACATATCACTCGCTCTTTTTCGGGTGATCGACCCGTACTAGAACGTACATCTAATGTGAATGCGGGTGCTGCAACAATAAATAGGCCCAACAGAGTCAAGGACAGTCACTTAAAAATCTGTTATTAGTTAATTACTAAATTGAGGCACAGGTTTTATAAGTTTTTTAAGGTGGTTTGTTGAGGGTTTATATGATTTAATTACTAAATTTGGATACTATATGGTATATTGCTGCAGTTTTGTTATCATGTACTGTGAAGTTTTCACTTTGTCTTTTTTTGCTTTTGATCTAACCAGAAATCTATATTGTAAAGATAAAAAAAAATCCTATATCCTCTTGTGTTATTGCTGCAGTTTTATGGTAGGTAGATAAGAAGATTAATGGTCAACTTTTCAACCCTTTTGTTAACAGGTTGCCAACTTTTCCACTCCTTAGAAACATACAAACGCCTAACGCGCAACGCGCGACATTGAAAGTACTAGTTGGAAATGAAACTTGAAGATTGAAACGATGAGGGTTTATTTAGGGTTTTAACTTTTAAAGAGGTGAATAAACTCAATCTGTGGTGGTGGTGGTGACGGTGTGGTGTATAAACTCAATCTGTGGTGGTGGTGACAGTGTAGTGGTGGTGGTGACGGTGGAGGTGCAACGGTGGTGGGTGTTGTGGAGGTGCAGCGGTGGTGGTGACGGTGTAGTGGTGGTGGTAGGATGGAGATGGTTTAGGTAGAGAGAGAGAGAGAAAGTTCTGGAGGTGTGGTGGTGGAATGGAGATGATTAATAATCTGGAAATGATCTTGAAAATAAGTATATATATTTAATAATAAAATGGTTTTTTTAATTAAAAGGGTAATTTGGTCATTTAACAAAAGTTAACAGAATAGTTTTAACAGTGTTAGAAATTTGGACTCAAATGGTTAAAGAAAATGCTTATAGGCAGTGGCGGAGCTAAACCTTAAAACCAGGGGTATCCCAAAAAAAAAATCATTAACTTTGAGGGGTATCCTTTATATAAAATCGAAAAAAAATCAAAAAATTAACACTGCGAACACGACTTTGAGCCGTAGCCCGTGCTACGGCTGGTTCTTAGCTGTCTCCGCCACTGCTTATAGGGACTCAGGTCGTTAAACTTTTTGATTTTGGACTCAACTAGTTAAAACACATAAAACATAGGGACTCAAAAAGTAATTTACCCTTATTAAAAAAAATAAAAAAACGAGCCAAGCCGAACGTTTACACCCCAATGAAACATTTCAAAACCCTAAATTACCAATAATAAATTTAGATAATAAGTAACAACATGCAAAGAAGTACTGAATAATGTTCCGATCATGATCTTAAATGAAGTTACAAACAGTAGATTGGGGTTTTAAGTTTTAACCCTCATGATTTGGGGTTTTAATTGCGTAAAACCCTCACACAAACATATAATATAATAATAATAATAATAATAATAATAATAATAATAATAATAATAATAATTGTAGTGTAAAATTAGAGCAACGATGAATAAATGCAGGCGATGAGCAGATAGATGAACGACGGTAAAACGGATTATTACCTGAAACGACGTCGGTTTGCTCAACGGAATACGGCGGAGAAACGGTGGGGGAAGTACGAGTCGGAGTGTGGAATAGTGTGTGTGAAAAGAAGCGGGGTACACATCTATATCTATATATATTAATAAATGAAAAGGATTTGGGCCATGTGGCATGTGATGGTGGAACCATTTGCTGACGTGGCATGTTATGGTGAAAGATTTGGGTGGGAAGCAATGTTATGCATCCATTTAAGTGGGACACGGGATCCGACATTAATTCGGGTCGGATATTTGGGTTTTTAACACACCGGCTTTAATCATTTGGATCATATAAAAGCTTATGTCTCAATTGAAACCCTAGCCTCCCTCACATTCATCGCTCTACTGGATTCATCATCTTCTCCAAACAATTCAACAAACAGGTACACTCCTTGATAAACCCTAGATATCAACACGTCTGTTCTTCTTCTACATTGATTCATCATCCATTATTTATCGGTATTGTCTTTGTCCATTAATTTGCATAGCTTGATGATGTATGGGTGAAGTTTCATTTAATTAGGGTTTATTTTCTGTACAACCTATTGAAGATTGCGTTTTGCTTTTCAATCGATTATGCACTCCATTCTCTAATGCACTTATCTTTCTTATTGTTTCACGAGATTATCAAAACAGCATGTAAGTAAACCTATTCGATATTTGTTCTTTTGATTTATTAGCATTAATCCCCTTTGTGAGAGAATGAATGGTATTTTTGCTTGCTTGAAGGTAGGGAGAATGAATGGTATTTTCGATGTTTCACGGCTTACGACTTGGTGTTTTGGTGCCTAATGGGTAATCTTTTAATCATGATGAAATTGATGAGGAAGTGGCTTCATCGGTAGTGTTTTTTGAGTCTTCGCATTCTGATTCTCCAGGTATAATCTTGCTCCCTTTGGTCTAATATAACACTCTTTGTTAGTTGGTACATAAACTATTACTTTGGTCTAATATTTGAGTCTTCTCATTCTGGTTTTTGTTAGTTGATACTTTCGATATGGAAATATTTCAGGTAATGTAACCAAGGAGAGGCAACACTCGAAGCTTCAGAAGGATTTGAGAAACGATATCTGACTTCTGAATCATGAAGAATAAGATCCAGTAACGTTTCTTGTTTCATATTTTTTTGCATTTTGTACATAGGGTATACAAACTACAGTCAACTGTTGTCAAAGAACAAATTGCATGAGGTGTACAGGGAATGACTTGAACAGTTGAACCTTTAAGAGCTTTGGTCAATGGAGTTATGCCAATGTTTTAAATGATAAGCTTAATGATAATGTTTTAAATATTTAAATTGGATTAGATTTGATATAAGTTAAAGAAAAAAATAATGGGACCTATTTTCCGCTATAGAATTTTAAAAGAATTCGTTATTTCAAATTAAAAAAAATATCATTAAAAAGAATTCGTTATTTCAAAGTGATTTCAGTGTTTCGAGGAGTGTTTGGTGAAGTATATAAGGTACTGTTAGTTGGTTTTGGTTTTTTTGTGCAGCTTTATGGTTTCGTAGGTGTTGGCTAAGGAGGTATATGTGCTCTTATATGTTTTTCTTCAATCTCTTGCACCACTACTGGTCTTTTTGATGAATTTATAGCTTTTCCAGACGCATCTTTCATCAAACACATTGTGCCTTTGACTACCTATATTTGATATAAAATGAAAATACTGGTTACTAGAGCACCTGAGTGAAGTTTGTACCTTCTCTAAATGCCAAATCCTTTATCTTTTTTATTTCTCCTTCCTTTATTGTTTACTAACGGTTTCTCGTGAATCCACAAATGACTGTCTTGGGCTTGACTATTTATATTCATTATAGAGTAAACTTCCGTTTTGCTCCCTGTGGTTTGGTCACTTTAACGATTTTGCCCCAAAACCTTTAAAAATAGCCATTTTACTCCCTGATGTTTTGGTTTTGTTGCCAGTTTGCTCCCTGCGGGGAGCAAAATGGAAAAACAAACAATTTGGATGGAGTAAGAGGCGGGGAGCAAACTGACAAAAAAACCGAAACATTAGGGAGTAAAATGGCTATTTTTAAAGGTTTGGAGCAAAACCATTAAAGTGACCAAACCACAGGGAGCAAAACAGAAGTTTACTCTTCATTATAAGTTTTGTTCATGTGTCTTTTTGTTTTTGAATTCCATTTTTTGCAAATGGGTATTCTGATGCTAACCAAGTGTTTTATTTAGATTTCTTTCAATTAAACATCAACAAATAGTCCTGTTGCATGCTTGATTACTTGCCTCATTTTTAAATTGGTTTTTTTGCTCATAGGTTTTTTGATCATGTAGACCAAGTGTTTGTTTAAATGTCTCAACCAATAAGTCCTGTTGTATGCTTGGTTGCTCACTTACTACAGCATTGCTATTTAAATTTTGTTCCTCAACTCTGTTTTTCTTAACTATTCTGTTAAAAAAACCAATATAACAGGATTTTTATTCCTTTTTTTTTGTGACGACAGCTATGTGATAGGTGGTGCCCCACAAGAGAAGCCATATGTTAAAAGGGTACGTATATTCGTAAGCCTGACAAAACAAGTCATTCTAAAAAAGTTTCAATTTGGTTCGGGTCAAAAGGGGTTTTGATAATTATCGTTATATAGTAAAATACCTATCTATCTGTTTTGATGATAATCCGACATGAACAACATTAATTCAAATCCTTTCTGGTTGATTTACCTAGAGGTCTGAAAACAGATCGGGTTGACGTCTCATTGCAGCCTGAAGAGTTGGAGCTCACGGAGAATGTGTTGCCATCCAAGTGAGTCTTGCCCTGTCACCAGCATAAAATCACAATAAAACATAAACTTGATGGTTACTTATTAATCTTTGTGATCTTTTTTAGATACGAGGCCCGAGAGGAAGAGAAGCGCCTTAGCCAACGGGAGGACTTCAGTGACATGGTTGCCGAGGTGTGTGCATCATATTTTTACTTTATTTCATTTGAAATATATATATATATATATATATTTTAAAATGATGATGAACGCTTAACTCTGCTGGGATTACTGTGTTTGGAGAATGAAAAGAAGAGGAAGCGAAAGATGCATGAGAAAGATAGCAAGTCGAAGAAAAAGGATTTTAAGTTTTAGAAAGCTCATTTTCTCTTTGGATTGTAAAAGATGTGTGGAGTATAATGCATGGGTCATGAATGTATGTTCTGCTCGAGACATTTTAGGAAAACAAAGGTGCATTGGATCTGCATAAACATGTACTACTTTATACCCCATCAGTCAGTTTAGGGAGCATTTGAGTTTGCTTTTTAAAGCTATTATATGTATCTTGAAGTAATCGAATTATGCCTTTTGAAATAATCGGACTATATGCTTCGACAATCAGATTATGTGCTTTGATTATCAGTTGAATTAAAACACATAAAACTGATAAATCTGTTTTAGTATAAAAAAAAGATCATATAATGTCTGTCCTGTTGTAATTGTAAATATCACATATGGCATCAAGTTTCTTTTTCTTTTTTTTTTGTTTCCGACAGTATTTTGATAAGGTTGAACCATGGGTGACAATTGCATTGACCAACAAATGCCTTATGTACTTTTTTTTTTTTTTATAGAGATTCCAATGTGTGATGGTATTTTTGTTGCTTCCTCTATTATTTTCTCTATATAATATAGAATAGAGGCTCCAATGTAAATCCTCTATGTATACATGTGTACTTTACATTCTTGCTTTTGTATGTTTTTATGGCTCTTTTTGACAAGAAAAAGTTTAAGAAACCAAATTAAAAATTTATGGTGGAGAAAAGGGAAAGTGGATATTTTAGAGGTTAAAAGTGTTATTTTTATACTTTTATTTGTTGTAAATTAAATTTTCCTACCCGGAAATTTTCCAGGTTATAACCTAGTAATATAAAAAGGCAAACTAGCATACCGAGTTTGTTGGGCATGGAAATGATGAAAATACCCTTGGATGTGGGATGGGAAATTACAACTTTGTATATTGGGACTTTTTAACCGGTTAAGTGTCATTTACATCCTTATCGTTTACTCACTTTTGTCATTTAGGTCTAATTTCAAAATTGTACCATTTTTCTTTTTGACATTCTCGAAACGTGTGATTTCAGTTCAAAAAACTAACTCAGTTAGTTCAAGGGTAAAATAGTCATTTTACATAGTGGTTTGGAGGTTGGTGCACGGTGGAGGGTATGTAAAACCACTGAACCACTACGAACCACTATGTAAACTGACTTTTTTACCCCTAAGCTGAGTTTTTTAACTGAGATTAGTTTTTTGGACTGAAATCACACGTTTCAAGAATGTTAAGGAGGAAAATGGTACGGTTTTGAAATTTGGTCTGAAATGGCTAAAGTGGACAAATCACAGGGATGTAAATGGCACTTAACTCTTTTAACTTTTATTCACGGATTTTAGGGAAAACTAAATGGAAACCATCAAAACGGACTGGTTTTGATGTTTTTTTATTTGGTCCGGGTTTTAGTTATAAGATTACCTTATTTTTGTTTAAATTATATAGATTATTTGTTTTAGTATTTTTTTTTATTTCGTTCGGCTTCAAACCGTAAGCTCAACTTTGAAATCTAGTTTTTCAATCCATAAACCGAATCAATTCACTCGAACCCGGTCGAACTAGCTGACTTGGCTTGATATAGAGAATGCAGGTGGTTTCAATGGTATTTAAACACCCGAAGAGATAAACCTAGATGAATTAAAAAGGGTGGAGATATTTGGACACCCTATGCGCCTATTTTCACACTTTTTGTGCCCTAGACGCCTCGTATAAGCCTATACGAGGCGTCTAAGCACTGAATTCAAGGGGGTCTCAGAGGGTGTCAGGCACAAAGTTTAAGGAACCATATACGAAGGGTACAGACCTATACGAGACGTCTAATCTTGGGTTTTTTTTTTGGCTGAAATGAGGGGTGTTTTGGTATGGTTTTTTGGATAGTTTTTGAAGATGTGTTTTTTGGTTGAAATTTTTTTGCTTTTAAAAAGAGTTTTGTTTTTGTTTTTTTTTTTGTTTTTGTTTTTTACACTATAAAAAAGTTTTTTTTTTTAAATCAACTATTTTAAAAATCGGCTCTTTAAATATATTATATCGATTAAATATTATAATGTTTTTAACATTTTACTTTTTTATTCTTCCGATTAAAATTTTATCTCGTTCAAATATTGTTTCCGTATTATATTCAGGGGATATATTGTTTCCGTATTATATTCAAAACATATTTTGTTTCCGTATTATCTCAATTTAAGACAACAATCATTAGGTAACCGAATAACTGAAAACAAACATAAATATGACATATATAAGATAACTTTGTACATCCATAACAAAAATATATAAGATAAGTTTGTACATCCACAATAAAAATAAAAACAACAACAGGTCTATGCATCCAAATCCAAATCCGAATCTGGATCTGGCTGCTGCGGCTGCTGCTGCTGCTGATGTGGTGCTCGAGCCGGTGGAAGCGGTATCGGGGTAATCCCTCTCTCTCTCGTCTATCCTGCTCGGCCCGTACTAGCCAACCTACCAAATCGTTGAGCCTGTCAAGCTCGGCTCGTACATCCGGATGTAACGCAGCTCCTGGGGCATGACCTGGAATAACGTGACATGGAAACTGAGGCGCCCCGGCAGGTGGCGGTGGCTGTGGCACCGCTGCACCGTCTACATCCTCCGGAGGCTCCTCCACGGGCACTGCATCAGCAGGATCTGCAGGAGGATAAACGGGCTCGAAATGCTCTGGTAGGGGCTCCTCTGTCCATATGCCCCCGTCGCGGTTTTTAAACCGCGGGCCAACGGGGAACTCTTGATTACCTTCATCCCCCCACAGCGACTGCATGCCCATCCGCGTCGGCATGACTGACGACGTCCGTAGATGTGGGTCCTGGTGCAGTACGAGGCCCAATGAACGGGCAATAACGGTCACGTACGCCCCGCCATACAAAAATCCGCGCTCCTGCCGGTGATGGGCGGAGGCGTAGTACTGGGCTAGACCGTGTGCTAGCGCGCACGGCTTCCTATACAACAAACAATAAAGGAAAAAAAGATCTGTGGTCGTACACCACTCACGGCTGTAGCCACGCGCTGAAATAGAAGTAGCGAGCAAATGGTGCAGATACCTGCAGATAGTGTTAGCGAAATACAGAAACGGAGATTAATAAACAATGCACATAATCACAATAATTGCCGTAATAAACGTACGTACCTGTACAGATAGTGTTCGAGAACCACAAACAACAGCTAATGTAGTCGGACTGTCTCATCAACAAGTAGTTGTTGCCAATGAATCAGACATAAAACACAAGCGTTTGCAGAAATAGTAGAATTCGCAAGAATTTGATAGATGTTTATGGCGTCTAAAAGGTCCCGAAGTCTTATTAGTAGCTGAGTCTAATGACGAACCTGCTAACTACAAATCTGCAATCTTAGATTCGGAGTCTGAGAAATGGCAAGAAGCCATGAACGTCGAGACACAATCTATGCGTGACAATCAAGTATGGGACTTGGTTGAGCTACCCCCGAATCTCGGGTAATAGGGAGCAAATGGATTTTCAAGAGAAAAACCGATATGCATAGAAATGTACACACCTATAAAGCACGACTAGTTGCGAAGTGTTTCAATCAAACTCAAGGTATTGACTATGATGACACCCTCTCGCCCGTTGCTATGATTAAATTAATCAGGATATTGCTTGCCACAATTGCGTACTGTGATTAGGAAATATGGCAAATGGATGTCAAAACTGCCCTTCTTAATAGACATCTCTCTGAAGATGTCTATATGGTTCGGCCTGAAGGTTTCGTCGATCCTAAATATCCAACTAAGGTGTGCAAACCCAATAAGTCCATTTATGGACTCAAGCAAGCAGCTCGTAGTTGGAATCTTCATTTTGACCAGAAGATCAAAGAGTTTGGTTTTGTCAACAATGAAGATGAGCCTTATGTTTTACAGAAAGGTTAGTGGGAGCACCATATCATTCCTCATCCTGTGGATGATATACTAATCATTGGAAATAACATCCCTGTGCTTAACGAAGTTAAACACTTTTTGGGATCTTGCTTCGCAATGAAAGATCTTGGAAGAAGCTACTTACATTCTAGGAATGAAGATCTATAGGGATAGATCTAAGCGGCTTCTAGGGCTAAGTCAAAGAACGTACATAGACAAAGATGATGACACGCTTTAAGATGGAAAAACTCCAAGAAAGGAGGTGTTCCTATGACTAAAGGAACCGTGTTGAACAAATCGCAATCTCCTTCAACGGACATTGAAATTAAGAAAATGGAAGCAGTTCCATATGCTTCAGCGATTGGTTCAATCATGTATGATATGTACTAGACTTAACGACTCCTGTGCTTTAAGCATGGCCAGTCGTTTTCAGCATGGTCCTGGCATTGCCCATTGGACTGCAGTAAAGAACATTCTGAGGTACTTGAGAAGAACCAAAGATATGTTCTTGGTGTTTGGAGGAGTGGAAGAGGAGCTCACTGTAAGGTGTGTTACACTGATGCTGACTTCCAAAGTGACCGAGATGATTCTCGCTCACAATTAGGATTCGTATTCACTCTCAATGGAGGAGCTGTCTATTGGAAAAGCTCCAAACAGAGTATAGTGGCGGATTCGGCCACCGAATCCGAATGTATAGTTGCATCAGATGCTGCGGAAGAATCTGCTTGGATGAAGTAGTTCATCAACGACCTCGATGTGGTTTCAAGTATTCAGAAACCAATCTAGGTGTTCTGTGATAACACAGGAACCATTGCTCAAACCAGGGAGCCCAGATCACAGGGTTAAGCACATTCTAAGAAAGTTCCACTATATACGGGAAATACTGGAACGAGGAGACATCTTAATAAGCAAAATAGACACAGATTAAAACCTAACAGACCCGTTCACTAAACCGATGACTCAGGACAAGCTATCGGTCTTAGATTAGATAACTATTTGTTTTGATTTAGTATTTGGATGTACGAACATTCAAACAGTTGTACCTTTTGAATTCACCTTTGATTTACTGGCTAAATGCAAAGTTTGAATCTTACAACTGTGTTCGATTTTGATACGTTTAATCCATGAATCTTGTATTCTAAATTATCGATAGTCGGTCAGACCCGTGGGAACGACTCTGAATTAAAACTATCCTGACTTTAGACTCAAGGGGTTGACTTCCAAACTCACAAACCTCATTGTGAATGACGTTGGATGTGACTCGCATCAAATCATCTTCATGGATCATGGTCATAAGATGTATTTGATTTAGGTATACTCATTTAGTATCCTCTGACCTGAGATACATGCTAGAACTTTCGTTTACTAAAGACTATTCTTTTATCAGTGTCAAACACTGTCGCGTAACTGCCAGTCATAAAGGCATTGGTAGGGAGTGGTTCTGAAGTTCAGTGGGAGTTGTATGTAGTCAAGATGGAATTCTGTACTCTTACATTATATGTAACAGCTAGACTTCAGGGCGCACTCGTTGATTCAAACTGGTGAAGTGTAAGGCCTTACCCAAACTTACTGTGTGTTTGATTGGACCACTTTGATTCTGTGAACGAGAACGATAATGATTGAACGCCATGTGAGATTGAATCTATTCATGTCTCATTGTTCAATTGATGTCTTTTACAAAAAGGATAGATGACAGCGATTGCCATAAGTCTATTGTCTTCATGTAGCAAGCCGTTGCTAAAAGAAGATACCTTGGTTAATGCCTTAAAGTGTCATGATCTGTTGGGGGCGGCTATGTGTAGCTAGAACACCGCTGGCTGTCTGTGTTGAGATCTTATCAGAGACTGTCCAAGTGGGAGCTGTTGGATATTATGTCCGGTTTGATAAGTCAACGCTGCCGACCGGGTCTTGACCCGTAAGAGTTACACCTTGGGCAACGAACTAAAATCCATTTAACCTGTTTAACTGGTAATTACGAACAACATACGAGACAGGTCATAATTATATTTATGATCATGAGCGGGTATTAACTGAGAGACGGGTACATGGACCGGGTGAAACGGGAATACTCACCCTACGCCACTTACCACGCATGCACCTTTGCTGCGCCACATGTCGCACATGCATCCACCTACCGCCACTTGTCACGCACCAACATCTTGGCCAATTGCAACACATGCACTATGCATGTGTGCCACTTGGCAAGCATGCATAGCCTTCTTCCTTTTTAAATCTTGGGTCTTGCTTTTGAGATCATGGGATTTTTAAGAAAAGAGTTGGATGAACAAAATGCTCTCAACAACACCACACGCACAACCGACCACCGCCGCGGGCCGCCATCGCCGCCCCCGCCTCCGCCGTCTCGCCTCTGCCCTGCCGCCGCTGATTGCCACGGCTGCCGCCGCTGTTTGCCGCGGTTGGCCGCCGCTTGGCGCCACCTCCCTCGTTGTGTTTCATTGGTTCGTTTACTAGCACTTGTTCGTTGAACCTCGGTGTCTTGACCGGTTAGTTATTAACCGAGGTATATCTTTCTAATCGGTAGTTAAATATTGTTTCACTGTGCTCGTATTTGCATGTAACCGGATCCTGTCGGGTTTCATTTCTGTTGATCATTAGTTTATTTTTCCGCTGCGTTTTATTAATTAACTCGTTTAATTAATTAACTATTATTTATTGAACCGGGTTTTTGGTAAATAAAATTATGACCGATCACCACGGAAACCCAACAATAAAAACTTGGGAAAAGTTCTCGTACAAACAATCTTATTATACAAAACGTACGAAAGACATGAAGAAGTAAAAAAAAACGTGGTGACATTTTTTGTAATTATTTACTCGTAGAGTAATCAAAATGACCCTACAAATGATCTTGTAGAGTAATTTTGATCTTGTAGGGTAATTTTGTAAAATGTGCTTGTAGGGTAATTATCAAAATTACTCTTCAAGTGTATCAAAATTACTCTACTAGTTTATCAAACAACATACAACTCAAAATTACCTTACAAGATCATTTGTAGAGTAATTATGATACACTACAAAATTACCCTTCAAAATATCAAAATTAACCTAAAAGACCATTTACAAAATTACCCTACAATATCAAAATTACCCTACAAGATCATTTGTAGTGTACTTTTGATACTACTCTACAAGTAAATAATTACGAAAATGGCACCGCGTTTTTTAAGCAAAACCTTCAGTTTGTACGTTTTACATGTTAAAGGTATTTGTATTTGATCTTTTGCCATAAAAACTTTATAGTTGTTACCTTGTTGGATCAACGATTTACGGTTTACTCAACATGGCCCAATAAGATAGTGGCCCGATTATTTAACGAGGTTTATAGAACTTGTGCTGTTGTGCATAATAGTTTGGGAAAATCGAAATAGAACTAATATAGTAATATAACTAGCCTAAGACCCCGCGAGCTTCGCGGGTGGCTAAACACCAACTAAACACATAAAATAATTTAAACGTAGAAGCGTTAAAGTGTGATTTGTTAAGCCTAATATTTTGAGACAGTTGAGCACGTCCCAATAGTACATCTACATAATGTCCGTTACAAATTAAGTTTTTGTCAACTAAACCTTCATGATGTTTTCATGATGTCTTCTTTAACTCCACTATCGCATTCATCCTCTGACATTATCAATTCCAATCAGGACGACTTAGAATTTAAAGCTCTATTGCTAGATTATTAAAAATATACATGAAATTAATTTGAAAAAAATAGATTCTTACTTCAGTGTAAGAACAACTCAAACGGGTTCTTAGAGATATCAACTGGTTGGCTACCCTCCAACACTTGATTTGATATAAATCCCTTTTACTGTTATAGAATGGTTAGTCAAAAAGCAGCATTAAACTAAATCCTTTAAAATTGTGAAGTAAAAAATTATAATTTATATACATTGAAATATTAACAAAAATGTTAGAGAGTACATGAAAATGTTAGAAAATTGAAACTAAGTTACAATTATAAACTATTGAGTAAAAAAAATATGAGATCATGCAAAAGTAGTAAGAGATATTAAATAGCTAAAAGGATTACACTTATATATCTATTCATTATTAGCTAAAAAACCAAATTTTAAACTGTAAACATCTTCATCTATACCATTTTCACTAAATTCTCGAACAAAGCTAATATCTTTCCTTTCTTCATGTGGTTGACTTTCCCTTTAATATTATTCTCTTCCGTCTTTAGCTATCGCCAAGCACACTGTATACAAAAAGCTTGTATTACAGATTTATAAACTAAAAATAAGAATAGAAATTACCAATATCATTGCGTATATTAACCTTTGAAAATTTGCTTACAAACCCTACAATGTTATACTTATCATAAGGCGTCCCACACGCATGAGATTGTCCTTCTATTGTACCCTTCTAAGCCATGTTTATTATGTGATGCCAACACAAAACACATCTGCAAGGATAATATCACTATTACTAAAAAATTACCATTTTAAATTGTTGAAACGAAAGCTAAAGTAGAGCATCATTTGTGAACAGATCATGCCGCAAGACTTTTACTCCATTCATATCTCCAACCTAAAACAGTAAAAAAAATCTTCATCGTCATCGTCATAAGGTCGACACATAGTGCTCTTGGAAGGCCAAGTTGCGTAAAAAGGTTTCCAACTTAGATATAATTCTATTTTTACGTACCCCACTCTTTCTAGGAAAAAAACCCAAGTTCCAAAAACTTCGATTCACTTAATGATGGTAAACCAGTTTCAAGGTGCCACTTCAAAAAAAAAAAAAAAAAAACTCAACTGGGGTTAAAGTTACTATTATGACATCATATTTTAGCAGGGTAACCTATATGAGTAAGTGAATAACCTTAAATCATTTTCTATGGCTTTAAGGGTTTTTATTAATTAGTTGAAAGCTCTAACTTTCTGGGCAAAAAATAGTTGGCTATAAAAAAATAGATCAAACCAAAATTTGTTTATCTTATATGGAAATATGACCTTCTTCGGATATTAAATTAGAAGATAAATTACCTCCATGGGTATCTGAGTAGGTTTTTTAGGAGTGTCTTGCAGGAAGATGCTTAGAATAGTTTTCAGAGCTTCTAGCAGGTCAGGAGTTTCTTGCTTCAGTTTTAGTTCATGCATCATACGTGCCAGCTCATCTAGGTCTTTCTCAATCATACTAATTTTAAGTTTCTCTAGTTTTTTCGCTATTGTTGCATCTCGAAAAGATCTCTTGATCAGGTTGCTGTTGAACAATATATATAAATCAATACTCTTAAAACTAAGGATTGTATTTAAGGCCATACTGAATTTATTAAGATGGTGTTAGCAGTACTTAATTGGGTCCGTGGTTTTGGAATGGCAAGATCCTTGGTCAACTGGTGATGTTTATAGAAAAATGACCACGTCATACTCATTTTACACTCTAAATGAGAATGGGTAATTTTTTAAAATTCAAATGGTAAAATATAATTAAAAAACTTTAGTTAACAAAATACCTCCATTTTTATAGCTGAAGAGTAGATAAGGGAAGCAATTCAGATAGGTCAAGAGTCGTTTTGTTATCTCGGGTTAATGCATTGAGTTACTTTGATGGCTGAAAAAAAAAAGAATATAAATTGAAGAGGGCTGAAGTTTAAAGTGAAAACAAAAGAGGATAACCTGAAGATGCCAGCAGCCTCCAATCTACAGCCAATATATATCTATACAGATATAAACGGCCTAATTTTTCTTCTTAAGCATCACTTGCACTTAAACCTATCAAGTTGCATATGTCAAGAACAAAAACAACTTAAAATATGATCCATAAAAACAACTTAAAACATGATCCATAACTATAAGTACATCTTCACCAAGACTTGCACTGTATACATAAAAATTAACCTACTAAAAAACTGTGATTCATAACAATACGAAGCAAAGTAGATATGTTCTTAGGTCATTACTATACCAAAACCTTAAGTTTGGGTGAATGCACCATTTTAGAATACTTAATCAAGTTTTGAAGTTTGGAAAATAAAATCACAAGAAAACAAACATGAACTAAACCAAACCACAATCTCCATGAAATAATAAATCCAACATTTTCTAGAAAGATATGTACAAAGAGAAAAATAAGTCATCCTATTAAATTCTTTAAATAACATACCTTTTGGTGAGTGTTCCCTCTTAAGCATTTCCCAAATCTTTTCTATAACCCGAAAAAAAAAAAAAAAAAACAAAACCAAAGTATAAGTTATCCAAATAAATATGTAAAAATTTAAAAAACAAAAAGTTGACAAAACCTTCTATATAGAAGAACATTCAGATGCCACAAAACTATATCTTCTCTGTCCAACTTCATGCAGATTCCTGAATCAATAGAAACCAACTTAGGGGCTGTTTGGTAGCCTCTTAATGACCATTCAGATGCTACCTCTTAATGGTTTAAAACCTCTGAATGAATAAGAGGTAACCTCAAGTCTGAATGGTTAAGAGGTAACCTCTGAATGATAAATCATCACATATCACATTCTTCTACCTTCTCATTGGTAAAATTCTTAATGGTTCCATTAAGAGGTAGCCTCTTAATAACCATTCAGAGGCTACCAAACAGCCCCTTAATATCATTATAAAATGTATACATAAGACTCCCAATTCAAAATTCCATATAAAACAGATTATATATTTATTTTTGGTAAGTATAGATAGCATGACAATATAAAAAAGATATGAAAGCTTATAAAGGTTATAAATTTTTGCTTGAGACCCCGTGTTTTACATGGGTGGCCTAAAAAAAATATATATTATTTAACGGTGTTTTCATAAATCTTTAATGAAAGATTTGTTTCAGTATTAGTACTAAAGTAAATATAAAATTACACTTAATTAAAATAAACGAATATGAAATGTGACTTGGACGTTATGGCTTCGGCTCATCGGGTTTGTTTCTTTTTATGACCCATTACATGACCAAGCCCATTTGCCACAGATCGGTGTCTATAGACCACAACCACCGTGGCTCGGAACCCATAATCCCACTGTACGTGTGTTATATACAATATGTGTACAAAAGATGATAATTAGGTGACACCTGAATGGTTTGTGCTAGAATATCAAGTCCATGAATCTCTGCTGCTTGAGAACTTGCAAGTGCTCCGATCTATCGTATCCCTTCAAAATCTACAGCCTATACCAAACATTAAAAACATATATAAACTAAAATTGAGCACAAATAATCAGTTTTAATGTTTAGCCCAACAATATAGTTAACCAAATAATCCTGTATATTTATTATAAATGGGGTCCCTAAGCCCATGCCTAAAAACTTTTTACATAAGAGTCGGCCCTGCTATCAACAACAATCCAGTTGGGTTCTTAACCGGCCAATTCTTTCAGTATCAAGTTTTTAAGCACAAACTGATCGGTGCAGTCACCGATTCTCGGTTTGGTGCGTTTTCAAAACACTATCTGTTACATAAAAACCAAACGCATAAAGTATAAACATATAAGACAAAATTGGGTTTCTTTGTAATTGTGTGTAGTAAATGCTAAATAAAAAAATATGAAATAATTAAACATAACAAAAAGACACATACCTATTTTAGGAGAGTTTTCTAAATGTAGCCATATGCCCATTAGCTCAAACCCGCAACATGAATGTAATTGCGTACCTCAGATATGTTGGTTATCAGGCCTCAAGTTGAACACACACAGTAAACAAACAAAGAAAAAACTCGCGTAATATGAAAAAGAAGAGCTGACAATTTGCGGAAAGAAAAGGATGGAAAATTGAAGGTTATTATACCATATCAAAGTATGCCTTTAAATAAGGCTAATATACAACATACCAAAAGACTTATTCACAAACTTACCCCACATTATCCTAAGAATCCGTTGACTACCACTTTAATTATAATAAAAAATAAAACAAATATACTACTAAATACTTTTCTATCTAATTTGTTTTCTTGACCTGTATCCAATGTGAACAGGAACGTTGCATTAATATCCATATTAAGAAGAGATCAAAAGGAAAATAATGGCAGCAAAAACATCTACCTACATTTGTTGTTTCTTACACAGACGCTCTAGTCTTAATGAAACTACAGACATCACATATCTAAACCTGAGCTACTATAAGAATTCTAACTCTGTTGAAGTAGATAATGAAGGGAATTCAATCAATTGCCCAAGTAAGAGAGAGAAAAAAAAGTATAACCGACTGGCGTACATTTCAATTATAGCTTTTAGGGCAAGATATTCTCCTCTGAAGTAGAAACATCCAAAATTCCAAATCAAATCAAACATCCTCTAAAGTAGAAACATCCAATATTACACCCAGGTTTACCATTTCAACTCAGGTGTCAACTTAGTTTATATAAGAGAACTGGATACAAAAATATCTAATAGAATGTGGTTGTTCAAGAAAACACTACCAGACTTGGTGATTGTAAGTATTTTGACCTTTCATATCCTTCATATCCTACCAAAATACAGTTGATGGGGGTGGTTGCTTTGTCTGACTTGCAAGCAATACCTTGAAAAATCAATCTTTAATCAAGCTAAATCTCTGTAGTTAACGTCAAAATTCAAGAATTAGTAAATAAACAAAAGAGTTAATTACTGTTTTCGTCCCTGAGGTTTGTCAAAAATAACGGTTTCAGTCCATTAGTTTAAAAATTGCCATTTCAGTCCATTAGTTTCATTTTCGTAACCATTTCAGTCCACTAACTTAACTCCATCCATTTATTTTGTTAACTTTGAGTTAACTAACTAATTCAGGAACTGTTTGCGTCAGTTTTAGAAACACAGGGACTTAAGTGTAAACTCTAAAACATTAAAACAAAAAAATAGTAAATTCCAAAAAATCAAAAAAATTCAAAAAAACCAAACAAATTCCAAAAAATTCTAAAAAATAATAAAAATTCTAAAAAATCATAAAAATTCTAAAAAATTCTAAAAAATCCAAAAAATCCGTTTCGGCGCGAACTGTTTCGAACCCGGACCGTTTCGAGCTGAACCGTTTCGACGCGAACCGAACCGTTTCGACCCGTACCGTTTCGAAGCCGAACCGTTTCGAGCTGAACCGTTTCGAACCGAACCGTTTCGACCCGTACCGTTTCGAAGCCGAACCGTTTCAAGCCGTACCATTTCGAACTGAACCATGCCGTTTCGAACCGAACCCTTTCGAGCTGAACCGTTTCGAACCGAACCGTTTCGAGCTGAACCGTTTCGAACCGAACCGTTTCGAGCTGTACCGTTTCGAACCGTACCGTTTCGATGCGAACCGTTTCGAACCGAACCCTTTGGACCCGAACCGTTTCGACCCGAACCGTTTCGACGCGAACCGTTTCGACGCGAACCGTTTCGAAGCCGAACCGGTACGGTTCGATACGGCACGGTTCGGTTCGAAACGGTTCAGCTCGAAAGGGTTCGGTTCGAAACGGCACGGTTCGGTTCGAAACGGTTCGGTTCGAAACGGTTCAGCTCGAAACGGTTCGCCTTCGAAACGGTACGGGTCGGAACGGTTCGGCTCGAAACGGTACGGGTCGAAACGGTTCGCGTCGAAACGGTTCAGCTCGAAACGGTTCGGGTCGAAACGGTACGGACGGTTCAGCTCGAAACGGTTCGGGTCGAAACAGTTCGCGCCGAAACGGATTTTTTGGATTTTTTAGAATTTTTTAGAATTTTTATGATTTTTTAGAATTTTTATTATTTTTTAGAATTTTTTGGAATTTGTTTGGTTTTTTGGAATTTTTTTGATTTTTTGGAATTTACTATTTTTTGTTTTAATGTTTTAGAGTTTACACTTAAGTCCCTGTGTTTCTAAAACTGACGCAAACCGTCCCTGAATTAGTTAGTTAACTCAAAGTTAACAAAATAAATGGATGGAGTTAAGTTAGTGGACTGAAATGGTTACGAAAATGAAACTAATGGACTGAAATGGCAATTTTTAAACTAATGGACTGAAACCGTTATTTTTGACAAACCTTAGGTACGAAAACAGTAATTAACTCTAAACAAAAACTCATTGGTAAATATCAACAATTCAACATAAATTCAATTTTCCAATCTCAAATTCGTCTATAAATAACAAAAATTTCTAAGTAATTGGTTCAAGATTTCGGATGACCAATCTGGAATCTAACCAATTTTGACAGTATATTGGGAAATCCAACTGAAACAAAGCTGCAAACACCAATTTCAGTTGGACGAAAAAAATAAATAGAAATCAAAGAATTTAAACATATGAAGAATGTCATTTGCAAACACGCTTGAGTGCTCAACATTCATCAAAACATCACCTTTCCTTAAAACTTTATAAAAAAAATCCAAAACTTACTTAACGCTACCCTTGCCGTTTAGTTAAGTTCAGTTTCCACATTTCTTCTACATCGACCACCGTCCTCCCTTCGCTGATTGTGTTGCAATGCAACATTTTAATACTATATAAAAAACTAAATAACAGCAATAAGACACGAAAGGAGGATTTGAACCAGAGTGTTGGCTTTGAAAGGCATGTGACTTTCCAACAGGCCGGTTGCAAGAAACTGAATAACAGCACTAAGACGTGAAAGGGGGATTTGAACCAGGGTGTTGGCGTTAGATGGCACGTGACTTACCAACACACCGGTGCTTTACAAAGAAGCAAATAAAATGTGGCCCAAGGTGTCATGGTGTGAGCAGAAAGACAAACAAAAAAAGCGTTGGGATCGAACCCAAGACTCACGGTGAAGAACCTCTCCAACCCATTTATTGGTTTTCGCTCACAACATAAGATGTTTAACGTAGATGCTCTTAAATGTCAAACACGAAGAACTTACAGTACGGTTTTGTTTGTAGTCGGATCACTTGTAAATGAGCTGGGCCGAGCCGGCTTGGTTTGTAAATAAGCCAAGTCGAGTCCAAGCCAAGGTAAGCTATAAAAAAAGTAAGATATTACCTTTAAAAAGTGGTAGAAGTCCTATTTCAGTTCCACACCAACATCCGTCAGCATAAAACATCATGCTTTAATAAATACCCTAAAAAACAAAATCAATAGATTGTATCAAAAGACCATATATCAAAGAAATATATTACTTACCAGCTGCAACCTTGCATACATCCTACCACATTGAAAACTTAGATAAACGTAGGCAACCATTCTCTGTAACTCGAAATCATTGTTTTAAAAAGATACATAAAGAGATACATGATCCAAAAGAAATCAGTGCAGAGAATAGGTAAAATATTAATCATACTCGCATACACGAGGACTGCAGAAACGGTCAAATGACGTGTATGTTGACTTGTAAAGGGTGTCCTAGCTCAAATGCATAGCATCAGCATTGGTCCCATTCTCTACCTGCATCAACATATAGATAAAGTTCGATATTAAGTAAAAAACGAAAAAGGTACCAAAACAGGGCTGATGCAAAGAAATGGCTTAGTAGCGATTCCATCGATGTATACACTTAATTAAAAAGCCCTATAAAAAGTACCAAAACAGGGACGACTTAACCCCTAGAAAAAAAGTACCCAAGCACGAACTCCAAATATGATGTCTTTTTTACCTAAATTCAACATACTAACAATAATGCAGATACAAATAAGGGTATTGCTCTCCTCAAGAACAATTTTGTTGAGCACCATTTCCTGCTGGTCAAACATATACGTTCTATAGACTCGATGTTGAGTTTTATTTTGGCGAAGAAGTCTAAGCCTTTGTCATTAAGCACAAAAATTAGTCCCATAAACCAAAATACAAAATACAAATCACTATTGCCTCAAATTATTAAAATACTGATGGATTGATATGTAACTTTCGCTAAACATTGATAAAGATTAAATATGAGCATGTAATCATGATTAGATGTTGGTCAAATAAATGAAAGTTTTAGTGATTGATATTTCAAACTAACTTTCTTGAAAATTTTGAAGTTGTGGAGCGTTTCTTAATTAACCCTCTGTGTAGTAGGCTAGTAGCCCAATGATAACGTTCCAACTCTAGAACTTCTCTAAGATTCATACTCATTAGATGGTAAAATTTTAAGCCAAAAACATAAAAACTAAACTAATGGAAAATAAGAGTCTTACCAAGGTTCATCGATCTCAGATTCAATGACCAGATTAAGTCAGCATCTTCTGTGAAAATTGGCATACACTATTGAAATGAGCAATCAGAGTCTTGGGTAGAGTTATTACCTTATTCGCAAAACCCATAATATAGTAACCAACTATATAATTAAAAACCAAAAAATAGGGAACTAATTACTCTTGCAGGTTCATTTTCGAGGGATACAAATCATCAATTTGATTTCTACACTTAACTAATAGACTGGTTAATGTAAACTAAAAGCACAAAGAACTAAGCCTCAAACATCTGCTATTTTCAACAGAACCCCTAGAATTACTTCCAAATCCGACATACATCATGTCACACCCCTATTTCCACGTGTCACCGGTGGGCCCGGTGGGGAGTATCGTGACGTCATGGTTGGCAACATAATAGTCAAACAACACAATATCAATATGCACAGCGGAAGCAATTGAAAATATAATACAACCGAATTTATTATTGTAATATCAAATGTCACAATATTCGGAAGTTTATCCACAGAAGGATCGAAATAAAGTAAAACTGTTCAACATACTTTGACATCTAGAGCTTGCGAAACTTGAGTAATGATGCCTGGAGTAGCCAGCCTATTTCGTCTAGCACCTGCACTTAGCCTTTTTTGAAAATACGTCAGTTTACACTGGTAAATACAACTCAACTGACTCATTTAGAAAAGAGTTTAATAAAATTGATTTGGATGCACGTGGCACAAAAATATCTTTTATAATTTGATTAAAATGCACAGAGGCAAAATTAACCTTTTATACTTGGGAAAATTATTTGTATATAATCTCGTATACAGTTTTACTTATTTGTCATCCATTCAGGGCCGATTTGTAGGGCCGGACTCGATTAACTGACACGCCACAGGTATAATGCCCACAGGCTATCATCCCCTAAGTGGATTACCAGTTCCGGTATAATGCCCGCAGGGATGATACCTTCGAGTGGATTACCAGTTTTTACATAATGCATCTGTCAGGTGTATGCCTACACCCCGTGCTTAGGTCGTGGCCATCTCGTAAAATGATGCCAAGGATATCCGGGACATGGTCATTAACCCCCAAAGGCCATACACCAAATAATAGTAAAATAATACATATTAAACAGGTTATGTAAGTACATCAATCACAATCCGATTTAAATGACTACATACACCCGACCAAGCGGTACTTTTATAGTACCGTATCCCAAGCCCGTATAGGGAAATAAGTTAAGAGTATTTACCTGAGCAAAGTATAAATCCAATACAGTAATTGCAAGTACTTTTACTGGGCTCCTAATCTGGAACGAAGGTTTATAATAACCTATTAGAATCCTAACGGGTCTTTAATTAAGCTTAAGCTTAGACCGGCTAGTTTCACAGATACGGTTCGTACGCACGATTAAGCGAAGACCGGATAGAATGTGATTCAGACCCGACAAGTTCAGAGACTTGCTTAATATGGGTTTATTATTCACATTCTGGATTTTGAGATAAAACCGATAAGGTTTGACCCGTTTCGGTTAATTTATGTAAACTTGTTACATAAACCGAACCGAACGCGTAATAAGCGTGACGGGTATTCATTAGAGCCATCTACAGGTTTCCTAAGTTAATTGTGCCTCAAATATGTTGTGACATCAGTAAGATGTCTTTCATTATGCCCGAAACGTATTTAAACACAAACTAGGCCCCGTAGGGGTAGTTTGGTCATTTAAAAGGTTATAAAAGAGTTTAAATGTTTAACTGAGTTACAGGTCTGATGTAAACAGCAAACATACTTAATTTGATGAGTTATAACAGTAGGCTAAAGCGTATATGTGAAATTTATCATCTTTAACCAAACTATGCCCCGTAGGGGTATTTTGGTAATTTCACATAAGCCGAAAAGTTCAAAAACGAAGTCTGAGTTAATCAACCTTTGCTTACTGTTAAAATATCATAATTTGCCTCATATATCAGTAGGTATCAACCCGGGTATATCCAATATGATTTTAAGACATACTATGCGTTAAAAACGCTAATTATGGCGATTAAAGGCCATTTCCGGGTTCGATACTTAAATCTGATATTTTATATTTACAGAGGGCTTAAAATAATTTATTTAACATATGTGATCAGTAGAAAAAGGGTTGGAGTCGTTTCGATAAGTAAAACTCATTTTATGGCCCGTAAGGGCAAAACCGACAATTACCGGATTAAACCTACGACTACTAGTTATGCTCAGCTTAAAATTAATTAAAAATCTTTAAAAATCCCAAAATAATATATTACATCAGTGGGTATTAAGTTTGATACCAAAAAGTAGGCTTAACTAGGCTATACGCTAATTACGCCGTTTTATTAACATAAAGCTTTAAATTTGCGATTATGAGCATAAATCTTAATCTACAAGTCATACTGATGTCAAACTTTGCATACAAGTTTATATATCAGTAACTAAGGTTTCTACACTTTTACATTTTCATAAATCACGTTTTAAGGTAATAAGGGCATAATGGTCAACATATGAGCAATTAACGGAAACGCGTAAACGAATGGGTCAATCAATGAATCAACCACCGAGGGTTGTGCTAACATGTAGCCTGGTCCCAAGGGAACCCTAAGGCATTTTCAAATCATACTAAAACGGGTCAGAACTGAAGTCAAAGCAAAAGTCAAAGCTTTGCGACTTTCGGTTCCGTATCGGTTCACAATGGAAAGTTGTCGAATCAAACAAGCTTAGACAAGTTCTTAAGCTTATTATCAAGTTATATTAAGGTTAAAACAGGTTATACTCCTCTCGGATCATTAATCGTGCATTAAATCATATTTTGTATTTCTGTTGACTTTTTCGGTCAACATTTGACCCGACAAACAACCTTGTTAGGTCTGGAATTGGTATTTGCCCTTATAAGGGTTCAATACCCATATAATTACCTATCTAATGGTACTTTTAATTCGTGATACGACTGGGTTATCGTTACTTAATCACGAAGTCAACCGTTTATTACGATATGTTGACTTTTAAGCTAATTACTAAGCTATAATTAATTTAGAAAGGTTAGGCAAGTTACCAAGTGATTAATGGTTGCTTAGGAAGGCCCTTGATCTGCTTGTAAGCTCCTCCAATGATCAGATTGCTTGAAAATGGTGTGAGGAAAGGTTATGACTTGAAGGCCCTTTATATAGTGGATTAAGACACCATAAGGTGTTGACAACCAAGTCTAGCACCCATCCACAATTGATTGACACATGCCCTAGTGTTCTAGGGGTGTTTTAGGGGCCAAGGGATGAGTTATGATCGATCAAAGTTGCATACAAGAACACCTAGCAGGCCCCTATGTATAAAATTCGATTTCTGCCCAGATGTGGCAGTGGCGTAGCGCCACTACATGTGTAGCAGGTGCTCGCGCTACGCGAGCCCCTATGGGGTCAGCCAACAACTTTCCATTAATTGCAGTTTCAGTCCTTGGCTCTTCAAACTTTGTAAAGGCACTTGTTTCTTGCATTTTGATCCCTCACAACTGAACTATAAGGGCTTTAAGATATATACCCACTTCGTTTAGTCCTCGGTTAACTTTATTGTTACCCGAAAAGGCCTAACTTTCAACATTGACGCTTTAACCCCTCGCACACGAATTTGATCATAACTTTCTCATACGTTGACGAAACTTTATGAAATTTTAATCGTGTATTCTAGTGAGCATAATTAACCGTTACAAAGCTTCGGGTTTGTCAAAAGGTCACTCAGAGGTAAAAATCAAACATGTTGACACATTTAACCCCTGTAGTTTGTAATCTCTCACTTTTATCTTCGTATGATCCATGATTTATTCGTTTGAAGGTATGAGCATCATGTAGGGTTAATGTACATTATATTTATTCACTGTTGACATTTAGAATACGTATATCCACATACTTTCCATGACTGTCAACTTTAGTCCTTCTATAATATTTCTTTCACACGTTTAAACATTTGACACGTGTCTACACATTATAGGACGTGAATTTTCGAGGTGTTACATCCTCACCCCCTTAAAATAAATCTCGACCCGAGATTTACTGAAATAAGTAAGGGTACTTTTCTTTCATCGTGGATTCAACCTCCCACGCGAATTCGGGACCTCTACGGGCATCCCATTTGACCTTAACAATAGGTATATGCTTTCTCCGAAGCTTCTTTACCCGTCGATCTTTAATCGACACAGGTTTTTCCACAAAATTTAAGCTCTCATTTATATGCACATCTGTATACGGTATAACCAGTGATTCGTCAGCGAAGCACTTCTTCAGATTGCTGATGTGGAACACATTGTGAAATCCACTGAGCTCTTCTGGTAAGTTTAACTTATAGGCAACTGACCCGACACGTTCGATAACCTCGACAGGTCCTATGTATCTCGGACTTAGCTTGCCTTTCTTACCAAATCGCATCACTCCCTTCCAGGGTGACACTTTAAGTAGGACTTTGTCACCTACTTCGAAGTGAAAATCCTTACGCTTAGGATCAGCGTAACTCTTCTGCCTATCACGGGCAGCTTTGAGACGGTTACGAATCTGGACAATCTTGTCCGTCGTTTCGAACACGATCTCTGGTCCTGATAACTGGACATCTCCAACTTCCGCCCAACAACTGGCGTTCTACACTTTCTACCGTATAATGCCTCGAAAGGCGCAGCCTTAATGCTGGTATGGTAGCTATTGTTGTAGGAGAATTCGATTAATGGTAGGTTCTTATCCCAACTACCACCCAAATCGATCGCATATGCACGTAGCATGTCTTCCCACGTTTGAATAGTACACTCCCTCTGACCGTCAGTCTGAGGATGATAAGCCGTACTAAAATTCAAACGTGTGTCCAAAGATTGTTGGAAACTCTTCCAAAAATGTGAAGTGTACCTAGTATCTCTATCAGAGATAATAGCCATAGGTATGCCATGTAAGGCTACAATCTTATCAACGTATAACTGGGCTAACACATCGGAGTTGTAAGTCTCCTTGATGGGTAAGAAATGAGCTGACTTAGTCAGTCCATCAACTATAACCCATATTGTATCATTTCCTTTTCTTGTCTTGGGTAACTTGGTAATAAAATCCATAGTTACCATTTCCCACATCCACGTAGGAAGTTCAGGCTGTTGTAGCCAACCTAATGGTTTCTGATGCTCGGCTTTGACTTGTGCACTTGTCAAGCATTTAGCTACATAGGTGGCCACAGTCTTCTTCAAGCCTATCCACCAATAGTTTGCTCTTAAATCCTGGGTAGCTGATGGAAATTCTTAGTCGTTGCCTAATCAGGGTTGAGGCATGTATGCATAAGCAATATGAACCGTCTTTCTTATTTAATAACATAAAACCCTCAGAATATTGAGTCAAGCTTTATGTGCCTATGTTTTAAAACCTACTTAATCTAGGTTTCGATTATTCCATAATCAATATGGAGTTTTCACAATACTCCAGCCCACAGCGGGATACAATCTTAATTCTACCTGCCTTCCCGGAGGTAAGCAGGGAAAACTTATGAGAAGATAATCAAGATTGCAAGGAGACTACAGAGATTTTCCATATCTCAGGCTCCAGTTCATCCACCATTACTCGTGTCAAATAAGTGACACCTTTATGTTATAAGTCCACGAATTCCTTAGTCGGGAACATTTACTAAATTTTTTTTTCCATTTTTGGATATCTTCTTTGAACACTACTAGTCGACTTTAGTACAATATGACCATTGGGATATCTCAGGGGTTCCATGTATTAAACCTCCATGCTGATCAGACATGGAAATAATCTATGGGACACACTAGGATACGCCAACCCTCATATGACACTTTTATCAAACATAGTTTGGCATTCGCAGGCGATAGAAAACAATGAGAAAATAATTAAAATAATATACGTTGTCGTACTCTATGCAAAGAAAGAGTGCTCTTAGATTTTCGGAAGGATTCCTTGCCGAGTTATAAGAATCGGTTACTATGGTTTCCTTGGTAGTTATACCTTGTGAATGATAAAACAAATTTGCTAAGTTTATGGTTCATGAAGATTTATTATTGCCGGTATAAAAAAAACAGGACACTTAGCAGAATTTATTATTGATAAATGATAAGGAAGTTTATTATACAAATGCTTATATTAAATTAGAATGGAGATTTTCACAAACTAGGCACCTAGCCCAGTTGGCTAGGCGCGCGAAAGGGTGCGGCCGGCCTAGACCCAGGTTCGATTCCGGGGACGGCCAGTTCCACCATTTTTTATGTTTAATATTAATTAATCGCGCGGATACGTGTAATTACGAGGGTTGTCTCATAAGGAGTCTTGATAATTAATTGCTTCTTATCACTCACAATATGGACTTGATTTTTAAGGCAACCACTCGATTTTTATATCGAGTCCTTAAGTATGCAACCAAAAGTTTGCTATGAGGATATTAGAAAAAGTGATTTCTAATAGATATTAATATCAATATAGGATTTGTTGGAGCATTTTCGACGTAACATCGTCACTTTCTACCGGGCATTAAATGACCGGAGTCTTAATCAGGTAGAGACAACAGTTCTCAACCTTTATCATTCATAATATATTTATATGTGCCAATATCAAATAAGTTTCTGCATAAACTGTTTGATAAGGAAAGGTACATATTATACTATTATTATTCTGCACCATCTCTTGGGCGTTCATCCTGACAACTCGTGCGTTTGTTCTCTCGGCTTACTCGGGCTTCCTCGCGTACTTAGGGCAGTTGGTCTTTATGTGCCCTTTCTCGTTGCAGTTGTAGCAGGTAGCATCTTTAATCTTCCCGCAATCAACAGTCTTGTGCTCCCTAGACTTGCATATCCCACATGCAGGTGGTCCTGATTTAGAATTGGACTCCATTCTGCATTTTCCAAAGTGGCGTTTTTGGCAAGTCGAGCACCTTGGCTTTTCCTCTGTCCGCTGACCATTCTTTCCAGACCCAGACCTCTCAGAGTCAGTGTTTCCCTTGTGTTTCTTCTCAGATCCTCGTGAGTTATCAACCTCACGCTTCTTCTTACTTTCTTCAGATTTCTTTAGCGACCTTAGCCTGACCGCATCTAAAGTAAGGGACAGAGAGAGGTCAGCTACTGACCTAAATGTAGTAGGTCTTGAAGCCTTAACACTGGCTTTGATTTCTGGAGGTAAACCCCCAATGAAGCGTGCAATTCGCTTGGGCTCTGGTGTTACAAGGTAAGGGACCAGTCTGGACAGGGTATTAAAACTGGTGAGGTAAGCTTGACAATCTAAGTTTGTCATTACCAAAGATAAGAAATCTGACTCAATCCCCTCAACCTCGTGTTGAGGGCAGTAATTCTCCTTAATGAGAATAACAAACTGTTCCCATGACATGCTGTAGAGCGGAATCTTCCCAGCAGCTTGAATGAGAGACCTCCACCATGCCAGTGCCTCTCCTTTGAATGATTGGGATACGTACTTCACGACATCCCTTTCAGCGCAACCGCTGATATCGACAACTGTGTCCATTTCATCCAACCAAATCATACAATCAACCGCCCCTTTTTCCCTAGTAAAATCTCGGGGCTTGCAGGAAACAAAGTACTTATAGTTACAGGATTTGGTATGCGGTTCATTATCGAACACTATCCTCTTGAATGGAACACTGTGTTCATTAGATGAATGTCGATCGTCATCTTTCTTTAACTCATCTTTCTTTGAGGGCGGCTTGTTATCAGGCTCTGGAGGAGTTTTAGGGATGGATTTAGGGTGGGGTACAGATGAGGCTTTACTATATGTCTCACTATACTCCTGGAATTGCTCCTTCACAGCTTTAGATACAGCTGAGTCAATCAATGTACGAAGTTCTCCTCTGGTTATATTAATCCTTTCATCATCGCGATTTTCCAGAGGGTGACTATTCCCTTCTTCCGACCCCGCCATGTAGTTTTTATTGCTACATAAAAATTAAACAAGGACAAGGTTTTTACGGAAGTTTAAACAGTTTTATCTTTTTGAACGATCTATTAACCATGTTTTTTAATACACATATCGGTTAATTTTGATAAATATATAATTATTCAGGATATTTATTATACTCCTAAATTATAAGTTAATAATAGCACAAAAGGCCTAGTCACTTAGACAAGTTTAATTTATAGGCCTTGATTTTATAGAATCGAGGCTTCAAGGTTTGAATCAAAGTTCATTACCTTTTTCTTGACAGGGAGTTGTAGGCTACCACTGTCTTTAGTCCCAGAGGACGTTAGTTATAGCCCGTGGGCACTTCATCCATAAGGGATGATTATATAAATAAGGAATTTAGTATATCCCAAAATGACTTATGTGATTTTATCATATCACATTTTGTCGAGCATGTTAATATGCTTTCATATGTTTATTAAGGATTTGAATCTCTTGAATAGGTTCTACCATCTTGGCCTTGTATGTCGCGACATTTAGGCTAGGTTTTTCCTTTAAGATTCTTTTAATAATTAACGCAGAGCAATCCTAAATTGAACTGTTAACAAGGATCTGAATCTAATTATGGAACTACCATCTTGGCCCTGTCTTAATGTGACACATGGCTAGGTTTTGTCCTTTTTAAATTTTGCCATTTTATTATAATGGTAGATCTTATAATATAGGAATGATACTTTAAATATAATCGTTCCTTTAAAATTTAACAAGTATATGGTTGCCCTAAACGGGACTTCTATAGCAATTGACTTGCCCATGCAAGGGCTAATCAGAAAAATAACAAAGGAACCAAATAAGGTAAAATGAAACAAATTTGGATTTTTCCTACGTTCTTGTCTAGACTCAAGAATGTGCAATTGTGTAACTGAGATTAAACACAAAAGACTAGTGTTTAATTCACTCAGTGTTGGCTCTGATACCAACCTGTCACACCCCTATTTCCACGTGTCACCGGTGGGCCCGGTGGGGAGTATCGTGACGTCATGGTTGGCAACATAATAGTCAAACAACACAATATCAATATGCACAGCGGAAGCTTTTGAAAATATAATACAACCGAATTTATTATTGTAATATCAAATGTCACAATATTCGGAAGTTTATCCACAGAAGGATCGAAATAAAGTAAAACTGTTCAACATACTTTGACATCTAGAGCTTGCGAAACTTGAGTAATGATGCCTGGAGTAGCCAGCCTATTTCGTCTAGCACCTGCACTTAGCCTTTTTTGAAAATACGTCAGTTTACACTGGTAAATACAACTCAACTGACTCATTTAGAAAAGAGTTTAATAAAATTGATTTGGATGCACGTGGCACAAAAATATCTTTTATAATTTGATTAAAATGCACAGAGGCAAAATTAACCTTTTATACTTGGGAAAATTATTTGTATATAATCTCGTATACAGTTTTACTTATTTGTCATCCATTCAGGGCCGGTTTGTAGGGCCGGACTCGATTAACTGACACGCCACAGGTATAATGCCCACAGGCTATCATCCCCTAAGTGGATTACCAGTTCCGGTATAATGCCCACAGGGATGATACCTTCGAGTGGATTACCAGTTTTTACATAATGCATCTGTCAGGTGTATGCCTACACCCCGTGCTTAGGTCATGGCCATCTCGTAAAATGATGCCAAGGATATCCGGGACATGGTCATTAACCCCCAAAGGCCATACACCAAATAATAGTAAAATAATACATATTAAACAGGTTATGTAAGTACATCAATCACAATCCGATTTAAATGACTACATACACCCGACCAAGCGGTACTTTTATAGTACCGTATCCCAAGCCCGTATAGGGAAATAAGTTAAGAGTATTTACCTGAGCAAAGTATAAATCCAATACAGTAATTGCAAGTACTTTTACTGGGCTCCTAATCTGGAACGAAGGTTTATAATAACCTATTAGAATCCTAACGGGTCTTTAATTAAGCTTAAGCTTAGACCGGCTAGTTTCACAGATACGGTTCGTACGCACGATTAAGCGAAGACCGGATAGAATGTGATTCAGACCCGACAAGTTCAGAGACTTGCTTAATATGGGTTTATTATTCACATTCTGGATTTTGAGATAAAACCGATAAGGTTTGACCCGTTTCGGTTAATTTATGTAAACTTGTTACATAAACCGAACCGAACGCGTAATAAGCGTGACGGGTATTCATTAGAGCCATCTACAGGTTTCCTAAGTTAATTGTGCCTCAAATATGTTGTGACATCAGTAAGATGTCTTTCATTATGCCCGAAACGTATTTAAACACAAACTAGGCCCCGTAGGGGTAGTTTGGTCATTTAAAAGGTTATAAAAGAGTTTAAATGTTTAACTGAGTTACAGGTCTGATGTAAACAGCAAACATACTTAATTTGATGAGTTATAACAGTAGGCTAAAGCGTATATGTGAAATTTATCATCTTTAACCAAACTATGCCCCGTAGGGGTATTTTGGTAATTTCACATAAGCCGAAAAGTTCAAAAACGAAGTCTGAGTTAATCAACCTTTGCTTACTGTTAAAATATCATAATTTGCCTCATATATCAGTAGGTATCAACCCGGGTATATCCAATATGATTTTAAGACATACTATGCGTTAAAAACGCTAATTATGGCGATTAAAGGCCATTTCCGGGTTCGATACTTAAATCTGATATTTTATATTTACAGAGGGCTTAAAATAATTTATTTAACATATGTGATCAGTAGAAAAAGGGTTGGAGTCGTTTCGATAAGTAAAACTCATTTTATGGCCCGTAAGGGCAAAACCGACAATTACCGGATTAAACCTACGACTACTAGTTATGCTCAGCTTAAAATTAATTAAAAATCTTTAAAAATCCCAAAATAATATATTACATCAGTGGGTATTAAGTTTGATACCAAAAAGTAGGCTTAACTAGGCTATACGCTAATTACGCCGTTTTATTAACATAAAGCTTTAAATTTGCGATTATGAGCATAAATCTTAATCTACAAGTCATACTGATGTCAAACTTTGCATACAAGTTTATATATCAGTAACTAAGGTTTCTACACTTTTACATTTTCATAAATCACGTTTTAAGGTAATAAGGGCATAATGGTCAACATATGAGCAATTAACGGAAACGCGTAAACGAATGGGTCAATCAATGAATCAACCACCGAGGGTTGTGCTAACATGTAGCCTGGTCCCAAGGGAACCCTAAGGCATTTTCAAATCATACTAAAACGGGTCAGAACTGAAGTCAAAGCAAAAGTCAAAGCTTTGCGACTTTCGGTTCCGTATCGGTTCACAATGGAAAGTTGTCGAATCAAACAAGCTTAGACAAGTTCTTAAGCTTATTATCAAGTTATATTAAGGTTAAAACAGGTTATACTCCTCTCGGATCATTAATCGTGCATTAAATCATATTTTGTATTTCTGTTGACTTTTTCGGTCAACGTTTGACCCGACAAACAACCTTGTTAGGTCTGGAATTGGTATTTGCCCTTATAAGGGTTCAATACCCATATAATTACCTATCTAATGGTACTTTTAATTCGTGATACGACTGGGTTATCGTTACTTAATCACGAAGTCAACCGTTTATTACGATATGTTGACTTTTAAGCTAATTACTAAGCTATAATTAATTTAGAAAGGTTAGGCAAGTTACCAAGTGATTAATGGTTGCTTAGGAAGGCCCTTGATCTGCTTGTAAGCTCCTCCAATGATCAGATTGCTTGAAAATGGTGTGAGGAAAGGTTATGACTTGAAGGCCCTTTATATAGTGGATTAAGACACCATAAGGTGTTGACAACCAAGTCTAGCACCCATCCACAATTGATTGACACATGCCCTAGTGTTCTAGGGGTGTTTTAGGGGCCAAGGGATGAGTTATGATCGATCAAAGTTGCATACAAGAACACCTAGCAGGCCCCTATGTATAAAATTCGATTTCTGCCCAGATGTGGCAGTGGCGTAGCGCCACTGCATGTGTAGCAGGTGCTCGCGCTACGCGAGCCCCTATGGGGTCATCCAACAACTTTCCATTAATTGCAGTTTCAGTCCTTGGCTCTTCAAACTTTGTAAAGGCACTTGTTTCTTGCATTTTGATCCCTCACAACTGAACTATAAGGGCTTTAAGATATATACCCACTTCGTTTAGTCCTCGGTTAACTTTATTGTTACCCGAAAAGGCCTAACTTTCAACGTTGACGCTTTAACCCCTCGCACACGAATTTGATCATAACTTTCTCATACGTTGACGAAACTTTATGAAATTTTAATCGTGTATTCTAGTGAGCATAATTAACCGTTACAAAGCTTCGGGTTTGTCAAAAGGTCACTCAGAGGTAAAAATCAAACATGTTGACACATTTAACCCCTGTAGTTTGTAATCTCTCACTTTTATCTTCGTATGATCCATGATTTATTCGTTTGAAGGTATGAGCATCATGTAGGGTTAATGTACATTATATTTATTCACTGTTGACATTTAGAATACGTATATCCACATACTTACCATGACTGTCAACTTTAGTCCTTCTATAATATTTCTTTCACACGTTTAAACATTTGACACGTGTCTACACATTATAGGACGTGAATTTTCGAGGTGTTACACATCACATAATTTGATATATGCATACATGTAGAACAGAACAATAAGCACTATATTGTGTATAAACAAACATATTCTTGTAATCAATCATGGGAATTTAGTAATGTGTAAACCTAAATGTTGTTATTAGTTATCAAAACTATATATTACCCATTCAGTATCATCACAAAATTCATGAATTAAGGATGATTAAGCCTATATATTGACTCAGGAACTTACTGTAATGTTTGACGATGATAAATTCGAGCCTATAACAGTTCATATTATAAAGATTAAATCCCTAACCACAGTCAATCTCCATTTTTGCACATAAAAATTCAAAGAAATCCCTTATTCAAAACCAAGGATGGAAGAATCTTAAAAGTAAAAAACGAAACCAGAAGAAAGTTGACCTCTGAATACCATTACCTCTGGTTGAGTTATCATCCGCGTTCAACATCAAGCCGAAACCCTACCATCACACTTATCAGAATACGCTCGGGAGAGAGAAAATCCGTAAATTAAACCCTAGATCGGCCATGAGAAATTCGGTGAGTTACCTTCTCGACGTAGATGATTGCTTAACATTTAGGATTTTTTGAATTGAAATAGAAACGAATTCGTAATTTTGGCAAGATTGAATTGATTGAAGAGAGAGAGTGTGTGAAGGTAACGTAGTGAGAAAGGAGAATTGGAGAAAAGAAATTGCCGCCCAGAGTGAATTCTCTAGCTAAAGAGCATATCCACATCATCAAAATGATTGGCTAAGAATAAACCTTGTGGCTTAAGAGAATTCATTTAGTATAATAGATAGATAGTGCTAAATGTATAGAAGTTGGGGAGTATTTTAGTGTTAGAACATCCGTGGTGGGTTTTTTTTTTTGGGCGTTTTTCCCTTAAAAACGTCCTGCAACGCCATTTTTCCACCTCTGGAAGCGTTTTTTTTCCAGCCAAATTGCTTTTGGTGTGCTTTTTTCCACGCCTTGTTTCCTTTTGGTCAATCACCCCTCATCTTCCTTTTGTTTGTCCAATAATATTTTTTGATGGTTATTTTTATTAAATGTTATTATAAACATAGGGTGGAGATATAATAGGAAGTTAATTTGGCTAGGAAGGATAGGAAGTGATCTTGACCATCCATTAAGTTAATCAAGGGCTAAGATTAAATCAGGGAGATTGAAAGTAAGAAAAGAGGCGCGTGACTTTTTTCAGGGGCATTCTAGTCAAGTAAGCCAATAGTTTCTCTCTCCTCCAATTCCCCCCCCCCCATTTTTTAAACGTTAATAACTCTTTCATACGACATTATTTTTTTATAAGAATTGCACCAAAAAAACGAGCGTTTTTTTATCTTTAAAACGAGTATACTATTGCTATATTTTCAAAAAAAAAAATTTCAAAACCCAGTTGCGTAAAACGCAATAGAAAAACCCCCAGTTACGTAAAACGCAATGAAAAAAAAAACCCTAAAAAATGACATTTTTCTAAAACGCAATGCACCAAAAACACAAAGAAATGACTTATTTGTAAAACGCAATGGCCAGAAAACACAAAGAAATGTTTTATTTCTAAAACGCAATAGCCTAAAAACTCAAAATAAAATGTACTTTATAAAACGCAATGGACTAAAAACCCATAAAAATGTGTTTTACCTAACGTTTGTGTTTTACGGAAGCTCTTGAATGAATTGCGTTTTGCTGTTAAAGAGAGCTATAGGGAATTTTGAATATGCAGAATGTGATTACGATCTCTCCATATTTGCAGACTCACCAAACTTTCCAGATACAAGAATACTAGGTTATGTTTTTAAGGTGATTTGAGATTTGAACCATGGCAACTTTGTCACCCAATTGTTTCTTCATCCAATCACAGTTATATCTTCATTCTTGCTCGTTACTGAATAGCCAGAAAGGACTGAAAACACATAAAAAGTGTTTTACCTAAAACGCAATGCACAAAAAACACAAAGAAATGTCTTATTTGTAAAACGCAATGGCCAGAAATCACTTAAAAATGACTCATTCTAAAACGCAATGGACTGAAAACACTTCAAAAATGTGTTTTACCTAAAACGCAATGACTAAAAACACTTAAAAATATGTTTTTTCTAAAACGCAATAGCCAGAAAGGACTTAAAAATGACTCATTCTAAAACGCAATGGACTGAAAACACCTAAAAATGTGTTTTACCTAAAACGCAATGACTAAAAACACTTAAAAATATGTTTTTTTCTAAAACGCAATAGCCAGAAAGGACTGAAACTGTCTGGGACTGTGAAAACACTCTTATTTCTAAAACGCAATGGACATATAAAACTGTCTGGGAACTGTCTGGGACTGTGAACTGTCTGAATTGTCTACGAATTATTGTCTTCGAAATGAGCCAATTTCTGGAAAATTGATTTTTCTGATGCGTTTTTAGTACAGCAATTTAATCAGAAAAAAAAATTTCCGAGCTGACCTGGCAGCTCAACCCCAGCCAGGGGCTCTGCCCCTTGGACCCCGCTACCGGGGGCTGCCGCCCCCGGACCCCTGCCATGATCGTAAAACGCAATAAGTAAATCAAAAACCCAGATCGTAAAAATGAAATTAAAGAATTTCTTACATGGATCGAAGTGGTTTCTTCAACAATTGATGAATTTTGAATGATTGAAACACTTATCAACGCTTGAATCGAACGAATCGAGTGATTATCTCCAAAATCACCGGAAAAAACGAGATTTTTTTATGAAATTAAACTGGGTTTTCTTCAAAAAAAAGCTGAAGAACACGTTGATCGGGTTCTGAATCATTGATTTGTGATGAAAATCGCACTATAATGTAGTGATTATTGAGATAGAAAGTGAAGAAATAGTTGAAGATGGTGGGTTTTGAAAATGATGGGTTTTTGAATTTACTGGGTTTTGAAAAAGGAAGAAGAAGGAGTTGGATTGACTAAAATACCCTTTCTCTTTATTTTAAAATTTGCCACATGTCATAATCCTATGGCTTCCTATCCTTCCTAGTGAAAATTAACTTCCTATTTGATCTTTACCCTATAAACATAATGTCTCACAATGCCCACATCCACATCCCCACTACACCCATTTTAGAAAATGCCCCATAATGCCCCATTGCTGACTGAGCTGCCACATGTCGCAAAACGCCCAAGGGTAGATGCATTACCACTACACATGGTCTTAAAAGGGAAGAATGGGCACTAAATGGTAGAGGTGTACAAACCAAGTATTTTTGATAATCGGTTTCAGTTATGGAACCGGTTTCGATTTCTTGTTTTAAGGGTCGTTCTTTAATAGATGTTTTATCTTATCATTGTGAGTTGAATCCGCAACCAACAACTTTGTATATTCTGTTAAGACATCGGTTTGGTTATTTGATTATCAAAAGTTGAATGATCAGTGTATTTCAACAATGACAAAAATAATAATGTTATAAAATATAATGACCAATCAAATGAACAAGATATATTTGGGTGATGTTTGAATAGTTTGGACAACTCGGTTTGTCGGTTAAGTTTATTAATCTTAACTCATTGATAATTAATATTAATAATAGAATACAAATTAAATTTAACTTATTTTACATAAACAAGCGAAAACATAATATTTAACAATTGTTTAAATTTTAAAAACGTGAATGAAACCGTTATCAGGAATATGTTGTAATTGTTGGTAGATCAAATGAAATGTGTCTAACTAAGAAAACATCTTAACATTTTTTTTTGTTAACTTAATGACTTAGATGAAAGTGTAAGAGTCGATGTGAGGTTAGCCCACTTGATAGAGATACTTACCTTTTAAAGGGGAAGTCTCGGGTCCAAACCTGGACAAGGAGAGTATTTTGTATTATTTGGTGTAAAGTGGAGTAGAGTAACATTTACCGTTATGAAAGTGTAAGAAAAAATAGTGGTGTAAGGATACTTTTAAACTAGTCACTAGTTAGATCATCCGTAATGGTTAATGCTCCCTAATGGACATTTTTCACCACATCAATATCATAACGTCCCTTAAAAAGTTGTGTAATGGTTAACGCCCCTTAATGCCTTCATTGCATCATTACTTCCATTTTTGTTTTTCTTATTGGACATTATACTAGAAATGTTTCTCCCTCCTCATGCTCCTATAAAACTCACGAGAGTGGTGTTGAGGGCATTATCAAATCACTTTACGAACTTATAATACTCATTACTCATGGTGAGTGTCACACATAACTTTTATTTTAGATAATCTCTCCCTTGTTTACTATACCTAAAATGTGATGGTGAGCGGGGTTGTTCATAGTTCGATCCAATTGTTACATATTAGGATCCAACTAATCCCTAAAATTTTTAAGTTTTATATAATATTTAGAATTCAGTAGTTGAATGATCTGATTTACAACACACATTAGGAATGAGCGTGGTACCGGTATTGTATCGAACCGGTACCACTACCGAAATTCGTCAAAACTGGGTACCGGTACTGGTACCGAAATATTCGGTACGGTACCGGTATTTGAAGGTAAAATTCGGTATTTTACCGGTACCGTACCGAAAGTACCGATACCGAAAATGCCAAAAAATGGGTACCGGTACACTGTACCAAATGCTCATCCCTAACACACATTCCCGATGAAAAAATAAAATATCTTGAACCCGTCACTAATTTAGTTTTTTTTTTCTTACAATCTGTGTATTTATTTCCAGTCATTTCAAACAAAATCAAAATATAATGACTTATATATAAACATTTATAGATTGTGTTACATTGTTACTTAAACTTTGAAAATCAAACTTTTCAAGTCGTATAAAGGACATGTATCTTTTCATATTGGTCGAAAGTCTTATATTTGTCCAGTTTACAAATTTCCATTTTTTGGGTAACCGACACGTACCTAACATTGAATGGAAATGCTAAAATCTTGTTATATAATTAATGTGATGGCTTAAGTTATTAGGCTACATTAGGAATAAACAAATGGTACTAAGTACTAGCGTATTAGTACTGGTACTGGTATCAAATTTATCAAATTAAAACATTTTTGGCATTAAATTGGTACCGACTTCTGAAGTTTTTGGTATCGGTCGGTACGGTACCGATCCAGTACCAGTTTTTTACTCTAAAAAGCCGGTACCGTACCGTATTGGGTATGCCTGTACCCATTTTTGAAGATTTTCGCTACCGATATTTTCGGTACCGCGGGCGCGCTCATCCCTAGGCTACATGGTGTGAGATAAAACTCTTAAAATTATTATACCACATCAACGTGTTACATCTATGCCACTCATAACTCCCTGGAATGAGTGTTTGGAACGTTATGGGGTGATGTGGCAAAGGGCCTGAGCCCATACAATGCAGCCTTAGCGTCAAAAGTAAGGATGTTTAAGAAATGTGCCAAACTAGAAAAAAGTATTTTATGTCACACTAATCTTTTTTCTTGTGATATATAACATTTTTAAGATAAGAAATTTGTAATTACAATGTTATTATAAATAGAAGTATAATATCAACATTATATAATCTGTAATTTGAGATCACTCAATATCGTTGTAGTGAAGATAATAGTGCAGTCAAGAAGTATCTGAATATGTTAAGATACCTTCAACAATATCGAAGATTGATTCGACTAGACAATGCAAATGCAAATTGATTCGGTTAGAAAGTGAGCCTAACTTGGCTCGGCTCGTAACAACCCGGTTTGGCTCGCTTGGTAGCTCGGCTCGGCTTAGCTCTAATTATATTACTTATAATATATTTTATTTTATATTTATATACGTTATAATATATAACAAAAAAAACTGATTATTATTTATATGTATTTAGAAATGTAATTTAATATCTATGACATATTTGAAGGTTGATTACCATACTAATGAACTAATATTGTATTTCGTTGATATTAAAATTTATTTTGTATTGTTAAACTTGATTTTGGCTTGTAGTGTGTCAGGTTAAACTTATTTTGGATATATTCCTTAGAAGTATTAAATACTATTTTAGACAATTAAATTTTAAGAGCTATACATTGTTTTTTTCTTTTTAAAATCGAGACAAACCAAGCCGAGACGAGCCAACTCGATTTAAAACCAAGCCAAACCCAAATGTAGATTTTCAGCTCAACTTATGAACGGCCCAAAGAAACCATGTTATTGCAAGTGTCCCATCCAACAAGAATTAGATCATTGGAGGATTTAGGAACAATACCTTAATGAAACCCAACATTTTTTGTAAGGACATGCCAATCTTAATAACATACCTTGATTTGCATTATGTGTTCTAGTCATATTCACTTGAATTACAAGCTATGCAGGGCCATTCAATGAATGAACATGCAAGATATTTTAGAAATCGACAAATCTCTAACATACTGTTAAAGTAAAGTGAACTTCAGGCATATTTTTCACAATCTAATTGATCTACAATCAATCAAATTTTCAGAATCAATCAATTAGCGCATTGAGTTAAGAAATCAAACAGGGCCGTCCCCGAGAATACGAGTTCCCTCATGGGCCCTGTGCGAGGGGGAATAATGGGCCCCCGAGGTGTGTTGGGTGCAAGCAAAATAAGGTGTGTCAAGCGTGTAGGACTGGCTCAAGCTTTTTAGAGGCCTAAAGCAAAGCGAATGATAAATATAAGACTGTTTTCGCAAAAAAATAAAAATAATAAATTGATTTTAATCCTTAAACAGTTATAGTGTTAAGACTATGGGGTATGGGGCGTGGGTTGGAGAGAAACGCCCAAGTCACCACTCACCACCCCGGGTGGGCTTGGGTTTGGGCGTGGCCCCTTGGGCGGGAGTTTAAGGCCGGGCGTGGGGCGGGGCTACCACATGACATGGCGGAACCTCATTGGCCAAGAGCACTAGCCCTTTGAAATTGGCTTGTTTTCCACGCCACCCAACCCACGCCCCACCATACCCCTTTGAAATTGGCTTTTGGTCTTGGGTGTCCCATAGTCCACATGTCACACCATGCCTCCAACCCACGCCCCACCATACCCCACGGTCTAACTTTGGGTATAGTGATAGACAATAATTAGATGAAAAATAGACATATATGTACATGATTGGCAACAATATGATTCAAGTTTGTTGTCAATGATTAGTTAGAAATTTTACATTTAACTTACAAATGCATGCTTAGATAAACACCGGTAAAAAGAGATGCTTAGAGAATAATCAATCAATTTGTTGTTAGAGTTAAATGTCATTTTAGTCGCTGTGGTTTGGGATATTTTGCCAGTTTAGTTCAAAGGTTTCATTTTTCGCATGTGGGTCCAAAAATGTTTCATCGTTGCCATTTTAGTCCATTGGGTTAAATTCATCTATTTTTTCTGTTAACGAGAAGGGTAATTCGGCCTTATAAAATGACCCACGGGCGAAATTTTACATTTAAGTGACAAATGCATGCTTAGATGAAACATTTTTGGACCCACAAACGAAAAATGAAACCTTTGGACTAAATTGGCAAAATGACCCAAACCACAGGGACCACAGGGACTACAATGGCATTTAACTCTTGTTGTTATATATCTATAATGAGGATTAAGTTACATTTATCTAAATTTTAGGTGACAATCTGCTTGATGGAAACATATGATATTAACACAACCAAGGGATTACTGAGTCATATTGGCCAAAGTAACCAAAACAACAGTCAACATAAGGGCCCAAAGAAACAACAAGATAAAAGCAAAAATTGTTAATGCTGAGTTTCGAACCCGCATCTTAGGTAGAAGGAAAGGGTGTTTATGTTACAACAAGATTGCTTTCTTATATGTATGTAAATATAAATTATATATATAAATGTAACACGGAAATATTTTTCGGCCCCAAAAAATGTTGGGCCCTGTTCGGTGGCACACCCTGCACATCCTATGGGCCGGGCCTGGGTCACATGTAAATGCGTTATGATTAAACCGTATAAATTTAATTACCTTACGTTTTGATCTAACCGCAATGCTATTGACTTAAGTACGATGCGTCAAAACGCGTGTTTTCATATGGTTACCGCATCAATAACATTAGGACTAATTCATTCGGCGAATAAAAAGTAGGCGTTGACATATAAACACACTAAACAAAATAATCACCTTTGTGTATTAATATAGGTGGTAAATACGATTAACTACTAGATGTGTCCATTTCACCAAATTGCATTCAATTTGATTGAGTATTGTAGAAGTAAATATATTTTTGGTAAACGAAACAATTTAGAAATTAATTTAAAACGTCTTCTACACATAACTATCTAATTTTGATATGGCATTGTTTACTAAATGTGCCATTTTGTTTTCATTTTTCAACTAGATGATCAAAAGAAGTACCATACCAAAATAGAAAGTATTTTCATATGTTTATGACAATTCATTTGTGATAGAACGAAGGGACCAAGAATATAGATGTTGGAGATTGTAAGTGTGTTATGTGTGAGGATGTGGACGAAACAGTCGAGCATTTATTTACAGAGTGCAGAATTGCAGCTGGGGTATGGAGCGGGATTGCTAGATGGTGTCGTCTTCCCCCGATTTTCCTTTTTTCGGTCAGCGATGTGCAGATTATAGCTGATCAGATGGGTTCTACGGCAGTTAAGAAAGATCTATTGCTCGGTATTTTGGTTATCACGTGTTGGAGATTATGGAAGGCTAGAAATGAGAGGGCTTTTAAGGCGATAAATGTCAACGTTACGAAACTTATTGCGGACGTTAAGTCATGGAGTTTTCTTTGGTATAATTGTAGGGGTAAAAGGTATAGGGTGGGTTGGAAGGATTGGCAACGTTTTTCTTTCAATGTAAAGTAACTGGAGTTGTTTTGTGGCTATCTCCTTCTTGGAGATAGTCCTCTGTTTGGTTGTTTATGAAATTTGCCCTTCAAAAAAATTTGTGATAGAATTTCGCCACATGCTTGTGTACTTGGGTAAGCGAGTCATGTGTTTAAAGTAAAAGGGCAAACATGTAATGTAGGATGTAATATGGCCACAATATGATATTTATGATCAATTTAGGGGTGTTGAGAAATTCAAAAAAATTTTACACTTATCATTATTATTGTATTATTATTTAAATACAATGTTATAAATTTAATTTATTAGTTTGAATTTACGTGAATTTATAAATAAAGAAAATCACACGTGTGTAAGTTTGCTATTTACACATGTGTAAATTTTGTTATATTTATACATGCGTAAAAAATCTAATAAGAGAGATTTTGAGAGGACAAATGAATTATTTGATGTTGTAAATTATTTTTTTAATGTTGTAACTTAATTACAATGAGGTTTGTATTAAAAAAAAAATTGGTTTTGATTGGTTTTTTCATTCGTTCTCATGGTTCTCGTAATATTTAGCATTCTCAAGATAACTCTCCCCTATATATATAGGTTGGGGTTAGTGTAAAAAGGGGTGGCTTTGTGAGAATTGTAAGAAGTGTTTTAAGACTTGGATCTTGTAGTTAATGGTTGAGATCAAAAAGAGCTTAAAATGTAAAATATGTTTTTTACTAGTTGGGCTAGATTTGGGGTAATAGTTTCTTTTTATATTTTATTATTTAAATAAAGAAACTGCCATCAACTTTAATGCACATGTAAGTTCCACCGAACGTCAATAACCTTTTATACGTAACGTATTTAAAAAAAAATACACCATAATAATATGAGTACTATATTGCTATAGTTATATAGAAAAAAAATTTACGTATAACATGATATGAAGCCTACTAGAATACAGGTTTAAAACACTATACGAAGAACATATACTGGAATGCATATGTAAAACACCATTCGAAGAACAACTACAACTACTGGAATGCAGGTGTAAAACACCATGAATGCATGTGTAAATGCAGGTGTAAAACACCATACGAAGAACACATACTGGAATGCATGTGTAAAATACAATGGATGCAGGTTTGAAACACCATACAAAGAAGATCTACTAGAATTGCAGGTGTAAAACACCAAACATAATGTGCAATGCAATCAATCCAGATGTTAAAACACAATGTGTGTATTACGATTTAAGTCGTGGTGTTTTTAGAATCTGAATACTGTTTTATACTTTTAAAATAATCAAAATCATTTCAGATGTTAAAACACTATGACTGTATTGGATTCGAGTTGTGGTGTTTTTTGGAACTCGTATGGTGTTTTATACCTGTGAATTAACAAAAATGTTCATACGAATTTTATGGATTAAACAATACTTGATACCAGATTTTGAATAATAGAAAGATACCAAATATACGGTTTCCTAAAATTTATCAAAACGGTTATAGAAAGATTTTGTTAATTAAAATGATTAGTATTGAAATTACTTTATTACCCTCAATCTCTAATTTTAATTAAAGACACATGTCCTCACCATATTATTTCTTACATTTCTCACACACTTGCCACTTTTTACAAGATCCTTAATCTCTCTCTCTCTCTCACTATATATATATATATATATATAGGGGATGTATCATGAGAAAACTAGTTTAAATGAGAAAACCAAAAAATTAACTAAAAAAGCCTAAAAAACATACCAATTTTTTTTACAAATTTTTATAAAAAAATCGCTAGTTTTTATGCATGGAAAAAATTTTCAAAAAAAACAAAATTTTTTTTTGTTGTATTGCACATGTGCACTATTACAGATATAGTGCACATGTGTACTACACATATAATGCACATGTGCAGTGTTAGGATCTGAGGCTCTCATGATTGTGTTTGTTTGTATATTTTGAACAAATCAAATAGATATGAACAGTTTAAGTGCAGCGGAAATGGAAACAAACTTTGTAAACACAATCAAAGGAGAAAATAGTATGATAAACAATTGCTTTCCTTAGAATCAAAAGATTTACAAAACAAAGCAAAAGATTACAGATATGCTCACATACTAAACTCCCCCTCAGCCTGATGCCCCAAGGTTGGTTGCACACAAGATGAAAGGATTAGACATGAGGAGAGGAACCCGCTCAGTCAATCAAATGTAACAGTACAGGGTACTGTTACATTTATAGGCAAACCAAACCACTGAGGAATCTCAGCTGACGTCACCATGAAAGCGACGTCTAACAGCCTAACAAACTATATCTACTGTCCTCACACCAACTACTGATGACTAACAACTGATTGTAATAATAATACAAACCATGAGAAAACAACTGCTTCACGTTCCACTGTTGTAACCTAAACACTGATGCTTAACAACAACATCAGTGCTTTCTTCAAAGGTGATCAGTCCTTGAATGAGCAGTGTTTGTGTCTTCAGCAGCATTTAAGAGACAGCAGTAGATAGAGCAACAGAGTTTGTCTTCAGCAGTCTTTAGGATCATATCAGCAGTTGAAAGGGCACAGTAGATGATTATGAGCAGCAGATAGAGACCATCAGATGTTATATCTCACTTTCAAGGGGAGAGCAAAGTGTAAACTGCTGCTTATTGTGAATCTTCTGGTGTGACCTGGTTTTGGCTTTACATTATCTGTTCCTCTGGTAGGGTTCAATCCCAACAATCTCCCCCTGGAACAGATAATGCCAAAACCTTTCATTATTCAGGACCTTTATTACTCATCAAGAGTGCCTTAGCTTGTTCTTTGAATTCAGCTTCAAATTCCTTTGCACTCTGGTCATCCTCATCCCTACACAGTGAAAGCCCAAGGAGATCCTGCAAATCTTGAACACTAAGGCCTAGTGCTTCTTTCCTTGATATGTGCTTCACATCGCCATTGGCTCTGACCAAGGTCAATACGTGAGTCTTTTGATCAGACATCCACTTTAGTATTTTTAAGCCAAGTGGGTTTCTTGGGAGAGATTTATTTGAAGATGAGTTTAGGAAAGATGGCCTTGAAAACAACTGCAGACTTTCAGACATTCTTTTGAAAGCTTCTTCAAAGACTTTGTCAGCTGCAGCTATATCTTCTGCAGTTTCTTGTTCAATAAGTTCTTGTCGTTCAGCTTCTGTCTTGTCTTCAGCAGTGTTTGGAGTCGCAGGTTTGTTTAACGCCTTAAAAAGGCTTTGAAGCTTTGTTGAGGTTTCTTCTTTTAGACCCATTTTTGTGATGGTATCTTTGAAGTACTCTGCTTCCTTTTCCATTACCTCTTCTTCAGTCAGCTGTTCTCCTTCTTCTTGATTTGTTACAAAGGTAGACCGGAACAGTGTGTCGAGGTTTCCCATCTTCTGTTCAAGCTTTATCATTTGTACTTGCTTCTTATAAGTGCCTGAAACAGTTGTCTTTCTTTTCTTCAGCCTTTTGTAGGCTTCATCAGTCTGCTGTCTTGACCACTTTGATATGGATTCAGCAGAGTCTATTTTTGCTTCCACCAGCTCCTCTTTCTTCCTTTTATACTCAGCAGTGAAATCAGCAATGAGCTTTTTGAATTTGTTCCAGTTTGGAGGATTTTTCTTCTTTGTGGAATCATTCTTGATTCTGTCAATCCTCTCAGCTTCATGCTTTAGAGCGATTATTGGCCATTCTTCAAACTGTTTTTCTTCAGCAGGATAGAATTTTTCTTTCATAATGCAGGCGAGATATTGTTTTCTTAGCTTTTTCCGTTGTTCAGCCTTTTCTTTGATTAGTTCCTGTGCAAATTCTTCTATCTGCTTTACTTTTGTGAAGTAGAACTCCAGTCTTTCAGCTGTGCCATCTTCGCTTAACTTTTCCTTTTCACTCTCAACCTTTGCTTTTACTTTGGCCTGCTTTGCCTTGAGTTTGAGGTAGTCATCCATATCTTCTGGTGACAAGTAGCCTATGAGTGAGGAGAATCTCCTTTTTGAAGGATCTTCTTCTGTATAGAATTGCCTCATCTCATTTTTGATAGCTTCAAGTTCCAGTGGATATTTTGCAGCATTAGGATCATGTGTACCCTCATCGACAGAGATTGGCTTTCTTATTCTCTTGAAGAGCTTTGGTTGTGAAGTATGAAAGGTGAGAGCAGTGGTGGATGACTGACTAACAGCTGTTGAGACAACTGGTGTCTCAACCTCTGCTGTCATTACAACTGCTGATATGTCAGCAGTTGTCTTCTGCTTTTGAGCAGGGGATGGACGTGGTGATGTTAGTGGTGATGGTGGTGAATCATCATCTGATATAAGATTTCTTCTCCTTTTTAATGAAGAAGAGGCAGATGATGTTTTGGGTGGATCAGTGGTGGTAAATTTGATAGCAGTGGATTGTGGTTGACTGTCAGTGGTTGAAACAACTGGTGCTTCAACCGCTGCTGTCATTACAACAGATGTTATAACATCTGTTGTCTTCTGTTTTATGACAGGAGGCAGTGGTGATGGTGTGATTGTAGATGTTGATGGTGAAGCAGTAGTTGTAGTGGTGTGTGGTAGAGTGGTGTGTGTTGAAGATGTTGATGACATAGCAGCTGTTTGGCTACTGACAGCAGTTTTTGTAACTGCTGCTGCATCAATTTTTGTAACTGCTGCTGTATCAGCTGTTTGACTAACAGGTTTTGAGACCTGCTTTTCTTTTGCTTTTTCAGGCTCAACATGGAGGCCATGTTCTATTCCTCTCCTATTCAAATTTCCCAACAGCTTGTTATTCTCCCCCTTTTTGGCATTATCTAAGGAGGGATTTACAAGAAATGGTATGGAAGAAGGAACTTTGCCAGAAGCATTTTGAATGCTAGCCTTTATAGCCTTGATATCTGCTTGAGTATCTTTAAATCTTGATTCAACCATGTTGGTCAGCATTTGTACTTGAATAGCATGCTTTTTATCAGCCATTTGTTGCTGTGCTTCAAGCATGGGTTGAAATATATTCCAAAGCTCATTTGCAGCAGGTGCTTGTTGTGCAGGTGCTTGAGCAGGAACAACAGATTTTGGTGGGGCAGCAGAGGATTGTGCTTTTTGAGCTTTTAAAATCTCTTGCACCATCTCCTTTATTTCAGAAACTGTTTCTTCAAGTTTTTCAACTCTGCCCGTCAATTCCTGATATCTTGAATCATCACCCATTTTACTGGGATCATCTGAATCCCCACCTGTGGTGGTTGTATCAATGTGTGACTTAGGAACAGAGTCCCAAAAATCACTCATTGATGCCCCTTGTTCTTGGTACTGGGGACTTCTCTCTTCAGCACTTGATAAATCTTTAATGTTACTAGTGGACAAAATAGCCTCACTAGTGATTTCCAGAGGTGCTATGGAAGAAATTGCCTTCAAGGGAGTCTGACTAATGAAGCAACTGTCCAAATGTAGACCTGTTGGTCCAACATTTGTAGTTGCTGCTCCACTTGAACTACTGACAAGAGTTACTTGTAACTCCTGCAGTGTAACCTCCTCAACTGTTGCTGGGATAGCAGAAGTATACGCATCAGACCCAGTCACCTGTGGATGTATACTCTCGGTGATAGGTGATAGAGAGGAACTGGTTTGTGTCTGTGCAATAGCAGCTGCATGCAACAGAGGTAACATGGATTGTGGCATTATTATTGGTGAGGGGATGGGGGTTGAAAGAGACATGTCCTTGGGATCAGGACTGAGGAAGATGGATCCGAGTGGATTCAGAGCTTCATATTGTGGTGTCCCTGTGCTTACAACCTGATCCTTTTGTGAGGATGCAGGAGGAGTTTCGGTTATGGGTTGAGATCTTTCTTCCAACTGCTGTGAGGAAGTAACAGCAGTGGTTTGTGGTGACTTTTGTGTTGTCACAGGCATTTCCTCTGGGATCTCATCTTCCAGAGTTGCCTTTGTTTTAGGAATGGTGGGTTTTCTGGATGTTTTCTTTTTGGTCTTTTTAGTGGTGGCAGGTGTGGGTTTCAAAGCAGTGGGAGTGCTGCTATGATCACCTGGAGCAGTGGGCTCAGCAGCTGATACCTGAGGAGCAGTTGTAACTGCTAAAATCTGCTCAGGTACCCCTGCTTTTGTTTTTATTGGTGCCATCATCCTTGAAAATGTTTCCTTTGTTATGCTTTTTATTTGACAATGAACACCTTGTCTGAGCAAATTTACATTTTTCTTTTCAAATTTTTGTTCAAAATAATAACTCAAAAATCTTGGAAAAAGTAAAAATGCTTTACTTTCAACGTTTTTCACCATGTCATTGAAAATCTCCTGGGAGTAGTTATAGTTTTTATCATTCAGAATAGCGTAACCCAGGCTTTGAATTTTCAATGGTATTTCGTTGAAAGATGTTGTTTTATTTGAAGCACACATCAAGAGTGTGTGAAATAAAAACCTGGGTGCAGATGGAAAATAACCCTTTTGTAGGGTATCTACCTTTGGTTCTTCTGCATAGCCCCTTTTCAGAAAATCAGCTTTTAACTCGTTTTTGTCAAAAGAGGTTTTACCGTTCTGATCGTCGAGTATGAAGACTTCTGATATCGATTTTGGTGTGATTATGATCTCTTTTCCCTGTATCGAGGAGTTAATGGCTACGACTTTTCCGTCTTGTTTTTCAAGCGACGCCTTTTTCCAAAACTCTCTCTGGGTTTGCAGATAGATAGGAGCATTTGCTGTCAACAAAGTTTTGTACTTTGATGCAGATAATGCATCAATGACGGTGTCGAAGGTGTGATTATCAGTAGGTTTTGTGAATAAACCCAGATAATTATGAGATTGCTTGAACTGGGAGTAGTTATAGTTTTTATCATTCAGAATAGCGTAACCCAGGCTTTGAATTTTCAATGGTATTTCGTTGAAAGATGTTGTTTTATTTGAAGCACACATCAAGAGTGTGTGAAATAAAAACCTGGGTGCAGATGGAAAATAACCCTTTTGTAGGGTATCTACCTTTGGTTCTTCTGCATAGCCCCTTTTCAGAAAATCAGCTTTTAACTCGTTTTTGTCAAAAGAGGTTTTACCGTTCTGATCGTCGAGTATGAAGACTTCTGATATCGATTTTGGTGTGATTATGATCTCTTTTCCCTGTATCGAGGAGTTAATGGCTACGACTTTTCCGTCTTGTTTTTCAAGCGACGCCTTTTTCCAAAACTCTCTATGGGTTTGCAGATAGATAGGAGCATTTGCTGTCAACAAAGTTTTGTACTTTGATGCAGATAATGCATCAATGACGGTGTCGAAGGTGTGATTATCAGTAGGTTTTGTGAATAAACCCAGATAATTATGAGATTGCTTGAATGGTATTTCGATGATTTCTTCAGCCGTTTGAGCGGCCTCAGTTGCAGGTGGTGGTGATGTAGGTTTTGATTTTGATTTTCCTTTTGACTTCGTCATTTTGATGAAGAAGAATCGGAGAATGATTTTGAGGGTTTTGAGAAGAAGGATTGGAAACTGCTATGAGAAGAGAATTTTTGGAATTCAATTCGACAGTGTAAAACCCTGTTTGGGGTTTAGGGCAGGGTTTTATTTAAAAATAATCGCTGATGTTGTAGCGGTTATTACGATCTGAGGGCTAAAAACTGACCACGTGTCAAACACTGATGAGATGGATGAAGTATGAAGAACAGTTGTTTTAAGAGCCACTGATGTATCAAGCATCAGAGGTTACAATGGTACAATTTTGGGCAGTGGGTGATTTTTACTATCAGTAGATAGCATATCAGTGGATAAGACAATGATTTTGAACATCAGTGCTTTTCAAGAAAATGAGGGATCAGTGGTTAACTTTCAGCAGTGGACAGTGTTTAGAGATCAGACGTTGGAACAAAACAGTGGTTAGGGTAAATGGTGCAAATCTGAAGAACAGGTGTTTCAGCAACAGTTTTGAGAATTTTCATTCAAGGTTTTGCCACATGTCAATTTTGAAAGACAGTGGTTTAGTACCCCAGATGATGAAAAACTTTTTGCTAAGGCAACTCATTTTCGTTTAATATTCAATTAAAACATAAGTACCCTAGTAAATTAAGCACAGTTTGCAATCAATTTTTGATGAAAATTTTGGAGCAAGCTTGAGTATGACATGATCATGACGTATGTACCATTTCCTTTTGATCCATTTATGAGGACACAGATACCACCAAAAATAAGGTATTACATCCTGACAGGAGCTGAAACTATTGCCAACAAAAACAAGCAAGAGTTCCAAATATATCCTTAAAAAAATGAAAGATATACCCTGATTATTCGAGAAAATCCTTTGAGGAAAAAAATGATTAAAGGATTTTCTGAGAACAGCATCAAAAGAATTTGGTGTACGTCCAATAAAACACATAATCATATCATTCTCAAGTTTTTGAAAATGGTCAGTGGTTTTGAAAATAGTGATAGAAAAACTTTGAACATATTTTGACCACTGCATGGTACCATTTTCTTTGTCAGTTGATTGCAACCATGATTCTTTTTGTAATTCATTCACTGGAAACAAAAACCCTTTTCTGAACAGGTGAATGCACATAGTTGCTTAATGACCATTATTACCCTATACTTTAACTCTTCAGTGTTTTATGATTATACTATTTTCTTCTGACTTCAGAAGTTTTGAGATAAACACACTTCGGAGTTTTTGTGAATATTCTTAATGTATTTTAACATAGTTGATTTTGTCCTTTTGAGGACCTCAACCTGTTTTCAACACATAAGATCTGGGTAACTAAAGTTTAATTTCCCTCTTTTTGTGTTAACATAAACAACAATGCTTTTATAAACATAGGTTTTGTTAATCTGAGGTTTGTACTTTAGTATTTAATGAAAACAACACATATTACACATCAACAGTTTAAATCAATTTAGAAAATAAGAATAATCTCATGGTTTAACAGATATTGCTTTCAGATCTAGAAACCATGAGTAACTTGTGCATGAATTTACATGTTGTGTGAAATTTGTGTGTCATATGACATCTTGGTTGATTTTCAGAGTTTTTGAATAACCATTTTGACCATGATTTAATCGATACTCTGTTTTTCAACAAAATACAACCAACCTTAGTATCAATGAATTTTGAGCCGAACTGTTATGTCAAATTGATTGTTAGATCGAATTTGACTGTCCAGGCTCTGATACCAATTGTTAGGATCTGAGGCTCTCATGATTGTGTTTGTTTGTATATTTTGAACAAATCAAATAGATATGAACAGTTTAAGTGCAGCGGAAATGGAAACAAACTTTGTAAACACAATCAAAGGAGAAAATAGTATGATAAACAATTGCTTTCCTTAGAATCAAAAGATTTACAAAACAAAGCAAAAGATTACAGATATGCTCACATACTAAACTCCCCCTCAGCCTGATGCCCCAAGGTTGGTTGCACACAAGATGAAAGGATTAGACATGAGGAGAGGAACCCGCTCAGTCAATCAAATGTAACAGTACAGGGTACTGTTACATTTATAGGCAAACCAAACCACTGAGGAATCTCAGCTGACGTCACCATGAAAGCGACGTCTAACAGCCTAACAAACTATATCTACTGTCCTCACACCAACTACTGATGACTAACAACTGATTGTAATAATAATACAAACCATGAGAAAACAACTGCTTCACGTTCCACTGTTGTAACCTAAACACTGATGCTTAACAACAACATCAGTGCTTTCTTCAAAGGTGATCAGTCCTTGAATGAGCAGTGTTTGTGTCTTCAGCAGCATTTAAGAGACAGCAGTAGATAGAGCAACAAAGTTTGTCTTCAGCAGTCTTTAGGATCATATCAGCAGTTGAAAGGGCACAGTAGATGATTATGAGCAGCAGATAGAGACCATCAGATGTTATATCTCACTTTCAAGGGGAGAGCAAAGTGTAAACTGCTGCTTATTGTGAATCTTCTGGTGTGACCTGGTTTTGGCTTTACATTATCTGTTCCTCTGGTAGGGTTCAATCCCAACATGCAGTACAACAATTTTTTTTAATTTTTTTATATATAAAAATAGCGATTTTTTCATAAAAAATTGTAAAAAAAAAAATTTTGGTATGTTTTTTAGCTTTTTTTTAGGTTTTTTTAGTTAGTTTTCTAGTTTTCTCATTTAGATGTAGTTTTCTCATGATCCTCTCCCTATATATATATATATATATATATATATATATATATATATATATATGTATGGTTAGGCTCATTTGTGAACAACCCCTTGATTGTGAACACTAGTGAACTAATCCTAGCCCTTGATTCAGGGCCGGTCCAAGAATTTTGGAGGCCCAAAGCGAATTAAAAATTCAAGGCCCTTTTTAATTTTTTTTAGACTCGTAATTTTTGGTTTGTATCTGACATGAAATATATTATGAAGAAACTTATAAAGCACTTACCCATTATATAAACTAGATGATTTCCGTAATCAAATAATGTTGGGATCTAATACATAAATCAAATCTATGTAGGTCAAAAGAGTGTTGGAAAATTGGTGAAAATAACATTTTGCGAGTTAACACGGCGTTACTTGTGTGTGGTTCAACGGTTTAACATTTCGTTTTATGCTTCGTACTAGATTTTTCGAGTTAACACAGCTCAACGTGTGTGTGTGGTTCAACGTTTTTATGTCGTCTATCGTTTCCCCATTTTACAGGTTCATTACAACGCGCGGGGTCCTAAATCGACTTAATGTATTTTTAGATAAGTTAGATATATGTGTTTTAAAACAAGGTAAACTCTTAACATACATATTTTTTCCTATTGTAACTAAGATGTAGAGGCCTGTGAAAGGCATCTTCACATTCGGAATGTCATAACTTTTTTTTTTAATTTAGATTTACTTAGTTGTCGTATGGTGTCTCATGTTTTTATTTTTATTTTTTCACTTATATATATGTTTTATTGGTTCAATAGTACATGTAAAGTATTACAATATACATAGTATTTTCTTAACTATAGTTAATTGGTTTTATTGATTCAATTTTGTCTATTCATTTACATTACTTTTATCTGTCTAGAAGTCCCTTTTCAGACCTTTCAAATGGTATACAATATACATATTACATTATCAATAGTTTTTATTTGTTTCCTTACTAATTGTGATAAAAGTAATTATTTCGTACAATTCATATTGGTTTATAGCTTTGAATACGAGCACACCTTATATTAATGTTAATGATAGCGAAAGTGAGGAAACTATATTTGGATGGTAGAAAATATAATATTATGCCAACATTAACCCGTCAGAATAATCTATTGTCAGATAAAATCAGACACGTTACCTTTGAACAAGAAAAATGTCACAATAAATATTAGTAGTGGTACAAAATTTTAAGTTCCTATGACAAATCCTAAAACAAATAAGAGATCATATTATTATGAATGGCTATACAAACTTCAATATTTATTTCGTATTTGGTCTGCATATTACTCTATATTATATATACTTAGATCATATTATGAACATATTTTTTTTATTTCACATTATAATTATGATTCACCTCGTGTATTACACGGGGCAATAACCTAGTGTCTCATAAAAGAGTACTATTGTTTATATTAAGCTAGTATTTTGATGCGCCACGCGTTGCGACGACGTTGAAATATAAAGTAACTCGAACTTATCTTGTCAAATATTTGACTTGGCTCGTTTCAAACAAAATTTACGTTAAAACGTAGACTAACTAAAAACGCACATAAAAATAAGCATGAAAACATATTATATTTTACATTACTCATTACCGAGAAAATTTATGTTGAAACGTAAACCAACTTCGATTTATAACGAAATGTACTTCAAAATAAGCACGTATTATACCTCATAGTGAACACGTATTATATTTGCCCTGACTCATGTAGACCAACAAAAAACGTACATAAAAATACGCACGAAAACGTATTATATTTAACCCACGTACATAAAAATAAGCACGCATAACTCGAGGGGGGGGTCAAAATGACATATTATAAAGTTTTTCGAAAGCTGAAGGTGTGTAAGTGGCTAGGGGTGTTCAAAATTCGCTTTCAATTCGAAAAATTCGAAATTCAATTAAATTTGATTCGATTATCAAGAATTCATTTCGATTATGAGAATTCGAATTCGATTCAATCCGAGTTAACTAAATCGATTACGAATTTATAATTTCAAATTCGATTCGATTCGAAATTTGAATAAAAATTATACATTTTTATTTATTGTTTTTATATGTAATACATATATAACTTTTATTCGAAATTCGAATAAAATTTACGTTAAAACGTAGACCATCATTGCCTCCCCATCATCCAACACTTCTGTGGATATTGCCGCAACACCCACTTCTTTGATCGCCACTATCGCCTTAAAAATAAATATAGTGGGCATACTATCTTACTACTTTTTTATTTTATAAAATGACTCATTTCAACCCAATGTCATATTAGTACGAAGCCGTTTAGACGCACATTAAAAGGATACTTTTTTTAAAGATCCGTTTTGACCCGACCACCCCCAAAATCCGTTGCACCATGCTTAATCATATATGAATATCAAGGTTGTTATAAGTTGTCGTTATCATATGTAGATCAAACAAGGGATGGCGAAAACCCGAACTTGACATGAAAACATGAAACCTGAAATGTTTGAAACAAGCAATGAGACGATTATGTTGGTTTGAGAATGGATATTATATTAGTTTAGAAAAAAATTGTGGGATTGAGTCTACTATGGTGTTAGAAGATACTTGTTTAATTACCTTAACCTGATTGAACCCTAATATATTATTATGTTATTCACTCTTTAAAACAATAGATACAGTGTTGAAGTTGTTATAAACCTTAAAGTATCAAAATTACAAAATCTATTCAAAATGTAGATGTTGATGCAACAAATATTAGACCAATGATAGTAGCTGAGTTGGTTAGGCAAAAGGGTTGGAGGGTTCAGTTTTGCCAAACGCAGGTCGTGGGTTCCCCCCACGTTTGCTAGACATGGAGAGATATTCACTAGTTTAATTTTGTTGTTTGCTCGGAATCCTCCACTGAAATGTGTTCAGTTTCGGATGTGGGAGCAAAGAGAATGTGTGTGTTGAATGTGATGAAGAGTGACTTGCATAGAACAAGTACTCGAGGACAATGACCAGAGATTCTCGTAGAATCAGAGCTGATCCAGAATGTTTTTCTCACTAAATGAAGTGTCATATATATAGAGAAGGTCATCTCCCGAAGAAGAAACCCTTGACTAGTGAAACTTGTCTGCAGTGGGGGACTTACCCTTTTGGGGGTTGAAGCCTTTTGACCTGCAGGTAAAAGACTGTGTTCTGTGGACTCGTGTTACTTTTGCGGCTAGAAAAGTTGGTGAAGCAATCAGAGATGTGACCATTTACTGTTCATGTATTGTTTTATCCTAGCTCCCGGGTTTTTAACCTTTGAACCTTTTTACCCTTTAAGCTTTAATATGTCTAAGTCATTTTATTTGGTCTTGGGCTACCCCCGTTATCAGCCCCCCAAGTCAGAGGTTTTTGGGAGTTGAGCTCAAAGACTTCTGACTTTTACATATTTATTTGCATTGCTTAATGGCTTGAAGGCTTCAATGCTTGGGGACAGTTGAGAGTTTTTTGAATTTCAAAAGTGACAATTGATTTGATTGATGTGTGGCAGTTTTTCAGTCAGCGGTTTTGCAGAGGGCCGTGTAACTAACTGCTATACAATCATAACTCCTATTTTAGCCTTTTTTTTTCATTTTTTATCAACATAATCACAAAGTTCCTTCATTTTCTCTCAAGTTTCCTTCACATCTTCCCTTCCCTTCGTCCAGGTTAGTTCTTTATTTTCGTTTTTTTTCTTTCAATCATAACCTATGGGTGCTCGTAAGGATTTAGCCGTAAGTTATTCGCGTTTAACCCAAGAGGAGGTTGAAACGTTTTGTATGGAATGGGGAATTGGGCTGAAGTTTAAACCAGTTGCTCCGGGGATGGATGTTTCAATCGATCAGTGTCCGGCTGGTTCGATTGCTCTTTATTGTCGAAACTTTGAATTTTCTAATCTCCGTCATCCATTTTCACTCTTTGTTTTAAATGTGTTAGAGTATTATCTTGTGTCTTTCGGTCAAATTCACCCACAGGGTTTGGCTAGGGTTTTACATTTCGAGGTTTTGTGTCGAGCGTGTGGTTATGACCCTACTTTGTTATCGTTCCGCCGTTTCTTTCGATTGGCAAAGAACGGTGATTGGTTTACATTTGAGACATCTAAAGCCAATATTTGCTTGGTTTCATATATGGTTACCACACTTGGTACCTGGAAGGATCGGTTTTTCTGGGTCTCGGATGAGATTCTTCCTTTCAAAATGGTTTGGAGGCGACCTGAGGCCATTCTTAACGAACCCGAACCTTCCCTCACTAAACCAGGTATCCGTACGACTTAATTAATAATTAATTACTGCTTAATTACTGTGCTTACTTGAACTTGTGGATAAACTGCTACTTGAATACTGATACATGTACTTACTTGCATCATACTTTACTTGCTGTCACTCCATGTTTTGCTTACAGCACCTTTGTGACAACCTTGATGCACCAAAAGCACAGTAGCACAATGAACGGATAACCTATTAAACGTGCTGTCATAACTAGCACCAGGCAGGTACTGCCTCTAAGGCCTGTAAGAGCCTGAGATAGTTTGCTACACTAGTGGTGAGTGTAGGGATATAAGGGTTGTAGAACTGCGTCACTAGGAATGAGATTACAGTGACCGGATGTGCCTAAAACGTACTTTAAGTACAAAATTCAGCACTTTAAATAAAAATTCAGCATCTAGCTAACTAATAAAGTGCCAAAACATGAGAAAAATGTTACTAGACACTTTCCAAAGTGTCGGGAATAAGTTGTGTCACTAAAAATAATAATAACGACACTTTAAAGCTTTGTTAAGCACTTTAACGGATCTTTATCCAACCGAACAACCGGACTTTACCCGGAACATAAAAATATTTCCAATAACAATGTTTATCTTTTTCTGAGCCAGTTAGGGTCCCTGAATACCCTAACACCCGCTTTAACGCATGACATACTAGTAACCGGGTTAATCCCTAAACTAACTAAATTAACCTAACTAATACCTAATGTTTAGTTGGAAATGAACTAGATTACCCCCATCCCCCCAACCAAACCGTCCCCAAGGGGACACCTCATGTCCTATTTTGATTAAACTAATCTCTTATGTCTAATATCTAAGAGACACATAATCCATTGGACCATAATCCTAAACTTTGCCTATAAGATCACCACTAAACCCCTCATTCTTTCACTTAACATTTCACCAACAACTTTCTTTCTCTCCCTCTCTTTCACTCTCGGCCGAAGACACAAGCACCCCCACCGCCACCTTTCGATCTTGATCTTGCTATTCCAAGTGCATACAAGTGCTAAGGATCTCATACAAAGGAGCTCGGTGCATTCGGAACGTGATGGACCTCTTCTCATTGCTTTTATCCACTCATTCTTCGACTAGTTTCTTCCCTAGCCTCGAGCTAGTAGTAAGTTGCTATAAACACACTCTCGATCTATTTTAAAGTGGTTAAAAAGAACTTTGTCGGTTAAAATCTATGAACATACAAGAAGGCATGCTAAAAGTTTACTAAAATGTTAAAAATGTTCTGAGATAAACTCCCGTTTTCTTGAAATTATTAGGGAATGTCCCTCAAGGGTTCGTCCTTTTCCCGAGCAACTTTTGGTGTTACTGGGTATTAGTAAGTTGTGGGATAAACCGAATCGAGACCCGGTTCTTATGAGGGATGGACAGGGTATGTTTTTTGCACATTTATTTTTCCTCTTTTACTTTCATTTTATGATCCTTATATGTGTCTATCCATTTTTTGGAATCATGTCTACTTTGGAATTCATTAAGAGTGATGATACATCGGATGTTGCATTTGGGGATGTCCAGGCTACTCCCGGTGAAAATACTGTGGTTAAGGGTTCAGAACAGAGGTTCGGGGGTTCGGGTTATGTAGGTGTGCCTGATATGAAGGGTTTTAAGAAGGCTATTGTTCCCAAGGTTGTCTGACGTCCAAATCGTCATCTGAATACTTCCTGTCCACCATCTACTTCGGAACATGTGGACTTGAGTGATGATATTGGTGTTTCTGTCGATCATGCCCTGGATGAGGGTGTTGACAAGGAGAAGGAGTTGGTTATTGCTGGGAAGAAGTCTGTTGGTAAAGGGGGTGTTGTAGCAGGCTCATCTGGTAAAAGTGTTAGCAGTTCTGAAGGTCTTGACCCGCATCAGGTTTATGTACCTGATTGGGGGTGTGAAGTTGGGTGATAGTTTCAAAGATGCTACTGTCTGTTAGGATGTGCTGAGCCATATTGCTCCTCCTTTGGTTCATTGTACTATTGCTGAGATGGACGATGATATGATGCTGTCTCGTATGATATTAAGTACTTGTAACCTAGCTGCCATGCTTCCTCAAGGAGTTGCCCGTTTTCGTAAGAGGATGCATGAATATGAAGAATTTTTGAAGAAAAAGGACAAGATGAAGGCTACTGTGAGCACTTTGAAGAAAGAAAATGAAGGTTTGGTGAAAAAGGGGGAGACTTTGTCAAAGAAGGTTGAAGAATTAACCCAAAAGCATGAGGCAGAGGTTGGTGAGTTAAAGAAGTAGGTGGAAGCCTTGGAGGCTTCCAGGTTCAACTTTCTGATGACAACAAATGGCTAATTGAACACGGGTTTCAACAAGTTGTCACTTACCTCCTGCATTCGGCTGAGTTTAACAGTGTTCTGGGTGGTGTGTATGGTAAACTTTTGGAGCATGGGAGGCATCAGGGTTATGTTGCCGGCTACAAAGCTTGCCAGTCTGGTGATTCTCAAGACAAATCCTCCCTCTACCGCCCCGAAGCTCTCAAGGTTTTTCAGGATTCAGTCCGAGAGATGGAACGTTTGACTTATCCCTACGTTGGTGAGGTCTCAAAATGTTTTGGCAAGCACATATCTGTTTTACAGGATTTGAAACTGCGTGCGCTTGATGAGGTTGTCTGCAAGGAAGTGCTTGCATCTTTGTCAAAGAAGCGTTCTTGCTCGGGTGATAGTGAAGATACCTTTTCTGGTGCTGGTGAGGGCTCGAAGGATCCAAGTCTTCAAGCCTCTGGGACGGCTGTTGAGGAAGGTAAGCGGAAGAAAAAAGCTAAGAAAACTAAGGGTGATGAAGGTGGTACATCAAACTCTGTGGTGAGTGATGCAAAGCGAAAACTTCTGGGGTTTATTCGTAGCTTTCTTAGCATCTTGTTGAACAATGTTATGTATCTCCGTTAAACTCTTTAGGTTTTGCAAAAAACCCTTAAGGTTTCTGTTTTATGGTTTGGCCTTGGTGGCCGTTTGAACAATTTCTTAGGTTTACAAGCCACTAAGGCTTGCTTTAACTTTGTTTGGATGTTTGGAAGCCTGTTAAGGCTTCCTTTATTATGTTACTAAGTTTCCACTACTTGCCTTGTGTTATATTTTTTGTGCTTGTGCCTGTTTGGTAAGGCAGCTTGGTTGGCTTCAAGCCTTCGAGGCTTCTGGCTGTTTGAATGTTTATAGCTTGAAGCCTTCAAGGCTTACATTTACTACTTTAGTTTTATGACTTAGTGTCTTGGTTTGTATTTTTGAGTTTTAGGTTTTGTGTAACCTTTTTACTTGTGTTGTTGTATTGCTCCATGAATTACTTCTTTATGGTATTGTCTTTGTTGGGTTTGTGTTGTCTTTATGTTTTTTATACTTTAAAGGGTTCAGTGCTGCAGTCACTTAGCCTTTGTATTTTTAACAAGAAGACATAGCACCTATCCTATTCATTACTTTCCTTAGTTTGATTTCATTTTGTAAGCCCGTTTTGATAATTTTTTCTAAGGCTTAAGGAACATTTGGTGTAGGCTGTTCAGACCCGTCTATGAGACAACTTTGTTTTTTAATTATAAGTCTCATGGAGTTGTATTGATTTAGGAACTCACCCCTTATATAGGTCCATTCAACCCTTGAACCTATTGAGCGATGTGGCCTGGGAGCTCATCCCCTTAAATGGCCCTTGCCATGTAGTTTTTTGCTAGGTTCTCAACCTGATTTTAGGATAGAAAGACAAATTTGATAAAACATCTTCATTCATTCAAGAGATATTGTGTTATAAAAGGTGATCATAGGACAACTCTTGAAATACAACTTGTGAAATACAAACCAATCTTTCTTGATCAGACATGAAACCTCTAAGGGTCTTTCCATTCCAATGTCTTGGAAGCATTTTACCTTCTGAGTCGGCTAGCTTATAGGATCCTCCCTTGTGTGCCTCAAGGATTGTATACGGACCCTCCCATTTTGGGCCAAGCTTTCATTGGTTCTCTTTTTTACTAGCCTCATTGTTTCTAAGCACCAGGTCTCCTGGCTTGAAGCATTCATGCTTGACTCTTTTGTTGTAATAGGCTTCCATCATTTGTTTGTACTTGGCTTCTTGAGTTGCAGCTTTGTCTCGTGCTTCCTCTAGGAGTTGTAAGTTCAACATGGTCTCTTTTTGGTTTGCTTCGGGATCCATGTTAACCGTTCTTTGAGTTACAACTCCTACTTCAGCTGGAATCACGGCTTCAGACCCAAACACCAAGCTGTAAGGTGTTTTTTATGGCTTGTTTTTTTGGTTGTTCTTATGGCCCATAGAACACTTGGCAATTCTTCAAGCTAATTGCTTTCGTGCCTTCCCAATCTAGCTTTGATCCCTTCAACTATGCTTCTATTCATCCTTTCCACTTGACCGTTTGACTGTGGATATGCCACCGAGCTGAAAACCTGAGCTATTCTGAATTCTTTGCACCAAACGCTGAAAGGCTTTTCAGCAAATTGCTTTCCATTATCGGTGACAAGCACTCCCGGTAATCCATAGAGACAAATGATGTTTTCCCAAACGAAGTCAATGACTTGCTTGCCCGTGATTTTTGCAAGTGGTTTAACCTTAGGCCACTTGGTGAAGTAATCTATGCCAACTAATAAGAACTTCACTCCACCTTTTTTATGGCGGGAATGGGCCGACAATGTCCATTCCCCATTTATGAAACGGCCATGCTGAGGATATTGGGACAAGATCATGTTTGGGGCTCTTTGGTACCGGTGCATGGATTTGACAAGAATCACATTTTCTTAATTGTTCAGCGGTATCTCGGTGCATTGAGGGCCAAAAATACCCAAGGTTTATTAGTTTAGCAACCACTGTTCTTGCTCCAAAATGGGCTCCGCATATCCTTTCATGAACCTCTTTGACCAAGTACTGGCTTTGTTCGGGACCAACACATCTCAGCAAGGGTGCAAGGTACCCCTTTTTGTAGAGGATTTCATCTTGCAACACATACTGTCTGGACTTGATTTTAACCCTTTCAGCCTCTGTTTGATCAGCAGGTAATTCACCATTTTTAAGGAATTTCTTAATTGGAGTCATCCAGTTGGGACCTTCTTCGGTAATCACGTCTTGAACCTCCAATTCTTCAATTGATAGAGTTTTCAACACTTCTACCAGCACCTTTTTAGTGAGGTGGGCAAAAGTGAGTGAAGCGAGTTTACTCAAGGCATCAACTTTCTTGTTTCGAGATCTGGGGATTTGCTTGATGGTACACGTTTGGAACGTGTTCATCAGCTCTTTGGATTTTTCCTTGTACCTTTTCATGTTAGGTTCCTTTGCAACATAACTGTCATTCATTTGGTTTGACACCAACAACGAGTTCGTGAAGACTTCAAGCTTTTGAACCTTCATCTCCTTGGCCAACCTTAAGCCAGCTATCGGTGCTTCGTATTCAACTTCGTTGTTGGTGGTCTGAAAATCAAATCGAAGAGCATACGTGAATTCTAACCCTTCCGGGTTTATCAAAATGAGCCCAGCCCCTGACCCTTCAACGCTTGAAGCCCCGTCGGTAAAAAGCTTCCAGGCTTCAAGGTCTGAGGGTTCAGTGGCAGTTGTGTTTACTTTAGTGATTGTTTGTTTTGGGACTTCTACAATGAAATCAGCCAAGACTTGGGCTTTGATGGCTTTCCTTGGAACATAGGTAATGTTGTGCTCACTGAGTTCCACAACCCACTTGGCTAATCGCCCTGAATTCTCCGGTTTTTCAAGCACACTTTTTATAGGTTGGTCGGTGACCACTTGTATGGGGTGTGCTTGGAAATACATTCGAAGCCTTCTAGCCGTTTGGACTAGGGCTAGAGCAAGTTTTTCCAGGGGAGGATACTTGATTTCTGCCAATTTTAGAGTTTTGCTGAAAAAAGAAACGGGTACCTGAACTTTGTCTCTATCACACCCCTTTCTGAGGCGGAAGCACGAGGTGTGATCTTGAAAGGTTCTCATTGCATACGAAAGGTAAACTTACTACATGCTCGTAAAATAACTCCAAATGCCATTATCATTGCATAATTAAAACATAACATGGGTTAAGTGTTTACATCACAAGACAGCATATTGTCTGAAAAGTTTACAACTTTATTTAAAAGACGAACGTCGAGAACTTGGTTCTTATATCCCACATAGGATGAATATAATAACCAGTTCTCACAAAAACAGGCATCGGAGTCTTGACACAAGTTAGCTAAAAACATAAACATCATCCAAGAGCAAGAGTATGACCGCGCGCACATCCACTTTAGTCACCTGAAATACATGTGAGTTTTTGGAAAATCGTCAACATAAGGTTGGTGTGAATTCATGCAGTTTTTGTATTGAACGTTTGTATACTTGAATGAAAACATGGTATGTAATTTGTATGAAACAAGTATTTCTGTAAATATAAGGAAATCGAGATCGCTAATGGTTTGCAAGGCCATTAACATGTGACACGACATAGGAAGCATCCAAACCATAGGCATTTTTAGCTGTCGGATCCACGACTGTCGATTCACGACTAGAGACACAAAAGCACTGCTTGGTACTAGAGTGACCAAAAGTGTGGCTGCCTAAAACCCATTAGATCTAACCTTTTGTTCCGCGGTCTTGGTATGTAACTGATTAATGGTGCTTATAACACCCTATTCGTGACATGATCTAAAGTATCGTTCCTTAGTTTTTGTATTCAACATACCATAGCACATGTATTTTCCCCAAGTTAGAAAACTAGTAAAAGTTTAAAAGTGGGGACATGAACTCACAACTTTGCGTATCCTACGCCGTAAACTTCACCGGTTGGTTTTATAGCGTCGTGACCTATGCGTGTTTTATTAACGTTAGTCACTAGACTTGTATCGCACAAGTGCAAGTCACCATCTTTTATGTATGTGTTCTTTGTTGTTAAAAATATTTTATATTTTTAACTATGTATCTTACTTATATTATTTTCCCAAAAATAAATATAAGTATCTTGTATTTTTCACCCGAGTTATATATTCTCGTCCAAAAATACATTTTAAGTTCATAACTTGTCCAAGTTACATAATCTATTAAGAAATATATTTTCATAAATATATTTTCTTGTATTTGTCTAAGCATGTTGTATGTGTATTTTTGTATTTCTACTCCTTAGGAGTATTTAGTGTATTTTTCAAGTCCTAATACACTATTACATACAATACATATTACATACACTTAGCACAAAATTGGTGACCAATAAATATATATATTTTCCTAAAAAATATACATACTTAATATCACTTTTTATCTTGAAGAAATCATCATATCTTAATCTTGAAATTAACACAAAAATTAGGGAAACCTTGGTAAATATTTTTAGGTACAATTTTAGGGAATAAGTTTCACCAAAACTTATATTTCTCTAAGTGTCAAAATTTTATAAAATTTTTGACATGGTTTCCCCTAAAAATGGAGGTTTCTCATGTTTTCAAAACATGTGTTTATTTTCTTTTAAAATCATAACAAACAATCAACAACTCATTCAACACTTACCAAGTGCCAAAATCAAGTAATTTTACGTAACAACATGAACTTGAACTTTTATAAAAACTTGTAGTAACTTGGTAGTGTGTTTAGTAGGTTTAGTTACCCTTTAAAATGTGTTTACTTCTTTAAAAGTTTCATTCTTGAAAGATTTAGGTGTTTACAACTTGTAAACATGTTTTACAAAAACATTTCTTTATGAAATCTTCTTGCTTCACAAGTGTTTCTGTACTTGTTTAACCTTTAAAAATAGTGTTTGTTTATGTAATAAATAAGTCTATGCAAATCTTGTTATTTAACTTAGTTTCTTTGGAAAACTATTTTTGAAATCATCCAAGTTTATGACTAGTAACATATTACATACTTCATCATTCACAAAATCATTTTCATTTTTCAAGTTCATGAAGACATAAAGCATGATGATCTTGGTCTTTCACAAGATCACCACCTTAACTTACTAGATCATGTGTTAAATCACAATCTAGTAGGTTTCATATGGTGTCTAACATCACTAACACAAATCATCAATCATCAAGAAGCAAATCAACACAATCAACATGTATTCTTATGTTATTAAGCTTATGTTAAAGATTCATGATCATGTTCTTTAGTGTTTTTCAAGATTAACAATGTTCATCATCTTTTAACCAACAAAATTAGAAGTAACAAGGGATTATAAGAGCCTTACTACTAGCTCTATGGCTAGGGATGAACACAAGAAGTTGATGATGGCAAATGTGATGGATAAAAGCAATCGGGAGTGGTCCTTCAAGATCCAAGACCACCAAGCTTCATTAGACACCTTTTCTTACACCTTGAAATGAACTTGGAATGGATGATCAATGGATGAATGATGATGATGTTGTTGTTGTTGCTCAGGCCCGAGAGGGAGAGAAGAGGGAGGAGAGGGTTGTGTGTGAAGTGTGGGTGAGAGAATGAGAGCTCAAGCTCCTCCACGTCTTACTTATAATTGAGTTTAAGTGTTTATCCAAGGGTTAATGTGTTCCCTAAGTACACACAAAATCTATGATCACAATCTTATAAGATTTAAGTGAATCAAGTAAGATCTAGGTGGTGGGGCCACCTAGTGACCGTCCACACACAAGGGGGGGGGGGGTCTTGGTTGGTTTTCAATGGTAAGTTAGGAGATCTAGTTAGGATTTAAGTGTATTAGTTAGGTGTTATGCATAATGTGTGTTATATCGTGTGTTAGGGTGTTCGGGGATCTTAACTAGCTCAGAAACATTAAAGCAATGCTTCTAGTATAATTTTGGTGTTTCGGGTAGTGTCCGGTTGTTCGGTTAGATACCGGTTCGTTAAAGTATCAAACTATTCCGTTTAGTGTTCTTTATGTACCCTTTTGTGACACTTTTAATTCCCAACACTTAGGAAAGCATTCAGGACCATTTAGTCATGTTTTTGCATGGTACAAACTTGTTAAAATGCTGATTAGAGCTGAATTATTGCTGAAATATGTAAAATTCAGCATTTAAAGTTTCTTTCGGGAGCTTTTTAATGCATAGTTTATCTTCCGGAAAGCTAATATGTTAACCCTTGTATCCATACTTGGGTTTTAATGTATTTTAGACATTGGACCTACTCCTAGGCCCTAATTCCATTATCTGACTGCTTTTTGCAGAGTTGCTGACACAGTGTGTCTTACCGGTGAGTTTACTAGTCTTTCTGACGCAACGCTAACAGTAATGCATAAAGCAATATTTGAAGTATAAAACGTGCATGAATTCACAAGTATAGCATGAAATCAGACAATGTTGACATTTAAGCACATAACTGCAGATATTAAATAATAATTAAATTATACGGAAATTACCGATTTTGTGCCAGTTGTCTCAGTCTCCCTCCGTTAAAAGAATTTCGTCCCGAAATTCATGTTGAGCTATCTCTCGCAGGAGTTTTCTTGAACAGGTGGGGGTACTTGTCTTTAAACTAGTCTTCACGTTCCCACGTGTACTCGGGTCCGTGCTTAGAGTTCCAACGTACTTTGACAAGTTTGACACTACTCCTCCGGGTCTTATTGACTTTCCAGTCTGTAACCTCAACGGGTTGTTCTGTAAATCGGAGTGTGTCGTCAATATGCACTTCATCCGCAGGGATGATCACTGTTTCTTGGGTTGGACTCTTCTTGAGGTTGGACACATGAAACGTATCATGTACTCCGTTAAGTTCTTCCGGTAATTCCAACTTGTAAGCCACGGTACCAATTCTTTCCAAGATCTTGAATGGTCCGATGTATCGCGGATTCAGCTTTCCACGTTTTCCGAATCTTACTACGCCCTTCCAAGGTGAGACCTTCAACAAAACTTTGTCTCCCACCTTGAATTCCAAGGTTTTTCGTCTTTAATCAGCGTAGCTCTTTTGTCGATCTCGAGCCGCCTTAATGCGCTCTCGGATCTGCATAATCTTGTCGGTTGTCTCTTGAACAAGTTCAGGACCAACCATACGTTTGTCTCCAGCGTCTGCCCAACATAATGGCGAGCGGCACTTGCGGCCATATAGAGCTTCGAACGGTGCTGCTTTTATGCTCGTATGGTAGCTGTTATTGTAGGAAAACTCAACTAAAGGTAGGTGAGTATCCCAGCTGTCGCCTAGGTCCATAACACATGCGCGAAGCATATCTTCCAGCGTTTGTATGGTTCGTTCGCTCTGGCCGTCTGTTTGCGGATGGAAGGCCGTGCTTAGATCTAGTTGAGATCCAAAGGCCTCCTGGAAGGATTGCCAGATCCTTGATACGAAACGTCCATTTCTATCTGAGATAATTGAGATAGGCACTCCATGACGTGCTACAATTTCCTTAAGGTACAGCTTAGCAAGCTTTCCAGTGCTATCCTTCTCTCGGGTTGGGAGGAAATGCGCATATTTCGTCAATCGATCAACTATCACCCATATCATATCGTGCCCCCTAGGGGTCCTGGGTAATTTTGTTATGAAGTCCATTGAGATTTGCTCCCACTTCCACATGGGTATCTTTGGTTGTTGCAGTAGCCCGGACGGTTTTTGATATTCAGCCTTAACCTTAGCACAGGTTAGGCACTTACCAACGTAGATAGCAACATCACTTTTAAGCCTCGGCCACCAATAGTATTCCTTCAAGTCTTGATACATTTTGTCCGATCCTGGGTGGATCGAGTATCTCGACTTGTGAGCTTCATTAAAGATGACTTCTCGAATACCGCCATAGAGCGGAACCCAAATACGCCCCTTAAAGTATAAGGTTCCCTCTTCATTTGGCACCAAATTCTTCAGCATACCTCGGAGGTATTCAGCTCTACGATTCTCCCCCTTAAGGGCTTCTTGTTGTGTGTCATGAATGCGTGCAGTGAGGTTCGTTCGAATGGTCATTTCCAATGCTCGAACCCTTAGGGTCTTAACCCTTTCTTTTCGGCTTAACATGTCCGCTACAACGTTTGCCTTTCCAGGATGGTACCTAATCTCACAGTCATAATCGTTTAGCAGCTCGACCCATCGTCGCTGACGCATGTTTAATTCCTTCTGATCAAATATGTGTTGTAGGCTTTTGTGATATGTGAAGATTGTACATCGAGTACCATATAAATAGTGTCGCCAGATCTTCAAGGCGAATACCACCGTGCCTAGCCCCAAGTCATGCGTGGTGTAATTCCTTTCATGCACCTTCAACTGTCTTGAAGCGTAAGCGATGACCTTTTGGCGTTGCATGAGCACGCAACCCAAACCTTGACGCGAAGCGTCGCAGTATACCACAAAGTCTTCAGTGCCTTCGGGTAAGGATAGTATCGGTGCATCGCATAGCTTATTTTTGAGCTGTTGGAAGGCTTCTTCCTGCTTATCACCCAAGTCGTACTTCTTGTCTTTCTGCGTAAGGGTAGTCGGCGGTTGAGCTATCTTGGAGAAATTCTCGATAAATCGTCGGTAATAACCCGCTAAGCCCAAAAATTGTCGAACTTCAGTTGGGGTTTTGGGGGCTTCCCAATTCTTTATTGCTTCTATCTTGGTTGGGTCTACATGAATGCCCTTCTCGTTCACAACGTGACCAAGGAACTGTACTTTGCGAATCCAAAATTCGCACTTTGAGAACTTTGTATAAAGTTTCTCTTTCTTCAGTAGTTCCAAAATGGTCCTGAGGTGTTGCTCGTGCTCTTCTCTCATTCGCGAGTAAATCAGGATATCATCGATAAATACAATCACGAATTTATCAAGATATGGTTTGCAAATGCGGTTCATCAGATCCATAAATACCGCTGGTGCGTTCATCAATCCAAATAGAATCACAAGGAACTCGTAATGCCCATAACGCGTTCTGAATGCAGTCTTTGGTACGCTTTCCTCTTGGATCCTTAACTGATGGTATCTAGATCGAAGGTCGATCTTGGAATAGTAGCTCGATCCTTGCAACTGATCAAATAAGTCATCAATCCTCGGTAATGGGTACCGATTCTTGATAGTGAGCTTGTTCAACTCTCTATAATCGATACACATCCGCAGAGTTCCATCCTTCTTCTTCACGAACAATACTGGAGCTCCCCAAGGCGAGAAGCTTGGCCTTATGAATCCTTTATCCAACAACTCCCGGAGTTGCGTAGATAATTCTTGCATCTCGGATGGTGCAAGCCGATAGGGTGCCTTGGCTACAGGAGCGGCTCCTGGAACCAAGTCTATATAGAATTCGACTTGTCGTTGCGGAGGTAATCCTGGCAGATCTTCGGGAAAGACATCAGGGAATTCCTTCACCACAGGAATGTCTTCGAGTTTCGGCTCCTCAGCCTTCTTATCTACAACGTGCGCCAGGAATGCAACACATCCTTTCCTTAAGCACTTCTGCGCCTTCATACAGTTGATGATTCGCAGAGGCACGTCTCGTTTTTCTCCATGCACGATGAGAGTTTCATCATTCGCCAGAGGGATGCGAATGATTTTCTCGTGACAAACAACTTCAGCCTTATTCTTGGACAACCAGGCTATTCCAACCACCACATCGAAGCTACCCAATTGAACAGGTAAGAGATCGATACTAAAGCTTCGGTCACCAAGTACTAATGTACAACCCCTAACGACTTCGCCTGCTTCAACAAGTTTACCATCGGCTAGTTCTATGGAATAAGGAATATCTAATCTACTAGATTCTATTCCAAGCATACGTTTAAATTCCACAGACATGAAGCTATAATCGGCACCAGTGTCAAATAGTATGGATGCAAAGTGATTGTTAACGAGAAACGTACCGGTGACCACATTAGGGTCCTCGCGTGCGTTCCTTGCTCCAATCACGAATGCTCGAGCCTGAGCATTGTTCTCCCTTGGGAAATCTTTCTTGAAATGATCTTTGCTTACAAACCAAAGCATCCTTGGTTCTGCCCAGCTCCATTACCATTCCGGTTACCATTGCCATTGCCATTTCCACCACCGTTTCTATTACCAGCACCGTTGCAGTTTCCATTCCCGTTCCTATTACCACTTCCATTTCCTTTTCCCCAACAGTTTTCAGTATGGTGACCCAGTTTTCCACACTTGTCGCATTTTGGGATGCGACAAACTCCTTCGTGATGATGCTTGCGCTGGTTGCAGATGGGCAGAGTGCCCTGGTATCCTCTGGCAGGAGCGTCATTCATGGCTGCAAGAGTTCTCGCCTCCTGTGGTGGATTGGGGTCGCGCTTCTTATTGTTGGAACCCTTGTTGTTGCTGCGGGTTGCTTGATTAAGATTCGAATGCTTCCTTTTCTCTTCACCAGACGACTCAACATGCGTCTCGGTCTTTTCAGCTGGATTCAGTGATAACTTCTTCATACGAACATCTTCAGTAAGGCTGACAGCCAGAGTTACAGCCTGAGTGATCGTTTCAGGTTTAGCCAAAGTTACCATGCTGCGAAACTCTGGAGCCAATCCCCATATGTAGCGTTCAACGTGCTTAAATTCGAGAGTCGCCATATAGGGGGTCACTCTTGACAAATCATGGAACCTTCGGGTATAACTAGTAATGTCCGCGCCTTCCATGGTCAAGTGCCAGAACTCAGTCTCCAACCTTTGGAGTTCAGCACGAGAGCAATACTTTTCTCTCATTCTCTTCTTTAACTCATCCCAAGTCATCCCATACGCTGCATCATCTCCCAGGGTTTGGACTTGCAAATTCCACCAAGTCAAAGCTTCATCAACGAATAACCCAGTAACAAAAGTGACTTGCTGATCCGCGGTACACTTGCTCATACGGATAGTGGAATCAGTCTTCTCCGTCCAGCATACAAACGCCACTGTACCTCCAGTGCCGTCGTAGTTCAGTGGTTTGCAGTCGAGAAACTGCTTGAAGGTGCAGCCTTGAGTTGTGTTTCCTCCAGATGAATCTCCCTGTCCATTACGTCTAGCATTGGTTGGTCCTCCACTTTGTTCGGTGCGGTTAGCCTCGTATTGGGCGATAGCTGCGGTGATCCTTTCTTCCAGTAGGGAGTTCAGTTCTTCAACAGTCCTCGGTAGAAGAGGAGGAGGGGGTTGATCAGAATCCTGATTGTTCACAGCTCTCCTAGGTGCCATGTTCTGTCAGAACATAACACAACAGGGTTAGACATTTGTTTGATATCGTCATACGAGACAGTAGTAGTATATATACACATGCATATACCCACATAAGTGACATCAAACAATCCGCCAAACATATAAATAAATTCATACAGCAACAAGCATGCATAAATAGATAAATACTGATGTGTCATAAGATATTCACCGAGTCTTTACACATATCAGGGCAACTTGTTGCATCATTGTTTGCGAGGTAAACAAAATGCATAAGGGTTACATCTCCCCATAGTACAAGTTTAATATATGTAAAGGACAAAATATCTTTCTTCACATTGGCGGTTCTTGTCTTTATACCCTAAATCATTGCTCCAATAGAGTATTTAATAGGCTGGGGGAGGGGTGAGGGTGTTCACGTTTGACCTTTTCTTGTATTGAAGGAATCTCGTTTGATACGTGACAAGACTTGCTGTGGTTTCTGTGCACTGAATTCCATAATTATGTATGCATCCATAATTACGTAATTCCTTGTACAGTCCGCACAGTTCGTTTCATTATAGGGTCACTTCCTTCAGATATGCCACTGCTTTCAAGCGAAAACACGAGTACCTGAGATATTCTATTTCTAGTATATGTATATATTAATTATCACACATAGTTGCAAGTAATTTTTAGTCAAAGATAAGTGCTACTATAGTGCACCCTAAGTCTCGTAGTGTCCTTGCTCGACTTTTTGAAAACTGTTTCAGGAAGTGGATGTCGCGGAACGTTTTATGCAATGAAAACTTTTCAAAAATTGTTTTTCGTGAGAGGATCCTAAAGATTGTAGTCTAGACTCGAGAAAGAATCCTGGTTCACTACAATCGCAGCTCTGATACCAATCTGTCACACCCCTTTCTGAGGTGGAAGCACGAGGTGTGATCGTGAAAGGTTCTCATTGCATACAAAAGGTAAACTTACTACATGCTCATAAAATAATTCCAAATGCCATTATCATTGCATAATTAAAACATAACATGGGTTAAGTGTTTACATCACAAGACAACATATTGTCTGAAAAGTTTACAACTTTATTTAAAAGACGAACGTCGAGAACTTGGTTCTTATATCCCACATAGGATGAATATAATAACCAATTCTCACAAAAACAGGCATCGGAGTCTTGACACAAGTTAGCTAAAAACATAAACATCATCCAAGAGAAAGAGTATGACCGCGCGCACATCCACTTTAGTCACCTGAAATACATGTGAGTTTTTGGAAAATCGTCAACATAATGTTGGTGTGAATTCATGCAGTTTTTGTATTGAACGTTTGTATACTTGAATGAAAACATGGTATGTAATTTGTATGAAACAAGTACTTCTGTAAATATAAGGAAATCGAGATCGCTAATGGTTTGCAAGGCCATTAACATGTGACACGACATAGGAAGCATCCAAACCATAGGCATTTTTAGCTGTCGAATCCACGACTGTCGATTCACGACTAGAGACACAAAAGCACTGCTTGGTACTAGAGTGACCAAGAGTGTGGCTGCCTGAAACCCATTAGATCTAACCTTTTGTTCCGTGGTCTTGGTATGTAACTGATTAATGGTGCTTATGACACCCTATTCGTGACATGATCTAAAGTATCATTCCTTAGTTTTTGTATTCAACATACCATAGCACATGTATTTTCCCCAAGTTAGAAAACAAGTAAAAGTTTAAAACTGGGGACATGAATTCACAACTTTGCCTATCCTGCGCCGTAAACTTCACCGGTTGGTTTTATAGCGTCGTGACCTATACGTGTTTTCTTAACATTAGTCACTAGACTTGTATCGCACAAGTGCAAGTCACCATCTTTTATGTATGTGTTCTTTGTTGTTAAAAATAATTTATATTTTTAACTATGTATCTTACTTATATTATTTTCTCAAAAATAAATATAAGGATCTTGTATTTTTCACCCGAGTTATATATTCTCGTCCAAAAATACATTTTAAGTTCATAACTTGTCCAAGTTACATAATCTATTAAGAAATATATTTTCATAAATATATTTTCTTGTATTTGTTTAAGCATGTTGTATGTGTATTTTTGTATTTCTACTCCTTAGGAGTATTTAGTGTATTTTCAAGTCCTAATACACTATTACGTACAATACATATTTCATACACTTAGCACAAAATTGGTGACCAATAAATATGTATATTTTCCTCAAAAATATACATACTTAATATTACTTTTTATCTTGAAGAAATCATCATATCTTAATCTTGAAATTAACACAAAAATTAGGGAAACCTTGGTAAATATTTTTAGGTACATTTTTAGGGAATAAGTTTCACCAAAACTTATATTTCTCTAAGTGTCAAAATTTTATAAAAATTTTGACATGGTTTCCCCTAAAAATGGAGGTTTCCCATGTTTTCAAAACATGTGTTTATTTTCTTTTAAAATCATCACAAACAATCAACAACTCATTCAACACTTACCAAGTGCCAAAATCAAGTAATTTTACCTAACAACATGAACTTGAACTTTTATAAAAACTTGTAGTAACTTGGTAGTGTGTTTAGTAGGTTTAGTTACCCTTTAAAATGTGTTTACTTCTTTAAAAGTTTCATTCTTGAAAGATTTAGGTGTTTACAACTTGTAAACATGTTTTACAAAAACATTTCTTTATGAAATCTTCTTGCTTCACAAGTGTTTCTATACTTGTTTAACCTTTAAAAATAGTGTTTATTTATGTAAGAACTAAGTCTATGTAAATCTTGTTATTTAACTTAGTTTCTTTGGATAACTATTTTTGAAATCATCCAAGTTTATGATTAGTAACATATTACATACTTCATCATTCACAAAATCATTTTCATTTTTCAAGTTCATGAAGACATAAAGCATGTTGATCTTGGTCTTTCACAAGATCACCACCTTAACTTACTAGATCATGTGTTAAATCACAATCTAGTAGGTTTCATATGGTGTCTAACATCACTAACACAAATCATCAATCATCAAGAAGCAAATCAACACAATCAACATGTATTCTTATGTTATTAAGCTTTTGTTAAAGATTAATGATCATGTCTTTAGTGTTTTTCAAGATTAACAATGTTCATCATCTTTTAACCAACAAAATTAGAAGTAACAAGGGATTATAAGAGCCTTACTACTAGCTCTATGGCTAGGGATGAACACAAGAAGTTGATGATGGCAAATGTGATGGATAAAAGCAATCAGGAGTGGTCCCTCAAGATCCAAGACCACCAAGCTTCATTAGACACCTTCTTACACCTTGAAATGAACTTGGAATGGATGATCAATGGATGAATGATGATGTTGTTGTTGTTGTTGCTCACGGCTGAGAGGGAGAGAAAAGGGAGGAGAGGGTTGTGTGTGAAGTGTGGGTGAGAGAATGAGAGCTCAAGATCCTCCATGTCTTACTTATAATTGAGTTTAAGTGTTTATCCAAGGGTTAATGTGTTCCCTAACTACACACAAAATCTATGATCACAATCTTATAAGATTTAAGTGAATCAAGTAAGATCTAGGTGGTGGGGCCACCTAGTGACCGTCCACACACAGGGGGGGGGGTCTTGGTTGGTTTTCAATGGTAATTTAGGAGATCTAGTTAGGATTTAAGTGTATTAGTTAGGTGTTATGCATAATGTGTGTTATATAGTGTGTTAGGGTGTTCGGGGATCATAACTAGCTCAGAAACATTAAAACAATGCTTCTAGTATAATTTTGGTGTTTCGGGTAGTGTCCGGTTAGATACCGGTTCGTTAAAGTGTCAAACTATTCCGTTTAGTGTTCTTTATGTACCCTTTTGTGACACTTTTAATTCCCGACACTTAGGAAAGCATTCAGGACCATTTAGTCATGTTTTTGCATGGTACAAACTTGTTAAAATGCTAATTAGAGCTGAATTATTGCTGAAATATGTAAAATTCAGCATTTAAAGTTTGTTTCGGGTGCTTTTTAATGCATAGTTTAGCTTCCGGAAAGCTTATATGTTAACTCTTGTATCCATACTTGGGTTTTAATGTATTTTAGACGTTGGACCTACTCCTAGGCCCTAATTCCATTATCTGACTGCTTTCTGCAGAGTTGCTGACACAGTGTGTCTTACCGGTGAGTTTACTAGTCTTTCTGACGCAACGCTAACAGTATTGCATAAAGCAATATTTGAAGTATAAAACGTGCATGAATTCACAAGTATAGCATGAAATCAGACAATGTTGACATTTAAGCTCATAACTGCAGATGTTAAATAATAATTAAATTGCACAGAAATTACCGGTTTTGTGCCAGTTGTCACAGTCTCGTTCAATGGTAAGGACCGCACTTATTGCTTCTTCAGCAACTGAAAGGTATACCGAGATCAATTCTCCCATTTCCGGGGCTGCAATGTCAGGTAGTGAAGCTAGGTGTCGTTTCATCTGGTTGAATGCTTCTTCAGCCTCATCAGTCCATTTGAAGTCCTTCTTTTCAGAGCCTCCCTTGAGCGTTTTGAAGAAAGGTAAAGACCTTTCAGCCAATTTTGAGGTAAAATGCTTCAAGGCTGCAAGCTTCCCATTTAAGGTTTCTACCTCTTTTTTGCTTCGTGGTGGCTTGGTTTCAAAAACGGCTTTCACCTTGTTTGGATTGGCTTTTATACTTTGTTTTCCCACAATGTGTCCCAGAAAGTTTCCTTCTTTGAACCCAAACGAACATTTTTCGGGGTTGAGGTTCATGTTGACCTTCCTTAGGTTCTTGAAGGTTTCTTGGATGTCTTCAAGCATTTGGTATTCCGTTTTGCTTTTGATTACCAAATCATCAACATATGCTTCCATGTTTCGGCCAATTTGACTATCAAAAGCCTTGTCAACTAGGCGTTGGTAGGTTGCAACTGCGTTTTTGAGACCAAAGGGCATCTTTTGGTAGCAAAAGATTCATTTATCCGTGTGAAAGACTGTTTTCTCTTCATCTTCTTCCTTCATGAGAATTTGGTGGTAACCCTTGTAAGCATCTAGAAAACACTTGAAAGGGTAACCGGTGAGGGAGTCAACCTTGAGATCAATTTCTGGCAATGGGTAACAATCTTTAGGACAAGCCTTGTTCAAGTTCTTGAAGTCTATCCACATTCTCCAAGAGTTATCGGGCTTTCGAACCATGACCGGGTTTGCAACCCAGGATTGATACTTAACTTCCCAGAGAATGCCGGCTGATACAAGCTTTTCAACCTCCGAGTATACAGCCAAGCTTCTTTCGGGTGCTAGGCTCCGCTTCTTTTGGACAACAGGCTTGACATCGGGTGGTATTCTCAAATCATGTTCAGCAATGCTTCAGGGGATACCCGTCATATCTTTTGGGCACCAAGCGAAGACATCGCTATAGTGTACCAGCAGCTTTTCGAGATATGAGAGAGTTTCTTGTGAAAGGCTTGGATTTATCCTTATCCTTTGGTCAGGATACTTAGGGTTTACGATCAGCCTTTGCTTGTCTTCTTCACTCTTGGAACTTTCTCCTTCAACCATGTAGGCCTCTTGGGTAGGTTGAAGGGTTGCAATCTCCCTCTCGGTAAGAAACTTGACAGTGCCATGACCAACTGAAACAACCATGTAGAATGCACACTGCCTCGGCCTTGCTATGATCACGTCATAGTTTGAAGGTATATTGATGACCACAAAAGTGAGAGGTTGAACTCTTTCCATCTTGCCTTCGCTGAAACGGACATCAAGGGTTAGTTTCCCTAAAGGCTTGAGAGGTATGTCTGCAATACCTTTTATGGAGATTCCTGAGGGTTGAATCTTTGAACGTTCCTCATTGCATAAACGGTTGAAGAGCTTCTCAAACATGATTTCGGTGGCTGCACCAGTGTCTATGTATGCTTTGTTTGTTTGTAGTGTACCCACAGTTGCTTCAACCACAAGGGGGTTTGAAAGTGGGTTCTTTTATGTTGGAGGGAAACAAACACACTGAAGCTCCCAAGCTTCCAACCTCTGTCGTTTGTGAGGAACCTTTTGCCATCAGAATCCACCATGTTAAATTCTTTGCCCTTTCCTTCGTCCATCTTGTCCCTTACCCCCTTTACTAAGTGAGCAAGTTCCTCAGATTTGACGGCCTCTTCAATCCTCTTTTTCAGTTGAAAGCAATCATTAGTATGGTGGCCCTTTTCTTCATGAAATTCACAGAATTAGGTAGAATTCTCATTCCTTTTGCTTTTGGGGAGAGGTCTTGGAGGTTTGAAGCTTTGTTTTACTTCCTCTGTAGCAAGAATCTCTTGAGGGGTCTTGGTGAGGGGTGTGAAGCTCATGCCTTTTTCCCTGCAGGAAGGGTTCCGGCCTTCAGGACTTCGTTGCTCTGAACACTTTTGGCGTCTGTCATAGGGATGGAAGCTTCCCCTTTTTCTAGTTGGGCTGTTGCCTCGCCAGCTTGATCCCCTTTTTCTTTGCTCTTTGATATCCACTGCCTCTTCTCCTCTGATATGGGCTTCGGCTCTTTCGAGAGCTTCTTCCAAGGTCTTGGGCAGAGATTTGTTGAAATCTCTCGTAAGATATTTGGAGGTAATGGCATTCATAAAACCAGCCACTCTCATCTTTTCGTCTGCCCCTACATATGTGAGACCTTCCTTCTTGTACCTTTCTATGAACTCTCGAAGGCTTTCGTCATCCCTTTGTTTTATCTGAAAGATTACTGTAGCATCTTTGACATACCGCCTTTGCTGTGAGAAATTGGCCAAAAACCCTTTGCTAAGATCAACGAAGCTTCGAACGCTTCTGGTGGGTAAATCGTTGAACCATATCCGGGTTGATCCAACAAGAGTTTACATAAACATGAGGCAACATTCAGCATTTGACCATTTCTCGATTCTAGCGGCACCAGTGAATATCTGAAGGTGGTCGTCAGGATCTTCAGTCCCATCAAATGTTTTGATGTGGGATGGCATCTTGATCTTTGTTTGAAAATCACAATCAGCAATTTATTGGGAGAAACATGATAAATTTCTTGGTTTATAAGGCTTGGCCAAATCCTCTCCCACTATTGCACCTGTGTTGTTGTTGTTATTGTTGTTCCCTTGGGTGGCCAACACTTGACTAATAAAGTGTTGCCACGGGAAGCTTGCCATCATCTGGGTCATCATCTGGGCATAAGGTTGAAGCCTTGAAGGCTTCCAGGTGCTGCTGAGCAGTTTACTCCCAAGCGAGTGCTCATCACGGCACTCCGTGCCAAAGGAAGTACGGACAAAGCTTGTTCCCACGTAGTTGTTGCTGGGGGTGGAAGGCTTGCTACTGGAGTTTGCAGGAGCTGGTCTAAAGTCAGCTCATGCCGCAAGGGAGCACCGGTTGCAATCGGTTGGGAAGAAAAGAGAGGAAAATACGTTGGATCGGGCCTCGTGTACAAGTATGGGTTAGGATTTGGAGGAGGATTGCTGGGTCCAGCCTCATTCCTAGACGTGGTTGGTTGTGAGCTTGTAAAAGGAAGAGGGGGAGGTCCAGGAGATAATGATGGTTTCGGCTCGTCATAATCCAGATGGATCCTCACTCCCTTGTCTCGTTCTCTACTCACGTGTTGGTTGAGGAGAGACCTTAACTAGAGAAAGTTATTAGCAACTTCTTCAGGTGTAAGGTCGGTATATGAGGGGGTGTTAGAGGCACCAACGTTGGGAGACGCTACTCCGGAACGAGACGGTGTCGGCGTTTGGAAAGTGAGAGACTCGGGATATGTTGCTCCAGTTGGAGTGCTTCCCGGTGTTGAGATAGAAGTTGGTATAGCCACAGGAGTTTGGCTAGTGTTCGGGGTAGAAGTACGAGGAACTTGGTTAACCTCCCCCGGAGACTCACTTTCCGACATGCTGGTTTTTGAACATAGATGGAGCTACACTGCTAGGTCACTTGAAGAAAATTAGTGGCGTAGCCCCACGGTGGGCGCCAACTTGTTGATGCAACAAATATTAGACCAAGGATAGTAGCTAGGTTGGTTAGGCAAAAGGGTTGCTGGGTTCAGTTTTGCCAAACGCAGGTCGTGGGGTCCCCCCACGTTTGCTAGACGTGGAGAGAGGTTCACTAGTTTAATTTTGTTGTTTGCTCGGGATCATCCACTGAAATGTGTTCAGTTTCGGATGTGGGAGCAAAGAGAATGTGTGTGTTGAATGTGATGAAGAGTGACTTGCATAGAACAAGTACTCGAGGACAATGACCAGAAATTCTCGTAGAATCAGAGCTGATCCAGAATGTTTTTCTCACTAAATGAAGTGTCATATATATAGAGAAGGTCAACTCCCGAAGAAGAAACCCTTGACTAGTGAAACTAGTCTGCAGTGGGGGACTTACCCTTTTGGGGGTTGAAGTCTTTTGACCTGCGGGTAAAAGACTGTGTTCTGTGGACTTGTGTTACTTTTGCGGCTAGGAAAGTTGGTGAAGCAATCAGAGATGTGACCATTTACTGTTCTTGTATTGCTTTATCCTAGCTCCCGGGTTTTTAACCTTTAAACCTTTTTACCCTTTAAGCTTTAATATGTTTAAGTCATTTTATTTGGTTTTGAGCTACCCCGTCATCAATAGACATTACAAAAAGTCGATTTTTTTGGGTGACTATAAAATAAGATTTAAAGTAACATCCATCTCTGCATGTAATTTTTAACCAAATTTAATCTAAATTCTAAATCATGATTCAACTAAATGCCACGTGAAAACTTCTCATACTTCCTCATTTATTTATCTAATAATATAATAGAGTAAACTGCTATTTTGGTTCCTGTGGTTTGGGCACTTTTGCCAGTTTAGTCCAAATCTCAAACTTTTTACATCTGGGTCCCTGTGGTTTGCATTTTGTTGCCATTTTAGTCCAAAAGGAAAGTCAGCTCAAATTTAAAAAAAAGCCTGATTTTTTGTCATTTTCTAAAGGGCATTTTGGTCATTTTGCCTACTTACCAACCTACCCACCCCACCCCCTCTCCTTTTCTTCTTTCCCCCTTTTCAACGAACTCACATGTTCATCATCATCTTCATCCATTTCTCACTCCTATCCCACTTTTCAATCATTTCTAGCAGACACAAATTCACCAGTAATTCCACCATCCACAATCGCATCAACACCATCCGTATCACAATCCGATACTAACACATGCTCCTGAAATCAGACCTGCTACTGATTCAAGCCCTAACCTAACACCTCGCCAATTTGAATGAGACATGCTACTGATTCAAGCCCTAACCTGCTACTGATTTAAGCCCTAATTAATTGATGATGCCGTCTATTTAACTTGCTCACTATTTATTATTACTCTAGTTGTATGATCTTGTAATCCCTGTGTTTGTTCTATCTTATTGGAATTTGTATTCTACATTCTGTTGGGGTTGGTCTTATCACCGTAGTCCCAGACAATTGAGCTTTTTGCTGAAACATAAAGATACTTGAGTTGTGATGCACTGATACTTGCACATTTACATTATAGAAGCATAAAAGATCACCTGTATGGCTATTCCGGATATGTGAGAAAAAATATTACCGCATGTCCCAGTAAAATTCGTTGGAGCGATGAGGGACTTGAAAGGGATCTATACATCAAGACACCAACAATAACTATTTTAGCAATGGATGGCAGAAGACGTTGGTTGGACATAAAAGAACTGGTTAGTCACACTTCACATATTATAGTGATTGATCACTCTCTCTATATGTTATAATACAAAAGAACGATGGTGTCATAGTCGGCCTTCAATTAGAAATCGATAAAATTTGATGATGCCGTCTATTTAATTAATCGCCGATTAGAGGTTCGAGAATCGGTGTTTAGACGGTTGAGCTTTCTCTCTCTAGATACTGTGAGAATTACAGGATTGAAGAAGTGAGGATGGAGATTTTAGAGAGAGAAAATGGAAACGGTTAAGGTGTTTCTCTCTCTAGAACTTGTGAGAAAAAATGGAATTGGTGGAGGTGGTTGAGAGAAAGGGGTTTTATGCCGGTGAGGGTGGTGGAACAGAGGACCCAAAACTGCACTTCAGAGGATCTCCCAAAATTGCTTGATTTAGGGTTTGGATGAAATATGGGGAAGATGAAGATCTGGGGAAATATGAAGATGCTTTTATGATGTCCAAATCTAAATATTTAGTTATAATAATTTTAAAATGACCAAAATACCCCTGAGGGTAAGGACAAAACAGGAGGTTTTAATTTGGGGATTCTGGTCAAATATCACTTTTGGACCAAAATGGCAACAAAATGCAAACCACAAGGACCCAGATGTAAAAAGTTTGAGATTTGGACTAAAATGGCAAAACTGGCCAAACCACAAGGACCAAAATGGCAGTTTACTCAATATAATAACATATAAATATAAATTTCCTTATATGTGTTCATAAAATATGAATTAATTTATTAATGGATATATTCATAAAAATACATAATCTCCACAACTTATAAATAAATTATATATATATACTAAGTTAGAACCTCGTGTTTTACACAAGTTGAGTAAATGTAATTTTATATTTTTTTGAATAACAAATGTTACCCTTATTATAAATCACACCAATAAATCTACACCCTTGCCTAAGTTTGAACTTAGGATCTCCCCTCTAAGAGACATAAGCCTCTACAAAGTATATATCCTACAAAAACTTTATTTATTACACGAATTGAAAAAATGTAACTTTATAAAAAAACTTTATATAGTTGATCGGTGTAGTTTATATAAATTATGTATGCAATTATGAGTCCGCCGCAACACGCGGTTCCTAATACTAGTATATATTTAAAATGCAAATATATGTTTGTTGTGTATATATAATTTTCTTAATTTAAGTAAGTTATAATTTGAAATCAAATAAATTTATATTAAATCTTATGTTATTTATGTGATTTGTATCCGGAATTATCCATACGCCGTTTCTTTTATATAAATAACAAACGTGTTTAATTTAATCAATTTTCAATTTAATTTATATAATTGATACGATTTCTTATATTATCACAATAAACTTTCAGAATATTTAAGACCCCATCGATATATTGAATTAATAAAATTTAAAATACGTTATGCTATAATTAAATTATAATAACTTTTAATATAGATAATATCCATTAACATTTATCATATAGAGGCCGGTTAACGTACAATATTCCTTAATGTACGAACGTACGCTGTGAAATTATGCACGTTGTAAAACTTAAAGCCTTAATCACGCATGTTGAAAAATCATAATCACGCATGTTGAAAACTATAACATGCTTCGTTACATAATTATAACATGCTTTATTACATAAATATAACATGTTTGATTAGGATTTTGAATTTTACACTTTCATAGTAATATATCTCTATATATTTATTATTTATCTATATCTATATATCTATTAAATATTCAATATTCAAAGTCATAACTTCTTTTCGTATTTAACACTCTCCCCTACTATCACACTCCATATGGACTTCTTCTTCCATCTCAATAACAACACGCATTCAAAATCCCCAATTCTTCACTCTTCCTCCAAACCCTAACCCTAATTCCCCAAATCTCCCAATCCTCAATCTCTACTACAAATCTTACAAATCCCAATCAAACCCACAAAATTCCCCCAAAACCCACCTCAGATCCACCCCCAATTTCTCCAACAACAATGGGCAAAGGAGGCGCACTGAGCGAAGGTGTTCTCAAGAAAATCATATTATCCTACACATACGTCGCGATCTGGATCTTCTTAAGCTTTACAGTGATCGTCTACAACAAGTATATTCTAGATCGGAAGATGTACAACTGGCCGTACCCGATCTCTCTCACAATGATCCACATGGGGTTTTGTTCTTCACTTGCTTACGTCATCGTCAACGTGTTGAAGATGGTGGAACCTGTGCAGATGACCCGTGATGTGTATCCCAAATCGGTTGTTTCGATCGGTTTGCTTTACTCTTTAAGTTTATGGCTTTCGAATTCGGCTTATATTTATTTATCTTTTTCGTTTATTCAAATGCTTAAAGCTTTAATGCCTGTTGCGGTTTATTCTATTGGTGTTTTGTTTAAGAAAGAGGGGTTTAAGACACAGACGATGAGTAATATGCTGTCGATTTCATTTGGGGTGGCGATTGCGGCCTACGGTGAGGCGTAGTTTAATACATTCAGTGTCATGTTGCAATTGGGTGCGGTTTGTTTTGAAGTGACTAGATTGGTGTTGATTCAGATCTTGTTGACCTCTAAAGGGATTACGTTTAATCCGATCACGTCGCTTTACTATGTTGCGCCTTGTTGTTTGGCTTTCTTGTCGGTTCCGTGGATGATCGTGGAGTTTCCGAAGTTGAGGGAGACGTCAAGTTTCCATTTTGATTACTTCATATTCGGGACGAATTCGGTTTGTGCGTTTGCGTTGAATCTTGCGGTGTTTTTGCTTGTCGGGAAGACGTCGGCTTTGACTATGAATGTGGCTGGGGTGGTTAAAGATTGGTTGTTGATCGCGTTTTCGTGGTCAGTGATTAAGGATACGGTCACACCGATAAATCTTTCTGGGTATGTGATTGCTTTCTTGGGGGTCGGTTATTACAACCACACGAAGTTGCAGGCGCTTAAGGCAAAAGAAGCGGAGAAAAAGGCTGCGCAGGTTGATGATGAGTCCGGGAAGCTGTTGGAGGAACGAGAAGGTGAGAAATCGAGTCGGAAAAACGAGTCTGATAATTGATAAGATTATAAGAATCATGAAATATCTACTTATGTAGGCCCGCGTGAGCCCACCCTTGATCTTTACGCGGCCCGCGTGGCCACCTAGTCTACGTGTAGGCTTGATGGGTCACGAGTAGGTGTGCCAGGTGGACAACGCATGGCCCGGATGCTTATCCGGTCAAATCTTAAGTTGACACGGCCCGCGTAAGGGTCTGGTCATCCTTTACGCGGCCTGCGAGAGGACCAAGAATATTGATTTCTTGATTTTTGATATGGATTAAGGTTTCGGGGTTCCGGGTTTATACTTACGGGTCAATTTGGGACATTTTTGAGAGTCCTTGCATCCTCCCCACCTTATTTAAAATCTCGTCCTCGAGATTTATTGAAATAAGTGAGGATACTTTTGATTCATCTGCGATTCCAGCTCCCAAGTGTATTCGGGTCCTCTTTTTGAATCCCATTTGACTTTAACAAGCACTAGTCGTTTGTGCTTGAGAAATTTGATCTTTCTGTCTTCTATTTGCAGTGGTTTCTCTACAAATTTTAATTTCTTATTTACCTCTACATCTTGAAGAGGTACTACCAAAGATTCATCAGATAGACATTTCTTAAGATTGGATATATGAAATACATCATGTACCCCAGCTAACTCTTTTGGTAGTTGTAAGCGATACGCGACCGGTCCTATACGTTGGACTACCGAAAATGGTCCTACGTATCTTGGACTTAGCTTTCCTTTCTTACCGAACCGTACTACTCCTTTCTAAGGAGAAACTTTCAAGAGTACCTTGTCTCCAACTTGAAACTCTAGTGGCTTGCATCGATTGTCTGCATAACTCTTTTGATGATCTCTAGCCGTTTTCAGTCTTTCCTTGATCTGAGTGATTTTGTTGGTAGTTTCTTGCACAATTTCAGGACCTGACAATCGACTTTCTCCTATTTCTGCCCAGCAAACTGGAGTTCTGCACTTTTGTCCATACAGTGCTTCGAATGGGGCAACTTCAATGCTTGCATGATAACTATTATTATAGGAGAATTCAATTAAAGGTAGGTGATCATCCCAGTTTCCACCAAAATCTATTACACATGCTCGGAGCATGTCTTCTAGGGTTTGTATCGTCCTTTCACTTTGTCCGTCTGTTTGTGGATGATATGCAGTACTCAAATTTAGTCGGGTTCCCATTGCTTCTTGGAAACTTGTCCAGAAGTGGGAAGTGAAACGACTATTTCTATCTGATACAATGGAGAGTGGAACTCCATGTAAGGATACTACTTTGTCTACATACAACTTGGCTAACCTTTCCATACTAAAGGTTTCTTTCATGGGTAGAAAATGAGCTGACTTGGTTAATCGATCCACAATTATCCAAATCGCGTCATTACCTTTTCTGGTTTTGGGTAACTTTGTAACAAAGTCCATTGTTATGAGCTCCCATTTCCATACAGGCATTTCTAATTGTTGTAGTAGACCTGAGGGTTTCTGGTGTTCTGCCTTAACTTGTGAACAAGTAAGACATTTAGAAACATATCTAGCGATGTCTTTTTTCATTCCTATCCACCAGAAATTATTTCTTAAGTCTTGGTACATTTTATTGTTTCCTGGATGCATGGTATACCTAGATTTATGAGCTTCTTCTAAAATCTTATCTCTTAATTCTCCTTGCTTAGGTACCCAAATTCTTTTCTTATGGAATCTCCAAATTCCATCATTTCCTTGCTCTAATTCTTTTATTCGTCCTTTCATTCCTTCAGCATCGTCTTCGATTGCTATTTCTTTAACATTCTTTAATTGTTCCATTAAATCCAATTGCAGATTTAATCAAAGAGCACGAACTCGTCGTTGTTTCTCATGATACTTACGACTTACGGCATCTGCAACTACATTTGCTTTTCCTTCGTGATATTGGATATCACAGTCGTAGTCACTTAGGATTTTCATCCATCTCCTTTGCCTCATGTTCAATTCTTTTTGCCCAAATATATATCTTAAGCTCTTATGATCTGTATAGATAGTAAACTTACTTCCATACAGATAATGTCTCCAAATCTTAAGGGCAAAAATTATGGCTCCTAATTCTAAGTCATGAGTTGTATAGTTTTCCTCGTGCTTTTTCAATTGTCTTGAGGCATACGCAATTACCTTCTTGCGTTGCATAAGTACACATCCTAATCCTAATTTTGAAGCATCACAGTATACTTCAAAATCTTCTGTTCCTTCTGGCAAGGCTAGAATTGGAGCATTTGTTAACTTTTGCTTTAATATCCTAAAAGCCTCTTCTTGCCTAGATCCCCATTCAAACTTAACTGCTTTACAGGTTAGCTTAGTTAATGGTACAGCTTTCTTGGAAAAATCCTTAATGAATCGTCTATAATAACCAGCTAACCCTAGAAAGCTTTTAATTTCCATAGCTGATTGTGGAATTTTCCATTTGGTGATCGCTTCTATCTTAGCAGGATCTATGTGAATACCTTCGTGATTCACTAGGTGTCCTAGAAATTGTACTTCTTGCAGCCAAAATTCACGCTTCGAGAATTTGGCGTAAAGCTTTTGTTTTCTTAACAAAGTTAAGAGTGCATGCAAGTGCTGGCAGTGTTCAACCTGACTTTTGGAATAAATAAGTATATCGTTGATGAAGACAATTACAAATTTATCCAAATACGGTTTACAGATCTGATTCATCATGTCCATGAATGCCGCAGGTGCATTCGTTAGTCCGAAGGGCATGACTGTAAACTCGTAATGACCATACCTAGTTCTGAAAGCAGTTTTAGGTATGTCTTCTTCTTGTACCTTCAATTGATGGTATCCGGAGCGTAAGTCAATCTTAGAAAAGTATCTAGCTCCTTGAAGTTGATAAAAAAGATCATCAATCGTAGGTAATGGGTATCGATTCTTAATTGTAACCTTATTTAATTCCCTATAATCGATACACATTCGCATCGAACCATCCTTTTTCTTTACGAACAACACTGATGCTCCCCAAGGGGATGAACTAGGTTGTATGAATCCTTTACTTAATAATTCATCTAATTGTTTCTTTAATTCTAGCATTTCTGTGGGTGCTAACCGATAAGGTGCCTTGGCTATCGGTGTAGTTCCAGGAATTAGATGAATCCTAAATTCTACTTCCCTATCGGGTGGTAATCCCGGGAGTTCTTCTGGGAATACATCTGGGTATTTTGAGACTACTGGAATTTCCTTAAGTTCCTTATTTTTCGTGTTAATGATTACTGAAATCATATACACTACTTCTTGTTTTCTTGAATAACTGGCCAACTTCATTACTGAAATGAATTTCAGTGGCTTTAGTGGTTTATCTCCTGTTATTGAAATTACTTCTCCTGTAGGTGTATGCTAACAAAACCTTTTTAAACGCGTTTCAGGTAATTGGAGTAAGAGATGGATACGGCACTGAAAGGCTTCAAGAAGTGGCTTATTTTATTAATTAAATCAAATTAAGAAATATTGTTTTATGTAATTGGATTTATCCCTTATTAAAGCTACCTTTGTAAAACATGGATTTATCCCATCTATTTAATAAATAAAATCCGGTGTTTTCTAAACTCTGATATTTTTCCTAACTCACGGTCCTAATGAAATTTCCGCTGCAATATTTTTCAAAATAATCACCGGTACCACTTGGCTGTTCGCGGCTCCCGATTCCGTCCAGGGTGGGTCGGGGGTCGTGACAATATATATATATATATATATATATATATGTATATATAGGAACATCTTCAGTGAACAATAATGCTCTCGACAATGAGGATTTTCATGATGCAACCGAACTGAATGAATCTTCAGAGGATGAAGAATTTCTAGATGCAGATCAAGAAGCTCCAACAACAGCTGGACAAGGTACTTCAGAAGCTACAGCTCCAGTTGATAACCCTAAAACAGCTGAAGCTACTGCATCATCCTCTTCATCAGTTCCGGGTATTCAAGGTTCACAATGGTGTAAAATTAAAATGAGATATACCGGGCTAGGATTCGAGTTACAGGAACAAGGGCCAAACCAACCACTCAAGAATGGAATCGTCGAGCGAAAACACTTGACAACCTCATAGGAGTAGCTTTTCTTGCCACCAGAACTTTCTTCATCAATTAGGAATCTGATGCCGTCACTAAACACATTCCTTAAATTGTAGCCATTTGTTGAGTGTTTTTTTTTGTGACTAGTCCGCATATATATCACCATTGCCCTTGATTTTCTTGACTGTATATCTCTTAAATGTCAAGATATACACGTGTGATTTAGTTTACGAAGATTTTTCAATGCCGAGAACCTCGATCAGAGAGTAAAAAAGGCGTAAGGTTCACAATGGTGTAAAATTAAAATGGGATATACCGGGCTAGGATTCGAGTTACAGGAACAAGGGCCAAACCAACCACCCAAGAATGGAATCGTCGAGCGAAAACACTTGACAAGCTCCTAGAAGCAGCTTTTCTTGCCACCAGACCTTTCTCCATCAATTAGGAATCTGATGCTGTCACTAAACACATTCCTTAAATTGTAGCCATTTGTTGAGTGTTTTTTTTGGTGTCTAATCCGCATATATATCACCATTGCCCTTGATTTTCTTGACTGTATATCTCTTAAATGTCAACATATACACGAGATCACATAGAATATGATTCTCGAGAGGTATGTCCTCTTCTTTGATTACCGCATCTGACTGTGCTGAGTCAGTATCATTAGATTCATCATCTGAAGAATCAGCATCCTCAACAATAACTGGAGGATCCTGATTCTGTTCAGCAGAAGACACACTTGTATCTGCTGACGCATCCGAATCTGATGGTACTTCCGGTTTGTATCCAAGTCTCGTTGCAAATTCCTCAATGTCTAAAGGAACAGATTCCTCATAATAAGTTCTATTCTCCTTGATGTATTGCAAAATACATCTTTTATTCGTGTAAAGTTTGTATAGTTTTCGTTCTATTTAGTTTTTTTTTCATTAGTATATGCATACTATTGATCAAATCGTGTTTCGCAGATCTTGATGTTTAAATATGCGAGAAACCGAGTGGAATGAGCCAAAATATTGAAGTGTCAAGTCTTGGAGCATGTTGGAAAGGTCGAGGAGTTGAAATAGAGAAACCCAGTAGTAAAAGGTACTTTAACGGATTGGACGGGGGCATCAGGTTGCGCAGCTTTGGTGGGTTTCTCAACCTCAGGTTCTTTCCTTTTCTCATGATGGGGCTGGTCAAGCCCCGTAATACGAACAACCTCCGGACCCTGCGCTTTATCGCGAGCAGTTGTAGCAGTGATCCCGGTATCCTTTGGATCACCTCCGACAGGCTTTTCAGCAGCTCTCCTCTCCCTTTCTTTCTCTTTATCTTTCTCCTTCTCTTTCTCCTTCTCAGTAGCCTTGTCAACAGGCTTCTCAGCAGCCTTCTTCTCCTTCTCCTTCTCAACAGCCTTCTTCTCCTTCTCAGACTCTTCCCCAGCAGTCTTGAAGGGTTTGATGGTAACCTTGGGCCTCTTCTACGCCGGCTCCTGAGGATCTTTAATAATAACACCCTTCTTCTCAGGGGTCTTCTTTTTGGCCTCTGCAGAAACAAAGTGTCAAAAAGAGGTAATCACAAATAAAACAATGAAGTAAAGAAACTAACCAGGAGAAAATTTATAAGGAGAGCGCAGATTACTCTATTTCCCGATTATGGGAGCTCCACCAGCCTTCTGCGCCACAGAAGCACCAGCTGTGGTCTCCCTACTCCTTTTCCTGCTTATCAACTTCTCAGCAGGTTCCTCCTCTTCTTCATCCTCTTCTTCATCAAGCGTGATAGAAGACGGAGTGGCTCCAGCATCTGGGTTGCGAGAACCCGTGCTACCTGAGGTTTTTGAACCAGCAGCTCCTGTCTTCTTCTCGCCTATACGCGACAAACCTTCAAGTGAGTCACTGATAATAACGTAATCTTCCAAGTTACTCTGACGAAGGTGGAGAGTACCTTTGTCAGCAGCACCAGCAGTTGCGCGGCTACTCCCGCCCTTCTTGCTGGTCACCTCAGCGTCTAAGGTAATCACCTTCTTCCGCTTGGTGGGTTTTTTCTTCTTTTCTTCTGGGTCAATCCCCAAGTCGCGCAACACACCTGCAAAGATGTTATACCACGAACTTAGCTCCCCATTCGAAAACCCTACAGACTCCTCGCTGGAAATATAAAGAATTTCTTTCTCAACAGAGGTCACAACTCGCAAGGGTCGGGGATTGGGAAGATGCGCACCTTCAGTTGCGGTAGGAGGATTGGCGAAGGCTCCAGCAACAGGGTACATGAAGCGCGGCCTGATCGTTTCGTACCAATATTGCTCCCCTGACCTCAGCGGGCGCGCGCCCATAGATCCACCAAAAGTGGGAAAGGCAGCTTGGTAAAGGTGTGCCTCTACATTCAAAATTCAACAGTTAAATGCAACGAAATTAAACAAAAAATCAAGGAAGCAACTAACCTCTATCCTCAAACTTCAATACTGGCACCTCTTCGCTATCATGCGGCCACTGGTCACTCATCTGCGACGCAACCAGAACATTTTCACCAAACACTCGATTTGGAGTGGCGGTAAGCTTCACATACCAATCTTCCTTCTTGGGAATTGCCAGCTCCTCCTTCTCGATCACTTCGGACCATGGATGGAAGATCATGGCAATAGGCATCACTTCCTCGCGAATGAAGAAGAACTTCTGTTTCCAATCATGGAAACTCTTGGGTGGATTCAACAAGATCTTTTAAGCAGACCCCCAGCTAGCAAAGGAGAAGAAACCCTTATTTCGAATTAACTGGTAAAATACCCGAAACCTTTCAACTGTGGGCTCTATGTCATGGGCTCGGCATAAGAACTCGAAGTGCCGCACCCTTACCATACCGGGTGGACTCATCTGAGAGATGTGGAACCCATAAAAGTGTATGATATGGGCCAAGAACTCCGTCGCCGGCAACCAGAAGTTGCCCTGAAGGAAGAAGTCTTCAAAAAGGGTAATATACCCCGGCGGTGCATCGGCGGCCGTCTGATTCTGGCCGAGGTATCGTGCATCCCATTCCGGTGGAAACCGGAAACTTCGTGTAATCTGCTCGAACAACCCTAAGTCCCACTTAAGGATAGGAACGGGACCTTCTTCACCAGGATTTTCTTCTTGATGATGTTCTTCAGCCATGGATATTTAAAGAAGAAACTTCGAAAATGTTGAAAAACTTGAAGATCTACTAAAGATCTTGAAGATCTGCTACCGCAGTCTTGAAGATTTGAAGGTTTGAAGAAGTGATAAGAGAGAAGATAGCAACAGTGGAAGAGAGAATGATCTCTCCTCTCATCTCCACGAGTATTTATATTCATCGCATTTAATGCGATGAGTAAACGTGCCAAGATCACCGCGCACGTGACCAATCAGAAGACGCCACGTAAGGTGGGATTCTCGGAGTGACGGTTACCACGCGCGCGTGGGCCTCACTCTCCTGACGGAAAGCGGAACCGTCAGGGACAACTTGATGACGGCCGTGTCAGCAGTCAACTCAAACGTCGCCATCAACGACATTTCTTACCAACCTGTCAGAATTCAAAATTCGAGGTTTTTCCAGCTCAAAAGTACTACAAACCTCATGCAGAAGTTACTCAGGCTGCGCAATCTTAATGTTACCCAACGAGCCTGCGCGCTTACAGTCAGGAGCAAAGAATCACCAACAGTCAGGCATAGTAGTCGCGTCATAGCAACTGTCAAACATTTACACGCGCACGCTGTCACACCCCGATATTTCCACGTATTACCGGTGGGCCCGGTGGGGAGTATCGTGACGTAGTTGATATCATCATAGTCAAACAACACAATTTTAAATGCACACCGGAAGCAAAAGATAAATATATTACAAACCGATATAAAGTAATATCCAAATATTACAAACGGAATGTAAAAGATCCACAGGCGGATCATATATAAAGGAAACATAGTTCATCAGATTTAAATGCATCCAAGCTTACTTATAATTTCATGTTTATCATTTGTCATATGGTTTTTATTGGGCTTTCGAGACTGTGAGACTGAGGATCTTGTCTACGTGACTATAAGGAAGAGTTATATTTTGATATATGCTACATTGGTGTTATTCGATCGTTTGTTCTTGTTAATGGTATTTAATAGTTTGGTATATTGTGTTTCTATTTGATGGGCATCTAATTCTTGAAAATATCTGTTTGCGAGTTATGCATTTAAGGGGGGGGGGGTGTTTGGGATTATTTGTGAGTGAAATAATCTGTTTTTAACGAGACAAACGCGTAAAAATTTATATATTTTGTTTTTTGTTGTGGTAAGTTGATGAATTTGGCTATAATTTGGTCTTTAATATATTGATGACATGCTGGTTCTTACTGCTTGTCTTTTTAAGTAGGAAATACTGGTGAGTTTATTCATTTTCCTTAAAACGACGCATTTGTTATAATTTACAGTATTAACGGCATCAGATTCCTAATTGATGGAGAAAGGTCTGGTGGCAAGAAAAGCTGCTTTTAAGAGGTTGTTAAGTGTTTTCGCTCGACGATTCCATTCTTGGGTGGTTGGTTTGGCCCTTGTTCCTGTAACTCGAATCCTAGCCCGGTATATCCAATTTTAATCTTACACCATTGTGAAACTTACGCCTTTTTTACTCTCTGATCGAGGTTCTCGGCATTGAAAAATCTTCGTAAACTAAATCACACGTGTATATGTTGACATTTAAGAGATATACAGTCAAGAAAATCAAGGGCAATGGTCATATATGCGGATTAGACACAAAAAAAAACACTCAACAAATGGATACAATTTAAGGAATGTGTTTAGTGACGGCATCAGATTCCTAATTGATGGAGAAAGGTCTTGTGGAAAGAAAAGCTGCTTCTAGGAGGTTGTCAAGTGTTTTCGCTCGACGATTCCATTCTTGGGTGGTTGCTTTGGCCCTTGTTCCTGTAACTCGAATCCTAGCCCGGTATATCCCATTTCAATTTTACACCATTTTGAACCTTACGCCTTTTTTACTCTCTGATAGAGGTTCTCGGCATTGAAAAACCTTCGTAAACTAAATCACACGTGTATATGTTGACATTTAGGAGATATACAGTCAAGAAAATCAAGGGCAATGGTGATATATATGCAGATTAGACACAAAAAAAAACACTCAACAAATGGCTACAATTTCAGGAATGTGTTTAGTGGCGGCATCAGATTCCTAATTGATGGAGAAAGGTCTGGTGGTAAGAAAAGCAGCTTCTAGGAGGTTGTCAAGTGTTTTCGCTCGACGATTTCATTCTTGGGTGGTTGGTTTGGCCCTTGTTCCTGTAACTCGAATCCTAGCCCGGTATATCCCATTTTAATTTTACACCATTGTGAACCTTACGCCTTTTTTACTCTCTGATCGAGTTTCTCGGCATTGAAAAATCTTCGTAAACTAAATCACACGTGTATATGTTGACATTTAAAAGATATACAGTCAAGAAAATCAAGGGCAATGGTGATATATATGCGGATTAGACACCAAAAAAACACTCAACAAAATGGCTACAATTTAAGGAATGTGTTTAGTGACGACATAAGATTCCTAATTGATGGAGAAAGGTCTGGTGGCAGGAAAAGCTGCTTCTTGGAGGTTGTCAAGTGTTTTCGCTCGACGATTCCATTCTTGGGTGGTTGGTTTGGCCCTTGTTCCTGTAACTCGAATCCTAGCCCGGTATATCGCATTTTAATCTTACACCATTGTGAACCTTACGCCTTTTTAACTCTCTGATCGAGGTTCTCGGCATTGAAAAATCTTCGTAAACTAAATCACACGTGTATATGTTGACATTTAAGAGATATACAGTCAAGAAAATCAAGGGCAATGGTGATATATATGCGGATTAGACACAAAAAAAAACACGCAACAAATGGCTACAATTTAAGGAATGTGTTTAGTGGCGGCATCAGATTCCTAATTGATGGAGAAAGGTCCGGTGGTAAGAAAAGCTGCTTCTAGGAGGTTGTCAAGTGTTTTCGCTCGACGATTCCATTCTTGGGTGGTTGCTTTGGCCCTTGTTCCTGTAACTCGAATCCTAGCCCGGTATATCCCATTTTAATTTTACACCATTGTGAACCTTACGCCTTTTTTACTCTCTGATCGAGTTTCTCGGCATTGAAAAATGTTCGTAAACTAAATCACACGTGTATATGTTGACATTTAAGAGATATACAGTCAAGAAAATCAAGGGCAATGGTGATATATATGCGGATTAGACACCAAAAAAAAACACTCAACAAATGGCTACAATTTAAGGAATGTGTTTAGTGGCGGCATCAGATTCCTAATTGATGGAGAAAGGTCTGGTGGTAAGAAAAGCGGCTTCTAGGAGGTTGTCAAGTGTTTTCGCTCGACGATTTCATTCTTGGGTGGTTGGTTTGGCCCTTGTTCTTGTAACTCGAATCCTAGCCCGGTATATCCCATTTTAATTTTACACCATTGTGAACCTTACGCCTTTTTAACTCTCTGATCGAGGTTCTTGGCATTGAAAAATCTTCGTAAACTAAATCACACGTGTATATGTTGACATTTAAGAGATATACAGTCAAGAAAATCAATGGCAATGGTGATATATATGCGGATTAGACACCAAAAAAAAACACTCAATAAATGGCTACAATTTAAGGAATGTGTTTAGTGGCGGCATCAGATTCCTAATTGATGGAGAAAGGTCTGGTGGTAAGAAAAGCGGCTTCTAGGAGGTTGTCAAGTGTTTTCGCTCGACGATTTCATTCTTGGGTGGTTGGTTTGGCCCTTGTTCCTGTAACTCGAATCCTATCCCGGTATATCCCATTTTAATTTTACACCATTGTGAACCTTACGCCTTTTTTACTCTCTGATCGAGTTTCTCGGCATTGAAAAATCTTCGTAAACTAAATCACACGTGTATATGTTGACATTTAAGAGATATACAGTCAAGAAAATCAAGGGCAATGGTGATATATATGCGGATTAGACACCAAAAAAACACTCAACAAAATGGCTACAATTTAAGGAATGTGTTTAGTGACGGCATAAGATTCCTAATTGATGGAGAAAGGTCTGGTGGCAAGAAAAGCTGCTTCTTGGAGGTTGTCAAGTGTTTTCGCTCGACGATTCCATTCTTGGGTGGTTGGTTTGGCCCTTGTTCCTGTAACTCGAATCCTAGCCCGGTATATCGCATTTTAATCTTACACCATTGTGAACCTTACGCCTTTTTTACTCTCTGATCGAGTTTCTCGGCATTGAAAAATCTTCGTAAACTAAATCACACGTGTATATGTTGACATTTAAGAGATATACAGTCAAGAAAATCATGGGCAATGGTGATATATATGCGGATTAGACACCAAAAAAACACTCAACAAAATGGCTACAATTTAAGGAATGTGTTTAGTGACGGCATAAGATTCCTAATTGATGGAGAAAGGTCTGGTGGCAAGAAAAGCTGCTTCTAGGAGGTTGTCAAGTGTTTTCGCTCGACGATTCCATTCTTGGGTGGTTGCTTTGGCCCTTGTTCCTGTAACTCGAATCCTAGCCCGGTATATCCCATTTTAATGTTACACCATTGTGAACCTTACGCCTTTTTTACTCTCTGATAGAGGTTCTCGGGATTGAAAAATCTTCGTAAACTAAATCGCACGTGTATATGTTGACATTTAAGGGATATACAGTCAAGAAAATCAAGCGCAATGGTGATATATATGCGGATTAGACACACAAAAAAAAACACTCAACAAATGGCTACAATTTAAGGAATGTGTTTAGTGACGGCATCAGATTCCAAATTGGTGGAGAAAGGTCTGGTGGCAAGAAAAGCTGCTTCTAGGAGGTTGTCAAGTGTTTTCGCTCGACGATTCCATTCTTGGGTGGTTGGGTTGGCCCTTATTCCTGTAACTCGAATCCTAGCCCGGTATATCGCATTTTAATCTTACACCATTGGGAACCTTACGCCTTTTTTACTCTCTGATCGAGGTTCTCGGCATTGAAAAATCTTCGTAAACTAAATCACACGTGTATATGTTGATATTTAAGAGATATACAGTCAAGAAAATCAAGGGCAATGGTGATATATATGCGGATTAGACAATAAAAAAACACTCAACAAATAGCTACAATTTAAGGAATGTGTTTAGTGGCGGCATCAGATTCCTAATTGATGGAGAAAGGTCTGGTGGCAAGAAAAGCTGCTTCTTGGAGGTTGTCAAGTGTTTTCGCTCGACGATTCCATTCTTGGCTGGTTGGTTTGGCCCTTGTTCCTGTAACTCGAATCCTAGCCCGGTATATCGCATTTTAATCTTACACCATTGTGAACGTTACGCCTTTTTAACTCTCTGATCGAGGTTCTCGGCATTGAAAAATCTTCGTAAACTAAATCACACGTGTATATGTTGACATTTAAGAGATATACAGTCAAGAAAATCAAGGGCAATGGTGATATATATGCGGATTAGACACCAAAAAAAACACTCAACAAATGGCTACAATTTAAGGAATGTGTTTAGTGGCGGCATCAGATTCCTAATTGATGGAGAAAGGTCTGGTGGTAAGAAAAGCTGCTTCTAGGAGGTTGTCAAGTGTTTTCGCTCGACGATTCCGTTCTTGGGTGGTTGGTTTGGCCCTTGTTCCTGTAACTCGAATCCTAGCCCGGTATATCCCATTTTAATTTTACACCATTGTGAACCTTACGCCTTTTTTACTCTCTGATCGAGTTTCTCGGCATTGAAAAATCTTCGTAAACTAAATCACACGTGTATATGTTGACATTTAAGAGATATACAGTCAAGAAAATCAAGGGCAATGGTGATATATATGCGGATTAGACACCAAAAAAAACACTCAACAAAATGGCTACAATTTAAGGAATGTGTTTAGTGACGGCATAAATTCCTAATTGATGGAGAAAGGTCTGGTGGCAAGAAAAGCTGCTTCTTGGAGGTTGTCAAGTGTTTTCGCTCGACGATTACATTCTTGGGTGGTTGGTTTGGCCCTTGTTCCTGTAACTCGAATCCTAGCCCGGTATATCGTATTTTAATCTTACACCATTGTGAACCTTACGCCTTTTTAACTCTCTGATCGAGGTTCTCGGCATTGAAAAATCTTCGTAAACTAAATCACACGTGTATATGTTGACATTTAAAAGATATACAGTCAAGAAAATCAAGGGCAATGGTGATATATATGCGGATTAGACACCAAAAAAAAACACTCAACAAATGGCTACAATTTAAGGAATGTGTTTAGTGGCGGCATCAGATTACTAATTGATGGAGAAAGGTCTGGTGGTAACAAAAGCTGCTTCTAGGAGGTTGTCAAGTGTTTTCGCTCGACGATTCCATTCTTGGGTGGTTGGTTTGGCCCTTGTTCCTGTAACTCGAATCCTAGCCCGGTATATCCCATTTTAATGTTACACCATTGTGAACCTTACGCCTTTTTTACTCTCTGATAGAGGTTCTCGGCATTGAAAAACCTTCGTAAACTAAATCACACGTGTATATGTTGACATTTAGGAGATATACAGTCAAGAAAATCAAGGGCAATGGTGATATATATGCAGATTAGACACAAAAAAAAAACACTCAACAAATGGCTACAATTTCAGGAATGTGTTTAGTGGCGGCATCAGATTCCTAATTGATGGAGAAAGGTCTGGTGGTAAGAAAAGCAGCTTCTAGGAGGTTGTCAAGTGTTTTCGCTCGACGATTTCATTCTTGGGTGGTTGGTTTGGCCCTTGTTCCTGTAACTCGAATCCTAGCCCGGTATATCCCATTTTAATTTTACACCATTGTGAACCTTACGCCTTTTTTACTCTCTGATCGAGTTTCTCGGCATTGAAAAATCTTCGTAAACTAAATCACACGTGTATATGTTGACATTTAAAAGATATACAGTCAAGAAAATCAAGGGCAATGGTGATATATATGCGGATTAGACACCAAAAAAACACTCAACAAAATGGCTACAATTTAAGGAATGTGTTTAGTGACGACATAAGATTCCTAATTGATGGAGAAAGGTCTGGTGGCAGGAAAAGCTGCTTCTTGGAGGTTGTCAAGTGTTTTCGCTCGACGATTCCATTCTTGGGTGGTTGGTTTGGCCCTTGTTCCTGTAACTCGAATCCTAGCCCGGTATATCGCATTTTAATCTTACACCATTGTGAACCTTACGCCTTTTTAACTCTCTGATCGAGGTTCTCGGCATTGAAAAATCTTCGTAAACTAAATCACACGTGTATATGTTGACATTTAAGAGATATACAGTCAAGAAAATCAAGGGCAATGGTGATATATATGCGGATTAGACACAAAAAAAAAACACGCAACAAATGGCTACAATTTAAGGAATGTGTTTAGTGGCGGCATCAGATTCCTAATTGATGGAGAAAGGTCCGGTGGTAAGAAAAGCTGCTTCTAGGAGGTTGTCAAGTGTTTTCGCTCGACGATTCCATTCTTGGGTGGTTGCTTTGGCCCTTGTTCCTGTAACTCGAATCCTAGCCCGGTATATCCCATTTTAATTTTACACCATTGTGAACCTTACGCCTTTTTTACTCTCTGATCGAGTTTCTCGGCATTGAAAAATGTTCGTAAACTAAATCACACGTGTATATGTTGACATTTAAGAGATATACAGTCAAGAAAATCAAGGGCAATGGTGATATATATGCGGATTAGACACCAAAAAAAAACACTCAACAAATGGCTACAATTTAAGGAATGTGTTTAGTGGCGGCATCAGATTCCTAATTGATGGAGAAAGGTCTGGTGGTAAGAAAAGCGGCTTCTAGGAGGTTGTCAAGTGTTTTCGCTCGACGATTTCATTCTTGGGTGGTTGGTTTGGCCCTTGTTCTTGTAACTCGAATCCTAGCCCGGTATATCCCATTTTAATTTTACACCATTGTGAACCTTACGCCTTTTTAACTCTCTGATCGAGGTTCTTGGCATTGAAAAATCTTCGTAAACTAAATCACACGTGTATATGTTGACATTTAAGAGATATACAGTCAAGAAAATCAATGGCAATGGTGATATATATGCGGATTAGACACCAAAAAAAAACACTCAATAAATGGCTACAATTTAAGGAATGTGTTTAGTGGCGGCATCAGATTCCTAATTGATGGAGAAAGGTCTGGTGGTAAGAAAAGCGGCTTCTAGGAGGTTGTCAAGTGTTTTCGCTCGACGATTTCATTCTTGGGTGGTTGGTTTGGCCCTTGTTCCTGTAACTCGAATCCTATCCCGGTATATCCCATTTTAATTTTACACCATTGTGAACCTTACGCCTTTTTTACTCTCTGATCGAGTTTCTCGGCATTGAAAAATCTTCGTAAACTAAATCACACGTGTATATGTTGACATTTAAGAGATATACAGTCAAGAAAATCAAGGGCAACGGTGATATATATGCGGATTAGACACCAAAAAAACACTCAACAAAATGGCTACAATTTAAGGAATGTGTTTAGTGACGGCATAAGATTCCTAATTGATGGAGAAAGGTCTGGTGGCAAGAAAAGCTGCTTCTTGGAGGTTGTCAAGTGTTTTCGCTCGACGATTCCATTCTTGGGTGGTTGGTTTGGCCCTTGTTCCTGTAACTCGAATCCTAGCCCGGTATATCGCATTTTAATCTTACACCATTGTGAACCTTACGCCTTTTTTACTCTCTGATCGAGTTTCTCGGCATTGAAAAATCTTCGTAAACTAAATCACACGTGTATATGTTGACATTTAAGAGATATACAGTCAAGAAAATCAAGGGCAATGGTGATATATATGCGGATTAGACACCAAAAAAACACTCAACAAAATGGCTACAATTTAAGGAATGTGTTTAGTGACGGCATAAGATTCCTAATTGATGGAGAAAGGTCTGGTGGCAAGAAAAGCTGCTTCTAGGAGGTTGTCAAGTGTTTTCGCTCGACGATTCCATTCTTGGGTGGTTGCTTTGGCCCTTGTTCCTGTAACTCGAATCCTAGCCCGGTATATCCCATTTTAATGTTACACCATTGTGAACCTTACGCCTTTTTTACTCTCTGATAGAGGTTCTCGGGATTGAAAAATCTTCGTAAACTAAATCGCACGTGTATATGTTGACATTTAAGGGATATACAGTCAAGAAAATCAAGCGCAATGGTGATATATATGCGGATTAGACACACAAAAAAAAACACTCAACAAATGGCTACAATTTAAGGAATGTGTTTAGTGACGGCATCAGATTCCTAATTGGTGGAGAAAGGTCTGGTGGCAAGAAAAGCTGCTTCTAGGAGGTTGTCAAGTGTTTTCGCTCGACGATTCCATTCTTGGGTGGTTGGGTTGGCCCATATTCCTGTAACTCGAATCCTAGCCCGGTATATCGCATTTTAATCTTACACCATTGGGAACCTTACGCCTTTTTTACTCTCTGATCGAGGTTCTCGGCATTGAAAAATCTTCGTAAACTAAATCACACGTGTATATGTTGATATTTAAGAGATATACAGTCAAGAAAATCAAGGGCAATGGTGATATATATGCGGATTAGACAATAAAAAAACACTCAACAAATAGCTACAATTTAAGGAATGTGTTTAGTGGCGGCATCAGATTCCTAATTGATGGAGAAAGGTCTGGTGGCAAGAAAAGCTGCTTCTTGGAGGTTGTCAAGTGTTTTCGCTCGACGATTCCATTCTTGGCTGGTTGGTTTGGCCCTTGTTCCAGTAACTCGAATCCTAGCCCGGTATATCGCATTTTAATCTTACACCATTGTGAACGTTACGCCTTTTTAACTCTCTGATCGAGGTTCTCGGCATTGAAAAATCTTCGTAAACTAAATCACACGTGTATATGTTGACATTTAAGAGATATACAGTCAAGAAAATCAAGGGCAATGGTGATATATATGCGGATTAGACACCAAAAAAAAAACACTCAACAAATGGCTACAATTTAAGGAATGTGTTTAGTGGCGGCATCAGATTCCTAATTGATGGAGAAATGTCTGGTGGTAAGAAAAGCTGCTTCTAGGAGGTTGTCAAGTGTTTTCGCTCGACGATTCCGTTCTTGGGTGGTTGGTTTGGCCCTTGTTCCTGTAACTCGAATCCTAGCCCGGTATATCCCATTTTAATTTTACACCATTGTGAACCTTACGCCTTTTTTACTCTCTGATCGAGTTTCTCGGCATTAAAAATCTTCGTAAACTAAATCACACGTGTATATGTTGACATTTAAGAGATATACAGTCAAGAAAATCAAGGGCAATGGTGATATATATGCGGATTAGACACCAAAAAAAACACTCAACAAAATGGCTACAATTTAAGGAATGTGTTTAGTGACGGCATAAATTCCTAATTGATGGAGAAAGGTCTGGTGGCAAGAAAAGCTGCTTCTTGGAGGTTGTCAGGTGTTTTCGCTCGACGATTACATTCTTGGGTGGTTGGTTTGGCCCTTGTTCCTGTAACTCGAATCCTAGCCCGGTATATCGTATTTTAATCTTACACCATTGTGAACCTTACGCCTTTTTAACTCTCTGATCGAGGTTCTCGGCATTGAAAAATCTTCGTAAACTAAATCACACGTGTATATGTTGACATTTAAAAGATATACAGTCAAGAAAATCAAGGGCAATGGTGATATATATGCGGATTAGACACCAAAAAAAAACACTCAACAAATGGCTACAATTTAAGGAATGTGTTTAGTGGCGGCATCAGATTACTAATTGATGGAGAAAGGTCTGGTGGTAACAAAAGCTGCTTCTAGGAGGTTGTCAAGTGTTTTCGCTCGACGATTCCATTCTTGGGTGGTTGGTTTGGCCCTTGTTCCTGTAACTCGAATCCTAGCCCGGTATATCCCATTTTAATGTTACACCATTGTGAACCTTACGCCTTTTTTACTCTCTGATAGAGGTTCTCGGCATTGATAAATCTTCGTAAACTAAATCGCACGTGTATATGTTGACATTTAAGGGATATACAGTCAAGAAAATCAAGCGCAATGGTGATATATATGCGGATTAGACACAAAAAAAAACACTCAACAAATGGCTACAATTTAAGGAATGTGTTTAGTGACGGCATCAGATTCCTAATTGATGGAGAAAGGTCTGGTGGCAAGAAAAGCTGCTTCTAGGAGGTTGTCAAGTGTTTTCGCTCGACGATTCCATTCTTGGGTGGTTGGTTTGGCCCTTATTCTTGTAACTCGAATCCTAGCCCGGTATATCGCATTTTAATCTTACACCATTGTGAACCTTACGCCTTTTTTACTCTCTGATCGAGGTTCTCGGCATTGAAAAATCTTCGTAAACTAAATCACACGTGTATATATGTTGATATTTAAGAGATATACAGTCAAGAAAATCAAGGGCAATGGTGATATATATGCGGATTAGACACAAAAAAAAACACTCAACAAATGGCTACAATTTAAGGAATGTGTTTAGTGACGGCATCAGATTCGTAATTGATGGAGAAAGGTCTGGTGGAAACAAAAGCTGCTTTTAGGAGATTGTCAAGTGTTTTTGCTCGACGATTCCATTCTTGGCTGGTTGGTTTGGCCCTGTTCCTGTAACTCGAATCCTATCCCGGTATATCCCATTTTAATTTTACACCATTGTGAACCTTACGCCTTTTTTACTCTCTGATCGTGGTTCTCGGCATTGAAAAATCTTCGAAAACTAAATCACACGTGTATATGTTGACATTTAAGAGATATACAGTCAAGAAAATCAAGGGCAATGGGGATATATATGCGGATTAGACACAAAAAAAAAACACTCAACAAATGGCTACAATTTAAGGAATGTGTTTAGTGACGGCATCAGATTCCTAATTGATGGAGAAAGGTCTGGTGGCAAGAAAAGCTGCTTCTAGGAGGTTGTGAAGTGTTTTCGCTCGATGATTCCATTCTTGGGTGGTTGGTTTGACCCTTGTTCCTGTAACTCGAATCCTAGCCCGGTATATCCCATTTTAATTTTTCACCATTGTGAACCTTACGTCTTTTTTACTCTCTGATAGAGGTTCTCGGCATTGAAAAATCTTCGTAAACTAAATCACACGTGTATATGTTGACATTTTAGAGATATACAGTCAAGAAAATCAAAGGCAATGGTGATATATATGCGGATTAGACACAAAAAAAAACACTCAACAAATGGCTACAATTTAAGGAATGTGTTTAGTGACGGCATCAGATTCCTAATTGATGGAGAAACGTCTGGTGGTAAGAAAAGCTGCTTCTAGGAGGTTGTCAAGTGTTTTCGCTCGACGATTCCATTCTTGCGTGGTTGGTTTGGCCCTTGTTCCTGTAACTCGAATCCTAGCCCGGTATATCCCATTTTAATCTTACACCATTGTGAACCTTACTCCTTTTTTACTCTCTGATCGAGGTTCTCGGCATTGAAAAATCTTCGTAAACTAAATGACACGTGTATATGTTGACATTTAAGAGATATACAGTCAAGAAAATCAAGGGCAATGGTGATATATATGCGGATTAGACACCAAAAAAAACACTCAACAAAATGGCTACAATTTAAGGAATGTGTTTAGTGACGGCATCAGATTCCTAATTGATGGAGAAAGGTCTGGTGGCAAGAAAAGCTGCTTCTAGGAGGTTGTGAAGTGTTTTCGCTCGATGATTCCATTCTTGGGTGGTTGGTTTGGCCCTTGTTCCTGTAACTCGAATCCTAGCCCGGTATATCCCATTTTAATTTTTCACCATTGTGAACCTTACGTCTTTTTTACTCTCTGATAGAGGTTCTCGGCATTGAAAAATCTTCGTCAACTAAATCACACGTGTATATGTTGACATTTAAGAGATATACAGTCAAGAAAATCAAAGGCAATGGTGATATATATGCGGATTAGACACAAAAAAAAAACACTCAACAAATGGCTACAATTTAAGGAATGTGTTTAGTGACGGCATCAGATTCCTAATTGATGGAGAAACGTCTGGTGGTAAGAAAAGCTGCTTCTAGGAGGTTGTCAAGTGTTTTCGCTCGACGATTCCATTCTTGCGTGGTTGGTTTGGCCCTTGTTCCTGTAACTCGAATCCTAGCCCGGTATATCCCATTCTAATTTTACACCATTGTGAACCTTACGCCTTTTTTACTCTCTGATCGAGGTTCTCGGCATTGAAAAATCTTCGTAAACTAAATCACACGTGTATATGTTGACATTTAAGAGATATACAGTCAAGAAAATCAAGGGCAATGGTGATATATATGCGGATTAGACACCAAAAAAAACACTCAACAAATGGCTACAATTTACGGAATGTGTTTAGTGACGGCATCAGATTCCTAATTGATGGAGAAAGGTCTGGTGGCAAGAAAAGCTGCTTTTAGGAGGTTGTCAAGTGTTTTCGCTCAACGATTCCATTCTTGGGTGGTTGGTTTGGCCCTTGTTCCTGTAACTCGAATCCTAGCCCGGTATATCCCATTCTAATTTTACACCATTGTGAACCTTACGCCTTTTTTACTCTCTGATCGAGTTTCTCGGCATTGAAAAATCATCGTAAACTAAATCACACGTGTATATGTTGACATTTAAGAGATATACAGTCAAGAAAATCAAGGGCAATGGTGATATATATGCAGATTCGACACAAAAAAAAAACACTCAACAAAATGGATACAATTTAAGGAATGTGTTTAGTGACGGCATCAGATTCCTAATTGATGGAGAAATGTCTGGTGGCAAGAAAAGCGGCTTCTAGGAGGTTATCAAGTGTTTTCTCTCGACGATTCCATTCTTGGGTGGTTGGTTTGGCCCTAGTTCCTGTAACTCGAATCCTAGCCCGGTATATCGCATTTTAATCTTACACCATTGTGAACCTTACGCCTTTTTTACTCTCTGATCGAGGTTCTCGGCATTGAAAAATCTTCGTAAACTAAATCAGACGTGTATATGTTGACATTTAAGAGATATACAGTCAAGAAAATCAAGGGAATTGGGATATATATGCGGATTAGACACAAAAAAAAACACTCAACAAATGGCTACAATTTAAGGAATGTGTTTAGTGACGGCATCAGATTCCTAATTGATTGAGAAAGGTCTGGTGGCAAGAAAAGCTGCTTCTAGGAGGTTGTGAAGTGTTTTCGCTCGATGATTCCATTTTTGGGTGGTTGGTTTGGCCCTTATTCCTGTAACTCGAATCCTAGCCCGGTATATCCCATTTTAATTTTTCACCATTGTGAACCTTACGTCTTTTTTACTCTCTGATAGAGGTTCTCGGCATTGAAAAATCTTCGTAAACTAAATCACACATGTATATGTTGACATTTAAGAGATATACAGTCAAGAAAATCAAAGGCAATGGTGATATATATGCGGATTAGACACAAAAAAAACACTCAACAAATGGCAACAATTTAAGGAATGTGTTTAGTGACGGCATCAGATTCCTAATTGATGGAGAAACGTCTGGTGGTAAGAAAAGCTGCTTCTAGGAGGTTGTCAAGTGTTTTCGCTCGACGATTCCATTCTTGGGTGGTTGGTTTGGCCCTTGTTCCTGTAACTCGAATCCTAGCCTGGTATATCCCATTTTAATCTTACACCATTGTGAACCTTACGCCTTTTTTACTCTCTGATCGAGGTTCTCGGCATTGAAAAATCTTCGTAAACTAAATCACACGTGTATATGTTGACATTTAAGAGATATACAGTCAAGAAAATCAAGGGCAATGGTGATATATATGCGGATTAGACACCAAAAAAAAAACACTCAACAAATGGCTACAATTTAAGGAATGTGTTTAGTGGCGGCATCAGATTCCTAATTGATGGAGAAAGGTCTAGTGGTAAGAAAAGCTGCTTCTAGGAGGTTGTCAAGTGTTTTCGCTCGACGATTCCATTCTTGGGTGGTTGGTTTGGCCCTTGTTCCTGTAACTCGACTCCTAGCCCGGTATATCCCATTTTAATTTTACACCATTGTGAACCTTACGCCTTTTTTACTCTCTGATAGAGGTTCTCGGCATTGAAAAATCTTCGTAAACTAAATCGCACGTGTATATGTTGACATTTAAGGGATATACAGTCAAGAAAATCAAGCGCAATGGTGATATATATGCGGATTAGACACACAAAAAAAAACACTCAACAAATGGCTACAATTTAAGGAATGTGTTTAGTGACGGCATCAGATTCCTAATTGATGGAGAAAGGACTGGTGGCAAGAAAAGCTGCTTCTAGGAGGTTGTCAAGTGTTTTCGCTCGACGATTCCATTCTTGGGTGGTTGGTTTGGCCCTTATTCCTGTAACTCGAATCCTAGCCCGGTATATCGCATTTTAATCTTACACCATTGTGAACCGTACGCCTTTTTTACTCTCTGATCGAGGTTCTCGGCATTGAAAAATCTTCGTAAACTAAATCACACGTGTATATGTTGATATTTAAGAGATATACAGTCAAGAAAATCAAGGGCAATGGTGATATATATGCGGATTAGACACAAAAAAAAACACTCAACAAATGGCTACAATTTAAGGAATGTGTTTAGTGACGGCATCAGATTCGTAATTGATGGAGAAAGGTCTGGTGGCAACAAAAGCTGCTTCTAGGAGGTTGTCAAGTGTTTTCGCTCGACGATTCCATTCTTGGGTGGTTGGTTTGGCCCTGTTCCTGTAACTCGAATCCTAACCCGGTATATCCCATTTTAATCTTACACCATTGTGAACCTTACTCCTTTTTTACTCTCTGATCGAGGTTCTCGGCATTGAAAAATCTTCGTAAACTAAATCACACGTGTATATGTTGACATTTAAGAGATATACAGTTAAGAAAATAAAGGGCAATGGTGATATATATGCGGATTAGACACCAAAAAAAACACTCAACAAATGGCTACAATTTACGGAATGTGTTTAGTGACGGCATCAGATTCCTAATTGATGGAGAAAGGTCTGGTGGCAAGAAAAGCTGCTTTTAGGAGGTTGTCAAGTGTTTTCGCTCAACGATTCCGTTCTTGGGTGGTTAGTTTGGCCCTTGTTCCTGTAACTCGAATCCTAGCCCGGTATATCCCATTCTAATTTTACACCATTGTGAACCTTACGCCTTTTTTACTCTCTGATCGAGTTTCTCGGCATTGAAAAATCATCGTAAACTAAATCACACGTGTATATGTTGACATTTAAGAGATATACAGTCAAGAAAATCAAGGGCAATGGTGATATATATGCAGATTCGACACAAAAAAAAAACACTCAACAAAATGGATACAATTTAAGGAATGTGTTTAGTGACGGCATCAGATTCCTAATTGATGGAGAAATGTCTGGTGGCAAGAAAAGCGGCTTCTAGGAGGTTGTCAAGTGTTTTCTCTCGACGATTCCATTCTTGGGTGGTTGGTTTGGCCCTAGTTCCTGTAACTCGAATCCTAGCCCGGTATATCGCATTTTAATCTTACACCATTGTGAACCTTACGCCTTTTTTACTCTCTGATCGAGGTTCTCGGCATTGAAAAATCTTCGTAAACTAAATCAGACGTGTATATGTTGACATTTAAGAGATATACAGTCAAGAAAATCAAGGGAATGGGGATATATATGCGGATTAGACACAAAAAAAAAACACTCAACAAATGGCTACAATTTAAGGAATGTGTTTAGTGACGGCATCAGATTCCTAATTGATGGAGAAAGGTCTGGTGGCAAGAAAAGCTGCTTCTAGGAGGTTGTGAAGTGTTTTCGCTCGATGATTCCATTCTTGGGTGGTTGGTTTGGCCCTTGTTCCTGTAACTCGAATCCTAGCCCGGTATATCCCATTTTAATTTTTCACCATTGTGAACCTTACGTCTTTTTTACTCTCTGATAGAGGTTCTCGGCATTGAAAAATCTTCGTAAACTAAATCACACATGTATATGTTGACATTTAAGAGATATACAGTCAAGAAAATCAAAGGCAATGGTGATATATATGCGGATTAGACACAAAAAAAAACACTCAACAAATGGCAACAATTTAAGGAATGTGTTTAGTGACGGCATTAGATTCCTAATTGATGGAGAAACGTCTGGTGGTAAGAAAAGCTGCTTCTAGGAGGTTGTCAAGTGTTTTCGCTCGACGATTCCATTCTTGGGTGGTTGGTTTGGCCCTTGTTCCTGTAACTCGAATCCTAGCCTGGTATATCCCATTTTAATCTTACACCATTGTGAACCTTACGCCTTTTTTACTCTCTGATCGAGGTTCTCGGCATTGAAAAATCTTCGTAAACTAAATCACACGTGTATATGTTGACATTTAAGAGATATACAGTCAAGAAAATCAAGGGCAATGGTGATATATATGCGGATTAGACACCAAAAAAAAACACTCAACAAATGGCTACAATTTAAGGAATGTGTTTAGTGGCGGCATCAGATTCCTAATTGATGAAGAAAGGTCTAATGGTAAGAAAAGCTGCTTCTAGGAGGTTGTCAAGTGTTTTCGCTCGACGATTCCATTCTTGGGTGGTTGGTTTGGCCCTTGTTCCTGTAACTCGACTCCAAGCCCGGTATATCCCATTTTAATTTTACACCATTGTGAACCTTACGCCTTTTTTACTCTCTGATAGAGGTTCTCGGCATTGAAAAATCTTCGTAAACTAAATCGCACGTGTATATGTTGACATTTAAGAGATATACAGTCAAGAAAATCAAGGGCAATGGGGATATATATGCGGATTAGACACAAAAAAAACACTCAACAAATGGCTACAATTTAAGGAATGTGTTTAGTGACGGCATCAGATTCCTAATTGATGGAGAAAGGTCTGGTGGCAAGAAAAGCTGCTTCTAGGAGGTTGTGAAGTGTTTTCGCTCGATGATTCCATTCTTGGGTGGTTGGTTTGGCCCTTGTTCCTGTAACTCGAATCCTAGCCCGGTATATCCCATTTTAATTTTTCACCATTGTGAACCTTACGTCTTTTTTACTCTCTGATAGAGGTTCTCGGCATTGAAAAATCTTCGTAAACTAAATCACACGTGTATATGTTGACATTTAAGAGATATACAGTCAAGAAAATTAAAGGCAATGGTGATATATATGCGGATTAGACACAAAAAAAACACTCAACAAATGGCTACAATTTAAGGAATGTGTTTAGTGACGGCATCAGATTCCTAATTGATGGAGAAACGTCTGGTGGTAAGAAAAGCTGCTTCTAGGAGGTTGTCAAGTGTTTTCGCTCGACGATTCCATTCTTGCGTGGTTGGTTTGGCCCTTGTTCCTGTAACTCGAATCCTAGCCCGGTATATCCCATTTTAATCTTACACCATTGTGAACCTTACTCCTTTTTTACTCTCTGATCGAGGTTCTCGGCATTGAAAAATCTTCGTAAACTAAATCACACGTGTATATGTTGACATTTAAGAGATATACAGTCAAGAAAATCAAGGGCAATGGTGATATATATGCGGATTAGACACCAAAAAAAACACTCAACAAATGGCTACAATTTACGGAATGTGTTTAGTGACGGCATCAGATTCCTAATTGATGGAGAAAGGTCTGGTGGCAAGAAAAGCTGCTTTTAGGAGGTTGTCAAGTGTTTTCGCTCAACGATTCCGTTCTTGGGTGGTTGGTTTGGCCCTTGTTCCTGTAACTCGAATCCTAGCCCGGTATATCCCATTCAAATTTTACACCATTGTGAACCTTACGCCTATTTTACTCTCTGATCGAGTTTCTCGGCATTGAAAAATCATCGTAAACTAAATCACACGTGTATATGTTGACATTTAAGAGATATACAGTCAAGAAAATCAAGGGCAATGGTGATATATATGCAGATTCGACACAAAAAAAAACACTCAACAAAATGGATACAATTTAAGGAATGTGTTTAGTGACGGCATCAGATTCCTAATTGATGGAGAAATGTCTGGTGGCAAGAAAAGCGGCTTCTAGGAGGTTGTCAAGTGTTTTCTCTCGACGATTCCATTCTTGGGTGGTTGGTTTGGCCCTAGTTCCTGTAACTCGAATCCTAGCCCGGTATATCGCATTTTAATCTTACACCATTGTGAACCTTACGCCTTTTTTACTCTCTGATCGAGGTTCTCGGCATTGAAAAATCTTCGTAAACTAAATCAGACGTGTATATGTTGACATTTAAGAGATATACAGTCAAGAAAATCAAGGGAATGGGGATATATATGCGGATTAGACACAAAAAAAAAACACTCAACAAATGGCTACAATTTAAGGAATGTGTTTAGTGACGGCATCAGATTCCTAATTGATGGAGAAAGGTCTGGTGGCAAGAAAAGCTGCTTCTAGGAGGTTGTGAAGTGTTTTCGCTCGATGATTCCATTCTTGGGTGGTTGGTTTGGCCCTTGTTCCTGTAACTCGAATCCTAGCCCGGTATATCCCATTTTAATTTTTCACCATTGTGAACCTTACGTCTTTTTTACTCTCTGATAGAGGTTCTCGGCATTGAAAAATCTTCGTAAACTAAATCACACATGTATATGTTGACATTTAAGAGATATACAGTCAAGAAAATCAAAGGCAATGGTGATATATATGCGGATTAGACACAAAAAAAAACACTCAACAAATGGCAACAATTTAAGGAATGTGTTTAGTGACGGCATCAGATTCCTAATTGATGGAGAAACGTCTGGTGGTAAGAAAAGCTGCTTCTAGGAGGTTGTCAAGTGTTTTCGCTCGACGATTCCATTCTTGGGTGGTTGGTTTGGCCCTTGTTCCTGTAACTCGAATCCTAGCCTGGTATATCCCATTTTAATCTTACACCATTGTGAACCTTACGCCTTTTTTACTCTCTGATCGAGGTTCTCGGCATTGAAAAATCTTCGTAAACTAAATCACACGTGTATATGTTGACATTTAAGAGATATACAGTCAAGAAAATCAAGGGCAATGGTGATATATATGCGGATTAGACACCAAAAAAAAACACTCAACAAATGGCTACAATTTAAGGAATGTGTTTAGTGGCGGCATCAGATTCCTAATTGATGGAGAAAGGTCTAGTGGTAAGAAAAGCTGCTTCTAGGAGGTTGTCAAGTGTTTTCGCTCGATGATTCCATTCTTGGGTGGTTGCTTTGGCCCTTGTTCCTGTAACTCGACTCCTAGCCCGGTATATCCCATTTTAATTTTACACCATTGTGAACCTTACGCCTTTTTTACTCTCTGATAGAGGTTCTCGGCATTGAAAAATCTTCGTAAACTAAATCGCACGTGTATATGTTGACATTTAAGGGATATACAGTCAAGAAAATCAAGCGCAATGGTGATATATATGCGGATTAGACACACAAAAAAAAAACACTCAACAAATGGCTACAATTTAAGGAATGTGTTTAGTGACGGCATCAGATTCCTAATTGATGGAGAAAGGACTGGTGGCAAGAAAAGCTGCTTCTAGGAGGTTGTCAAGTGTTTTCGCTCGACGATTCCATTCTTGGGTGGTTGGTTTGGCCCTTATTCCTGTAACTCGAATCCTAGCCCGGTATATCGCATTTTAATCTTACACCATTGTGAACCTTACGCCTTTTTTACTCTCTGATCGGGGTTCTCGGCATTGAAAAATCTTCGTAAACTAAATCACACGTGTATATGTTGATATTTAAGAGATATACAGTCAAGAAAATCAAGGGCAATGGTGATATATATGCGGATTAGACACAAAAAAACACTCAAAAAATGGCTACAATTTAAGGAATGTGTTTAGTGACGGCATCAGATTCGTAATTGATGGAGAAAGGTCTGGTGGCAACAAAAGCTGCTTCTAGGAGGTTGTCAAGTGTTTTCGCTCGACGATTCCATTCTTGGGTGGTTGGTTTGGCTCTATTCCTGTAACTCGAATCCTAACCCGGTATATCCCATTTTAATCTTACACCATTGTGAACCTTACTCCTTTTTTACTCTCTGATCGAGGTTCTCGGCATTGAAAAATCTTCATAAACTAAATCACACGTGTATATGTTGACATTTAAGAGATATACAGTCAAGAAAATAAAGGGCAATGGTGATATATATGCGGATTAGTCACCAAAAAAAACACTCAACAAATGGCTACAATTTAAGGAATGCGTTTAGTGACGGCATCAGATTCCTAATTGATGGAGAATGGTCTGGTGGCAAGAAAAGCTGCTTTTAGGAGGTTGTCAATTGTTTTCGCTCAACGATTCCATTCTTGGGTGGTTGGTTTGGCCCTTGTTCCTGTAACTCGAATCCTAGCTCGGTATATCCAATTTTAATCTTACACCATTGTGAACCTTACGCCTTTTTTACTCTCTGATCGAGGTTCTCGGCATTGAATCTTCGTAAACTAAATCACACGTGTATATGTTGACATTTAAGAGATATACAATCAAGAAAATCAAGGGCAATGGTGATATATATGCGGACTAGGCACCAAAAAAAACACTCAAAAAATGGCTACAATTTAAGGAATGTGTTTAGTGACGGTATCAGATTCCTAATTGATGGAGAAAGGTCCTGTGGAAAGAAAAGCTGCTTCTAGGAGGTTGTCAAGTGTTTTCGCTCGACGATTCCATTCTTGGCTGGTTGCTTTGGCCCTTGTTCCTGTAACTCGAATCCTATCCCGGTATATCCCATTTTAATTTTACACCATTGTGAACCTTACGCCTTTTTTACTCTCTGATAGAGGTTCTCGACATTGAAAAATCTTCGTAAACTAAATCACACGTGTATATGTTGACATTTAAGAGATATACAGTCAAGAAAATCAAGGGCAATGGTGATATATATGCGGATTAGACAAAAAAAAAACACTCAACAAATGGATACAATTTAAGGAATGTGTTTAGTGGCGGCATCAGATTCCTAATTGATGGAGAAAGGTCTGGTGGTACGAAAAGCTGCTTCTAGGAGGTTGTCAAGTGTTTTCGCTCGACGATTCCATTCTTGGGTGGTTGGTTTGGCCCTTGTTCCTGTAACTCGAATCCTAGCCCGGTATATCCCGTTCTAATTTTACACCATTGTGAACCTTACGCCTTTTTTACTCTCTGATCGAGTTTCTCGGCATTGAAAAATCTTCGTAAACTAAATCACACGTGTATATGTTGACATTTAAGAGATATACAGTCAAGAAAATCAAGGGCAATGGTGATATATATGCGGATTAGACACACAAAAAAAAAACAATCAACAAAATGGATACAATTTAAAGAATGTGTTTAGTGACGGCATCGGATTCCTAATTGATGGAGAATGGTCTGGTGGCAAGAAAAGCTGCTTCTAGGAGGTTGTGAAGTGTTTTCGCCCGATGATTCCATTGTTGGGTGGTTGGTTTGGCCCTTGTTCTTGTAACTCGAATCCAAGCCCGGTATATCCCATTTTAATTTTTCACCATTGTGAACCTTACGTCTTTTTTACCCTCTGATAGAGGTTCTCAACATTGAAAAATCTTCGTAAACTAAATCACACGTGTATATGTTGACATTTAAGAGATATACAGTCAAGAAAATCAAAGGTAATGGTGATATATATGCGGATTAGACACAAAAAAAAACACTCAACAAATGGCTACAATTTAAGGAATGTGTTTTGTGACGGCATCAGATTCCTAATTGATGGAGAAACGTCTGGTGGTAAGAAAAGCTGCTTCTAGGAGGTTGTCAAGTGTTTTCGCTCGACGATTCCATTCTTGGGTGGTTGGTTTGGCCCTTGTTCCTGTAACTAGAATCCTAGCGCGGTATATCCCATTTTAATCTTACACCATTGTGAACCTTACGCCTTTTTTACTCTCTGATCGATGTTCTCGGCATTGAAAAGTCTTCGTAAACTAAATCACACGTGTATATGTTGACATTTAAGAGATATACAGTCAAGAAAATCAAGGGCAATGGTGATATATATGCGGATTGGACACCAAAAAAAAACACTCAACAAATGGCTACAATTTAAGGAATGTGTTTAGTGGTGGCATCAGATTCCTAATTGATGGAGAAAGGTCTGGTGGTAAGAAAAACTGCTTCTAGGAGGTTGTCAAGTGTGTTTACGCTTGACGATTCCATTCTTGGGTCATTGGTTTGGCCTGTGTTCCTATAAATCGAATCCTAGCCCGGTATATCCCATTTTAATTTTACACCTTTGTGAAGCTTACGCCTTTTTTACTCTCTGATCGAGGTTCTCGGCATTGAAAAATATTCGTAAACTAAATCACACGTGTATTTGTTGATATTTAAGAGATATACAGTCAAGAAAATCAAGGGCAATGGTGATATACATGCGGATTAGACACAAAAAAAACACTCAACAAATGGCTACAATTTAAGGAATGTGTTTAGTGACGGCATCAGATTCCTAATTGATGGAGAAAGGTCTGGTGGCAAGAAAAGCTGCTTCTAGGAGGTTGTCAAGTGTTTTCGCTCGATGATTCCATTCTTGGGTGATTGGTTTGGCCCTTGTTCCTGTAACTCGAATCCTAGCCCGTTATATCCCATTTTAATTTTACAGCATTGGGAACCTTACGCCTATTTTACTCTCTGATCGAGCTTCTCGGCATTGAAAAATCTTCGTAAACTAAATCACACGTGTATATGTTGACATTGAAGAGATATACAGTCAAGAAAATCAAGGGCAATGATGATATATATGCGGATTAGACACAAAAAAAAACACTCACCAAAAGGTTATAATTTAAGGAATGCGTTTAGTGACGGCATCAGATTCCTTATTGATGGAGAAAGGTCTGGTGTCAAGAAAAGATGCTTCTAGGAGGTTGTCAAGTGTTTTCGTTCGACGATTCCATTCTTGGGTGGTTGGTTTGGCCCTTGTTCCTGTAAATTGAATCCTAGCCCGGTATATCCCATTTTAATTTTACACCATTGTGAACCTTACGACTTTTTTACTCTCTGATCGAGGTTCTTGGCATTGAAAAATCTTTGTAAACTAAATCACACGTATATATGTTGACATTTAAGAGATATACAGTCAAGAAAATTAAGGGCAATGGTGATATATATGCGGATTAGACACCAAAAAAAACACTCAACAAATGGCTACAATTTAAGGAATGTGTTTAGTGACGGCATCAGATTCCTAATTTTTGGAGAAAGGTCTGGTGGCAACAAAAACTGCTTCTAGGAGGTTGTCAAGTGTTTTCGCTTGACGATTCCATTCTTGGGTCAATGGTTTGGCCTGTGTTCCTATAAATCGAATCCTAGCCCGGTATATCCCATTTTAATTTTACACCATTGTGAAGCTTACGCCTTTTTTACTCTCTGATCGAGGTTCTCGGCATTGAAAAATATTCGTAAACTAAATCACACGTGTATATGTTGATATTTAAGAGATATAAAGTCAAGAAAATCAAGGGCAATGGTGATATACAAGCGGATTAGACACAAAAAAAACACTCAACAAATGGCTACAATTTAAGTAATGTGTTTAGTGACGGCATCAGATTCCTAATTGATGGAGAAAGGTCTGGTGGCAAGAAAAGCTGCTTCTAGGAGGTTGTCAAGTGTTTTCGCTCGATGATTCCATTCTTGGGTGATTGGTTTGGCCCTTGTTCCTGTAACTCGAATCCTAGCCCGTTATATCCCATTTTAATTTTACAGCATTGGGAACCTTACGCCTATTTTACTCTCTGATCGAGGTTCTCGGCATTGAAAAATCTTCGTAAACTAAATCACACGTGTATATGTTGACATTGAAGAGATATACAGTCAAGAAAATCAAGGGCAATGATGATATATATGCGGATTAGACACAAAAAAAACACTCAACAAATGGCTACAATTTAAGGAATGTGTTTAGTGACGGCATCAGATTCCTAATTGATGGAGAAAGGTCTGGTGGCAAGAAAAGTAGAAGGGTGTCAAGTGTTTTCGCTTGATGATTCCATTCTAGAGTGGTTGGTTTGGCCCTTGTTCCTGTAACTCGAATCCTAGCCCGCTATATCCCATTTTAATTTTACACCATTGTGAACCTTACGCCTTTTTTACTCTCTAATCGAGGTTCTCGGCATTGAAAAATCTTTGTAAACTAAATCACACGTGTATATGTTGACATTTAAGAGATATACAGTCAAGAAAATCAAGGGCAATGGTGATATATATGCGGATTAGACACCAAAAAAAACACTCAACAAATGGCTACAATTTAAGGAATGTGTTTAGTGACGGCATCAGATTCCTAATTGATGGAGAAAGGTCTGGCGGCAAGAAAAGCTGCTTCTAGGAGGTTGTCAAGTGTTTTCGCTCGAGGATTCCATTCTTGGGTGGTTGGTTTGGCACTTGTTCCTGTAACTCGAATCCTAGCCCGATATATCCCATTTTAATTTTACTCCATTGTGAACCTTACCTCTTTTTTACTCTCTGATCGAGGTTCTCGGTATTGAAAAATCTTAGTAAACTAAATCACACGTGTATATGTGGACATTTAAGACATATACAGACAAGAAAATCAAGGGAAATGGTGATATATATGCGGATTAGACACCAAAAAAAAAAACTCAACAAATGGCTACAATTTAAGGAATGTGTTTAGTGACGGCATCAGATTCCTAATTCCTAATTGATGGAGAAAGGTCGGGTGGCAAGAAAAGCTACTTCTAGGAGGTTGTCAAGTGTTTTCGCTCGACGATTCCATTCATGGGTGGTTGGTTTGGCCCTTGTTCCTGTAACTCGAATCCTATCCCGGTATATCCCATTTTTATTTTTACACCATTGTGAACCTTACGCCTTTTTTACTCTCTGATCGAGGTTCTCGGCATTGAAAAATGTTCGTAAACTAAATCACACGTGTATATGTTGACATTTAAGAGATATACAGTCAAGAAAATCAAGGTCAATGGTGATATATATGCAGATTAGACACCAAAAAAACACTCAACAAATTGCTACAATTTAAGGAATGTGTTTAGTGACGGCATCAGATTCCTAATTGATGGAGAAAGGTCTGGTGGCAAGAAAAGCTGCTTCTAGGAGCTTGTCAAGTGTTTTCGCTCGACGATTCCATTCTTGGGTGGTTGGTTTGTCCCTTGTTCCTCTAACTCGAATCCTAGCCCGGTATATCACATTTTAATTTTACATCATTGTGAACCATACGCCTTTTTTACTCTCTGATTGACGTTCTCTGCATTGAAAACTACTCGTAAACTAAATCACACGTGTATATGTTGACATTTAAGAGATATACAGTCAAGAAAATAAAGGGCAATGGTGATATATATGCGGATTAGACACAAAAAAAAAACACTCAACAAATGGCTACAATTTAAGGAATGTGTTTAGTGACGGCATCAGATTCCTAGTTGATGGAGAAAGGTCTGGTGGCAAGAAAAGCTGCTTCAAGGAGGTTGTCAAGTGTTTTCGCTCGACGATTCCATTCTTGGGTGGTTGGTTTGGCCCTTGTTCCTGTAACTTGAATCCTAGCCCGGTATATCCCATTTTAATTTTACACCATTGTGAACCTTACGCCTTTTTTACTCTCTGATCGAGGTTCTCGGCATTGACAAATATTCGTAAACTAAATCACACGTGTATATGTTGACATTTAAGAGATATACAGTCAAGAAAATCAAGGGCAATGGTGATATATATGCGGATTAGACACAAAAAAAAAGCACTCAACAAATGGCTATAATTTAAGGAATGTGTTTAGTGACGGCATCAGATTCCTAATTGATGCAGAAAGGTCTGGTGTCAAGAAAAGATGCTTCTAGGAGGTTGTCAAGTATTTTCGCTCGATGATTCCATTCTTGGGTGGTTGGTTTGGCCCTTGTTCCTGTAACTCGAATCCTAGCCCGGTATATCCCATTTTAATTTAACACCATTGTGAACCTTACGCCTTTTTTACTCTCTGATCGAGGTTCTCGGCATTGAAAAATCTTTGTAAACTAAATCACACGTGTATATGTTGACATTTAAGAGATATACAATCAAGAAATTAAGGGCAATGGTGATATATATGCGGATTAGACACCAAAAAAAAACCTCAACAAATGGCTACAATTTAAGGAATGTGTTTAGTGACGGCATCAGATTCCTAATTGATGGAGAAAGGTCTGGTGGCAAGAAAAGCTGCTTCTAGGAGGTTGTCAAGTGTTTTCGCTCGACAATTCCATTCTTGGGTGGTTGGTTTGGCCCTTGTTCCTGTAACTCGAATCCTAGCCCGGTATATCCAATTTTAATTTTAGACCATTGTGAACCTTACGCCTTTTTTACTCTCTGATCGAGGTTCTTGGCATTGAAAAATCTTCGTCAACTAAATCACACGTGTATATGTTGACATTTAAGAGATATACAGTCAAGAAAATCAAGGGCAATGGTGATATATATGCGGATTAGACACCAAAAAAAAAATACTCAAAAAATGGCTACAATTTAAGTAATGTGTTTAGTAACGGCATCAGATACCTAATTGATGGAGAAAGGTCTGGTGGCAAGAAAAGCTGCTTCTAAGAGGTTGTCAAGTGTTTTCGCTCGACGATTCCATTCTTGGGTGGTTGGTTTGGCCTTTGTTCCTGTAGCTCGAATCCTAGCCCGGTATATCCCATTTTAATTTTACACCATTGTGAACCTTACGCCTTTTTTACTCTCTGATCGAGGTTCTCGGTATTGAAAATTCTTCGTAAACTAAATCACACGCGTATATGTTAACATTTAAGAGATATACAGTCAAGAAAATTAAGGGCAATGGTGATATATATGCGGATTAGACACAAAAAAAAAACTCAACAAATGGCTACAATTTAAGGAATGTGTTTAGTGACGGCATCAGGTTCCTAATTGATGGAGAAAGGTCTGGTGGCAAGAAAAGCTGCTTCTAGGAGGTTGTCAAGTGTTTTCGCTTGACGATTCCATTATTGGGTGGTTGGTTTGGCCCATGTTCCTGTAGCTCGAATCCTAGCCCGGTATATCCCATTTTAATTTTACTCCATTGTGAACCTTACGCCTTTTTTACTCCCTGATCGAGGTTCTCGGTATTGAAAATTCTTCGTAAACTAAATCACACGTGTATACGTTGACATTTAAGAGATATACAGTCAAGAAAATCAAGGGCAATGGTGATATATATGCGGATTAGACACAAAAAAAAACACTCAACAAATGGCTACAATTTAAGGAATTTGTTTAGTGACGGCATCAGCTTCCTAATTGATGGAGAAAGGGCTGGTGGCAAGAAATGCTGCTTCTAGGAGGTTGTCAAGTGTTTTCGCTCGACGTTTCCATTCTTGGGTGGTTGGTTTGGCCCTTGTTCCTGTAACTCGAATCCTAACCCGGTATATCGCATTTTAATTTTACACCATTGTGAACCGTACGCCTTTTTTACTCTCTGATCGTGGTTCTCGGCATTGAAAAATATTCGTAAACTAAATCACGCGTGCATATGTTAACATTGAAGAGATATACAGTCAAGAAAATCAAGGGCAATGGTGATATATATATGCGGATTAGACACCAAAACAAAAACACTCAACAAATGGCTACAATTTAAGGAATATGTTTAGTGACGGCATCAGATTCCTAATTGATGGAGAAAGGTCTGGTGGCAAGAAAAGCTGCTTCTAGGAGGTTGTCAAGTGTTTTCGCTCGACGATTCCATTCTTGGGTGGTTGGTTTGGCCCTTGTTCCTGTAACTCGAATCCTAGCCCGGTATATCCCATTTTAATTTTACACAATTGTGAACCTTACGCCCTTTTTACTCTTTGATCGAGGTTCTCGGCATTGAAAAATCTTCATAAACTAAATAACACGTGTATATGTTGACATTTTAGAGATATACAGTCAAGAAAATCAAGGGCAATGGTAATATATATGCCGATTAGACACCAAAAAAACACTCAACAAATGGGTACAATTTAAGGAATGTGTTTAGTGACGGCATCAGATTCCTAATTGATGGAGAAAGGTCTGGTGGCAAGAAAAGCTTCTTCTAGGAGCTTGTCAAGTGTTTTCGCTCGACGATTCCATTCTTGGGTGGTTGGTTTGGCCCTAGTTCCTGTGACTCGAATCTTAGCCCGGTATATCAAATTTTAATTTTACACCATTGTGAACCTTACTCCTTTTTTACTCTCTGATCGAGGTTCTCTGCATTGAAAAATCCTCGTAAACTAAATCACACGTGTATATGTTGACATTTAAGAGATATACAGTAAAGAAAATCAAGGGCAATGGTGATATATATGCGGATTAGACACCAAAAAAACCACTCAACAAATGGCTACAATTTAAGGAATGTGTTTAGTGACGGCATCAGATTCCAAATTGATGGAGAAAGGTCTGGTGGCAAGAAAAGCTGCTTCTAGGTGGTTGTCAAGTGTTTTCGCTCGACGATTCCATTATTGGGTGGTTGGTTTGGCCCATGTTGTGACAACTCGGTTTTCCGACACTTTCACTTTCGCATTTATTGCACGTTGACTATGTCTGTTAGTTGTTTGACTTGTTTGACTTGTAACTGTACACGTTGTGTTATAATGAAACGTATTATGATTGATAATATAACATGAGACTTAATAAAAAAAACACTTAAACTATTAACTTGTGAACGAACTCCGACGAAACAAGTGATTCGCCGTGACCCAACCCGACGAAACATATTGTGTTTCGCCGAGCCCAGTTCCGCCGAAGCCCAGTTAGGGCCCAACATCACATTATTACGTATTTTAGTTAGCATGTTAGGTTGTCAGATACAAAACTCTAGATATTTTCTTTTCCTCTGTGCGACGGCGATTCCGAGTATCCAAAGCTTTTCGTTCTGATCAAGCTAGTGATCCTTTCATCCTGGTTAGTAATCACGGTTGTTTGAGTTTTGTATGATCGCATGTTTATATGTGTAATGTATGGAGATATGATGTGTTGCTTTGGAACCGAGATGATGATGAATGAATGCTGAACTCTCTGACTATGTTTTATATTTTCCGATTTCATGATGCATGACTGTTGATGTGTTGTTGATCCAGATTTATTGTTTTAGTAAACTTGAATCGCACATGTATAGGGGCCCATCATAACTGACAATTGCATGATCACATTTATTAGGTGATTTGAATAATGTTGTTGACTACTGTAACCATGATTTCACATGAATAATTAGGGTTTAGGTAATTGTTTGCATGGGTGAATGGATTGTCGGCCATATATGGTAATTATTTTATTGATGATAATTGGTCCAATAGTAACTTAAAGTGTGGTAGCAGTGGTCGGCCATGATGGATTATTATGATGCTATGCTAAATGATTTTTGTATGGTTGCTACTTGATGATGACGGCGAATTAGGGTTTGGTGGTGTTATGACGTAACTGACGTAATTGATGTATCACGTAACTGCTTAATGACGAATCTAAGTTTGGGACGAATCTGATATACGACGAATCAGGGTTTGATTCGTCAAGTAATTAAACGACGAAACTGAGGTTAGTTTCGCCGAGGGGACTCTCGACGAAACTGAAGTGTTTCGTCGAGTAAGAAATTTGGGTTAAACATTGTTTGCTTCTGTTAGTACTTAACCGATCTAATTAACTGTAGTTAACTATGTTACATGGTTTGTATGTGTTTAACTACGTGCTATGTGCTACGTGATGATTTTTGGCTCGATGTTACCACATTATACTCGCACATGAACTGATTTCGGATACGTAAATACTTTAGGACGTGATTGATTAACTGTGAGCACTTACTTAGCATACCGAGCAAACCCAAGGTGAGTTCACACAGCCAAGGCATGGGATTCCCGGGGTGGGAATGGGTTTGGATTATTTACTTGTACTTACCTAGTTTATGGAACTTAGTTATATGGTCCTCGGGAGACGAAGGGTTATTGATAAGATACGGCTAGACTAGTGATACTAATAGAACTGATCTTCGCACACACGCCAGGGGTTGGCCGCGATAATATGACTGATCTTCGCACACATGCCAGGGTTGGCCGCGATATTATGACTAATCTTCGCACACATGCCTAAGGAGGCCGCGAACTATACACTAAAACTTCGAACACATGCCGGGGGGCCGCGATACAAATATACCTAGTCTAGAATACTCGGGAAGTTTTCCCCAATCATCGCACACATGCCTAGAGGGCCGCGATACGAACTAATATGATACACGACTAAATGAACGAATACAAGGCTTACTATACTATTACTATTACTGAACTATTAACTGTGAACTCGCTCAACTAGTTGTTGACTCTCTGCTGCATGCCTTGCAGGACCTTAGGTACATATGGAGCTTGCACAGGGAGGAGCAGGTCGTTGTGGGACATGGATCGATGATGCCATGTTAATTATCTAAACATTTGAATTTACGATTTACATTGGGTTTACATACTTATACTTCCGCTACACACTTGTTGATGTTTGGTTTTGAAAACACCTTTCGTATTGATGACTGACTTATATTATTTACTATTATATTCAATATGATTGGTGGCTTGATCCTGGTCAGTCACGCCTCCAAGCGGTGATACTCCGCGTGTGGATTTTGGGGGTGTGACACATGTTCCTGTAACTCGAATCCTAGCCCGGTATATCCCATTTTAATTTTACACCATTGTGAACCTTACACTTCTTTTACTCTTTGATCGAGGTTCTCGGCATTGACAAATCTTCGTAAACTAAATCACACGTGTATATGTTGACATTTAAGAGATATACAGTCAAGAAAATCAAGGGCAATGGTGATATATATGCGGAATAGACACAAAAAAAAACACTCAACAAGTGGCTACAATTTAAGGAATGTGTTTAGTGACGGCATCAGATTCCTAATTGATGGAGGAAGGTCGGGTGGGAAGAAAAGCTGCTTCTAGGAGGTTGTCAAGTGTTTTAGCTCGACGATTCCATTCTTGGGTGGTTGGTTTGGCCCTTGTTCCTGTAACTCAAATCCTAGCCCGGTATATCCCATTTTAATTTTACACCATTGTGAACCTTACACCTTTTTTACTCTCTGATCGAGGTTCTCGGCACTGACAAATCTTCGTAAACTAAATCACACGTGTATATGTTGACATTTAAGAGATATACAGTCATGAAAATCAAGGGCAATGGTGATATATATGCGGATTAGACACAAAAAAACACTCAACAAATGGCTACAATTTAAGGAATGTGTTTAGTGACGACATCAGATTCCTAATTGATGGAAAAGGTCTAGTGTCAAGAAAAGCTGCTTCTAGGAGGTTGTCAAGTGTTTTCGCTAGACGATTCCATTCTTGGGTGGTTGGTTTGGCCCTTGTTCCTGTAACTCGAATCCTATCCCGGTATATCCCATTTTAATTTTACACCATTGTGAAACTTACGCCTTTTTTACTCTGTGATCGAGTTTCCCGGCATTGAAAAATCTTCGTAAATTAAATCACACGTGTACATGTTAACATTTTAGAGATATACAGTCAAGAAAATCAAGGGCAATGGTGATATATATGCGGATTAGACACAAAAAAAAACACTCAACAAATGGCTACAATTTAAGGAATGTGTTTAGTGACGGCATCAGATTCCTAATTGATGGAGAAAGGTTTGGTGGAAGAAAAGCTGCTTCTAGGATGTTGTGAAGTTTTTTCGCTCGACGATTCCATTCTTGGGTGGTTGGTTTGGCCCTTGTTCCTGTAACTCGAATCCTAGCCCGGTATATCCCATTTTAATTTTACACCATTGTGAACCTTACGCCTTTTTTACTCTCTGATCGAGGTTCTCGGCATTGAAAAATCTTCGTAAACTAAATCACACGTGTATATGTTGACATTTAAGAGATATACAGTCAATAAAATCAAGCGCAATGGTGATATATATGCGGATTAGACACCAAAAAAAACACTCAACAAATGGCTACAATTTAAGGAATATGTTTAGTGACGGCATCAGATTCCTAATTGTTGGGTCTAAAACGTGTAGTCTAATGTTATCATCGAATCAAGTCAACAAAGTCAACACCATCAAGTCAAAGTCAATGCGCAAGTCGACACGAGAAGATCGAAGAAAGAATAGGCGTGTGGAAGATCGAGATTTGATAGTTATATTGCTTTGGTTAATTAAATATATTTTGTTTCGACAAATATATTTTTTATCTTAGCTAATTAAGTTTTTCATGTTTAGTGCTATTTTTAGTAAGTTATTATCTCTAGGGACTTAATTGTTATTAGCCTAAAATGGTAAAGGCTATAAATAGATAGAGATGATTAGGGTTTTAGCCAACACACATTCTAGAGAGATTTGAGGGTTTTTGGTGAAAACATCTTTTATACAAATCTTTTGGGGCTTTAAAGATCAAAAGTGTGTTCATATTATTGTTCATCTTCATATTCATCAAGTTCTTCATGTTTTCTACACATTTTGCTTCAAACACCACATAAATTGGTGTTTTGGATCTAAATCTTTCTACAAAATCAGATTTTAGCTCGTTTCGATCCTACAATTTGGTATCAGAGCGATTATGAACAATGATGGTTGCAGGTTGGTCCGGGAAGATGACCAGTCAGCGGCGAAGGAGTATGGTGGCCGGAGTGTGTTGGTGACGATAAACGAAGGTGATAAGTGGAGGTGTTTCGGAGACGTGGTGGTTTGACGGGTGAAGATGGTCGGTACCGTAGGCTATTGGCGGGGACGACAAGCAGCCGGAGGCGGAGGTTACGGTGGCGGAGGCGATGGTTACGATGACGGCGATCTTTGTATGTATATATTGATGTATGAACGTATATGTGATTTGGAGAGATTGTGAGACCCAATCTAATGGTAAAGATAGAAAAGGCACGTATTTTTTTTTACTCTATTCTTTTCTTTTAGATAATGTGTGTGATTTGAGAGGGGGATAATCGGAGATAGTGGTATATTGTTTAATGATGTCTAGATCCAGAATTCGTGAGATTTCGTCACCAGATCTGTTCGATGTTGATGATGAACAGAATAAACCACCAAACTTTAAAATCTGTTTCTACACTTTTTTTTTAAATACGCTGACCGGAATAAAACTGCGGAATAACAACGTCGGAAAACGGTGACTTACCGGCATATTTTCCAAATACGCCGGAGGACTTGAACTCGCGTTCAAGATTTAAATTCGCCGGAAATCAATTACGCCGGAAAAGTTCGCCGGAAAAGTCGCCGGAATATTTAACTTCGCCGGAAAGTTGCCGGAAAACACAAATACGTCTGATCTTTCAATAAAAACGCTATATTCAAAATGAAATCGCTATATTCATAAAAAAATCGCCCAGAAACTTCAAAACTCATCTAAAACCTACTGATTTGAGCTGAAACCACTTTAAATGATACGAAATCACTATGAATCTTTCAACTAATGCTAGTCTCAACTCCCAATCAGCAAACACATAATTTAAACCTTTTAAAAACAAGATTTTTGAAGAAAAATTTGAATAAAATCAAAAACCCCAAAAGTTTCAAAACGTTTTAAATAAAAATCAGATTTTTTTTATGATGAATTTGGAGATTGTTGAATCCCAAATTCGAGTACCAAGCTCTGATACCAAATTGTAGTTCCGTAACGATCCGGTTTCAGTCTCGGTTCGGTATAAAATATGGAGACGGGTGATTCGAGCCAATAACAAACGAAAATGAACAAGGAAGATGGAAACTTTAAGGATTAGAACAAAGATATTTTGATTGATAGTGATGAACAAATACAAAAGATAATGATCCACCCCAGGTGAGCTCCCCCGGGGTGGTGGCTCCCAAATGCACACCTCACAAGTGAAGTTTAGTCCATTATATATAGCCCCTGAGCCTTGTCCTCCAAGCAAGCCGCCTCTTGCTTGGAAAACCTACTAAACCCCCTAAAATATCCGACTATTACATATTAAAAGCGCCACATAATATAAACAATAAAATTACTAAATAACGTCGCCATAATTGATAACATCATTCTCTGATTTGACCCAACAATTTGGTATCAGAGCCTCGGTGGCTCGTTTCAGTTTCGTTTCGGTCGGATCTTCACCGGAAAACCCGCCGGAGACGTAAACGAGTGCAGATCTACATGTTTTGAGCTATTTCAGATCTAGCGTGTTTGTTCTTCAACATCTTTTTTTAATCCAGCGACTTAGCCTTGTGGATATTGTTCAAAGAAACACACCTAGTGTGTGTGTATTTGGTAGAGTGTTAACAGAGAAGAGAAAGGACTGGTTTAAAAAAAAGACAAGAAAGAAGAATGGTAGAAATTTGTCAGCCTCCAACGACTTCAACCGCAGCACCTCACCACCACCGCCGCCTCCGCCGTCCATCACCGTCGCAAAACCCTCGGAATCACCGCTAACCGTCGCCGACAGCGACGGAACAAAGTAATCGCCAGAAATCGAGCTCTCGCCATAGATACAACCGCTCGACCGCCGCTGCAAACCGACGATTGACGGCGGAAACAACGACTGGAGGTTAGGTTGCATCCTGTTATTTGTAAAAGGTCATGAGGTCCTAATCGTATTATAACAGGATTACTCATTTCTTTTGTTCATCATCATGTTGTTCAAGAAACACACCAGTTTGTGTGTTCTTTCTGTAGTAAGAGAAACATATAAGAGGGATGGAGACGAAATAAGATGAGCAGTCAGATGGAGCATTTTATGTTGATTATCGGTCGTCGTTCAAACCAAGAAGTCAGATTCATCTTTGGTTCTTGTTTGTTGCTAAGTTCTATTTGCTCCATGATTCTGGTTTGTTTAGTTTGTTTGGATTTCGGTCGCCGGAGATATTGGTGGTGTACATGGCTTGTACGGTGGTGGTTAACGGGTTATGGTGGAGGCAAGGTCGAAGACGAAGGGAGATAGAATGTGTAGGATAGTTTGGAGATGATCGGAGATTGTAATTTCCGGCATTATGTGGCTCTCTGGTCGATGAATGGTGGATGATGATGGTGTTGAATGGTGCACCGTGGGTGAAGACGTCTGAAGTCAGGTGATGATGGCTGCGTATTTGTTATGTCGCTAGGGTTTGCAAGAGTGAATCTGAAGGTGGCGGCTGATGTCCTTTCCTTAGGTACTAGGGTTTGCTTGTGTGTGCATGGGTTATCATGATGGGCCTAATGATTGGTCAAACCCAATGTTGTTTTGTTTAATGGACTCTATATGAATTTAGGAAGGTCTGATCATTCCATGGGTCCACATAATACAATATTAATCAGACAGACCGCATGACAGGTATTAACATTATTTATTTTGTGGGTGCACATTATACAAGATAGGGGCGAGCCTACCTACATAAATTGATTTCAAAAGTGGGCATGGCATAAATCTATTGACTCGACATTGGGCTTACGTTGGTTTAGGCTGTGTATGGATGGGATTTTGGTACTTCGCAAATGGATTAATTTTTTTAGGGATGGCTTATATTAATTTTATTTTGATGGGCGGGATTTATTATACATTTCTCTTGGGCCGCAAACAAGACTGGGCCTAGAGATTTGATAAAATTTGGGTCGGGAGTACAAGATTATTACATGGGCCGAAAGAAAATATTGCGATTTTGGGGCTTTAAATTTTTGACTAAGTTGAAGATTTTAAAAAAGAAGCGGATTATTTTATTTCGATCATTGGAGGTTCGAACCTTATCACATGCCAGTTATAGTAGAGATGTTCAATCGGGCATAAAGCTTACACACAGTGGGAGTTGCCGATTGAGTTTGAATCTTGAATTAATTTGGAGGGTCTACATTTGCGGGGGGGAAACGCCAATGAAAGATATTTTATTTTCAGCTGATTTCTGAAGATCCGAAGACGATGTCAGATTTATTTTTGAAGATCATTTGAAGAATTGATAGCATCATTCTCGGGGGAATATTGTTGGGTCAAAATGGAGAATGATGTTATCAATTACGCCGACGTTATTTAGTGTCTTTATTGTTTTGTAAATGTTGGCATTTTTATTTGCAATAGTCGGATATTTTAGTGACTTTAGTAGGTTTCCCAAGCAAAAGGCGGCTTGCTTGGAAAACAAGGCTCAAGGGGCTATAAATAGTAAAGTAGACCTCATTTGTGAGGTGTGCATTTTGTGAGCCACCACCCCGGGGGTGCTCACCCGGGGTGGATGATTATCTTTGTATCTCTTTAATCTTATCAATGAAACTTTCCTTGTTCAATCACTAAAGTTTCTATCTTTCTTATTTATTATCGATTGTTCATGGCTGGAATCACCCGTCTCACTATTTTTCACCAAACCGAGACTGAAATCGGATCGTTACCGGACTATCATTTGGTATCAGAGCTTGGTACTCGAATTTGGGATTCAACAATCTTCAAATTCTTCTTAAAAATCTGATTTTTTTTAAGTTTTGAAGTTTTTGGGTGTCACACCCCCAAAATCCACCATGCGGAGTACCACCGCTTGGAGGCGTGACGTGACCAGGATCGAGCCACCAATCATATCGAACAATGTATTTTAGTAAATAGAATCAATCACAATACAATTGGTGACCAAAAAGGAAGTTAACCAAGTTCGATTTAAACAGCGGAAGCATAAGACGTTAAACCAAAACATAAGTTTGTAGTTTCATAAGTTTAAAGACCCCAACAAAAGTTTCATAAGTTCATAACGTTTATTTAGTAAGTACGGGACCTATTAGTTCGCATTCCACAACGACAACCTCCATGTGCAAGCTCCACAGCATCTAACGACCTGCAAGGCATGTAACAACTAGTCAACAACAAAGTTGAGTGAGTTCACGTTTGGGTGTTTAGTTAATGAGTTCGTATCAGGAATCGGAAGTTCGTTTCATAAGCAAGTATTACCCATTATCCTTGATTCCCAAACCTTTACGATATTTAGTGGGGGCTTCCCATTATGTATGTCACTAGACTAGGCGTATCCATAAGTGTCATTCCCAATCCGAGGACGGTGTTAAGTATGAGTGTACGTAGGTTTTACGTACGTGCCCTTCTCATCCGAGGACAGTAGTGAGTGTGAGTGTACGTAGGTTTTACGTACGTGCCCTTCTCAATCCGAGGACAGTAGTAAGTGTGAGTGTACGTAGGTTTTACGTACGTGCCCTTCTCAATCCGAGGACAGTAGTAAGTGTGAGTGTACGTAGGTTTTACGTACGTGCCCTTCTCAATCCGAGGCCAGTAGTAGGTAGTCTAGTGGTGTTGGTAATATAAATAGAGTGATAGTACGAGTAGTTATTCAATCCCATTCCCAACCACCGGGAATCCCATGCCTTAGTAAGGGTGTGAACTCACCTCGGTTTGCTCGGTTAGACTCTCAGATATAGCTAACAGTCAAGGTCGGTCAATCACGTCCTAGTATGATTTACCAGTTAGTCATTTAGACACGCAAGTCACAACTTATGTCAATTCAGCATTAATACTCAAAACCAGCTGTTTTTCGGACATTTAAATAAAATAGTTAGATTATTCCAAAAATTCCCAAATTTTTATAGAATGTCATAAACATTCCATATTTTATTGTGTAAATATATCGGGGTCCGGTTCATTACCCACATTTTATAAAAAATCATATTCGGGACTGAACTCAGATTTATGTATTTCTGACCACAGTCCGCGAAACAATTTATTAAAAATTCATCGAGTGTCCGATTTATGAAATTCCAGTGGGGTAATTACAAATACATAGGTTGTTATCTACTGTACAAATTTCATGGTCCGATTCATCACAAAACTCAGGTTATGACTGATAGTACGACACCCATTTATTGCTGTCAAAATTCAGCTTAAGTTGCTGTTACAAATTAACACTTTAAAAATAGTAAACGGAGTCCAAAAATTACGATTCCGGTGCCATTAGAACTGTATTTCATAATAACATATTTTAGATTCAAAATATCGATTTTTCGTTGAGTTTAAGACCTGTTTAGAGCCAACTGAAGTTGGCTGTAAAGTATGGACAGATTTCTGTTTTTAGTGTTTAACCTTCTAAATCGTGTTCGATCGATTCCGTTAACAAGTTTAGTGACCACAACAACATCACATACTAATATTATTCACTAAAACATCAGATAATCAACCAATAATCATAATCACACAAGATCTACATGATTTACACTAGTATTCATCCATTAACCACCTTGTTCATCACTTTAGTAAACTTTTAGACTTTGATCTTATATGTTCATAATTTTTAACCGACGAAACTCTTATTAACCCACTCTAGACAAGATCAAGAAGAGGTTTAGAGTCACTTACTACTAGCTCGAGGCTAGGGGAGAATCTAGACGCAAAATGAGAGGATAAAAGCAATAGAGTGAGGTCCTTCGCCTTCCGATTGCACCAAGCCTCCTTATACGTGATCCTTAACGCTTGTGTAAGCTTGGAATGTGAGGATTAAAATTGAAAGATGGCTGGATGCTTGAGGGGTGTTCGGCCGAGAGTTGTAGAGAGGGAGAGAGAGTGTGTGTGTTGTTGAGTTTGTGATGTTTGTGCTAGTGTGCCAAGATTAGAACTTATAGACAATTCATAAGATTATTATCCAAAGGATTATGTGTCTAATAGATATTAGACACATAAGATTATTTTAATCAAATATAGGACAAGGATGTCCCCCAAGGGAACCGAATTCGTTAGGGGGGGGGGGTCCTTGGTTCGATTTCAACTAGATAATTAGGATATAGTTAAGTTAAGCTAAGTTAGTTTAGGGATTAACCCGGTTACTAGTGTGTAGTAAGTTGTGACGGGTGTTAGGGTATTCAGGGACCCTAACTGGCTCAGAAAAGAAAAACAGTGTTGATGGCAATATTTTTATGTTCCGGGTAAAGTCCGGTTGTTCGGTTCGGTGTTGTTCCGTTAAAGTGCTTAATTAATCCGTAAGGTGTCCTATTTATATATTTTGTAACGTTTTTGCTTTCTAACACTTAGGAAAATATAACGGACTATATAGTGACCTATCTGTACACTATTAGTATATTAACAAATACGTGTAAGCATAACACAGATATCAGAAAGCAGTTAAGTAATTCCACACAGTCGTCAAGCACATTAATTATTATTAATAAACTGTACTGTTACATGTAAATTCGAGGGTTGTCACATTCTCCCCCTGTTAAGAGAATTTGGTCCCAAAATTTAGCGCGTGGTTACTGAGGAGGCTAGTTAAGTTGCGTTGTTTTCCAGATTTTTCCTGGGGTGTCACATCATCCCCCCGTTGATTTGGAATTTCGTCCCGAAATTCTGCGGTAGCTTCAGCCTCAGTAGTGGTTGCGTTTTTCTTAAACAGTTGGGGATACTTGAGTTTCATTTGGTCTTCTCGTTCCCAGGTATACTCTGGGCCACGACGAGCATTCCAACGAACTCGGACCAGAGTTATCCTGGTATGCTTGAGGATCTTAACATCTCGATCCGTAATTTCTACTGGTTCCTCGACGAATCGCAGCTGGTCGTCGATTGTGAGTTCCTTAAGAGGAACTATGAGGGTCTCGTCTGACAGGCACTTTTTCAGATTCGACACATGGAAAACATTGTGAACTCCGCTGAGTTCTTCAGGTAGATTCAACCTGTAGGCTACCGTACCAAATTTTCTCAATGACTTCGAATGGTCCGATATAACGCGGATTGAGCTTGCCTCGTTTGCCAAAGCGAACTACACCTTTCCAAGGTGAGACTTTGAGTAGCACTTGATCCCCAACCTGGAGTTCGAGTGGTTTTCTTCCCTTATCAGCATAGCTTTTCTGACGGTCACGAGCTGCCGCCATTCGCTGTCGTATCTGAGCAATTTTCTCGGTGGTATCTACCACATGTTCTGGGCCAGTGATTTGGCTGTCACCAACTTCTGCCCAACAGAGAGGTGATCGGCATTTGCGTCCGTACAATGCCTCAAACGGAGCGGCTTGGATGCTGGTGTGGTAGCTGTTGTTATATGAGAACTCCACTAGCGGGAGGTGCTTCTCTCAGCCATTACCAAAATCGATTACACATGCCCTAAGCATGTCTTCAAGGGTTTGGATGGTGCATTCAGATTGCCCATCCGTCTGCGGGTGATAAGCGGTGCTCATATCTAAACGTGAGCCAAAGGACTTGTGCATTGCTTGCCACAGTTCTGAAGTAAAACGTGCGTCACGATCAGATATAATAGAGATTGGCACTCCGTGCCTTGATACCACTTCCTTTAGGTAAATGTCTGCAAGAGTAGGGAACTTGTCCATTTCTTTGATAGCCAGAAAATGTGCAGACTTGGTTAGTCGATCTACGATCACCCAAATGGTATCGTTTCCGCGTTGAGATCTGGGCAGGCCGGTAACGAAATCCATGCAAATTTGCTCCCATTTCCATTTCGGGATCTCTGGTTGTTGAAGTAGGCCTGATGGTTTCTGATATTCAGACTTGACTCTCGCACAAGTCAAGCACTTACTGACGTAGGTTGCTATGTGGGCTTTCATGCCAGGCCACCAATACGTAGTCTTGAGGTCGTGGTACATCTTGTCCGAACCAGGGTGTACAGAATAACGAGACTTATGTGCTTCATCCATCACAAGCTCGCGTAAGTTGCCATAAAATGGAACCCAGATGCGTCCGTTAACATAGTAGGCATCGTTTTCCTTTAGTTCCAGCCGCTGGCTCGATCCTCGTAGGGACTCAGCCCTGATGTTCTCTGCTTTCAATGCTTCGACCTGGGCGTCTCGAATTTGAGCGGGAAGGTTGGATTGGATGGTCAGCTGTAAAGCACGTACATGCTTAGGTAAAGTATCCTTTCGACTGAGGGCGTCAGCCACAACATTGGCTTTGCCCGGATGATACTTGATAGCGCATTCGTAATCATTCAAAAGTTCGACCCATCGGCGTTGTCGCATGTTTAACTCTTTTTGCTTGAAGATATGCTCGAGACTCCTGTGGTCGGTGTAAATGGTGCACTTGGTACCGTACAGGTAATGTCTCCATATCTTAAGCGTGAATACAACTGCTCCCAGCTCCAGATAGTGAGTAGTGTAGTTTCTTTCGTGAACTTTAAGTTGGCGCGATGCGTAGGCAATGACCTTGTCACGTTGCATCAATACGCAACCAAGTCCTTGGATGGAAGCGTCGCAATAAACCACGAAATCATCGGTGCCTTCGGGCAATGAGAGGATAGGCGCGCTACAAAGTCTATCCTTTAGGTGTTGAAATTCGGACTCCTGTGCATCACCCCAACGATAGATGACACCCTTCTAAGTCAGCGAAGTGAGAGGTTGCGCAATCTTGGAGAAATCTTTTATAAACCTTCTGTAATATCCGGCCAAACCTAAGAATTGGCGGATCTCTGTTGGTGTTCGGGGTGCAGGCCAGTTCTTGATCGATTCAACCTTAGATGGATCCACATGAATTCCATCCTTGTTTACCACGTGGCCTAGAAAGTGGACTTCGCGAAGCCAGAAGTCACATTTCGAAAACTTGGCATACAACTGCTCTTTTCGAAGAAGTTCCAGCATAAGTCGTAGATGCTGCTCGTGTTCCTCCTGGCTCTTAGAATAGATCAGGATATCGTCGATGAACACAATAACGAACTTATCCAGGTAAGGCTTGCACACTCGGTTCATGAGATCCATGAAGACCGCTGGTGCATTCGTCAGCCCGAATGGCATAACCAGAAACTCGTAATGGCCGTAACGGGTTCTGAATGCTGTTTTGGAGACGTCCTCATCTCGGACTCTCAGCTGATGGTACCCCGATCTCAAATCGATCTTGGAGTAATAGCTCGACCCTTGCAGCTGGTCGAATAAGTCGTCAATACGTGGAAGAGGATAACGATTCTTCACAGTCACCTTGTTGAGCTCGCGATAGTCAATACACATTCTGAAAGTACCATCCTTCTTCTTTACGAACAAGACTGGAGCTCCCCAGGGTGAAGAGCTAGGACGTATAAAACCCTTTTCCAAGAGTTCTTGTAGTTGTGTAGACAGTTCTTCGAGTTCTGATGGAGCTAGACGATAAGGTGCTCGAGCTACTGGCGCTGCTCCAGGAGCTAGCTCGATTTGAAACTCAACTTGGCGATGAGGCGGAAGACCAGGTAATTCCTCAGGAAATACCTCGGGAAAATCGCGCACAATAGGGATGTCTTCGATTCTCTTCTCTTCCGTTGATGTGTCAGTAACGAGTGCTAAAATGGCAGTGTGGCCCTTTCGCAAACACTTCTGGGCCTTAAGGAAAGAGATGATGCCTTCGACATCACCACTCTTGTCGCCACGTATCATGAGAGGTTCTTCGCCAGAACGAGGAATGCGGATGATTTTCTCCTTGCAAACAATCTCCGCTTGATGATGAGATAGCCAATCCATCCCAATAACGACGTCGAAACTACCAAGGGTGATAGGAACAAGATCGATAGGGAAAGTCTGACCAGCTAAGACGAGGTTACAACCTTTAACTACGTGTGTGGCTTCAAGACTTTTACCATTTGCTAGCTCTACTGCGTGTTTGGTGTTCAGGAGTGTTGGAGTGCGCTTAAGCATTTGGCTAACTTTTAAGGACACATAACTAGTATCGGCACCCGAATCGAATAAAACAGTAACAAAGAAGTCATCCAAAAGAAACTTACCCATCACAACGTTGGGATCGTTCCTTGCTTCTCCCTGACCAATCACGAACGCACGACCCCTGGCACCGTTGCCATCATTGTTTCCTCCATTGTTGCCCCCATTATTGTTCCCGTTTCCTTGGTTGTGATTCTGATTCTGATTTAACTGCGGGCAGTGTCTCTTGAAGTGATCTTCAGCACCACACTGAAAGCATCCCTTGTTGCCCTGTTGCTGTTGCTGATTCTGCGGTGCTTGCTGTTGCTGCTGACGATTCTGATTCGTAGGCCGTGGGCTCCTGCAATCCTTGGCTTCATGACCCATCTTGAGACACCTCTGACAGCGTCCCTTGTTGCACTGACCACTGTGGTGTCTGTTGCATTTGTTGCACTTTGGGTGGTTTCCTCGATATCCACCCTGCCCTTGACTACCAGAAGAGTGCTGACCAGGGCTCCTATGGTCCTCAGTCCTTCGTTGCTGAGACTGAGACTGAACAGAGGTAGAGCCTTTGCCGGAATTCCCATCCCATTTTCGCTTGTTGTCGGTAGGTGCATCAGAAGTAGCAGCACCAATACGCTTGGGTAGTCTGTTTTGTTCCACCGCCTGGTCGGTGAGACGATGAGCCAATTTGACGACTTGCTGGATGGTACCCAAGTTGGCTGAAGTCACGTGACTTTGAATCTCTGGTACAAGGCCCTTGAGATAGAGCTCAATTCGTTTGAAGGGAGGGTTCACCATGGTTGGACACAAGATGGCCAGCTCGTTTGACCTCTTAGTATACGCCTCGATCTCAGATCCTGTCATCTTCAGATTGTAAAATTCCACTTCTAGCTTGTGGATGTCATCCCGACTACAGTACTCCTCTTTGATCAGCTCTTTGAAACCATTCCAGGATGTGGCATTAGCAACTGCCAGTCCTAGTAGTTGAACTTGTGCCTTCCACCAGGTTAACGCAGCTCCTTCAAGTGTTCCGGTAGCATATTTCACCCTACGGTCTTCGGGGCATTCGCACATCTCGAAAACAGTCTCAAGCTTTTCAAACCAGTGAAGAAGGCCCACTGCTCCTTCGGTGCCACTGAAAGTGGTAGGTCGGCAGTCCATGAACGTCTTTAACGTGCACACCGGAGGTTGAGCATATTGACCTGTAGTGCGAGAATAATAGGCATGGTTAAGCACGAGGGTTGGTTTGTGAAGGTAGGATCTAAACGTCCTAAGGTGAGTTGGTATGGCAGGTTATACCTCCTACAGGGTTAGCTGCGAGTGCCTCCGCAACTCGTTCGTTGATCAAAGCCGTCAACTGGGCTTGAGTGAGGTTGATACGTCCTTCGCGTCCGCTCATGATCTTCATAATGGAGCAACGTAAGTGAGGAAAGTGTCGCGAAAGTGTGTAAGTGTGTGGGACGATAGTAGAGCGTAAGCACACAAGGTTCAAATAGCAATTACTACATTATCTAATGCACAGTGAGAACTACCTAACCGACAATATAACATAAATCATACCACTTATGGTGTCGAGTCTTGCACGTGGAGCGAAGCGTCGTTGTGGATCGTTGAGCACTGTACCGGTTATAGTCTGGTTTTATCAAAAACATTTCCCTTTTTAAAACCAAGTTCACTATAACCAATGGCTCTGATACCAATCTGTCACACCCCCAAAATCCACCATGCGGAGTACCACCGCTTGGAGGCGTGACGTGACCAGGATCGAGCCACCAATCATATCGAACAACGTATTTTAGTAAATAGAATCAATCACAATACAATTGGTGACCAAAAAGGAAGCTAACCAAGTTCGATTTAAACAGCGGAAGCATAAGACGTTAAACCAAAACATAAGTTTGTAGTTTCATAAGTTTAAAGACCCCAACATAAGTTTCATAAGTTCATAACGTTTATTTAGTAAGTACGGGACCTATTAGTTCGCATTCCATAACGACCACCTCCATGTGCAAGCTCCACAGCATCTAATGACCTGCAAGGCATGTAACAACTAGTCAACAACAAAGTTGAGTGAGTTCACGTTTGGTTGTTTAGTTAATGAGTTCGTATCAGGAATCGGAAGTTCGTTTCATAACCAAGTATTACCCATTATCCTTGATTCCCAAACCTTTATGATATTTAGTGGGGGCTTCCCATTATGTATGTCACTAGACTAGGCGTATCCATAAGTGTCCTTCCCAATCCGAGGACGGTGTTAAGTATGAGTGTACGTAGGTTTTACGTACGTGCCCTTCTCATCCTAGGACAGTAGTGAGTGTGAGTGTACGTAGGTTTTACGTACGTGCCCTTCTCAATCCGAGGACAGTAGTAAGTGTGAGTGTATGTAGGTTTTACGTACGTGCCCTTCTCAATCCGAGGACAGTAGTAAGTGTGAGTGTACGTAGGTTTTACGTACGTGCCCTTCTCAATCCGAGGACAGTAGTAGGTAGTCTAGTGGTGTTGGTAATATAAATAGAGTGATAGTACGAGTAGTTATTCAATCCCATTCCCAACCACCGGGAATCCCATGCCTTAGTAAGGGTGTGAACTCACCTCGGTTTGCTCGGTTAGATTCTCAGATATAGCTAACAGTCAAGGTCGGTCAATCACGTCCTAGTATGATTTACCAGTTAGTCATTTAGTGGTTTTCAAATAGAACACAAAGTTCCTACACGTATCTATCACACAACATGCATCACTGTAACGGTTTATGCCCATCTAAGTTTCACGTCCATTCCCCACTCAAAATCAAACATACAATAATGCACATAACATATATAACATGTTAAATCATTCACAGATAGCATACTCGACATTTAGACACGCAAGTCACAACTTATGTCAATTCAGCATTAATACTCAAAACCGGCTGTTTTTCGGACATTTAAATAAAATAGTTAGATTATTCCAAAAATTCCCAAATTTTTATAGAATGTCATAAACATTCAATATTTTATTGTGTAAAAATATCGGGGTCCGGTTCATTACCCACATTTTATAAAAAAAATTATATTCGATACTGAACTCAGATTTATGTATTTCTGACCACAGTCCGCGAAACAATTTATTAAAAATTCATCGAGTGTCCGATTTACGAAATTCCAGTGGGGTAATTACAAATACATAGGTTGTTATCTACTGTACAAATTTCATGGTCCGATTCATCACAAAACTCAGGTTATGACTGAAAGTTGCTGTTACAAATTAACACTTTAAAAATAGTAAACGGAGTCCAAAAATTACGATTCCGGTGCCATTAGAACCGTATTTCATAATAACATATTTTAGATTCAAAATATCGATTTTTTGTTGAGTTTAAGACCTGTTTACAGCCAACTGAAGTTGGCTGTAAAGTATGGACAGATTTCTGTTTTTAGTGTTTAACCTTCTAAATCGTGTTCGATCGATTCCGTTAACAAGTTTAGTGACCACAACAACATCACATACTAATATTATTCAGTAAAACATCAGATAATCAACCAATAATCATAATCACACAAGATCTACATGATTTACACTAGTATTCATCCATTAACCACCTTGTTCATCACTTTAGTAAACTTTTAGACTTTGATCTTATATGTTCATAATTTTTAACCGACGAAACTCTTATTAACCACTCTAGACAAGATCAAGAAGAGGTTTAGAGTCACTTACTACTAGCTCGAGGCTAGGGGAGAATCTAGACGCAAAATGAGAGGATAAAAGCAATAGAGTGAGGTCCTTCGCCTTCCGATTGCACCAAGCCTCCTTATACGTGATCCTTAACGCTTGTGTAAGCTTGGAATGTGAGGATTAAAATCGAAAGATGGCTGGATGCTAGAGGGGTGTTCGGCCGAGAGTTGTAGAGAGAGAGAGAGAGTGTGTGTGTGTTGTTGAGTTTGTGATGTTTGTGCTAGTGTGCCAAGATTAGAACTTATAGACAATTCATAAGATTATTATCCAAAGGATTATGTGTCTAATAGATATTAGACACATAAGATTATTTTAATCAAATATAGGACAAGGATGTCCCCCAAGGGAACTGAATTCGTTAGGGGGGGCTCCTTGGTTCGATTTCAACTAGATAATTAGGATATAGTTAAGTTAAGCTAAGTTAGTTTAGGGATTAACCCGGTTACTAGTGTGTAGTAAGTTGTGACGGGTGTTAGGGTATTCAGGGACCCTAACTGGCTCAGAAAAGAAAAACAGTGTTGATGGCAATATTTTTATGTTCCGGGTAAAGTCCGGTTGTTCGGTTCGGTGTTGTTCCGTTAAAGTGCTTAATTAATCCGTAAGGTGTCCTATTTATATATTTTGTAACGTTTTTGCTTTCTAACACTTAGGAAAATATAACGGACTATATAGTGACCTATCTGTACACTATTAGTATATTAACAAATACGTGTAAGCATAACACAGATATCAGAAAGCAGTTAAGTAATTCCACACAGTCGTCAAGCACATTAATTATTATTAATAAACTGTATGGTTACATGTAAATTCGAGGGTTGTCACATTGGGGGGTTTTGATTTTAGTCATATATTTATATATTTTTCTTCAAAACTAAACGGAATCCTCCGCCGCTGAAGTTTTGTTGTGGTTTCCGGTAAACGCCGGCGGTGAAACAGTTCGGAATCCAAGCGAAATGAGATGATAGATGTCGATGAGAAGGGGTTGCGTTTTTGTTTGGAGTTGTGTGTGTTTAAAAAATATATATATAGGGGAGAATGATGGTGGCGGCTGGACAAGGGTGAATAGGGTTTTCTTGTTTTGTCTGCATAAACAAGATTAGTGAGCGAGAGAGTTTATGTAGCAAGAACCGAGCGGCTGATATGTGTTTGAAATGAAATATTAGGGTTTTATCCTCTTTAATTTGGACCAATATCAACAAAGTGGGCTGAAATTTGTATGGGCTATGACCGTTAACAAAGTAAATTGGTTATAATTAAATAGTGGGCTGCATTCCATTGCTAGGTTGGTGAATTTCAATCTCTAACGCAAAGAAAAGGACAAAGTGTTGACCTCGTAGATTGTGATTAAAAAAAAATTTGGGAGTTGGTTTATTTCATTTGACATCCGTTGGAATGTCTTTTGAAATCTAAATATCAAAGGTGAGATTGATGTCACAAATAAGATTTATGACACAAATAGCTTGAGTTGCAACTATTCGTTTGATGAGCTAGATTTATCTACAAAGTATCATTTTATTTGGTTTTAGGCGTTCAAGGTTGCTACAAGATCCCGGTTTTAAAATTTTTATTTGTGGGCCTATAATTTTGATTAGTTTTGGGCCGGGTATCCAGAGGTTATTTTTGGCCCTTTTGAAAATAATTTGTGTTTGCAAAATTTAACTGGATCAGGTGTTTCACATTTGTTTGGGTCAACTACGACTAATATTTGGAGTTGATACGGGTTTAATTTTTGAAGTAACTTGAACCGGGTTTTGAGTTGATGCAAATATTTTTCGGCCTTTAAAAAAAATTGATGAAATACAGAAGGAGTACGATAACTTTAGAAGTGTCCGTAGTGAAAGTTTGTCTGATCATATTACAAGGTTCATGAATTTGCTGACAAAGATGAAGAAAGCTGGAATTCCCGTTACCAACTCTGCTAAAATAAAAAGGTTGCTAGATTCGCTACCAAAAGAATGGAGTATGCGGTGCATGAAGATTAGAAATGACTTTATAATGTATCCTACAACGCTGACAGATGTCGTGGACACTTTGAAATCTCTTGAAATGGCGCAGAATCAGATTGGTGTCACTCCAAAAGCAAGCCCAACAACACCTACCAACATGAGTTTCCTGTCACACCCCGACCACGTAAAACAACAAAACGTGGCGGAAACGTCGGGGAGTGTTGTAACAGAATCATTGTTTCACAACCATGGAATAAATAATTTTGTTTTATTGAATAGATGAACTCATTGTTTTAATACAATCAAATAAGTACAACTATTATCTTTCAAGTTTTAAAGTCGCTAAGGCACGAGTCCATCCTAAATGTAGCATATATCATCAATCATCACAAAGCAGCACCTGAAACATGTGTAAAAATAGGTACGTCAGCATAAAAATGCCTGTGAGATACATAGGTTTTATTGATTTTAGGATTCATGACTTATGAGTTTAAAGAAAAATGTTTAAGAAAAGTAGTCATGATCCTTAAAAAAAAAGGTTTTCTTTTATAAATCATTTATAAGAAATCAGATGGTATAAAATAATAATACATAGAAAATTTAATAAGTAAGTAAAATGAGTTTGTATAAAATATATTGTTTAAAAAAAACAATATTTTGATAAAAAGGTTTATAGTATATATAAAAATATACTTTGGTTTTTAAGAAAGTAGAATAAGTAATATATTAAAATATATTTCAGTTCCAATATCGTTAACCCAAGTGTACTAAATAACGCCACAGTATGTAATGTGATGAAAACACTTATATATAAGAAGTACCAGCGGCGTATCTACCATGTTTTCATCACATCACACCCGTCCCGTTATCTAAACACTAACCAAAACCCAATCGTTAGACAAATAGTATATTAAATATACCTTAGTTGTTTAAAATAATAATTTTCAGTAGTATATCGAAAGTATACTTTGGATTTATAAATAACATATTAAGCTATGTTTTGGATTACAAATAACATATGAAACTATGCTTTAGTTATGAAAATAACATATTAAATTATGTTTTGGATTTTTTTTAACAAAATATATGTTGGTTTTGTACAATATCACATATGAGAGTATATCAAACTATACTTTTGGGAGTATAACTTAATATACAAAAATAATGTGACTTAAGAATTCGTTCAGACCTAGTGCATCAAAATACACCTTTGAGACTATAGAAATACCACAAAGGCAATCCCTATTTGGATGGAGAAAAATAAATTGGTTTCAGACATTCCATGACAACAGGAATGGGGTGTCAAATCTTATATCGCTATATCATACTACCAACCGGTCTGGTGAACAAAATAAGTACTATCCAACAATTAATTTTATTTTCTTTAAGAAAATTAGAGTTTAGACCATAAATAATCATTCAGTTTGTAAAAAGATAAGTACTAATATGTATAATCAATTATACTTTTGAAAACAAGAACATAACAAATAGGTACACATATTTCACCCCAAACATTTGAAAACAGTAAAAGAGGGGACTATGTACTCACTTGAGAGTGCTTAGGAGTCTTGAACAACTACCAAGCAAGCTAGAGGGAGCACGGAATCAAACGGCACCTAATATTGATAACTACATAAATAAACCGGACCTAAATCGGAAGATCGGATAGGATGAGGCTTCGTAAACCAAATGAGTGTGGGATCTCATATGATATGGTTTAACAAGGCCTACATACTAAAATAAAACCTAACCTAAGTGCTTACGACCCATCACGACCCGTTTCGGTAGCTTGTGCTACTTTAACGCGTCGTTCGCGTAAAACGCGTTCGGACCGCCTAACTAGTCCTATGACAAGTATTATATCCCTAACATGTTTAATTATGTTTCATAATCAGTTAAGTGACAAAAGTTTGGGTTACATATGCTTAAATATCAATTATGCATAAAAAGGGCATTTTGGTAAATTACCTAAGGCATATAAACTACCTATCATACAACTACTTAAACGAAGTGACCATAATGTATAACCTCGGAAGGTTATTCCCTATACAACTATGGTCACCTAAAGTGTTTGGTCGGATCCTAAAGATCGACCAAAAGGGTCGGGTTCGAAAGTATAAGCGATTGTTTAGATCGCTTACCTTACGACCCTACATAAGCACTAATCTAAAAGTGACGAGCTAAACATGTTTAACAAAGTTTGAAAACAAGTTGGATATCAAAACAAACGGTTTTGATACCTAAGAGTAGTTTGGTTACAAAATACGCATAAACACGCATTTTGGTCGAAACTACGACTCGTCACTACACCTAAACAACGTGGTAATCAGTAGGTATAGTCACTAGGGACTATAACCATCGTGATTACGCTCACGTTGCGAAGTTCAAACGAACTTCTCATTGACCATAGACTGGTCAATGCAGAAAGTCAAACAAAGTTTGACTTTTAAGCTAGAAAGCGATAAAAGAACGAAAGAGGACTTACAAAGGGTCCAAATAGATTTGGTTCCAAGTATTCTCAGGTAGGTAGTGAATAATCACAACCACTTAGAGAAATCTCAGACCAATTGTGCAGAAAATGAATGAGGGACATGGCCTTATATAGTTTTTCGAAACCGTTAGGATCATTTCTTGGAGAAGAGGGAATGATCTTGGCTATACAATTGTCAAAGAAAGATTGGGGGACTTGTTCTCCACACAAACCAGCCCATAGAGTGCAAATCAGGGGTTGAGAACCATGGGAATAGGTGGGAAAGGCCAGATTCAATGTTTCTACAATTCTGATGTGCTGGGCACTGCTTACGGACCGTAAGCAAAGGTCCATACGGACCGTAAGGGACCTGCAGACCAGCAACTTTCAAAAATGACAGATTTAGCCCCTGAAGCCCCAAACTTGGTTTTCGATGCATTTTTGACACGTTTAAGCCCCGTTAACCCCATTTCAAAACTCTAAAATGAAGTTAAAGTATAGGGAACTTAAAATGTGCTCAAAAATATCTTGGATGTCGGCTCGTTTGGTCGTACGGTTGCGTTGTTTGGTTAATTACGACGGAAGTCGTAACGAACGCAAAAACGATCCAAATTAAGCTATGAATGAAATTTTATCATGCCAATCACTAAAATAAAATATTTTAATGATTACAAAAATTTTTGGATGTCCGGATGTATTCAGAATGCAAGATATGCGCGAAAATGCAAACTTATGCACTTTTTGACGCTTTTAGTCCTAGATTGACCAAAAGTTTATTTTTGCGCACCAAACACCTCAAAGCCTATTTCTAAGCTATGTAAAGGATATTTAGGGCATATTTAACTTATGATCAAGTTCCGGAAGGTTCGTTACTATACAAATCGGTATAGTTTCGCAGTTTGACACAATTAGTCCCTGCGATCGAACAAACTTGATTTCAACACACCAAACCATCCAAAACGTATTTCTAAGTTATGTGGAGGTTATTTAAGGTATGTTAAGCCTATTTCACTATTCTGGAGTGTTTTTTGCATTAAACTGGTTATATTTACGCATCAGAGCACGTATAACCCTCCAGAAAACGATTTAAAGCTTGAAATCGAACAAACGATACACATACTTTTACAAATCCCAAGTACGAAATACAATATTTCATTGGTTTGGCATTTGTTTGATGTTTGAAGTGACACAGGTGTCATATTTCCCTTCCCCAATCAGTGTAGGAAGTTCATCATCTGTTTCAGCTAGGATTCCAAGTAATCTTCCAGCAAGTCCTGCAAAAACATCTTTAAGTGAAAAAGAAATGGTGGAAATTGCAAAGTCAACAACTGATAATGGGAAGAAAGTTACTGAGGAGGATGATAAGGTGAAGCAGATTGAGAAGGTGGATGCATGATTCAGTGAAGCAGGTAGAAAGAATGAAGAGAAGACGCATGTCAAAGCTCAACAAGCAGAATCTAGCAAGGAGAAGGAAGAAAACGACTTCATAAATAGCATACCCTACGAGTTCAAAGTAAAACTGTGCTCACAACCATGTGTCAATGTCGTGGCTCATTATAAATCTCTCAACCGTGACCTAATCAGAGAAAAGGATAGAGTTTTGCAATTTAACAAGGAATTAAAAGAAAACGAAGCTGCATATCAGAGAAAGTTAAACTCGACTTTAACTGAAATGCAGACTTTGAAAGAATTTGTTTTCAGAAAAGATTTTCTCATAAATGATCTAACTGAAAGATTAGAAAAATCTCAAAATGAAAACAATAGATTGCAAATCATAATTGATAAGTGGAATGTCAGTAAAAAGGCACTGGTTGATATCAAAAATTGCCAACGACCGACATATGTGAAAGATGGTATTGGGTACAAAGATAAGCTTGGAAACGAAAGAAAAATATTTCCTCCTCCTCACAGCAAAAACTATGTACCCATGCCAACTCCTCATCCTGACAACGATTTAATTGATAAAAATGATTTGATTGCTCAAAATATCAATTGTGAAAATGATAAAATTTCTAACGTTTCTGAAAGCAATGCAGAGGTGATTGAGCGTGAGGAGGATGTGTGCGATGAGGATTGTGGTGGCACGAAAATAGGAATAGGGTATTCAGGCGACAGTTATTCCACTGTTAACTGGTTCGCCTGGAACTGTGATAAGGCAAACAAAACTTCGTTTCAAAATGACTGTAATGGCCATGTGCCTAAATTTAACATTCAGGATGAGTGTAATGGCCGTGTGCCTACATTTAAAAACCACAACCACGACAATGTAGTGATTGAATGTCATGATTTAAATTCTGCTTTTTGTGATGAAAAAGTTGTGTGTGAACCTCCCGTGTTTGTTCCAGAATTGAAACAAAACAGATTCGGAAAATTCCTCACGGAGGAAATTCCAGAATTTGTTCCATCTCATACAGGTATGTCAGAGTCTGATAAGGAGCCAAATGAAGAAAGCAGCAGTGAAGACTCAAGCACCACAACTTCAGAAGGTGGCGAAGGAAGCTCAAGTGAAGATCACGATTCAAAGTTTCACTCATACCAAGAATGGGAAAGCTCAAATGACTCGGAAACTTCAGTAACAGATGCTTGGAAAATGGTTGAAGACATTGAACCATCGGGTGTTCAAGAACTAACAACCTCAAATGACACTGCAAGTCCAATCAATCAAGATCCACTAGAAGAACACTTAGTTATTGAAGACTGCACAAGCTCAGATGATGAATCAGTGTTGAATGAAAGTCTTGGGGAGTCAAAGATCAAAAGATCATCTGAAGTTGTCGAACCTCACATCTGCTAACATGCTGAATCAAGCTCAAACCAATCCCCGCCCCTAGTTGCATCACAGGGAACTGTAAAGTCTCAAAAAGCCATTCAAGGCTTGTTTTAGGTGTGGAAAAGAAGGTCATGTGCTCAAGCAATGCCCAGAATGACACGATCCAGATGGTAAAGATAACCAATATTGCTTCTCTGGATCAAAAGGTAAAAATCACACATCTTTGAAAGATCAGATGAAAAACTTTCCATCCAGATCAACACATGTGAAGCCGGTTTCACATGATTCAAAGATGAAAAGGAGCAACACATCAAAACCTCAATCTTTCCCTCCGGGTCTTAAACATAAATTTATTTCAAACTTTAAATCTTTTACAAACAAAATTTTTAAACAAACACAGGTTTGGCGAGTCAAACCAATGGTTGTAAAAGAAATCAATGAGGGAAAAGATTTGGCATATCGGGAGGTTTCTTATTTTGATGAAAGGGGACAACCCAAGACTACGATGGCTTGGGTTCCACTCTCTAACTGAATTGCTTATGAGTGCAGGAACATCCAAGGAGGACTGTTAGTAACACCAGTTATTATCAGTGGTTGTTCTAGATACAAGTTGAGGAAAATCACAGGTTTGGTTATGGTATCTAACCTGGTTGCGAACTTAACTGCACTGTAACACACTCATTTTCTTGCTGGCATATGCTTTTGTGTGCCTGGTATGGAAGACTTTATTTTGTAAATACAGTTTTTCAGTAAATGGTTGTACATAAATAAAATTTTAAGGGGGAGTATTAAAATACTTCCTAGACCATGAGATGCAATTATTGAAAAATAAACATGATCTTATATGAGAAATGATAGGAACTAACTTGATTATGTCTTCGCATGAATAGGATCTGATGGAAGATACGGCTCCAAGTTAACGATATGTCGGTAGATTCAGCATTTCAGACAAGTAAACTGCATCTTGGTGATAAAGATAATGATCGTATGATAATGTGGATACCCACGTTCTTGCATGATTGCATAAACCGATTATGTCCAAAAGGGGTTGCGAGATTAAATTTAGGCGTTCAAAAGACACACAATGTTGTGCATATATATATATATATATATATATATATATATATATATATATATTGAAAAGACACCAATGTGTGCAACCAAAAGACACCAATGTGTGCAATCCAAAAAGAGCAAAAAGACACGCAATGTTAATGTCGTGCAATAGGAATAAAAAGATACGCCAAAGCGCGTACATATATTAAGTAAATATCTTATTAGTTATGCTCTCTAAATCAGATGATCATCTTCTCTGCTTATGGAAACATAGACCTGAAGCTCTCATCATCTGATTTAAGGTGATCATCTCCTCTGCTTATGGAAACATAGACCTAGAGCTCTCATCACCTAGTATATACTATTTCTATGATGTTAAGGTATGCATCTCAAAAGACCATGAGGACAGAAAAGTTTAAACCGAACACGTGTGGGGTCCACTAGCTTCATCCTAAAAATACCCAAAACATGATAATTAATCACCGGATGTATGTCGAAAGAATGGTGCATGGATTTAAGCGGGCAAACATACTAGCAATCGTTCTTGAGTCGTAGCAATCCTAAAGAAAATTGAAGTGTGGCTAGGCTTTTCAAGTTGGTATGATCTCGTATTTGATCATCTATATATCTCAAAGGTTGAAATTAAAAAAAAAATTAAAAAAAAATAAAAAAAAATTAATTAAAAAATCTAAAATCCAAAAATATTTTGATTTGTGTACAGTTGTTTTTCTAAGTCTTCCATATCACATCAATCGTGTCTCAAACCGCTTGAGATACTCTTTCCATTGCACACGATGAATACGGTTTTGTCTGTACTTTGAATCAGTCTAAAAGAAAATGTGGAGTTGTGTTTATGTCTGTGAACAGGTTACTTCGACTATTTGCTGCAATGATGGCCGATCATCAATTGAGCAAGATACCAGACCAAAGAACCTGTTTCCTGAAGATTGTAGAAGATGCCGAGCTAGGAATCCTCCTCCTACGTCTTCTGATTCACTCAAGCTAAAGAGAGTTAAAAAAAAAGGTTGTTCCTGATTGTCAAAGATGATGCATGCAAAAAGGGGGAGCTTATCCAGATAAAGTACTCAAAGAGCAAAGTGTCAAAAGAAGATCTTCAGTGAAGAAAATTAGGAAAGCATCAGTCTAGGGGGAGACTGTTGGGTCTAAAATTAAGACTGAAGCTTGCCAAATTGAAGATTACAACATGCATGAAGTTGACGGTTCTAACGATGATACAAGAGTTTGATAACATTAGCCTAAGGGGGAGATTGTTGGGTCTAAAACGTGTAGTCTAATGTTATCATCGAATCAAGTCAACAAAGTCAACACCATCAAGTCAAAGTCAATACGCAAGTCGACACGAGAAGATCGAAGAAAGAATTGGCGTGTGGAAGGATCGAGATTTGATAGTTATATTGCTTTGGTTAATTAAATATATTTTGTTTCGACAAAATATATTTATTATCTTAGCTAATTAAGTTTTTCATGTTTAGTGCTATTTTTAGTAAGTTATTATCTCTAGGGACTTAATTGTAATTAGCCTAAAATGGTAAAGGCTATAAATAGATAGAGATGATTATGGTTTTAGCCAACACACATTCTATAAATAGATCCATTACATCGTTCTCATTTCGTTATTGTTGTCACTATCGGTTCTTACACATAATAAATCTTACTGGGTTTCTGTGCACTAAATTTCATAATTATGTACGCGTCCATAATCAGAAAATTCTTTGCACAATTCACACAGTCTATTTTATAGTGTGTAGGGGAAAACCAAATGAACAAACCGGTGATGAGTGTGACTAGACCGCCTTAGAGTCCTTTAAATTAAATCAACAAATGATCTAAATAGACTATCAAGGAGTCTGTCCAGCTACATCACTAGATGTCGTTCTTTAACCAAATTGTGAATCAATCTTTTAGACTAGACCACTAAAGGGTCTCTCATCGAATCATGGAATGGTACCATATAATCCCAAGGGTCTTTAACTACAACGTAGAAGCCCATTAAGGATTTAAAGTAGTACCTTTTGAATATCCTACTATGAATCCCTCATATAAAGATACGAAAGATTCTATGAGGATTTGAAAATTGGATCACACAAAAACATAGAGGAGAACACATAACACATAAACACATGATCGCATAATCGTATAATCGTTTAATCGCAAAATCGTTTAATCGCAAAATCGTTTATTCGTATAATCGTTTAATTTGTTATCTTTGGACATGGGTATTTAAAGCATACTAGGAATCCATTCCGTGGATTTCATTTGGTACTTTAAACATTACCAAGAATCAAACCATAAAGATAGAAAGATTCAAAAAGAAAATTCGATTTCGATTATTAGGAACCGAAGTGTTCGAATTAAGGTACATAAGGAATCCAATTAAGGACTCTGATTTGAATGATAATCATCCACAAGGATCTAATTGTAAAGATAAAAAGATCCCATATGAATTTTAGAAGTTGAAGATGTTTTGAGACCTTGCACGGGATGTGCTTAGGTCAAAACATGATGTAAAATGCTTATGAAGTTGAGATGCTTGATATGTCAAGGCGACATATGAAGCAGAATTTTGAAGGTTAAGTCAATGTATGAGGAAAATATTTTTGAAAACTATGCATGGGGTTCTTTTAAGAAAAAGGTGTTTAACGTTTTTGAAACCTTATATATAATACTTTTGAAATAAAGTAGGTGTATTAGGTAGATATATTTACAAAAAATGTTTTTAAAATCATGCGGGATGAATTTTGAAATTATGTATAAGGTTTTTGAAAGACATGAATGATGCTTTTCGAAATCATGCACTTGATCAGAAAATGTATTGTGTTAATATTGTCTTCAGACTATATGAAATATTTTGAAATTAGAAAGGTTGGTTTTGATAACATGGCCAATGTTTTTGAAATAACATAGACAATGCATCCAGAAAAATTGTTTTCAAACTATATGAAATATTTTGAGATCATGAAGATTGTTTTGAAATACTTGTACTGTGAATGTTGAAAAAAATCAAAACGTAATGGGTATGAGATTTGAAAATATCCTTAGTTATCCAACCAAGGATTCAAAAATACAGATGTGCAAAAAGCACGATTACTCATAATTTCACTTTATTTCCTGTACTTCGTTTCTTAGAATGAAACGAGTACTTAGAACTTTCGAGGAAATTATGAGCGATCACTTGAAAGAGAGAATCACAAGAGTAGTTTGTAAGGAACATAGTTCCTTAGTGCAGGTATTATAGGAAAAGTCATACACACATGTAATTATACTCGTATATCAGGATTTGTGAACAATAATTTATTTATAAACAAATCAGATTGTTTCACATTACAAGAAAACGAAAGAAACAAAAGCATGAGATAGCAACATCTTCTACTCAGCCAACTGCTCACCCGTGGGTTGGATTCGCATTAGAAATCTTTGGGCAATTTCTTCGAAAATGGCCCATCTCGCCACAGTTGTAGCAAGTACCACATGGAAAACGAGCTTGAGTTAGGTTGACTTGAACAGCAGTAGAATCTGCAACAGTTTTATTCCTGATCGCAAAATGGCATGTTCTGACCAAATGTCCCCATCGTCCACAGTGGGCACATTTGAAACATGGCGTTTGGACTGGGTGATGGCCATTGCATTGATTGCACAAGGGAGCAGTTCCCAAGTACGGCTTCTTGGCTGGTGGCGCTGCCACCTTGCTAGGTTTTGATTGATTTGGTGCAACGGTTACCGGATCCTTTGGAGCCTTACGCTTCCTTGACCTTTTCGAAGGCTTGGCTTTTACTTCTTTCGATGCTTCTCGAGTGGCTTCATTGTTGAGACGAGACATGGCAATGCCTAAATCCACAGTCCTCTGAATCACTTCGCCAATTTGCTGGACAAATTTGGCTGTTCGCTCGGGCATTTGACCAGTGCCAAGAGGAATAGACATTCTAGAAGAAAATGAAAGACAGAGGAAGAAACGAGTGAAAGGTTATTGATTAATCAATACAGAATGGTAACGAATGAAAATTTTGATCATTTGTTTGTTACCTAAGGCAAACAAATGAGATGGTGACAAATCAAAGTAAATGGGTCAAAATAATGTATCGCGAAGACATGCTCGCCTATAAGTGAACACTCATCCCAAGAATTCCCAGGTAAGCACAACTGGTCTCACGTCTGATGAGATGTATACGAAGTGCTTGCCTAGACAGAAAACTCAGAATACAGGTATTCACCCTTCCAGTTTGCACGTGTTCACATTATTTAAAACCTAAAACCTTGACGAGATTTTGAAAACTCAAAGAGGTTCATAACCATATAATAGAGAGTTCAAAACCTTACAATAGAGGGTTCAAAACCTAGTAATCAATCATCCTAGAACAGATGATTAATTTTCAAAGCGGTTTTGAAATATATGTTCTTGTTGTGGTCGTCGCCTAAGGATAGGTGACGGTATTGTTTTATGACTAAACGCAAGTAAACTCGCGTTAGGGTCCTAAGAAAGTTATAGACTAGGTCAAAGCATTACTAATAACCTAATTCCCTATAACCATTGGCTCTGATACCATCTTTTCTGTCACACCCCGACCGCGTAAAACAACAAATCGCGGCGGAAACATCGGGGCGTGTTGCAACAGAATTAATGTTTCATAACCATGGATATCAAAAGTGTTTCGTTTTATTATACATAGAGCAATTTCATTGTCTGGAAATCTAAATACACTATTTAAACATAGTCTATCATTGTTATTGAGTCACTAAGGCCTTGTCCAGTCCTATGTGAGCATGCATCTTATCAATCGATATCATCCAACAATACCTGAAACATATGTGAAAACGAGGTCAGCAAAGAAATGCTGGCGAGTACATAGGTTTTGTAGGAGTGTCGAAATCATGGCTAGTTTAGACGTTGCAATACTTTATTTAAAAACCTTGTTTTTGAAAAGAGTATAATATTGCAACTTAATTAACCAACTCAAATCAAGCGGGTTATAATTTGTAAAACCTCGTAACCATGACTCTTAACCCAAAAACATTTGTTTTAGTAAATTATTTGAAAAACAATGATAAGTTCAGGTGATATGTATAAATAAGAAAATAATGCATGATTAAATGAATAACCATGAAAAATGAGTTTGTATAAGATAAGTTGTTTGTAAATAAATGTCTTGTGAAAAGTATGTTACTTGTATAAAATGTTCTATGTCTCGAGCTGAAATGATTCAAATAACGCTACAATATGTAATACCATACAAACACTTATATATAGGAAGTACCAGCGGCGTATCCACCATGCTTGTATCATATTCCACACGCATCGTTACTTAATCACTTAATCCAAACCAAACCACCAAAGTAATGTTCATGCCCAAATGTAAATCATGTAATATGTATAACCAAAATAATATCGTATATCGCTTTGAAGCCAATCGTTTACCCAATCGTTAAAACATCGTGTGAAACCCAATCGTTACCCAATCGTTAAAACATCGTGTGAAAACCAATCGTAAATCGTTTAATTCGTTTTAGGTCGTGAAACTACTTATATGGTCGTCTCGCTAATAACATTCAAACCTTCTTGACTCGCATTAATAAACCCTTACCAAAGGATAGATTAACAATTCGCATTAATAAACCCTTACCAAAGAGTAAATTAACAATTCGCATTAATAAACCCTTACCAAAGAGTAAATTAACAATTCGCATTAATAAACCCTTACCAAAGAGTAAATTAACAGTTACAGATTCAGTCGCTACCCACAACACCCACACATAACTACGGGTGTAGTAAATAACGGGACTTGTCAGATCCTATGGTACCATAACCTAATACTGGTCGGCTTGATCATTGCTAATGAATGTCATTTGTTATGTAAACACAACCAACAAGTTTGTTCACTTTATGAAATCGTTATTAGTTTTGTATAAATCGCCTTAATTGTTTTTGAAACCATCGTTATAACATCGAAAACATTTAGCACATATGAGTCACCCCAAAACAATTGAAAACAGTAAAATAGGGGAAGAATGTACTCGCCTGAGAATGCTTGGAGGTCTTGAACAACAACCAAACAAAGCTAGAGAGAGCACGGAATCAAACGGCACCTACTATAGGTAACTACATTAATAAACCGGACCTAAATCGGAAGATCGGGTAGCATTAGGGTTTGTAAACCAAACGAGTGTAGAGACTCGTGTCATTTGGTTTAACAAAGCCTATATGCTAAATGAAACTTAACCTAAGTGTCTACGACCCATTACGACCCGTTTAGGTAGCTTATGCTACTTTAACGCGTCGTTCGCGTGAAACGCGTTCGGACCGCCTAACTAGCCCTATGACAAGTGTTATATGCCTAAACATATTACATAATCAGTTATGTGACAAAGGTTTAGGTTACATATGCTTAATTACCAATTATACATGAAAAGGGTATTCTGGTAATTTACCTAAGGCATATAAACTACCTATCATACAACTACTTAAACGATGTGACCATAGGGTATAACCTCGGAAGGTTATTCCATACCCACTATGGTCACCTAATGTGTTTGGTCGGATCCTAATGATCGACCAAACTGGGTCGGGTTCGAAGGTATAGGCGATTTATCAGATCGCCTACCCTACGACCCTAGACAACGTGGTAATCAGTAGGCATAGTCCCAAGGGACTATGACCATCGTGATTACAATCACGTTGCGAAGTTCTAACGAACTTCGCATTGACCATTATTGGTCAACGCTGAAAGTCAAACAAAGTTTGACTTTCTGACTCGAAAAGCAGTAAAAATAAGGAAAAGAACGAAAGAATACTTACGAAGGGTCCCCGAATGCTAACCCAGATCAAAATAGCTCAGGTATGAAACGAAGGTTCCAACTTAGAGCTTTCTTAATCAAATTTGTGGGTTTTGGGGTTGAGGGTGGATGGGTATTTATAGTATTCGGAGAACCGTTAAGATCGTTTCATGGAAAACGTGCCACGATCCAAGGCGTACACTTGTCGGGAAGTTGTGGTGCCTCAAAATGCTCACCACCATAAGGAATCAACACTTGGCAAGGGGTTAGGGAGTGCAAAACAGCTGCAACCAGCTGTCAAATACACTTAATCTGGTCCAGAAGGGGGCTCGCGTGACGCTAAGGCCCGTCGCGTCACGCTAGGCCCCTGTTTTGGCAGATTTTGCAGAAATGGTCCCTGCACCTTGTTTAAGCGATTTTTGATGCGTTTGAACCCCGTTAACCTCATTTCAAGGCTCTAAAATGAAGTTAAAGTATAGGGAACTCAAAACATGCTCAAAAATATCTCCGATGTCGGTTCGTTTGGCCGTACGATCGCGATGTTCGCTTAATTACGACGGAATGCGCATAAGCGCGAAAAACGATCCAAATGACGCGACGAATGGATTTTTCTTATAGCGAACACTAAAATATAATGTAGTCATGCTTACATAAATTTTTGGATGTCCAGATGTATTCAGAACGCAAGTTATGCGCGAAAATGCAAACTTGTGCATTTTTTGACACTTTTAGTCCCTGAATGACACAAAAGTTTATTTTAGCATACCGAACACCTCGAAGCCTATTTCTAAGCTATGTGAAGGATATTTATGGTATGTTTAACTTATGGTCATGTTCCGGAATGTTTGTTACAGTTCAAATTGGCATACTTTCGCAGTTTGTCAACTTTAGTCCCTGTAAGTGATTAAACTTTGATTTCACTACACCAAACCTTCCAAAACTTATATCTAAGTTATGTAAAGGTTATTTAAGGTATGTTAAGCCTATTTCACTATTCCGGAGTGTTCGTTGGATTAAACTGGTTATATTTACGCATCAGAGCGCGTATAACCCTCCAGAAAGCGATTTAAAGCTTAAAATCAAACAAGAGTTGATGTGTGTAAAAGATACACATATTTTTACAAATCCCAAGTATGAAATATAATATTTCATTGGTTTGGTATTTGTTTGATGGCCGTGGAGGCACAGGTGTTACACTTGGCATTGAAAAATCTTCGTAAACTAAATCACACGTGTATATGTTGACATTTAAGAGATATACAGTCAAGAAAATCATGGGCAATGATGATATATATGCGGATTAGACACCAAAAAAGACACTCAACAAATCGCTACAATTTAAGGAATGTGTTTAGTGACGGCATTAGATTCCTAATTGATGGAGAAAGGTCTGGTGGCAAGAAAAGCTGCTTCTAGGAGGTTGTCAAGTGTTTTCGCTCGACGATTCCATTCTTGGGTGGTTGGTTTAGCCCTTGCTCCTGTAACTCGAATCCTAACCCGGTATATCCCATTTTAATTTTACCCCATTGTGAACCTTACGCCTTTTTTACTCTCTGGTCGATGTTCTCGGCATTGAAAAATCTTCGTAAACTAAATCACATGTGTATATGTTGACATTTAAGAGATATACAGTCAAGAAAATCAAGGGCAATGGTGATATATATGCGGATTAGACACAAAAAAAACACTCAACAAATGGCTACAATTTAAGGAATGCGTTTAGTGACGGCATCAGATTCCTAATTGATGGAGAAAGGTCTGGTGGCAAGAAAAGCTGCTTCTAGGAGGTTGTCAAGTGTTTTCGCTCGACGATTCCATTCTTGGGTGGTTGGTTCCTTGTTCCTGTAACTCGAATCCTAGCCCGGTATATCCCATTTTAATTTTACACCATTGTGAACCTTACGCCTTTTATACTCTATGATCTAGGTTCTCGGCATTGAAAAATCTTCGTAAACTAAATCACACGTGTATATGTTGACATTTAAGAGATATACAGTCAAGAAAATCAAGGGCAATGGTGATATATATGCGGATTAGACACAAAAAAACACTCAACAAATGGCTGCAATTTAATGAATGTGTTTAGTGACGGCATCAGATTCCTAATTGATGGAGAAAGGTATGGTGGCAAGAAAAGCTGCTTCTAGAAGGTTGTCAAGTGTTTTCGCTCGACGATTCCATTCTTGGGTGGTTGGTTTGGCACTTGTTCCTGTAACTCGAATCCTAGCCCGGTATATCCTATTTCAATTTTACACCATTGTGAACCTTACGCCTTTTTTACTCTCTGATCGAGGTTCCCGGCATTGAAAAATCTTCGTAAACTAAATCACACGTGTATATGTTGACATTTAAGAGATATACAGTCAAGAAAATCAAGGGCAATGGTGATATATATGCAGATTAGACACCAAAAAAAAAACCTCAACAAATGGCTACAATTTAAGGAATGTGTTTAGTGACGGCATCAGATTCCTAATTGATGGAGAAAGGTCTGGTGGCAAGAAAAGCTGCTTCTAGGAGGTTGTCAAGTGTTTTCGCTCGACGATTCCATTCTTGGCTGGTTGGTTTGGCCCTTGTTCCTGTAACTCGAATCCTAGCGCGGTATATCCCATTTTAGTTTTACACCATTGTGAACCTTACGCCTTTTTTACTCTTTGATCGAGATTCTCGGCATTGAAAAATCTTCGTAAACTAAATCACACGTGTATATGTTGACATTTAAGAGATATACAGTCAAGAAAATTAAGGGCAATGGTGATATATATGCGGATTAGACAACAAAAAAAAACACTCAACAAATGGCTACAATTTAAGGAATGTGTTTAGTGACGGCATCAGATTCCTAATTAATGTAGAAAGGTCTGGTGGCAAGAAAGGCTGCTTCTAGGAGGTTGTCAAGTGTTTTCGCTCGACGATTCCATTCTTGGGTGGTTGGTTTGGCCCTTGTTCCCGTAACTCAAATCCTAGCCCGGTATCTCCCATTTTAATTTTACACCATTGTGAACCTTACGCCTTTTTTACTCTCTGATCGAGGTTCTCGGCATTGAAAAATCTTCGTAAACTAAATCACACGTGTATATGTTGACATTTAAGAGTTATACACTCAAGAAAATCAAGGGCAATGGTGATATATATGCGGATTAGACACCAAAAAAAACATTCAACAAATGGCTACAATTTAAGGAATGTGTTTAGTGACGGCATCAGATTCCTAATAGATGGAGAAAGGTCTGGTGGCAAGAAAAACTGCTTCTAGGAGGTTGTCAAGTGTTTTCGCTCGATGATTCCCTTCTTGGGTGTTTGGTTTGGCCCTTGTTCCTGTAACTCGAATCCTAGCCCGGTATATCCCATTTTAATTTTACACAATTGTGAAACTTACACATTTTTTACTCTCTGATCGAGGTTCTCGGCATTGAAAAATTTTTGTAAACTAATCACACGTGTATATGTTGACATTTAAGAGATATACAGTCAAGAAAATCAAGTGCAATGGTGATATATATGCGGATTAGACACCAAAAAAACACTCAACAAATGGCTACAATTTAAGGAATGTGTTTAGTGACGGCATCAGATTCCTAATTGATGGAGAAAGGTCTGGTGGCAAGAAAAACTGCTTCTAGGAGGTTGTCAAGTGTTTTCGCTCGACGATTCCATTCTTGGGTGGTTGGTTTGGCCCTTGTTCCTGTAACTCGAATCCTAGCCCGGTATATCCCATTTTAATTTTACACCATTGTGAACCTTTCGCCTTTTTTACTCTCTGATCGAGGTTCTCGGCATTGAAAAATCTTCGTAAACTAAATCACACGTGTATATGTTGACATTTAAGAGATATACGGTCAAGAAAATCAAGGGCAATGGTGATATATATGCGGATTAGACCCAAAAAAAACACTCAACAAATGGCTACAATATAAGGAATGCGTTTAGTGACGGCATTAGATTTCTAATTGATGGAGAAAAGTCTGGTGGCAAGAAAAGCTGCTTCTATGAGGTTGTCAAGTGTTTTCACTCGACGATTCCATTCTTGGGTGGTTGGTTTGGCCCTTGTTCCTGTAACTCGAATCCTAGCCCGGTATATCGCATTTTAATTTTACACCATTGTGAACCGTCCACCTTTTTTACTCTTTGATCGAGGTTCTCGGCATTGAAAATATTTGTAAACTAAATCTCACGTGTATATGTTGACATTTAAGAGATATACAGTCAAGAAAATCAAGGGCAATGGTGATATATATGCAGATTAGACACAAAAAAAAAACACTCAACAAGTGGGTACAATTTAAGGAATGTGTTTAGTGACGGCATCAGATTCCTAATTGATGGAGAAAGGTCTGGTGGCAAGAAAAGATGCTTCTAGGAGGTTGTCAAGTGTTTTCGCTCGACGATTCCATTCTTGGGTGGTTGGTTTGGCCCTTGTTACTGTAACTCAAATCCTAGCCCGGTATATCCCATTTTAATTTTACTCCATTGTGAACCTTACGCCTTTTTTACTCTCTGATCGAGGTTCTCGGCATTGAAAAATCTTCGTAAACTAAATCACACGTGTATATGTTGACATTTAAGAGATATACAGTCAAGAAAATCAAGGGCAATAGTGATATATGTGCGGATTAGATACCAAAAAAAACACTCAACAAATCGCTACAATTTAAGGAATTTGTTTACGAAGGTGGGTGACAAGTTTGGTTAACATGTGAGAATGGAATGAATCATTACTTTGTGTTGTTTGGTACGTAACAAAAGACAAAGGAATTAAATCGGTGGTGAGTGGTGGTCGGTGACGGTGGGTGGTGACACGTGGTAGTTGTAGTGGCGGTGGTAGGTGGTAACGACGACGGGTGGTGATGACGACGTTGGTGGCGGGCGACGTCTGTGGGTGGCGGCGTCGACAGTGGGTGGTTGCGGTGGCGGGTGGTCGGAGGTGGCGGCAATGGCGGTGGATGGTTGTGGCTGCGGTGGCTGGTGATGGTGAGGACGAAGGTGGGTGGCGGCGGAAGTGGTGGTGGTGGTGTTGGCTGTGGGTGATGGCAGAGGTGGGTGGCGGCAGCAGTGGTGGGTGGTGGCAACGTTGGTGGGTTGTGGTGTTGTTAAAGAAGGGCGAACGAGGAATTGGAATGAAAGAAAAACATGGGGGCGGGGCTGATGGAATGATTTTGTGGGAATAAAATGTCTTTTGTAATGGACGATTCCATTCCATCGACCAACCAATCAAGCTTTTCTTTATTTCCTCACAATGGTCTATTTCATTCCACCTCTTATTCTTGCATACGAAACACAACCTAAGTTTGTGATTCGGTCATTCAACTTGTTTTTTTGTATTGTAACTAGTGAAATTCCCCGCGCTGCGTGGCGGGGAATTCGAACGTTATCGATTCGTTTTGTTTTGTTTTGTAACGGGATAAGCACGATACCCGTCCAGTTCGTTACTTACCAGTGTTTTACCCGTAAATACCGATACCATACCGGTTGGTTATAAAAATTACAAATTTATAAGCAGAGAAAACAACGTAAAAGTGAAAAAAGAATAAGGAATAAATCACGGGAAATATTATTAAGAATAATAGATAATCAAACTTTTATTTAGCAGCAGTTAATAAAAAAATTTCTTTCCCATGAAGGGCTTCGAACCCAAGACACTCATTATATTTGAATGTTCATACAACCAACTGAATTGCGAAAGTTTTTCTTAATAGTTTCGCGCAATAATAACTATAATACATAAATAAAGCGGAAAAAGACAAAAAAAAAAAAAAAAAAAAACAGCAAAGCAAAGAAAAACGATGGCAAAAATGTAAATTTAAATTGAGGGCAAATCATAATTTGGCTGGAAGGAGAAAAACAAAACTAATTGTAAAACTGTAAATTTAAACGGTGCAAAATCGTAATTTTTAAACGAGAGCAAAATTGTAATTTTTAGTTGTGGGCAAAAGCATAACTTTATTTTGAACTCGGGGTAAACACGTAATTTTGAACTGATGGCAAAATCGTAATTTTAAAACGGGGATAAAATCGTAAATTGGTTGGGCCAATGGGGGCGTTCCAGGCAGTTGCCTCGCACTATGCCTCCATCTTGTGTCTGTACTTATACACTGGGGGCAAAATCGTAATTTGACTGGGAAAGCAAAAAAAACCGATAACAAAAATGTAAATTTAAATTGAGGGCAAAATCGTAATTTACCTGTGAGGAAGAAAACAAAACTAATAGCAAAACTGTAAATTTAAACGGGGCAAAATCGTAAATTTGAACCGAGGGCAAAATTATAATTTTTCACTGGGGGCAAAAGCATAATTTTATTTTGATCTGAAGGTAAAAACGTAATTTTAAACTGATTGCAAAATCATAATTTTAAAGCGGGGAAAAATCGTGATTTGACTGGGAAAGCAAATAAAACCGATGACAAAAATGTAAATTTAAGCTGAGGGCAAAATCGTAACTTACCTAAAAGGAAGAAAACAAAACTAATGGCGAAACTGTAAATTTAAAGGGGGCAAAATCGTATTTTTGAACCGAGGGCAAAAGAGTAATTTTTCACTGAGGGCAGAAGTATAATTTCATTTTGAACCGGAGGTAAAAAACATAATTTTAAACTAATGACAAAATCGTAATTTTAAAAGAGGACAAAATCGTAAATTGGTTTGGCCCTAATTTCACACTTAAGGACATATTTGTAAATTGGAGATTTAAAATAATATATATGTACTGTTTGTTCATGAGATTCGTAAATGTTATAGAGTAAATTCAACTTGCTTTTTTATTAAAATAAATAAATAAAAATTTAGAACTCTTTATACATGTTTGTGTTATATAGAAGAATGATCAAATACTTCGAGACGTCACGTAAAAATTAATCACTAACAATTTTTATACTACTCTTATTGTTAAAATACAACATAAAAAATGAAATTATATGTGAAAAGATATATACAATTATAGACTAAGAAATGTTAAACATACGTATGTTTACCATTTACATATGTAAACAAAAAAATTTAAAAATAATTTAGAGCGAAGAAATGAATTAGTTGGAAAGATAAATCATTTAATATCTTACATTTTATATACTTTTTTCATAACTAGTGGGAATGCCCGCGCATTGCTGCGGGTGCGCCTGAACTAAACACAAATTTCCACCCGTTAAAGTCAAGAAAAAGCCACTAAAAAGGTTGTTAAGCAAATGGTGCGTTTCAAGTTGCTATGCCATCAGATTAAGTAAAAAAGTCTCTAACAATAGTCACTGTTTTGACGTGTAGAGTCACTGTTTTAATCAAGTTTCTCTTATACCAGCTAAACGTGCATCCACCATCTCTTTTTTCCGACTCAAATGGCTTGAGAATAAACTTGTGACATCAGCAATGAGCTTCTCTGCATCAGATCTTGATTGCTCCTGAAAGAATTTATTATTTAAAAAGTTAATATTCGTTGTTATTTCTATATTTTTTTTGTTTTATAAGGTCTGATATGTACCTCAAAGGCGTTCTTAAATTCGTTGATTTCTTCGTCTGGGTCTCGTCAACTTGATTAGCATGATTTCCGATCTATTTGGATTCTTCCATCAGCTTATCAAAGACACCGTTAATGAACTCAGATATATTTGTCGTATGGTGGATGCTATCATTAAAAAATGTCATATAAGTTCTCATGTAAACAAAAAAAAAACGCAAACCTTTCGAAGCTCTCTAGCAAAAACCGCAATCTCTCCTTGCTGAGTTGATAAAGTGCCATGAAGCTCATCAAATAAATTATATAAAGAACAATATTAGAAACAAATTATATGTATTAAAATACTAAGCAACTATTTAAACTTACTTTTTCAACACAACGAGCATTAGAAGAAGATTGATCTAAAATATCCTCTAAACTTCCATTAGCGCTTGTTTTGTGCAAACGTACGACATATTCCATGCCTTCAATATGAGAAATATACAAACACCCTGATACAGATACTTTTTTCTTTAATCCAGTGATAACCTGTAGGATAAAATTATATAAGTGAAATACATCTCAAAACTGTTTCAGTTACCTAGTTACCTGTAATATTCTCCGAGTTGACTGAAAAGCTCCTTCAGTACATCAATCTACGTCTTCGCCTTCTCTAGAACCTCTAATTGCAACAAAAATATAAGAATAAGCCTTAACATATTTCAAAGTTCAGATCTCAATAACAAATTTACCAATAATATTCCCCGAGTTGACTGAAAAAGCTCCTTCAGTACATCATTCTACGTCTTCGCCTTCTCTAGAACCTCTGATTGCAACAAAAAAATAAGAATAAGCCTTAACATATTTCAAACTTCAGATCTCAATAACAAATTTCTTAAATATCACGAATGTTCTTAATAACCAATCCAAAATAACATAAAATTACTATATGTGTAATTCACGAGTTGACGTCGACCCGCGCGTTGCAGCGGGGTGCTGATTATAAATGTAAGTCACTATATGAATTGTGAAAATGGGGCAAGATCTAACCAATTATTTGATTCAAAATCATTGAAACAAATAACAATCACGGGGCCATCTCCCTGTTAGACATGAAGAATATCAAGATTAATTATATACTGATATAAAATGTTAAAAGAAAATAATAGCAAACAATAAAGTGTCAAAAGGTTCTTTTCAGTGGCGAAGCTTGAGATTTCCGACGAGGGGGTCGAAAACGTATGTACCCAAAAATTTCTATACGAAAACCACATATATTACACTACCGAGCGAAAAGTTTGGGGGGATTTGGATAATTATGTAAAGAGTAAAATGCCATTTTCGTCCCTGAGGTTTGGCCAGTTTTGCGACTTTCGTCCAAAGGTTTGTTTTTCCACATCTGGATCCAAAAGGTATGAAATTTTGCCATTTTAATCCAGCTCATTAACTCCATCCATTTTTCTCCGTTAAGTCAGGGGTATTTTCGTCTTTTTACCTACTTGTTTTGTTTTAAGTCAACAAGATGGAATTGCTAAATGCTTGTACATAAAGTGAAAAACCGAATTGCCCTTTAAGTTAACAAAAAAAAGACGAAAACACCCCTGACTTAATGAAGAAAAATGGATGGACTGATGGAGTTAACGAGCCAGATGAAAATGGAAAGATTTCAAATCTTTTGGATCTAAATGAGGAAAAACAGACATTTGAACGAAAGTCGCAAAATGGTCAAACCTCAAGGACGAAAACGACTTTTTACTCTTATGTAAAAGAAGGAGAATAGATTACAATGTTACCTGGTAACGTAGTTTTTCGGGCCATGGAGCAGAAAAGGCTCTTTTAAACCCTTGTTTAATATCAGCTGGAGTTGCATTTAAACCTATACACAAAGATTTAGATAAAATGTCATGACGAAAATCACAAAAGTAGCCATTTTTTAGGGTGTGTTATACCTCTATAGTCGTGTCAGAGATTAATTACGCCTATAGCTATGAGATACATGAAGCCATGGTTGCATATCTATTAGTTCAAGCTAAAAAATCACATGGTAAGCAAACCAGCACAACACTTGTGTATGAACTTTTCAGCTGATACAATTCAGTAAATACACAAGTTGGACTCGCACGTATGTTTCTTTTTCTGTGTATGGTTTGATATTTAATGCACTAAGTTTACACAAAGTGTATCACTGATTCATAAAGGTTTCCACCAGTTCCTTTTCAGTAATCAAGGGAACGCCATCACATTTGGAAAAAAAAGTCCCTCAACTTCCACCTTGAATCGGTAAATATTCCAGACGAAACGAAACTGAAAATAAATTTCAAGCTCAGAAACCACACATTATAATCAAAGAAATTTAAAACAGTTCAGCTCTTTAAAGGCATCACAAGATCATATGTTACATAGAATAAGCAATTTACCGTTTCGACGCGAGCCGTTTCGACGCGAGCTGTTTCGACCCGTATCGTTTCGAACCGAACAAAATTATCTCAAAAACAACGCAGCTACAATCAAATTTCACTATTTACATTTGTAAAAAAAAAAAAAAAAAATCAACAATGACTTCAACAAAAACATCGTTTAAGAAAGACAGTAACCTTTGATTTCCCATGGGGGCATGCCTTCTTTCAAAAGCAACAGAAATTATAATCATGCCAGCCTTTATTAACATGACAACAAATTTTAAAAAGAATGATTAAAAACCTTATCTTCGGGACTACAATCAGCATTATGCTCTAGTAATTTCTTAATAGTCGAAATGTCCTCAGCTCCATGGTTGCTATATTTTCCTTCAAAAGTGGCCCACCAAGACGCAACCTTTGCACAAAACTATGGTCCCCTGTACCTGAAATATAAGCAATGGTTCATAATCTACAAAATAATTTGGCAGTCCAAAACAATAGAAGATTAAATAAAGAGATCAAAATAAACGAGAGAACACAGATACGAGAAAGATAATCGAGTTTACAAACGGTGGCTTTCTGCTAATACACAAGATGGCAATTTGGGTGGAAATCGACCAGCCTGAATGTCAATGTAAGTCTAATTGACCACTGCAAGCAAAATCAACAAATGCAAATACACCCAAAGCCCTCAAAATCAGAAGCTTTCTTCCCCATCTCTGTAAAATCTAGGTTAAACTCAAAATCACAAACACACATAGAATAAAAATGCTTCGAGACGATTTTGTAGGGGTACCTGATCGACGGACAGAAACTGGATGAAGGCTACGAATGAAAATTCAAGAGAGAAGAGACAATACCCGACTGACTCATGAAGGAACCCTAAAGCCGCCACTGTTGAGGCTTCGATTTTTCCACTACCTACCACTGCCATCGCCCCAAACAACATCATCACTTCTATTAATCGTCATATCATGGTAGAAATCCTTGACCCGACGGACTTTGGTGCTCCGATTAAACCCTCACCGCTCCATGATCGACCAAACAAATGACCATTAATAGAAGTTGATAAAGGAGAAACAAAACACGACTAAGTTCAGATTATGCTTATTGATTTGAATGATTGAATGACCTCCAAAGCTGGTGTCTGCTCCTCACTCTCCGTATTCTTCAGTCAATAAATGGATTAGATCAAATGGAGTGGCGATTGATTTCTCACTTGTTTCAGTTTTGCAGTTGTAGGGTTTTGAGAGGAAGATATACGCCGATGCCGATGAAAGATGAAACGCCGCAACATAAATTCAGGGTTTCCAAAAATTCGGTGGACGAAATCCCTATCTTAACCCTATCGCGTCTTAAAATTTTTTGGACTTTCTTTATATATTCCTTTAAAGTGGCTTGTATTCTTTGTACATTATGCTTCCAAATTTGCACATATAGTAAAATTACCATCTTGTACATCACTTCTCCTTTTTATAATAGTATAGATAAATAATGATTTTGATTATTATTGTGAGTTCTGGTAATATTTAGAGTTTTCAAGATACTTTCCATGCACATAGATATCATGTGTTCGAAAGCTGCACCAATATTTTAAAATATCCATTTCTGTTTTTCATATCTGTTTAGTAACAATCTATACGTTTTTTTTTTTCTTCTTAATTTCATGTTATTTATTAAGGGGTAATTAAGAATTTGGTAGTACTGTTTATTGTGATCTGTATTTATGTTCCAAGTTGTATATAGATCGAGTTCTTTCTTTGGATTTTCACCAAGAAAAAATTAATTTTCATTAAAATTTCAATAAAATTGATTAAAGCTAAGACCGTGGGTATGGTGGGCTTAGGTTGGGGCATGGGTTGGGGCATTTGTTGACACGTGGAATGGGAAAAAAAAAAACCACGCCCATGGGGTATGGTGGGGCTTGGGTTGGGGGCATGAGTTGACACATGGCCATTGAGAACCCGCCATGTCACCTTGCTAGCCCGCCCCACGCCCGGCTTCAAACCCACGCCAAAGGGGCCACGCCCAAACCCAAGCCCCAACCCAAGCCCCCGGGGTAGTGGCTTGGGCGTTTTCAGCCAACCCACGCCCCAACCCAAGCCCCATACCCCATGGCCTAACCTTTCCAATGGTCCATCCCTTGAAAAAGAATACCAAGATTCGATGGTCCAACCGTCCAACTATTTGCCATCAATTATGCTTTAAATCAACTTGATGCAATTTGGACCACTTGTAAAAAGTCAAAAAAAAAAAAAAAAATATGTTTACTGGGAGGGTTAATTGGGGAACACTAAAAAAGTTGGGAACAGGGGAACACTTTTAAAAATTATACTTAACATGTTAAAAAAAATATTTTTCTAATTTTTTTTCGGCGCTTTTTCTTATAAATACAAGTAGAAACATTTTTTATAAAAAAAATCAAAAACTAAAAATATAAAAAAAATGTTTAAAAAACAGTTATATCTTATAGAATTAACTTAACATGTTAAAAATAATTTTTTTTAAAATTTTTTTCAGCGCTTTTCTTTATAAAAAGGAGGAGAATCTAGTCGAGTAAAAAAATATTTTTTCTAAAAAAAATATTTTTAGCCTTTTTTTAATTTTTTTTAATATTTTTAGTTTTTGATTTTTTTTTATTAAAAATGCTTCTACAAGTATATATAAGGAGAAGCGCCGAAAAAGATGTTTAAAAAAATAATTTTTAACATGTTAAGTTAAATTTTTAAGAGTGTTCCCCGGTTCCCCACTTTTTAGTGTTCTCCAATGAACCTCACACTACTGTAGAATATGTATACGATACCAATTTAGACCAAGTGTTATCGTGTCTGAATATGGAAGGGAGGAGTGCTATTTAGACATCACTTTCACATGAACACCACACTTTTTCATAGCAACGTGAATGTGAAAGAAGAAATGTGGGTGGAACCACGATGTGAAGGCATGAATTTTTTTAACTAGCCAATGAAATCACAACGCCAAGCCAATGAAATCACACCACACCTTTCATTAACCATAAGGCAGGACGAAGAGGGACTCGGGAGAGGTGGAGAACACCGATCCCCCAACCCCGGGAAGAAACTTGTCACAATCTAGGAATTATTCACTAAACATCACCAAAGGAAATTTATGAAATGTTGGGCTGGTGGGCAGGCTTCAAACGGTCACATTGCTAAAAAAAAATAGAGTAAAATGCAATTTGCATCCTTGTGCTTTAGGTGTGGTGTAAGATGTGTCCCTAAAGCGTAAATTTATGTCTCTTGAGTCCCTGTTGTTTGAAATTTGCTACACGCTGAGTCTGTCAGTTTAGATTCTATTAGTTTGACCGTTAAGTCAAGGGTTATTTTGGTAATTTCATAGTATGTAAAACAAAAAATCAAGAAAAAACCCTAATTATATCATCTTCGTTATATTCATTGTAGCCACATTTATGAATCTCACATCCATGTAACCTTGACCACTTATTAATCTCACACCTATAGACACCCATCCATACATCATACATATAAAGATCTTCTTGATCCAACAACAGAAGCCATTGACGTGTAGGCTGCAATCTTGACCTGGTGGTACCTTTGATGAATCTAGGTGTTGTTAAGATTGGGGTTTATGGATGTGGGTTGGATCTTAAGAGAGTTGGGGTTTATGGATGTGGGTTGTTGACGAGGAGACATGATTCATAGAATCAAGATAGTTTCTCTCACTCCAGATCTTTTAGTTGGGGGTAGGGCTGTCTAAACTGCTCGACGATCGAAGATCGCTCGAAGATCGCTCGACGATCGCTCTAAAAATGCTCGAAAAATGCTCGTTCGATTTCCGCTCAGTTTGTAAATGAGCCGATCGGATCGGTTCGATTCAAATTCAATCCGAGCATGAGCATAGCTCCGCTCGCTCGTCGATCGCTCGGTTTCGATCGAATTATTTTTATTAATAATTAATATATATATTTATATTATAGATTTTATAGATTAAAAACCCAAAAAATATAATAGCCCAAAAAAAAATTAAAAGCCCAAATCACATTCAATCTAAGTATCTAACCCTAAATCCTATTCAAAAGAGTATTCAGTATTCACTCACAATTCAGTCGCCGCTCCTGTGTTTCGCTCTCTAGTCTCCGACACAAACTGAGGGGTCTTCAATCTCCGGTCTTCAATCTGCAATTGTTCGTCGGACGGTCTTCAATCTGCAACAGTTCGTCTAAATCGTTTGGTATGTTAAATCGTTTAGTCGTATAACTTCAGTCTAATCGTCTGTTATGTTTCTGTTTGTTATGTTAAGCAGATTGTTTCTGTATGTTTAGCAGATTATTTCTGTTTATATGTTAAATCGTTTTTGGTAACCAGTTGGTTTCTGTTATGTTTCGTTTCTATTCGCACTTTATTTTGTGTTGCTTTTGTATTCGCACTTTAAGTTAGAATTTGTTTTTGTTGAACGAAGCCTTATTATTCAATCGAGCGAAAACGATCCGCTTGATTTTTTTTAGGATTTGATAAAAACCGAGCGAAACCGAACCGATCGATTCAAAACCGAGCCGATCGATTCAAATTCAATCCGAGCATGAGCATCACTTTTGCGATCGGTTTTACAAATTTGATCCGCTCGGATCGGATCGGTTGTAATTCAATCCGAGCATGAGCAGACCCTCGATCGGATCCGATCGGATCGGATCGTGAACACCCCTAGTTGGGGGTTGAGAAGAAATAGGGTTGGATCTGGATATCTGAACATGATGGAGATGATTTGTGATTTAAGAATAATAAAGATAATGGGTATAAAAGACTTTTCACATTAAGAACATGGGGTATGGTGGGGCTTGGGTTGGGGCTTGGGTTGGGCATTTGGTGACACGTGGATTTTAGATATTAAAAACTCAAAGGCAAGTGTTTTAGCGGTATGGTGGGGCTTGGGTTGGGCGTGGCTGGGCGGCGTGGCCTAGCCACATCATCATTTTTTTTATATATATTTTTATTTATAACTAAATAAACATACACCATATTTTTTTTTAAAATACATAAACATACATAATAATTATCAAAATAAAAAACAGTCATTCTTCGTCGTCTTCGTCGGTTTCGAACCCAAGAATCGTTGAAACATGTTCCACCAAATCAGCTCGAAGGTTCTGATGTATATCCCTTGACTTTATTAAAAATTCATTTGCCGCTTTATCTTCGTCTGTTACGTTACCTTGTTGGGGGTCATCGTCCTCGTAGTAGGTAACGACCGCTCTACCTTCATCCTCCAAAATCATGTTGTGAAGAATGATACATGTGTACATCACGTTTCCAATCTGATCCTTGTCCCATAGTCGACAAGGCATTGCCAAAATTCGCCACCTTTTCTTCAAAACACCGAATGCTCGCTCGACGTCATTACGTGCAGCCATCTGGACCCTGTTAAACTTTAATCTCTTTGGATCTGTGGTACCGTGTCTTGTGAACGATTTTACGAAAACCCCCCACTCTGGGTAAATCCCATCAACTAGGTAGTACCCGTATACGTACTCAATCCCGTTTACAAAGAAACTTCCTTTCGGTCCTATTCCATTTACCCGATCATTGAAAAGAGGCAAGTGGTTTACGATGGTAATATCATTATGTGAACCTGGCATACCGAAGAACGCATGCCATATCCAAAGATCTTGGGACGCAACCTCTTCAAGCATGATGGCTGGCACCCCGTGAAATCCACTAGTGTGAGCACCTTGCCATTGGGTAGGACAAAGTTCCCAAGGCCATTTCATACAATCTAAACTACCTAGCATCCCGGGTAGCCCATGATAATCTGCGTGATGTTCCAATATTTGTTGCATGTCACTGAAGGAGGGCTTTCTCAAATATCTTTTCCTATAAAGTTCTAGAATGCACGAACAAAAGTTGTGAAGAGTTTCTCTAGCTACACGTGCAGACATTTTTAAATAGTCATCCATAATGTCCGAACTATTGCTGTACGCTAACTGCCTAAGTGCGGCCGTGACCTTTTGTCACGTACTAAATCCTAATTGCCCGGTGACATCGGGTTTTTGTTGGAAACAAACATATTTCTCCTCAAGATCTCTAGATATTCTTAAAAATAAATTTTTACTCATACGAAAACGACGCCTAAACATTTTTTCATCATACTTAGGTTCCGCTGAGAAGTAATCGCTTACCAACAAATCGTTAGCGGTGTGCCATTCACGAACGATGTACCTTCTCCTCCGTTTAGGTTGTTGAGTCTCTTCCTCATCGTCTTCGTCTTCCACGATAGCTTTCACCACCGCCGCTATCGTTTGTAGAAATATTTCCGCACCATCGTCAGACGATGATGACGATTCACTATAACTTGAAGAACTCATGGCAATAATGTGTTTAATGTTTTGATATTGTGTGAAAAAATGTTAAATGTGGTAAGTATTTATAAAGGAAAAAAAAAGGTTTTTATTTTAAAAAGTAGCCACCAACGGCTACCCCAACGGCTAGCCAACAGCTACTTTTAATGGGCCAATCACAATCCGCCAACTCACCTTGCTCCCCCGCCCCACGCCCGGCTTGAAAGCCAAGCCCCAAGGGGCCACGCCCCAACCCAAGCCCACCCGGGGTGGTGACTTGGGCGTTTTACCCCAACCCACGCCCAAACCCCCGCCCCATACCCCACGGCCTAAGGGTAAGGAGTAAAATGGTCTTTTCAATTAACTTAACTAATAGATTTAGCATTAGGCCATGTGTAGTCATAACGCCCATTTGTGGGCGCTATGCGACACATGGCGCGCCACGTGTGCGGGTGGGCGTTATGGGGCGTTATGCATTTAAGCCCGTAGTCATAAAGCCCCCGCCTAATCATTACTCAATTATTAATTTCTAATTTTTTATAATTATTTTCTAACTTTATAAAATTAAAATTCATTTCATTAAATTAAAAAAACATTACACTAAAATAAAATAAAAAAACATTACACTTAAAAAAAACATTACAGTAACATAAAAAAAACGGTTCCACTAAAAAAATAAAAAAAACACTTCAAAGATTATATTTTTTTCGATCCTTTCTTTTTGGGCCAACGCCATCTTCAAAGCTTTTCCGGTAAGGTGGTCGTGCGGTTTCGAGTAGAACTCAAAGTCGTGAGCCCATTGTCTATCCCGCATAATCTCCGTAACTTCGCGGTTCTCCTCCATACGTTTAGTACCGAGTTCGTGTATGTCTTGAAGTCGGTTGTTTATCTCCGAAAATGCGTTACTCATATCCGTTCCCATAGATATCGATGACGACTCGGGCTTTTTCGCCCGCCTACTTCTTCCGGGCGGTCTTGGTAGCTCCTCCACCGGCTCGTCATCCGGAATATCCTCGTTCAAGTCGGTGTTTCGAGCGTCGGAGGTTGGCGTTTCGGGTTCACCCGACTCGTTTGTTTTGGATCTCTTTGACGGTCGTTTATTTCCCGAACGACCACTCGGAGTAGATACGGTGGCCCATTTGGGGCTATGGCGAAGGATTTGCCAACACCTCATGTACGGGAAATGGCCATTAGCATCCGTATACTCGACCAATGCCGCTTGCGTAATGTCTTCGTCCTTACTTCCACTTTTCCATCCGGCAAACGTGCGTTGGTACACGGTTTGAAAGTTCGTGCATTTCTTGTTTATATCGGTCCATTTGCCCGATATAGAGTCCCGTGGGCGGTATTCGTCTCCTTTACCCATGAGATCGAAAAAAAGATCTCGTATTCGAGACCAAAAAACGGTTTTACTTTGATTGTTTGCTAAAAAAAAAATATTAGTCTAAAATAAAACAGAAAATAAATAAAAAAAACGAAAAAACACAAAAAAAAAACGGAAAAAAACAGAAAAAAATAAAGAAATTTAAAAAATATACCTATAACCGGGTCCTCCGACACATCGATGAAAGCGCCGGTTAACGCATACTCCTAATCGGGCTCCCACGATATCACATTTTTTTTCGCTCGGGTGGTGGTTTCCGCTTTCTTTTTATGTGGCCGTTTTCCTTTTCCTTTTTGCGTCTCCGCTACTTCGGGTTGTGTTTCCGGAACAACATCGGTATCGTGTAGTGGGGAGCCGAAAGCTTGAGCCGACCCAAACGCTTGAGACGACCCCATTCCATCGGTGTTTTGATTCGGGTTCCACCCGTAGAGATTCGGGTCCCATGATAGCGGTTGGTTCAAAAGATTCATGAACCCGGGATTTTGTTGATTGTAATCGAGAAAACCGGACCCGAAAGGGTTGGGTCGAGTGGGAACCGGCGACACGGGGCGAGTAGGATTACCACTTTGGTTTGGGTCCGCACTTGATCGGGGAGGAATGAAGCCACGGTTGAATGGATGCATTGTATAAAATATAAGGATTTCTAAAAAAAGTGGAAGAGATAAAGAGTGTTTTAGTGTGTGTGGTAAAAATATAGGAAAAGAGGTATTTATTTAAAGGAAAGTTTGAAAAAAAATTGATTTTTTTTATGAAAATGACCATTTACCAACGGTAAAAAAAACAAATCACATTTCATACCGCCGTTATCATCATCGCGACATCCCAATTTTTCGTAACATAGCGCCTGCCGTTTTGGTGTTCCCGGCGGTATGGCGGCGGTATGGCGGCGCTATGTTTGGGCATACCGCCCCACTACGTATCACCTTAGGGACTCAAATCGTAGTGAAATTCAAACAACAGTGACTCAAGAGACGAAATTTGCATTTTAGGGACTCATCTTGACACCGCCCTAAACCACAAGGATGCAAATTGCATTTTAATTAAAAAAATAAGTTAATAGTTTTCCAAACCTTTAGATACAAGCATATTTTTACTATTTTTTCCCACACAAAATGCCACTCATTTCTCAAACTATTTTTATTTTTCACACCATAAAATGATTCATCATCCCAACATGATATATACAAAACTCAATTTCACACGTCTCGCCCAATAAAAATTAATTTATTTGTGATTTTTATTGCAAGTAAAATGTTTTTTTAATATGATGTTTCATTTTATGTTGATTTGTTACTTTTGTCGAATTTTTTTTTTTTTTACTTAGTAATAAATTTTTTTTTGCATCAACATTAAATTTTTTTTTCCACCACAAAACATGCCAATTTACATGCCAATTATATACTAATACAATTACCAACTTAGGTTACACCCCTTGGTTTAAACATCATGTCTTGAGTTACACCCTTTGGTTTAAACATCATGTCTATACATACCAAAATCATTTATTACAATATACAAAAAGCGCATACAAATACAAAAGGCAAGGCATAGATAAATAAACTTATCATTATCCGCTCTACATTCCATCACTAAAAATAACCGCTTCAACCAAACCTATTCTTCCACATTCTGTCTCTTTATTACTCAATAACGCTTCAATCAAAACTAAAACTCCATTCGTACATCCAAAGCAATCCATCAGTCACGTCCAACATCAAAAGGTAACAATTTTAATATATGTTCAATAGATTCAAGTATATGCCTCTTCACATGTTTTTCTTTTATTACCTTCTTGAATCGCAAGTTGTATTTTAATTTGATAATCCATAGGTATAGTAAATCTTCAATCAAATGTACGTTCTTTATTTATTACACAACATCAACATCATCCTTGATCAAAATCGTTCAAGTTTGTTCAATCCGATTTTTTTTAATGCCCGATCAGTTATTTGTTTTTCTAGCGAGCAATTCCGGCGAATAAACTTTCTTAAATCGGTTCAAGCATATCCCTTTTCCATGTTTGCTGTGTTTTTCTCCTTTTGAATTGCAACAAATTGACACTGAAATTTCATATCAAAATCTTCAGATGTTAGTAAAGTTTTGTCACCCCTTCAAACTTCATTCGGAAAATCACAATCAATTGATCAGTTTCGCCCTACAACAAAGGTAATGTTTTAATTTTTGTTCAATCGATTCAACCTTTTCCATGATTGCCGTTTTTTCTTTCTTTAATTTAAAAAGACATGTTCAATCTTTCAATAATCGTCGTTTTCTACTTTTTGAATCGCAATGACTATTTGAGACATCATGTTAGCGCTCGCTGATTTTAATCTAAACATTTAACCTTTACATCTAGATACTTTTTATTTGAATACTTAATTTCGTTCAATGTTTTTCCCAAGGAAGTTATTCTTTTTCTTGCATTTTAATTAGTAAGTATGGTATTAGTCTTCCTACAAGTTTTCATAAATTTGTTTCCTTTTAATTATTATTGCATATTTGATTTAATACTTTATCTTCTTTATTTCTAAGAACTCTGAATATCTTTTTTTTAAAAGCGATTACCGGTTACACGATCTTAACCAAACTCATGGTTCATGCATTGACGCTTCTACTTTTGATATTTGCAGTGTGAATGTCATTTAGGTTTAATTGATCAATTTGACGTTTTAATTAGCATGTGTTTTATTGCATAATTTTATTAATATTTGCTTTTACTTTTCATATTCTTTTTTTTTATTTGTGTCCTTCGATAGATGATTATAGACGGAAAATGCAAATTTACCAATTTTACCAATTTGCACACATGATCCGATTAGAATTTAACAATTACTTTTCTTAAAATGCCTTAAATGTTTCTTTTTTTAGATTAATTGACATCACATAGAACCTCCATGTATCTGTGCACCACTAACACCACATGGTGTGGGCATGGATCTGTGACGTTTATGCTTCTCCACGCTGCACATACCACATCGTCGTCGGCATTGTCAACGACGTTTACAGACGGGCTTGGAATTCTTCATCGGCGTTGAGACTTTAAGTTGGTTGACGTGGTGTGCTGTGAATGGGGTGGCATGTAGTATGTATATGTGCTCGAATATGATTTGTTTCAGGGTACTATATAAATCTAGCAATAGTGTAGGATTTCGTTGTTCTCATTGTTTATCGATTGTGTTCGTGTGTTGTTCATTAATATATAAAAAAATTAGCATAGGCAAACTAAAATGAATGTTACAAGTGTTTTTTTTTTTTGGGGGGGGGGGGGGGGGGTTGCCTAAACAATATTATTACGTTGTTCTTGCCTTACTAATCTTTTTCATTATTTCATTGCATACAGGAAACTCAAAACGACATTCATCAGGATACCTCCTATTAGACCATGTTATAGTTGAAGCTTTAACTTACCATTTTGATATGCTATTGTTATCGTTACCATTACTTGTCATATATTACTTATCATTTATTTTTTAGTGTCGCATCCAACAATTATCTTTACCACATTTTCAACGCACATACATGATAACCGAATGTATAGCTCAAATTTGTAAAAAAGAATGTTTATAGTGATACTAGAACATTCGTAATTGACATCCCGCCGCAACGCGCGGGATGGCGTCAACTCGTTAAAATACAAAACATAAATACAAGGGAAAAAAGGAACGGTTTACTGCAAAATAAGGAAATCCGAGGAAAATGGAGAAAATGTTTATGTGGTGTTGATGTGAGGTCCAAAAAATATGAGGAATCTAAAACGACTCCCTCTTATTACCGTTCAGGAGGATTGATTGGGGGTTGTTAGATCAGATTGTTCAGCGAGATAGGGTTGAGTTTTTGTTGGGTGATAAGTTTTTGTTGGGTGATAAGTTTAGGGTGGCTGTCACACCCCCAAAATCCACTATGTGGAGTACCACCGTTTGGAGGCGTGATGTGACCAGGATCGAGCCACCAATCATATTGAACATCGTAATTAAGTAAATAAGACCAACCACGATACGATTGGTGACCAAAGCCAGTTAACCATGTTTAGTTTAAACAACGAAAGCATAAAAGTAAATCCAAAAGCATAAGTCCATAGTTTATAAGTTAAAGTTCAAAACGCAAGTTTAATAAGTTCATATAGATTTAAATAATAAGTACGGAACATAACAGTCCGTACACCACAACGACTCCTTCCTCGTGCAAGCTCCATCTAGCGACCTGTAAGGCATGTAACAACTAGTCAACAACAAAGTTGAGTGAGTTCACGTTTGGTTGTTTAGTTTTAAGTTGTTTCTGATAAACGTGGTTTGACTTTCGTTGGCTTAATTGCCGTGGGGTTACCCCGTAGTTGAAAGTATATTTAACCAGTTCCTTTTTCTTTACCCAAACCATAACCATAATCAGTGGGGGCTTTCCCCGTGTGAACTACTAGACGGTATGATATCGACTACTACGAACAATAGTTGTGTCCTACATCAGTGTCTATCATCACTGACAGTTTGCCATAGTCCATTAGTACACGCCCGTCCGAACGGCACGGTGTGAGGTTTGTTAAACCTAATAGCGCTATTAACTAATGACCCGCTCGCCATTGGCCTCGGCGATTAAGTCGATATGAAGAGGGACTTATTGATAGAGTTTTGTGTAGCTAGTTTTAAGGTTGTTGTCCTGCACCAGGAGGACGAACGTACGTATTCTGCACCAGGAGAATTCGTAGGTTTAATAATGGCATCCACTCTATGGAGGATGGCCGTACATATCCTACCCAAGGAGGATATGTAGATTTAGTTTTAATTCTTTAACTCATTCCCAAACCACCGAGAATTCCCATGCCTTAGAAAGTGTGTGAACTCACCTCGGTTTGCTCGGTTAGATTCTCAAATATAGCTAACAGTCAAGGTCGGTCAATCACGTCCTAATATAATTACCAGTTAGTCATTTAGTGATTTTTAAATAGAACACAAAGTTCATACACGTATCTATCACACAACATGCATCACTTTAACGGTTTATGCCCATCTAAGTTTCCCATCCATTCCTCACTCAAAATCAAACATACGATAATGCACATAACATATATAACATGTTAGATCATTCACAGATAGCATACTCGACATTTTGACACGCGAGTCACGACTTATATTAATTCAGCATTAATATTCAAAACCGGCTGTTTTCGGACATTTAAATAAAATAGTAAAATTATTCCAAAAATTCCCAAATTTTTACAGGATGTCTTAAACGTTCCATATTTTATTGTGTAAAAATATCGGGGTCCGGTTCAATACCAATATTTTATAAAAATTCATATTCCGGACTGAACTCAGATTTATGTATTTCTGACGACAGTCCACGGAACAATTTATTAAAAATTCCTCGAGTGTCCGATTTATGAAATTCCAGTGGGGTAATTACAAATGCATCGGTTGTCATCTACTGTACAAATTTCATGGTCCGATTCATCACAAAACTCAGGTTATGACTGAAAGTACGACACCCATTTATTGCTGTCAAAATTCAGCTTAAGCTGTTGTTACAAATCGACACATTAAAAATAGTAAACGAAGTCCAAAAATTACGATTCCAGTGCCATTAGAACCGTATTTCATAATAACATATTTTAGATTCAAAATATCGGTTTTTCGTTGTGTTTATGGCATGTTTACAGCCAACTGAAGTTGGCTGTAAAGTATGGACAGATTGCTGATTTTAGTCTCTAGCTTACTAGTTTGGGTTCGGTTGTCCCGTTAATTATGCTTAGTGATCGTAACAACATCACATATTAATATTAATCAGCAAAAAATCAGATAATCAACCAATAATCATAATCACACAAGATCTACATGATTTACACTAATATTCATCCATTAACCACCTTGTTCATCACTTTAGTAGACTTTTAAATTTTGTTCTTACATGATCATGAATTTTAACCGACAAAACTCTTATTAACCACTTTAGAATAGATCAAGAAGGTGTTTAGAGTCACTTACTACTAGCTCAAGGCTAGGGAAGAAACTAGTCGAGAAACGGGTGGTTAAAAGCAACGTGGGGAGGTCCTTGGCAATCCGCAAGCACCGGGCTTCCTTATATGTGATCCTTCACCCTTGGTTGTATTTTAAATTGCAAGATGGAAATAAAAAAAAAAGATAGTGGGTGGGTCTTGGTTCTCGGCTGTAAGTTCAAGAGGAGGGAGAGAAGTGTTGATTTGCTAAGTGTTGTGAAGTGTTATGTTAATGAATCCATGAGACATATATGTAAACCATTCAACATGTTTGTCCAAGGGATTTAGTGTTCTCTAGATAATAGGCATATGGATTAAAATAATCAAGTTTTGTAAGTACTTGTCCCCTCATGGGACCGAACTTGGTTAAAGGTTAGGGGTAATCGGTTAGATTTGAATGGTGTAATTAGTATCTAGTTAGTTAGTTAGGAGGTTTAACCAATTACTAGTGTGTTATAATTTATAACGGGTGTTAGGGTATTCGGGGACCCTAATTGGCTTAGAAAAAGAAAAACAATGTTAATGACAATATTTTTATGCTCCGGGTTAAGTCCGGTTGTTCGGTTGGATACTGTTTCGTTAAAGTGCTTAATTAATTCGTAAGGCGTCCTATTTATATATTTTGTAACGTTTTTACTTTCTAACACTTAGGAAAAATATAACGGATTATTTAGTAACTTTTCTGTACACTATTAGTATATTAACAAATACGTGTAAGCATAACACATATATCAGTTAAGTAATTCCACCCAGTCGTCAAGCACATTAATTATTATTAATAAACTGTACGGTTACATGTAAATTTGAGGGTTGTCACATTCTCCCCCTGTTAAGAGAATTTCATCCCGAAATTTAGCGCGTGGTTACCGAGGAAGCTAGTTAAGTTGCGTTGTTTTCCTGATTTTCCTGGGGTGTCACATCATCCCCCCGTTGATTTGGAATTTCGTCCCGAAATTCTACAGTAGCTTCAGCCTCAGTAGTGGTTGCGTTTTTCTTAAACAGTTGGGGATACTTGAGTTTCATTTGGTCTTCTCGTTCCCATGTATACTCTGGGCCACGACGGGCATTCCAACGAACTCGGACCAGAGGTATCCTGGTATGCTTGAGGATCTTAACATCTTGATCCGTGATCTCTACTGGTTCCTCGACGAATCGCAGCTGGTCGTCGATTGTGAGTTCCTTGAGAGGAACTATGAGGGTCTCATCTGACAGACACTTCTTCAGATTTGACACGTGGAATACGTTGTGAACTCCGCTGAGTTTTTTGGGTAGATTCAACCTGTAGGCGACTTTGCCAATTTTCTCGGTGACTTCGAATGGTCCGACATAACGCGGATTGAGTTTTCCTCGTTTGCCAAAGCGGACTACACCTTTCCAAGGTGAGACTTTGAGTAGTACTCGATCCCCAACCTGGAGCTCGAGTGGTTTTCTTCCCTTATCAGCATAGCTTTTCTGACGGTCACGAGCTGCCGCCATTCGCTGTCGTATCTGAGCAATTCTCTCGGTGGTATCTACCACAAGTTCTGGGCCAGTGATTTGACTGTCACCAACTTCTGCCCAACAGAGAGGTGATCGGCATTTGCGTCCGTACAATGCCTCGAATGGAGCGGCCTGAATGCTGGTGTGGTAGCTGTTGTTATATGAGAACTCTACTAGCGGGAGGTGTTTTTCCCAACCATTACCAAAATCGATTACACATGCCCTAAGCATGTCTTCAAGGGTTTGGATGGTGCGTTCAGATTGCCCATCCGTCTGTGGGTGATAAGCGGTGCTCATATCCAAACGTGAGCCAAAAGACTTGTGCATTGCTTGCCACAGTTCAGAAGTAAAACGCGCGTCACGATCAGATATAATAGAGGTTGGCACTCCGTGCCTTGATACCACTTCCTTTAGATAAATGTCTGCAAGAGTAGAAAACTTATCCGTTTCTTTGATGGCCAGAAAAATGTGCAGACTTGGTCAGTCGATCTACGATTACCCAAATGGTATCATTTCCGCGTTGAGATCTAGGCAGGCCAGCAACGAAATCCATGGAAATTTGCTCCCATTTCCATTTAGGTATCTCTGGTTGTTGAAGTAGGCCTGATGGTTTCTGATATTCAGACTTGACTCTCGCACAAGTCAAGCACTTACTGACGTAGGTTGCTATGTGGGCTTTCATGCCAGGCCACCAATACGTAGTCTTTAGGTCGTGGTACATTTTATCCGAACCAGGATGTACCGAATAACGAGACTTATGTGCTTCATCCATCACAAGCTCGCGTAAGTTGCCATAAAGTGGGACCCAGATGCGTCCGTTTACATAGTAGGCACCGTCTTCCTTTTGTTCTAGCCTGTAACACCTCGAAAATTCACGTCATATAATGTGTAGACACGTGTCAAATGTTTAAACGTGTGAAAGAAATATTATAGAAGGACTAAAGTTGACAATCATGGAAAGTATGTGGATATACGTATTCTAGAGGTCAACAGTGAATAAATATATTGTATATTAACCCTACAATATGCTCATACCTTCAAACGAATAAATCATGGATCATACGGAGCTAAAAGTGAGAGATTACAAACTACAGGGACTAAATGTGTCAACATGTTTAAATTATACCTCTGAGTGACCTTTTGACAAACCCGAAGCTTTGTAACGGTTAATTATGCTCACTAGAATGCACGATTTAAATTTCATAAAGTTTCGTTATCGTATGAGAAAGTTATGATCAAATTCGTGTGCGAAGGGTTAAAGCGTAAACGTTGAAAGTTAGGACTTTTCGGGTAACAATAAAGTTAACCGGGGACTTAAAAAAGTGGGTATATGTTTTAAAGCCCTTATAGATCAATTGTGAGGGTTCATAATGCAAGAAACAAGTGCCTAATCGAATTTTGAAGAGCCAAGGATCAAATCGCAAAAATCTAAAATATGGATTTTGTGCAGAAGGGGGGTCGCGCGACGTGAGGCCCAGGGGGGGTCCGTCGCGTCACGCTAAGGCCTGTCTGGTCCGATTTTTCTGCTTCTTTGTCTGCCATGGCTCTTGTGTTCGAGTTTTAACCGATTTGCCTCATAAAGGGCGACCCCTAGGCACCCCCTAAACACTAGGAACATGTGTTGATCAGTTGTGGAGAGTTGTAGACCCAAGTGTCAACAATCTATGGTGAGAAATTCACTATAAAAGGGCCTTAAACTTGCAACAAGTCTTCACACCTTCATTCAAGCTATCTGATCATTCCTGGAGCTCAAGTCTGCTTCCAAGTGATCACTAATCAAGCTTAGGACTTCAGTAAGTTGCTAATCCTTTCTTTTATTGAGTTTAGCTTAGTTATTTAGTTAAAAGTCAAACCGTCGTAATTACGGTTTGACTTCGAGATAAATTAATAATGGCACAGTCAAATCTCGAATCAAAAGTAGTTATAAGTGGGTAATTATGTGGGTAATAAAACCTTAAAAGGGTTCCCCCTAATTACCACTCTAACCAGGTCAAAAGTCGGGTCAAACTTGCTAAGAAAAAGTCAACAGGAAGTTTAAATTACAATTTATGCATAATTAGCAATGTAGAACACATACAACCTGTTTGATCATTAATATAACTTGGTAATTAGTGTAAGGACATGTCTAAACATGTTCAACCCGACAATTTCCTGTTTAGACCCGGTTCGGAACCGAAAGTCGCATAGTTTGACTTATACTTTGACTTTCAGTTCTGACCCGATATGGTATGTTTTAGAAATACCTAAGAGATTCATTTGGACCAGGTTACATGCTAGTATAACCCTCTGTGATTATACACCATGGTTCATTAGTTAACCGATTAATTCGCATGATTCCGTTAATTGCTCATATGTTGACCATTATGCCCTTTTCACCTTAAAACGTGATTTATGAAAATGTAAAAGTGTAGAAACCTTAGTTACTGATATATAAACTTGTGTGCAAAGTTTGACATCAGTTTGAGGTGTAGATTGAGAGTTATGCTCATTAGCGCGAAATGAAAGCTTTATGTTAACTAAATGGCGTAATTAGCATATAGACTATTTAAACATACTTTTTGATACCAAATATTATACCCACTGATGTAATATATTATTTTGGGATTTTTGAATATTTTTAATTAATTTTAGGCTGAGCATAACTAATAGTTGTAGGCTTAATCCGGTAATTGTCGGTTTTGCCCTTACGGGCCATAAAATGAGTTTTACATATCTAAACGACTCCAAACTTTTTGCTACTGATCACATATGATCAATAAATTATTTTAAGCCTTCTGGAAATATAAAAATATCAGATTTAAGTATCGAACCCGGAAATGGCCTTTAATCGCCTTTTTAAGCGTTTTTAACGCATAGTATGTGCTATAACTATTTTAAACATACCAAGGGTGATACCTACTGATATTTGAGGCAAATTATAATATTTTAACAGTAAGCAAAGGTTGTTAAACTCAGACTTCAGTTTTGAGCTTTTCGGCTTATGTGAAATTACCAAAATACCCCTACGGGGCATAGTTTGGTTAAAATTGATAAATTTCACATATATACTTTAACCTACTGATATAACTTAGCAAATTGAGTATATTTGCTGATTACATCAGGCCTGTAACTCAGGTTAACACTTAAACTCTTTTACAACCTTTAAAATGACCAAACTACCCCTACGGGGCATAGTTTGCGATTAAATTCATTTCGGGCATAATAAAAGACATCTTACTGATGTCACAACATATATGAAGCATATTAACTTAGGAAACCTGTAAATGGCTCTCATTATTACCCGTTACGCTTATTACGCGTACGGTTCGGTTATGTAACAAGTTTACATAAATTAACCGAAACGGGTCAAACCTTAACGGTTTTATCTAAAAATCCAGAATGTGCATGAAGGACCCATATTAAACAAGTCTCTGAACTTGTCGGGTCTAAATCACATTCTATCCGGTCTTCGCTTAATCGTGCGTACGAACCGTATCTTTGAAACTAACCGGTCTAAGCTTAAGCTTAACTAAAGCCCCGTTAGGATTCTAATAGGTTATTATAAACCTTCGTTCCAGATTAGGAGAACCAGTAAAAGCTACTTGCAATTTGCTTATTGTGATTTATACATTGCTCAGGTAAATACTTTTAACTTATTTTCCCTATACGGGCTTGGGTTACGGTATATAGCATACCGCTTGATCGAGCATCAAATCCTCCACCGTTGAGTGGGTAATTGAATAAATTTGATCAGCTCGTTTAAACAGTCTTGTTACTTAAAGCCTTTGGGGGGTTAATGACCATGTCCCGGATATCCTTGGCATCATTTTACGAAATGGCCACGACTTAAGCGCGGGGTGTAGGCGTACACCCGTCAGTGCACAAAAGAATATTGTGGTGTGTCTATTGATCTTTAACCCGGACAAGATCCGGGCTACTGAACGCACAAGGAACATGTAATTCGTTCACAAGATTATAATATTAAATAATTCTCCCAAGTTAAAAAAAAATGTTTATGCCACGTGCATCCAAACCAATTTTCAATCATTTTCCAAAATGAGTCAGTTGAATGTATTTACCAGTGTAAACTGACGTATTTTCCCAAAAATATTAAATGCAGGTACTAAGCGTAATTGGCTGGGATTTCTCCTTAGCATCATTAGAAGTCTCGCAAGTTTAAGATGCCTGAAGTCTGTTGAACTATTGTTTCACATTTTGTTTCCGATCCATCTGTGGATAAACTTCCGAATATTGTGACATTTGATATTACAATTTTAAATTCGGTTGTATTATATATTTTTAATTGCTTCCGTTGTGCATATTAAATATTGTGTTGTTTGACTATTATGTTGCCAACCACGTCACGATAATCCCCCACCTGGCCCACCGGTGACACGTGGAAATCGGGGTGTGACAGGTTGGTATCAGAGCCAACACTGAGTGAATTAAACACTAGCCTTTTGTGTTTAATCTCAGTTACACAATTGCACATATCTAAACTTTCGAGTCTAGACAAATAACATAGGACAAATTCTACCTTGTTTGGTTTTTTTTTGTCCTTTAATTTTATATATTTTGTTGTTATCTCATATTATAATGACAGGATTAACAAAATGCCGCCAAGATTCTTCAGGAGAAGAGGACGCGGAAAGGGGCCGATCACCGCCCCCAATGACAACGAAGCAGGACCTTCGAATGTGCGAGCTCCTTCGACCACTGAGAGTGACGATCCCCGGCAGAACCGGAGGAACCTCTTTGAACCGGCTAGACGGTCGGTCTCACACAGTTCGACACCTCCCGTGCATAACTCATATGGGCCATACTCGGAAAATGAGCCCAACAACCCTCAACCCTCCTACATACCGTTACATCGATCTTTATCGCATAATTCTTTTGGTGACCCTACACCAGTTTTTCGGGGCCGGTTTAACCCGGTGAATTTTATACAAGAACCAGTGGGTTTTAACCCACTGGGGCCAGATGATCATTTCTCTGGAGATCATGCGGACGACATGGACGAGGATACGGACCCCGTCGAGCCTGCAAGTGGTACACCAAACCACCCGATAGAGATCTCTGACGGATCTTCTTTCCACGGATCTCCCTATGTTGGTCCAGATAGCTTTCAAGCTATGTTTACCAGGCACGAATGGTACTATACACCTCCTCGCCATTCACCGCCTCAGCAGCAGCAACAGCAGCAACAGGATCCCTCTGTGGATTCGCGGTTTGTGGCAGTTACGCCACCGCCTCCACCGCCACTAGTTCAACCGGAACCTCCACAACCGCCAAGGCGTAGGAGAACCGGAGCGCGTATGTCTTCGCGAGCAGGAGACTTTCATTTCAGTTCTCCTCGTCAGTCAAGTGGCAGCCACTATCCGCCACATCAGGAGGACCCACAAATGGGTGGACCTTCTAACCCAGCTGTACCACAGCCACCACCGATGGGTTTTGACAACCCAATTCCAGCATACACGGGTTCTATGGCATACAACCCGTTCGAACCACCGACTCACCACAATTATGGTTATGCTGAGGCCGACCCCTACATGGTAGCGGCTAACTACAACACCCAAGGACCCTATGGAGATCCATGGGGAGTAGGGTACCCAACTCATGGGTACCAGATACCGGCCAGACCGATCATTCGGACGCAATCGCAGCCGCCACGATTTTCTCCCCCAGAACGGGAGGAAATTCTTCAGAGACTGGATCAGGTTGAGCGGGAATATCGCCGCGACCGCCAGGAGAGACAAAGCTTTTTCCAAGGATTGACAAGCTTGATCAAAGGGAAGAGCAAGAAGGACCGCTGAATCCTTCCAATAGTTGTTAAGCCCCTGCGTGGGCATTTCTTGCTGTATTAGCCCCTGCGTGGGTATGTATGTTTGTTTGTTTTAATGACCCCTACGAGGGTCTATCTTTCCGTTAACCCCTGCGAGGGTATGATGTTTGTATAAGTCCCTGCGTGGACAATTATTTGTGTTAGTCCCTACGTGGACTTATATCTTTCTGTAAGACCCCTGCGTGGGCATGTTTGTGTAATTAAGCTCCTGCGTGGGCAATTTGTTATGTGAAAGACCCGTTTAGGGCAATATGTAATTTTTAAGTAATTAATGGAATGTAAGTTTATAAGATTTCATTTTTTTTCCATTATGTGCATAATTATATATATGAAATAAATAAATCAAAATCATTCCTTTTAAACGTTAATCTGCCTATATTAAATATTATTAAGAATCTTATGAGTGAAACCTAGCCTGAGTGTCATTATAAAGACCTGGCCAAGATGGTAAGACCTGTTTAAAAGATTCGTATCCCTGTTAACATCTGAAAATATGTTAACACTCCAGGCAGACGTGATCCATTAAAAATCACATACGTCATTTTTATAAAGGAATTCTTTAGAAGATTCCTAACCCAGTTTAATGATCTCTGGATCCTGGGTTTACATCATCAATTAAGATGATCATACTTTTACCATACGTGGTAATATAGTGCCTACGGGCCTTGCTCATTTCTACATGAGCCAAAAGACAGTGGTAGCGATGACTCCCTGTCCGAAAAGGTAATGAACTAGGTTCAAACCTCAAATGCTAAGATTCTATGAAATCCTAGCATATAATTTATAAATGTCCTTGTGACTAGGCCTATTGTGCCAGTATACCTTAATGTTTTGATTCTCTGAAATCATAGATTAAATAAAAATGTCCACGTGACTAGGCCTTTTGTGCCACAATTAAAACTGTTATTGTTTTATAATTAGGATAAATTATTATAGAAATCCTAAATAAATATGATTAATAAATTAACCAGATATGGTCTCTGTTTACCATGGTTAATGAATTACCCTAAGGGGCAATTCCATAATAAACTCCCAAATAAAATATTGTCCTTGTTTTCTGCAACAGTTCAATTAAAATGGCTAACTCGGAGGAGGGTAATAGTCATCCAGTGGAGAACATCGATAACGCCCGGATTAATCTAACGGGTGCTGAATTAAAAGCGTTGGTCGACGACGCAGTTACAAAGGCATTGGAAAGGCAGTACGAAGAGTATAGTGGGACTCGTAGTAGGACCCTATCTACACAGCCTTCAAAGCCACCGTCCAAGAAGGACGACTCGAAGAAAGATGATGATCGACGCTCCTCGAACCACAATGCTCCATCTCAGCAGGTTATGCTAAACCAGGGACCCCGTGACAAGGGTTGCTCTTATAAATATTTTGGTTGTTTAGTTTTAAGTTGTTTTAAGTTGAGTGAGTTCACGTTTGGTTGTTTAGTTTTAAGTTGTTTCTGATAAACGTGGTTTGACTTTCGTTGGCTTAATTGCCATGGGGTTACCCCGTAGTTGAAAGTATGTTTAACCAGTTCCTTTTTCTTTACCCAAACCATAACCATAATCAGTGGGGGCTTTCCCCGTGTGAACTACTAGACGGTATGATATCGACTACTACGAACAATAGTTGTGCCCTACATCAGTGTCTATCATCACTGACAGTTTGCCATAGTCCATTAGTACACGCCCGTCCGAATGGCACGGTGTGAGGTTTGTTAAACCTAATAGCGCTATTAACTAATGACCCGCTCGCCATTGGCCTCGGCGATTAAGTCGATATGAAGAGGGACTTATTGATAGAGTTTTATCTAGCTAGTTTTAAGGTTGTTGTCCTGCACCAGGAGGACGAACGTACGTATTCTGCACCAGGAGAATTCGTAGGTTTAATAATGGCATCCACTCTATGGAGGATGGTCGTACATATCATACCCAAGGAGGATATGTAGATTTAGTTTTAATTCTTTAACCCATTCCCAAACCACCGGGAATTCCCATGCCTTAGAAAGTGTGTGAACTCACCTCGGTTTGCTTGGTTAGATTCTCAAATATAGCTAACAGTCAAGGTCGGTCAATCACGTCCTAATATAATTACCAGTTAGTCATTTAGTGATTTTTAAATAGAACACAAAGTTCCTACACGTATCTATCACACAACATGCATCACTTTAACGGTTTATGCCCATCTAAGTTTCCCATCCATTCCCCACTCAAAATCAAACATACGATAATGCACATAACATATATAACATGTTAGATCATTCACAGATAGCATACTCGACATTTAGACACGCGAGTCACGACTTATATTAATTCAGCATTAATATTCAAAACCGGCTGTTTTCGGACATTTAAATAAAATAGTAAAATTATTCCAAAAATTCCCAAATTTTTACAGGATGTCTTAAACGTTCCATATTTTATTGTGTAAAAATATCGGGGTCCGGTTCATTATCAATATTTTATAAAAATTCATATTCCGGACTGAACTCAGATTTATGTATTTCTGACCACAGTCCACGGAACAATTTATTAAAAATTCCTCGAGTGTCCGATTTACGAAATTCCAGTGGGGTAATTACAAATGCATCGGTTGTCATCTACTGTACAAATTTCATGGTCCGATTCATCACAAAACTCAGGTTATGACTGAAAGTACGACACCCATTTATTGCTGTCAAAATTCAGCTTAAGCTGTTGTTACAAATCGACACATTAAAAATAGTAAACGAAGTCCAAAAATTACGATTCCAGTGCCATTAGAACCGTATTTCATAATAACATATTTTAGATTCAAAATATCGGTTTTTCGTTGTGTTTATGGCCTGTTTACAGCCAACTGAAGTTGGCTGTAAAGTATGGACAGATTGCTGTTTTTAGTCTCTAGCTTACTAGTTTGGGTTCGGTTGATCCCGTTAATTATGCTTAGTGATCGTAACAACATCACATATTAATATTAATTAGCAAAACATCAGATAATCAACCAATAATCATAATCACACAAGATCTACATGATTTACACTAATATTCATCCATTAACCACCTTGTTCATCACTTTAGTAGACTTTTAAATTTTGTTCTTACATGATCATGAATTTTAACCGACAAAACTCTTATTAACCACTTTAGAATATATCAAGAAGGTGTTTAGAGTCACTTACTACTAGCTCAAGGCTAGGGAAGAAACTAGTCGAGAAACGGGTGGTTAAAAGCAACGTGGGGAGGTCCTTGGCAATCCGCAAGCACCGGGCTTCCTTATATGTGATCCTTCACCCTTGGTTGTATATTAAATTGCAAGATGGAAATAAAAAAAAAGATAGTGGGTGGGTCTTGGTTCTCGGCTGTAAATTCAAGAGGAGGGAGAGAAGTGTTGATTTGCTAAGTGTTGTGAAGTGTTATGTTAATGAATCCATGAGACATATATGTAAACCATTCAACATGTTTGTCCAAGGGATTTAGTGTTCTCTAGATAATAGGCATATGGATTAAAATAATCAAGTTTTGTAAGTACTTGTCCCCTCATGGGACCGAACTTGGTTAAAGGTTAGGGGTAATCGGTTAGATTTGAATGGTGTAATTAGTATCTAGTTAGTTAGTTAGGAGGTTTAACCAATTACTAGTGTGTTATAATTTATGACGGGTGTTAGGGTATTCGGGGGCCCTAATTGGCTTAGAAAAAGAAAAACAATGTTAATGACAATATTTTTATGCTCCGGGTTAAGTCCGGTTGTTCGGTTGGATACTGTTTCGTTAAAGTGCTTAATTAATTCGTAAGGCGTCCTATTTATATATTTTGTAACGTTTTTACTTTCTAACACTTAGGAAAAATATAACGGATTATTTAGTAACTTTTCTGTACACTATTAGTATATTAACAAATACGTGTAAGCATAACACAGATATCAGTTAAGTAATTCCACCCAGTCGTCAAGCACATTAATTATTATTAATAAACTGTACGGTTACATGTAAATTTGAGGGTTGTCACAGTGGCTTTGGATTGTGATGCCCACCTGTACAAAGAGTTAACCTTAGAGTTTCATGCCACCTTTCAGTATAAACAAGGGAACTATGCTCAGTACAATGTGGTGTCATTCAATTTAAGAAGGCAAGTATACGAGATGACTATGCCTCAATTTGCAGTCGCGACACAACTTTATACACAAGAAGAGGTACAGCAGCCAGCCTTTGTTTTGAGTTTATGAGGTGTATTTGCAAAACAACACCCGCATAGTTTACTGAAAGGTGATTTGGCGAGGTTCTGGAGCACGACATCCCCCGTTCCGTTTTCGGCGAACTTGGCAGCGTCCGATATTGTTGATCCGGTTTACAGGTTTATTCATAAGATTTTATCGGCTACTTTAGTGGGTAGAGGTTTGGGTGAAAATAAGGTTAATCATGTGGAATTGTTTTGTCTGATGTGTATGGTGGAGCAGAGGCCAGCGAACGTAGCTAGTGTTTTGGCGTGGTCGATGAAGCGTACTTGGAAGGGTGGATCGGGGACTAGTATATATTGTGGTCAGTATGTGACAAAGTTGGCTGAAAATTTTGGTGTTTTTAATAGGTATGATGCTAGGTATATGCGAGAGGGATCGGCTCTTTGTTTGATGGGAGTTAAGGAGTTACAAGCCTCGGGTATATTGACTATGACTAAGCCGATTGGCTAGGAGCCAGTCCGGCTTGGTCCACAGGTCCAGCCACCACACGGTATAGACGCAGCAACTACTATGGAGGCGGGTATTCCAACCCGTTATCAGAGGCCCATGACTCGGGCTGAATTATCCAGGAGGCAGTATCCATTGGCACAGCCTCGACTAGATCCATTGACGTTAGATTCTCTTTATGACCGTATGGAAACGGGTTTTGGTCAGTTACATGGTTATATAGAAGAGTAGTACGAGAGTGTATAAGAACCCTCCTAAAATATTTCCGACACCCGTAAAATATTTAGAACGTCCCTATACGCCTTATACCTTTATATAATTAAAATTAAAAAAAACAATATTTAGGGGGCACTCACGGGCCGCGAAGGCCATAAGCGACGCTGTCGCAGGCCGCGAAAGCTAGCCACTCGCCCGCACCCCCTGGCGCCACGTGTCACAACGCGTGTAGAGGCTACCCCTTTGAGTCAGCCAAGCTAGGCCCTACATGCCCTACGTCGCGGGCCGCGAAGGCTTTGCCTTCGACTTACGCGGGGAGCGACAAGGTGGACGACCAGACCTATAAATGGAAGCCATCGGCCTTCAGTCCCAACTCGTTCACAATTCACTTTTCTCTCTCAAATTCTGTAGTATAGACATAATATTCGGGCATAATACCCCCTAAATAGCGAAGCTCTGCCTCGTTGTAAGTATTTTAACCCCCGGTTATGTATTAGATACGATGCCCGATTGATCTAATGCTCCGTAACGGTTGTTGAGGTTCTGCCCGACGTAGTCGTTGGAGTTCTGTCTCGGGGAGGGTATAACTAATGTAAATTTGGGTTATTATACTAACACTTGCATTGTTTAATTAATAGATAATAACCAGGAAATCGCAAAGGAAAACCCTAAAGTAGCAATGTGAGTAATCTCCTTTTTGTAAACGTTTTTGTCAACTGTTTTTACAAAACCTTAATTATTTTACAATGTGATTAGCAGTGATTGAGTCTTTGTAATTCTTCAATTACTACCGGTATGTTGGGGTTTTGTATACAAAATGTGGAACACGTTACCATTGGACAACGAGATAGCCAATGTGTAATATTACCCACCAGTCAGGATTGACAGTACTGAATGAGTAATTGTGTGGATATAACCATTGTAATCGCTCTCAATAGTGTGAAATGATAAAACTCTTCTTGATTAAATTGGGATTCACTCACAAGTATTTCTCACTGACAAAATGTTTTTAAACACATTTTAGGTAACAAAATGTGAAAGCCAAATAGAAGTCAGCTGGACAGCACTGAAGGCTTGGAAAAGTGGCCATAAAAGTTACCTAAATAAAGAAGATGTTTTATTTCAATAAAATAGGGTTTATCCCTATAAACTTGTTTGTAACGAAAACTTGGGTTTTATCCCAATATATTTATTATTATAAATGTGGTGTTTTACTCTGATAAAATATTTCCTAACTACGGTCCTGATGAAATTACGCTGCCAAATAACGATAAACACCGATACCACCATCTCTGAGTAGGCCGCGGCCGCGGCCGCCCGCCTCCTGAGGCAGGGGTCGGGGGTTGCGACAGAAGGTGGTATGAGAGCCACAGCCACTAATTTCAGCCACAGAAATGTTCTGCTGACACCAAAATTTTATCTGTTATGTTAGGAAATTGCCTACGGAACTACGTGCAGATTTTATTGTTTTGTGTTATTTGACAATTTGTTAGTTTACAGTATGAGTGACCAAGGACCTTCGGACGCTTACCATCAGTTGTCCAGCTCTCCTAGGGACGAAGGAACTTCTTCGCAGCCTACCCCCTTGGGGTATTCGGCTGACACCGAAGAAGGGATTTTCGTATTCAAAGCACAATCTGAAGAGCCATTCCCTCCCAAGAAGAGAGGATGGTTCAATAGAGGAGCTCATGAACGTAGAAAAAGGGTGAGAAAATTACAGCAACAGCGGGCCTTAGCAGCGGCCAATAGAGAAATGAATGCTCAAACTCATGATATACGCAATAGGAGATTAGCAAATTTTCATATCCTAGCTACCACAGCTGTAGATCCGAATTTAGAACAACTCATAGCACCCAAGCCGTTACCACTATTTCCCACACAACCTATGGAAATTGAGCTAAACCTAGTAGACCAAATACCAGTACCTGCTTTTGACCCAGCTGAAATCCCTAGAGTCCCAGCACCCCATCCCCCAGATTATGACCCATGGTTTGATGACCACAGAGATTACCAAGAACTTTACCTAATAGAGGAACCCATGCAAAACCCAGTAGCACCCTATCCCAACCTAGACCCTCTGGATCCATATTGGGATAATGACCAGTATATCAGGGAAATCCTAGAGAACCCTTACCCACACGAAGAACCGATGCCTCAGTTTCCTGACCCAATACCAGCACCAGCCCCACCCATGTGTACTGAGAATGTGCAAGAACTCCGAACCTTTGGTGAGGAGATATTAGAAGGAAGTGAGAGAATGAGACAGATAGGTGAAAGGCTCGTTTGGAAATATGACGAGCGTAACATGCAATTTTGGATGAACCCGTATCAGTAATAGTAATAATATATATATATATATATATATATATATATATATATATATATATACCTATATGTTTGTAAGCTGAAAAAAATATATATAATATATATATATCCCCTCAAATAGATAATAACTACGGATGCATAATAGTATTGTATTTTAGATTTCAGTTACGGTTTGTACAAGACGCATATATATATATATAAATAGAGTAAAGGTCGCAATGTTCGACGATTTTGATGAATATGCTTGTTGTGTGATTGTTTGCATTGGATATTGTCTTGTGATATTAATTCTTGGTAAATGTTTATAATCCAGATGGACAATGAAGTGAATCAAGAAAATCCAAATAACGATAATAACGGAAACCAAGTAGATAACAGTGCCATCCAACACATAGTGGCACAAGGGATTATAGACGCAATGCCATATATTATCAAAATGGTTAAGGAAGCGGAAAATAATAAAAGTAATACTGGAAGTAAACGACCACCTACTGAACCTGAACACAGCGTAAACAATGGACCCTTACTTCAATTGCCAATTCCAAAAAGAAGAAGAACCATGTCTTATTGTTGTTCTTACAAAGAATTCTGGTCCTGTAAACCAATAGAATTCTCTGGCAATGAAGGAGCCATTGCAGCTCTACGCTGGATAGAAAAGACTAAGGCAGTCTTAAAAATAAGCAAGTGCATAGAAGAGGATAAGATAATGTTTGCTTACAATCTGTTTAAGAACTCAGCTTTAGAATGGTGGAACACTATCCTACAGTCTAGGGGAAGTGATAGAACCTATAATATGGAATGAAATGAATTTAAGAATATGGTGGAAAGAAAATTCTGTCCTCCCAATGAAAAGGAACAGATAGCTAATAAATTCTTAAACCTTAGAATGACTGGAGTAGACAGCAAGGGTTACACTACCACTTTCTTTGAATATGCTAGAATAATCCCAACCCTAGCGTCACCAGAACCAGTATTAATCTCCCGTTACATCTGGGGATTAATCAGCGAGATTAGACATGTAGTCAAGGAAGCTAGACCACAAACCATAGAAGAAGTTGTAGAACTAGAAAATACCTTGACTGATGAACTAGTACGTACGCAAGAAGAAAACCAGAGGAAGAACCTAGCTCAAAAGCTTACCCAATAATTTCGCTATGGAAATTCCAATCGTGGGAAAAATGTAGGTTCTACTTCTGCACCTTACTGCAAGTATTGCAAAAGGAAGCATTCTGTAAGATGCTCCATATACTGTAATTTCTGCAAAATATCTGGACACAAGGAAGAAGACTGCAGGAAGAAACCTAACAATAGGATATGCTACAATTGTGGAGAACAAGGTCATATCAAGCCGAACTGTCCGAAACTAGCTCCAGCCGTGAACAACAAGACTACTAAATATGCTAGAGCATTTGTTCTAACTGCAGAAGAAACCAAAATGATCCCGGACGTTATTGCTGGTACGTTTTTAGTTAATGATTTTTTTGCCAAAGTATTATTTGACTCTGGTGCGAACCAAAGTTTTATTAATACTTCATTTTGAAAACTTCTCAATCAACCATTAACTAAACTTCAACAAGAATGTCTAGTAGAGACAGCAAATGGGGATACCATTAAGATTACCGAAATCTTGCAGGGAGCAAGAATAGAATTTTTAAATCAAAAGTTTCTTGCAAATCTTTACCCAATGAATCTGGCAGGATTTGATGTTATATTAGGAATGGATTGGTTAATAGCCAATAAAGCCAGTATTCTATGTGATCAAAAGTCAATACAAGCAAATTCACCAAAAGGTGAAAAGATCACAATTAAAGGAGATAAGCCATCTAGATCCACGAAATTCATTTCTGTGATGAAAACAACAAGGTATGCAAGAAAAGGGTCACTAGTATATATGATTTCCATAATCATTAACACTAAAGGAAAAGAACTGAAAGATATCCCAGTAGTATCTCAATTTTCAGACGTATTCCCAGAAGAACTACCAGGATTACCGCCGGACAGAGAAGTCGAATTCAAAATTCATCTGCTACCAGGAACAACACCAATTGCCAAGGCACCTTATCGTTTGGCACCCGCAGAAATGCAAGAGTTAAAGAAATAGTTAGACGAGCTGTTGGAGAAAGGATTCATACAACCAAGTTCATCGCCATGGGGAGCACCAATATTGTTTGTCAAGAAGAAAGACGAGTCGATGCGTATGTGCATTGATTACCGTGAATTAAATAAAGTCATGATTAAAAATCGGTACCCATTACCGAGAATCGATGATTTGTTTGATCAGTTACAAGGAGCTCGATTCTTTCCTAAGATCGATTTACGCGCAGGATATCATCAATTAAAGGTACAGGAAGAGGACATTCCTAAGACCGCTTTCAGAACAATGTATGGCCATTATGAATTTACTGTCATGCCATTTAGTTTAACCAATGCCCCAGCCGCATTCATGGACATGATGAACCGAATATGTAAATCATATTTGAATAAATTCATAATTGTCTTTATATATGATATTCTCATTTACTCTAAGAGTAAAGAGGAACATGCAACGCATCTGCATGCACTCCTAAGTTATTAAGAAAATAAAAGCTCTATGCCAAGTTTTCAAAATGTGAGTTTTGGTTAGAAGAAGTACAGTTTCTTGGGCATTTATTCAATCATGATGGAATTCATGTGGATCCCACAAAGATTGAGGCAATTACTAAATGGAAACCCCTGAATCAACAACAGAGGTTAGAAGTTTTCTAGGACTAGCCGGTTATTATAGAAGGTTTATCCGGGATTTTTCTAGAATAGCCATTCCCTTAACCTGTAAATCTGTTAAGTTTGAATGGGGACCAAAACAAGAAGAAGACTTTAGAATTATTAAGCAAAGATTAACTAACACACCCATACTAGCGTTACCAGAAGGAACTGAAGATTTGTAGTCTATTGTTACGCTTCTAAGTTAGGTTATGGACGTGTATTGATGCAACGTCAAGAGGTTGTAGCCTATGCTTCTAGACAACTTAAGAATTATGAAGAAAATTATACAACACATGATCTAGAATTAGGAGCCATAATTTTTGCCCTTAAGATTTGGAGACATTACCTTTACGGTAGTAAGTTTACCATTTTCACCGATCATAAGAGTTTAAGATATGTCTTTGGGAAAAAAATGAATTAAACATGAGACAAAGACGATGGATGGAAATTCTTAGTGATTATGATTGTAATATCCAGTATCATGCAGGAAAGGCAAATGTAGTTGCTGATACTTTAAGTCGAAAGTATCACGAAAAGCCAAAAAGAGTACGTTCTCTTAAATTAAATCTGCAGATAGATTTAAATGAACAGATTAGAGAAGCACAGGATTTAGTAATCAAGGATGATACTGAAAAATTGAAAGGGATGATTAAAGAATTAGAACAAGAAACAGATAGAATTTAGAGATTCCATAAGGAAAGGATTTGGATACCCAAACTAGGAAACCTACGCCACCGAATATTAGAAGAAGCCCATAAGTCTAAATATACGATACATCCTGGAAGTAATAAAATGTACCAAGACTTAAGAAAGAATTTCTGGTGGATAGGAATGAAAAAAGGATATAGCAACTTATGTTGCCAAATGTCTAACTTGTTCACAAGTTAAAGCTGAACATCAGAAACCCTCAGGGTTATTGCAACAGTTAGAAATGCCGGTGTGGAAGTGGGAATTGATAACAGCTAGCCCATTGAAGCTCTTAATGAGGAAGTTAATAGAATTGAAAAGATGAATAAAGATCCTCAAATGCAAAAATTTGCTCCCAACTGGAAACAATACAAAAAGGTTGAAGTGGATGAAGTGTTGAAGTACAAGAGAATGAGGGCAGAACTTGTAGCAGCTAAGTTTGGGACTGCTAGACAAAATTGGAAAATGGTCTAGGCAGTATATTGATCGAGCTTACAATAAGCTAGAAGAGCGAAGAAAGACAGATCCATCCCTTCCTAAAAAGCCAGTATACAAAGATGAAACCACTGTTAGACGTCGGCAGACCATTACATCTAAAAAGCTGTTCTCATCAGCAGATGTATCCATTGCTGCCTTGAACCAAAGAAAATGACAACAACTCATGGACGAGGAAGACGAAAAGAGAGAAGCTGAGTACAGAAAAGAGTCTATCAGAAATCAGTTACGATATGGATTGGATGATGCTTCGTTGCAATTACAAGCTCAAGTTGCTCAAACACTTCAGAAGATGGCAAGCAGGCCTCAATCGCCAAACTCCTCTCAAATAAAACTTCTCCCAATAAACCCATCAGACCCAAAAATACTAAAGTGGAAGTCTGACAAATAGACCCATGAATTGACTTTGATCAAGTCTGATGGTAGTGTTGAAAAGATATCAAGGGAGAATGCATTTGGTCTGAATCCAGTTGACCTCCAAGATCTTTTTTAACCTTCAGCTTGATAGGGATGAAGATTATACTGATTCCTTGGATTTTGAGCTCCAATTCAAAGGGCAAATCCGAGAAAGGTTGATGAGAGAATAAAGATCTGCTGATTTCTAAAGTCTGCTAATTCCTTGATTTAGTTTTGCTGAAAGTTGTAGAGGCAGGTGATTGTGTGTTTGTAGTTAATGTTTGTTGAACCTTAAGTTGTATTCAAATTCTATTAAGTTTTGTTAGACATCTTTTATATGTACCTATGTCTATAAACAATTTATATTGTCTTTTTGGGTAAATACTTAAATTGTATGTAACTGATATATTAACCGATAATCTATGTTTATAGTTGTCTTTTAGCTATAATAGATAACATGTTTTGGTACATTATCTATACACATATCTATATGTTCTATTAATATGTGTTATGCATGGTTTTCTAAGAAACCACCTGTGTTTGCACACGGGTCTTCCCGCTAGTACTATATAATAAAAGAAACCAATAGAGGGACACTTGTCATTATTCTAGACCATCCTTAATTGTAGATAATTATTTTTAATTTAAGTTATTAAATATTAATTAAATTAATATAAATCTTATCAACTCTAAATCATTGGCATAAACTTAACTTCAAACCGTAAAGTCTTATCTAAACTAAACCAATAGAGTGACACTTGTCATTATTCTAGACCATCCTTAATTGTAGATAATTATTATTTAATTTAAATTATTAAATATTAATTAAATTATTAAATATTAATTAAATTAATATAAATCTTATCAACTCTAAACATTGGCATAAACTTAACTGCAATTCGTAAAGTCTTATCTAAACTAAAAAACATTGTTTCACTTAACAGTAGACAAATATGCATATTATTTATTGGTAATGTTATTATTGTTAACTATGAGAAATTATATTAAACAACTTATTAATCAAACCAAAAATTTAAAATAGTATTAACCTAATTTAAAAATAATAAAAAATCCATTTTAATTTAAAAAGATTTTTTTAACAATAGATAAACCCGTGTAATACACATGATTTTTAAAGATATAACATTTTTTTTATTATTTGCTATATAAAATTAGATTTATTGAACCCGTACAATACACATTGTACAATACGGGTTGAATAAATCTAATTTTATATAGCAAATAATTAAAAAATGTTATATCTTTAAAAATCCGGTGTATTACACGGGTTTATCTATTGTTAAAAAAAATCTTTCCAAATCAAAATGGAAATTTTTGGTTTAATAATAAGTTGTTTAATATAATTTATCATAGTTAACAATAATAACATTAACAATAAATAATATGCATGTTTATCTACTGTTAAGTGAAACAACGGTTTTTAGTTGTCCCTCCATTGGTTTCTTTTATTATATGGTATAGATTTATTCAACCCGCACAATACACGAGGCTTTTAAAGATATAATTTTTTTACTATTTAATATATAAAATTATATTTACTCAACACGTGTGATAGATGAGGATTTTAAAAATATATCGTTTTTTTATTTAGTATATAAAATTACATTTATTAAACCCGTGTAATACACGGGGTTCTAACCTAGTATAAAATATATAATATTTTATCAAATAAGTGATGAGATATATACGAGTTTAACTTGTGTGATCTATGATTAACTAATACTCTTTAAAGTTTTAATAAATATAACAGAGACGAACTGTCAGAATAAGACCTCTCCATGAGCAGGTTTATCCCACATCATAAATTGAGAATTTATCCCACATCGAACGAACGAGAAAACATTGCTCGAAATCTTGCTTTAAAAGGATTGGACAATAAGAAAAAAGTTAAACATTGCTCGAGTCGACCCAATTTTCATAACAGATTAACCAAAACATAAATAATCAAAACTGACTAACTTTTGTAATACTTTAACTGAAAATTTTGGTTTTGATTATGGTTATGCCTCAAAATAGAACCGAACCGTTTTGTACACACACCAAAAATACCAACCAAAGTGTTATGCTCCCCGTTGCATCGCGCGGGCACCTTACTAGTATGTATCTATGTATGTATAGAGAGAGATAAAGGGAATGAGTATGTAAATATTAAGGTGCTGTTTGTTTTTTCAGATGTAAAATATCTGTAGTCTGCGGACCACATCTGCAGGCATCTGCAAGAGAAGATGTGGCCCAAGTGGCAGGTGGAGCTGGTGGCGGGGAGGTTGTGGCAGGGGAGAAGAGGAAGAAAGGGTGGGTGGTTTGTGTGAAGATCTGATCTCATTTGTGAAGCTTTGATACATAGCTTTTTTTTTTAAGATATTAAAAGCTATTTGAAGATCTTTTTTTTTTTAAACAAACCGTCTTCAAGAGCTTATGTCTGCCCGCCCGCAGACATAAGCTCTTTTCAGCCAATATAAGCAAAAACAAACAGCACCTAAGTCACTTTCAAAATAACACGTTATGAAAGTCAGCACAATGAATTAATTAGACTATTGACCAAAACGTGAACCTATTATAAAGTCATACCAATAACATCTAACCAAAATCAATCGATAATAGTGTGTCATGTCAATGAAAAGTGTTTAAACTATGCTCAAAAGTGTTGGTAATGGTTAGATACCTAATGAATTGGTAAACTATTTAAATAAAAAAAAAGAAAAAATGTGTGATTGATTGAGATGGCATGGACCCCACCCCACACACCCCCTCTCTCTCCTACCCTCCCTCTCCCCGCATCGACAACCAATCATCGCTTCTCCATCTTCACCGAGCGGCAAAGGAGGTTGGCAGCGGTGTGCCCAAGCGGCAAAGTCAGTTTGCCGAACCCCTTTGCCGCCCACTCCGTATGCCCTTATAAAGTCATACCAATAACATCTAACCAAAATAGTTTTTAATATGCAAGTCATACCAAAAATATCTAACCAAAATAGTTTTTTATATTTAATTAAGTATTACACCACAATCGTGTAATACAAAACTAATATTAGGAAATACAAGAAAAAAAACATTTTACTTCAATAGTGATACTGAATCATACCCACCAGGGTTTTCATCCACCGTGTATCATGTCAAAGAGTGTTCAGCTCTTGTAGTGGTACACGTCTGTTAAGTGACAGTCGGTGGTATGGTTTCTCTGGGGGAACGCCTAAACCAAACCCTGAAGCCAACATAGGCCAGGTTAAGATAACATAGTCTGGCCGAAGTGGGGCAACGTGGCTCTCCAATTTGGAAAATATGATGACCTAACACAAGAAAGTCGTCGTTCCAAAAAAAAAAATCATGATGCATAATTACGTTTACGGTTTACACCATTTTTATAATATCATATTTTAATGCCCAGCAACACTCGACCACCGAGGTAAACTCGTAAGTAAAACGGTTAACCACATTCACGATCAGTCGATCACGAAGAATGCTGATGACTGATTCGTCACCGATTTCAGAGTAAACCCATCACCTCAAGGCCCATTGCGAGAAACGTTGACTCACACATGATATTTTGTTACGAAAAAATGCTTATTTACACACATAAAAAATTTCAAACATAACCATATTTTCAACTACTACAAAACACAAGGTCGGCACCGACAGGGCAATAGCTCTGGCCCTTCATTGGGCAAAATGGGCGGCCACTTCAATAGTGTCAGGCAGCTGCCTGGCACTCCCCTATTAGCCCAACAAATTTACGATTTTATCCTACTTTAAAATTACGATTTTGCCATCAGTTAAAAATTATGTTTTTGTCCTCGCTTAAAAATAAATTTACGTTTTTTACTCCCAGCTAAATATTTCAATTTTGCCCCCGGTTAAAAATTACGATTTTACCCCGTTTCAATTTACAGTTTTGCCATTGGTTTTTTTCCCTTAAAAATACGATTTCCCATCAGTTGAAAATTATGTTTTTACCCCCACTTAAAAATAAATTTACGCTTTTGCTCCCAGCTAAAAATTCCAATTTTGCTCTCAGTTCAAAATTACGATTTTGCCCCGTATAAATTTATAATTTTTCCATTAGTTTTTTTTTTCTCAAAGCCATGTTACGATTTTGCCCTCAACTTAAATTTGCATTTTCCCCATCATTTTTGTTTGTTTTCCTGGTGACATTACAAGTTTGCCCCAGTGTAAAATTACAGTCGTGCCGGCAGCTTCCTGGCACTCCCCCGTTGGTCCATTTAGTTTACGATTTATCCCCGAATTAAAATTATGATTTCGCCCGCAGTTAAAAATTACGTTTTCCCCATCATTTTAGTTTTTTTACCAAAACTATAAATGTTTTTTTTTTAATTGGTTTATTCGATTTAATTTTTTTTCGTGTAAAGGAGCCGCCTAACATTGACTCATTAGTCTTGAAAAATTACAGTTTTGCCCCAGGCCCATAATTACGATCTTATCATCGTTTTTGTTTTTTTTTTCCTAGCAAAAAATTTTAGTAGTCTTTTTTTAATTGGTTGAGAATTATTCGGCCATCGCCCCGCAACGCGGGCGGGGCATCTACTAGTTTTTATTGTTGAATACAAAATAAATATCCCCCATAACATGCTTTTATTCACCCCTTTGTGAAAAACATCCACGTGTTATACAGTTACGACTTCGTTGCTAAACTCAACGACCTCCTTCATTTCTTGAACTCAACGCCGCAACAACCTTCACCACTTGCATTTCCAATTTCCAATACGCCGTCCTTCGCCGGAGCCACCTATCTCCGGCGATTAATCCGTACATCCAATCACAACACACTCTCTCTCTCAGTGCTGTTATTTTCATTTTTTATACACACAACACGTAGATATCGGAGATATTATTACCATTAGTTGTTAGTGTTCAGATTTAGATGCCTAACAGTTGTTCAGATTCGATTCTTTATCTTCACGGAGATCTCGATCTAACGATTGTAGAAGCTCGATGTTTACCTAATATGGATCTGTTATCGGAGCGTATGCACCGCTGCATCACGATCTTCGATAACTGTAAATCACCGTCGCTCGAACGAACGAAGTCCCAACGACGTCGTAAGATCATTACCAGTGATCCGTACGTAACCGTCAGCGTCGGAGAAGCTACGGTTGCTCGAACGCGTGTGATATCGAACTCGCAAAATCCTATCTGGAACGAGCATTTTGTGACGCCGTTAGCGCATCCGGCGACGGAGTTGGAGTTTCAAGTGAAGGATGATGATGTGTTCGGAGCGGATTTGATCGGAGTTGTTAAGATTCCTGCTGAGAGAGTGATTTCCGGTGAGTTGATTGACGATTGGTTCCCAATAATCGGTCCGAGTGGTAAACCGCCTAAACCTAACGCTTCTATACGGTTACAGATCAAATTTACCTCGTGTGATTATCGAAAAACGGATGAGTTGTTTGGTTTGAAGGATAGTTATTTTCCGGTGAGGCACGGGGGGAGTGTGACGCTGTATCAGGATGCGCACGTGCGAGAGGGGGGGTTACCAGAGATTGAATTGGATGAGGGGAAGGTTTTTAAGCAGAGAGGATGTTGGGAGGATATCTGTCATGCAATTTTAGAGGCTCATCATTTGGTGTATATTGTTGGTTGGTCGATTTACGATAAGGTGAAGCTGGTTAGAGAGCCTACGAAACCGTTGCCGAGTGGCTGGGATTTGACTCTTGGGGAGCTGTTGAAGTATAAGTCACAGGAAGGGGTTAGGGTTTTGTTGTTGGTTTGGGATGACAAAACTTCACACAACAAGTTCTTCATCAAAACGGTATGAATTAATCTGTGTTTAGTTCTTATCTCTTCTTATTCATTGATTACTGTTGATGTGGATTCAGTTCATATTTCTTTTGATAAATAATTAATTATTAGAAAGTGATAGTAATTGTGTGGGGTCTCCCCATAAGATTTTAGTCTATTCAATTATTCATTGGCATTACATATTGGAATTAGTTAGGAAGATACCAAGATGAAGTAGATCCTTGCAAGATATTAAATGATATGGTACTCTGTTTTGATATATATACATATTTAGTTGAATTCCGTTTAGGAAATTAACAAAATTAAAGCTTCAGTCAGGTGTTGTAGAACTGGATAAAGCAAAAAGAACAGCTTGGTTTGTACTTCTATGGAAAGGGAAAAATGTTACTCCTCATAAAGAAACTGGAAACATGGTTGCCTTTATTCTTTATGTCTGTTATACTTTTACTAATAAAAAATGAGTAAAGTCCTATTTGAGTCCCTGTGGTTTGTGCAGTTTAACTATTTGAATCCAAAAACCAAAACTGTTTTGATTTGAGTCCCTGTGGTCTCTAATTTTAACCATTTGAGTCCATATGTTCTCTAATTTTAACCATTTGAATCCAAAAACCAAATGTTTCTGATTTGGATGTTATTTACTTTTGGATTCAAATGGTTAAAATTAGAAACCACAGGGACTCAAATCAAGATAGTTTTGGTTTTTGGATTCAAATGGTTAAACTGCACAAACCACAGGGACTCAAATAGGACTTTACTCATAAAAAATTGTGTTGCAAACAAATTTGGCTTTGCAACTAAGAAAGAAAAAAAGAAATATATATGTATGGTTGTTTACACCCATAGATAGATATAGTTGTATAAACACAGAGATATATTGCACAACACATTACTGTGGGGCCTCTTCATAAGATTTGGGTCTATTCAATTATTTATTTGCATTCTATAATGGAGTTAGCTTGGAATGATGATAGAGCCGGATTCGAGATCGGCAATCTCCAATAAACAAGTAAAGAGTAAATTGTCATTTTAGTCCCTGAGGTTTGGCTAAAATTGCCACTTTAGTCCAAATAGTTTTTTTCTTGCCATCTTAGTCCAAACAGTTTTGTTTTCTGCCATTTTAATCCCTGACTTTTGTTATTTTTTGCCATTTTCATCGACCACCACCACCTCCCACCACCCACCCCATCATGACCTTCTATCATCGCCACCACATGCCTGCACCGTCACCACCGACCCACCCACCATTTCCACCACCATCACCACCCACCATTTCCACCACCAGCACCACCCACCATTTCCACCACCACCAGCCACTTTTCCACCACCCACGTCATCAACCAACACCGCCACCATCATCGTAAAACCAACAACCATCACCATCATCTTCACTGTAAACCGGCACAACACAATCCCCATACCATCGCACCTGCAAAAAAAGAAAGAAAAATGTGGTTTGGCCAAAATTCACCGAAGTTAACTAAATTTTTTGAATGGAGTTAGTGGGTTGGATGAATTTGGCAAAAAGTGACAAAAGTCAGGGACGAAAATGGCAGAAAAGAAAAGTATTTGGACTAAAATGGCAAGAAAAAAACTATTTGGACTAAAGTGGCAATTTTGGTCAAACCTCAGGGACTAAAATGGCAATTTACTCACAAGTAAATAACAAAAATGGATAATGATGGAACGTGGTCTTATCTTCTACATGCATGCGAGAAAGGGAAACGTGCAATTTGAACGGGTCAACAGAAACGTGCAGCTAATTCGTGTGTTTGAAATGCTCCAAACAAGTAACCAGGTTACGTAATCGGTTACGGCGGGTCATGGGCATGATGAATCGTATCAAATGATGTATTGGATCGTTGCAAGATTTAAATGGATATCAGTATACATCAGTACTACGCTTTGCTATATACATATTTAGTTTGATTTCCTTTTTTGTTAGGTCTGTATGACTTTATGTACGGTATTCCTGGAGATTATATCTAAATATTTCATATGGTTGTGTGTGCAGGAGGGAGTTATGCAAACTCATGATGAAGAGACAAAGAAGTTTTTTAAACACTCTTCCGTCCACTGTGTGCTTTCACCTCGTTATGCAAGCAACAAACTTAGCATTTTCAAGCAAAAGGCATGCACGTGCTTCATACATCTCATTTTTTAAGAGTTTTAAAATACATGAACCATGGTTTAGGAACATCATGAAGATTTGAAATTTAATCATACATATGCAACCACTTCTAGAAATTTCTAGAAGGAAATCACTATATCTATCTGATCTTAGCTTTTACACACAGGTAGTTGGGACCCTATACACCCATCATCAAAAATGTGTTATAGTGGATACACAGGCCCATGGAAATAACAGGAAAATATCTGCTTTTATCGGTGGGTTGGACCTCTGTGATGGACGCTATGACACACCAGAGCATCGTTTATTTGGTGATCTTGACACAGTATTTGAGAACGATTTCCATAATCCAACATTTCCCGTAAGTCTATCAACATTTAATCTTGTTTCTATTATTAATTGTGTCAGTTTCCTGCTCTGGATCGTGTTTCATGCCTTAACTTGTCCACAATAGACAGGTACAAAAAGTCCAAGACAACCATGGCATGATCTACATTGCAAAATTGATGGTCCTGCTGCATATGATGTGCTCAAAAACTTTGAACAAAGGTGGAGGAAAGCCACAAAATGGTCTGAATTTGGACTGCGTTTTAAAAGAATATCTCATTGGCATGATGACTCATTAATCAAACTTGAACGCATTTCCTGGATACTCAGTCCAACATCAACTCTACCAAATGATGATCCTGCATTATGGGTTTCTAAAGAAGCTGATCCTGAAAACTGGCATGTTCAGGTTTGGTTAGTCATGTGCATTGTGTGTGGTCTCAACAAATAATTTAGTGGTGGTAACTTTAAATCGTTACTTATTAATAAGACGACTTTTATCTAGAATGGACTTTAGGTGTTAAAGTTGACTGATGCCTATTTTTAATAGTTGTTAATAAGGTGACTTTTATTTCGAATGGGCCGTATCAACTCGAATGCATTTTGACCCGTTACCCAACACCCCATGTTGCCACCTCTAAAACCAAGTTTTTGTTTGGGTCTGTGCTGTTAACTTTTTATTTGTTGGCTTTTGTAATAATGACAGGTTTTTCGCTCTATCGATTCTGGTTCTTTAAAAGGGTTTCCAAATGATGTTCGACTAGCTGAGTCTGAGGTTGGTATTATTTGTTGTATCAGACTATCAGGGAAATAGTTTATGAAGTTATGTTATTGAAACCGGATGTTTACTGCATTGGTTGCAGAATCTAGTGTGCGCTAAAAATCTGGTGATTGATAGGAGCATCCAGAAAGCATACATCCAAGCCATACGATCCGCCAAGAACTTCATCTATATTGAGAACCAGTATTATCTTGGGTCTTCTTATGCTTGGAATTCTTATAAATATGCAGGTTTGAGCATTTTTATACTGTGCATACAAGTATATATAGTTGCAATTTGCAAATAATTTAAAAGTAAAAGAAAAAATCATTGCACTGGGGGATGGGGGTGATTGTTATGCGATGCTATTACTATGCACATAAGAGTGGATGTTTAAAATGACCCATGTGGACTTCCAGTTTCTTTATTTGAGTTTTCTTTCTTACTATATAGTATATCCCTAAACGCCCGACATTTTATTACGAACAGGTGCTGATCACTTAATCCCTGTGGAACTGGCGTTGAAGATTGCTAGTAAGATAAGAGCAAATGAGAGGTTTGCAGTTTATATCATCATTCCAATGTGGCCCGAGGGCGTCCCTACTTCTGCGTCTGTTCAAGAAATTCTGTTTTGGCAGGTAGGTTGTTTCAGCTTCTTTAATTCACTGATCTTAGAAGCTTACTATAGGCAACACTCTATTTAGGTCATTGAAAGTCATGTAAACCAAAAGGACTAATAGCATAAAAAGGTAGTCAACTGTGTTCTTATTTTCATGCCATCATTTTGGCAGTTCCCCCTGCCTTATATGATTTTTTTTCCTGGAAAATCCGGTTACATAAAATAGAAATTGGTCCAACGTTGGTTACCTTTTCATGCAATTAGCCAAACCAAAATGCTAACGTTCGAAGTGACGAAAATTGAATACCCATCCCAATTATACACAACCAAAGTTGATTTATACACAACAGAAGCCCTTCAGTTTACTACTTTCATCTCAAATCACTATAGAAATAAAAAGAAAAGAAAGGGTAAATGTGTAAATTCGAATGGTTATTGTTGTGTACCAATCACCTTCTGTTATGTACAAAACACCTCCCCAGTTATATTCTCCCCACTGTAGCATACAGTATAAACCCTCCTATCAAGCTTATTAGTGATTAATATATATATATATATATATATATATTGTTTTATCAGGGACAAACTATGCAAATGATGTATGAAGTAATTGCTAGAGAGCTCAAGAAGTCAAAGCTTGAGAATGCACATCCACAAGACTACTTAAATTTCTACTGCCTTGGTAACCGTGAACAGTGTGATGAACAAGTGTCGAATTCGGGCACCCACACCTCTTCTAATGGTGGTTCGGTAATCAAACTTTCTTGTTACACTATTATTATCAATCTTTAAATCTCCTGCAAATAAAGCTTAATTGTTTTTTTAAGTATTTCCAGGTTTCGGCTTCTCAAAAGCATGGTAGGTTCATGATATATGTACATGCAAAGGGGATGATAGTAGATGATGAGTATGTGATATTAGGGTCTGCCAACATTAACCAACGATCTATGGCTGGTACAAGAGATACTGAGATAGCTATGGGCGCTTATCAGCCTCATCACACATGGCCTCACAAGAAAACACACCCTCGTGGTCAAGTTAGTCCTCTGTTGTAATTACTTGTTCTTTGGGGCATTGCGTTTTGGATCACTTAACAAAAGGCCATAAATTCATGAATCACTACTAATGGATATGGTTTTGTTATTTTATGAATTTCAGGTATATGGATACAGAATGTCCCTATGGGCAGAACACACAGGAAAGGTAGAAGACTACTTCAAGCAGGCAGAAAGCTTAACCTGTGTAGAAAACATAAACAAACTGGCAGAAGATAACTGGGAGAAATTCACCAATGACGACTACACTCCGTTGCAAGGTCATCTTCTAAAATACCCGATCAAAGTTGAGTCTGATGGAAAAGTAAGCTCTTTACCTGGACATGAACACTTCCCTGATGTTGGTGGTAAAGTCCTAGGTAGTCCATCCACCCTCCCTAGTGCTTTAACGACATAATAATAATCATCCATATTTTGTCAAAATTTTGGCCCCACGAACTGCGTACATATGTACACGAAAATTGTTTTTTGGGTAGGATCACGCGTTGGAACTGTGATAGTTTTCAGGTAAAAAAAGTGTAGATTTATTGTTTTGTACATTTGACATCAAAAATCGAGCTGGTTGGATATAAAACTGCACATAGTTTTGGAATCTGGAAAATGGTTTTGCTCTGTTGGTCGAAGTTGGCATATGTAACTCGGTTTTCAATTAGTAGTTTACACTACTTGGTTAGATAAAGATTAGGATTCCACATAGTTTCATGTATTTTGTTTTTTATGCGTTAGAAGAAAGTGTTGGTGTTGTGTTTTCAAGTAGCAGATAACACAACCTCGGTTGTCCACTTCCAGTAGTAGACGTATAACATCATGTGGTGAAAAACATTCTTGAGATAACACTAGTTTGGTGTGAAAATTTAGTTTTCACATAGGAGATTTTTTTAGAAGGTAAATTATGTGTGGTGAAAAAACATTCTTGAGGTAAAAAGTTGTGGGTATAATTAGTTTTGGGGTTGGTGATATACACACCTTCTACTTTAATAATTAACCCTCTATTAATCTATTTGATTTTTATGTGTATACGACAATATTAGTGAATGTGATGATTTATGGGCGTATATGACGGTGAATACGATGGTATGTAGATTTATACGATAGTGAATGTGATAATATAGAGGGGTATATGGAAGTGAATGTGATGGTGTGGACGTATATGGCAGGGATGTGTATGATGAAGGATGTGATGTGATGGTAAGAGTGTGTGATGAAGTGATGTGATGTGATGGTAAGAGGGAGGGTAAGACTGGACGGTATGGGGGCCGGCTTAGGCCCGGCGCCGGTCCCCCACACCGCCCCCCTCCCTTCCGTTCCGTCGTCCCCGGCTGCCCACAGACGATGTCGACGGGCCAACTTTCAAAAATATATCCGTTTGTAACGGATAGTTTTAATAAAAAAAATTACCTTTTTCACTTTAAATATATATCAACTTCATCCATTTTTTTATACCATTCACATCCATTTCTCCTATTTAGGGCTGTAAACGAACCAAACGTTCGGCGAACAGTTCGTGAATCGTTCGGCGGGAAGTTCGTTTGTGTTCGTTCGTTTATTAAACAAACGAACACGAACAAGAAATTTCGTTCGTTTAGTTAAATGAACAAACACGAACAGAGGTGGCGTTCGTTCGTTTATGTTGGTGAACGTTCGGTAACGTGTTCGATAGTTAATTAGTGTTTTTAGTTTTTTATATTTATTTAAATATATCAAAATTCTGACAAATTAAATATCTAATAAGTTTCAGTGTATTATATATTCTGTTCATGAACGATTGTTTGTTTTCGTTTGTTTCCATTTGTGTTCATGAACATTAGTTTGTGCTCATTTATGTTTGTCAATGTTCGTTGTCTAAAATTAACAAACAAACACAAACGAACAGGAACAAGTTCATTTCCTTAACAAACGAACACAAACATAAAATCTCGTTCGATAAGTGTTCGTGAACGGTTCGCGAACACGTATATTTTTTAACAAACGAACACGAACAAGGTCTTGTTCGTGTTCGTTTGGTTCGTTTACAGCCCTACTCCCATTCTTATCCTATTCTCATCCATTTTTATAAAAAAACACTCCCATTTTTTTTACCATCATGAATCCATTCAACCCAAACAACCCCAACCCGAACAATCCTAACTTTTTTTCGAGTCCCGCTTACACTCCGGCTATGGATCCTTCGTGGGGGTCTCCACAATTTACGTTTTCGGGTTTCCAACAATCATCTAACGCCTTCTCCCAAATGTCCCAAGTTCAACAAATGCAACAATACCAAGCACTCCAACAATTCATGCAACGCAACTCGGTTCAACTTGATCAATTCCAATCGCAACCGCCAACTTCCCAACCGCAACCCTCGGTGGAGCTTGACGATGATGATGAAGTCGTCCCCGAATCGCCACCTAAAGAACTCAAGCGCAAAAAAAACACGGGGAAGGGGAAGGCGGTTGAAACCGAACCCGACACCACAAAAAAAGCGGTTCGAGAGCAAAGGCGAGACAGTGGACAAAAGTAGAGGAGGAGGCGCTAGCAATTGCGTATGTTAAGGCCTCAACTTGCCCGATTGTCGGTATGAACCAAAGTTAATTTTTTTTAATTTAAATTAAAAAAGAATTATTTTTTAGTTTTACTAATGCAATTTTTTTTAATTTTAGGGAACAATCAAACGGGTTCTGGTTTTTGGAAGGCATGTACGGATAGATTTAACGAGCTTATGGGGCAAGGCCCGGCCCGTGAACTCGATTCCGTATCGGGCAAGTGGCGGAAAATGAACAAGTGCGTGAATGATTTTATCGGGATTTATAACCCACTTTACATCAATCGTCCTAGTGGGAGTAGTGACGAGGACGTTCTTAACCTTGCGATGGCTAAATGGGAAGCAAAAAATCCGCCTTTCCCGCACCTCCGAGCATGGAACATTTTAAAGACTAAGTGGGAGTAGCGACGAGGACGTTCCAAATGAGGTCGCAACCGCCAAACGGACTAAAACTTCCGAGTCCGGAAGTTATAGTGCGGGAGGCTCCACCGCTCGTTGTTAAATCGACATAAACGACGAACCGGAATATGACGAGGATGCGGTGCCCGCTCACGAGATCGAATGTCCCGGCGGAAGGGACAAAGCAAAAAAAGAGGCGGCCGGAAAGCGCAAAGGGGCCGGCTCGAGTGGAGGGGGCGGCTCGGGTGGAGGTGGCGGGAAGGCGTCTTCGAAAATGGACGAGTTGATTTCCGAATTCCGTTCGTTTAAAGACTTTGCGGCCGAAAAATATAGTCACAAGAAAAACGTGTCGGCCGACTATGCTCGAGCGGAGGATTTTAGGATAATGAGGTTGGATCTCGACTCGGTTCCGGAGGATGAACGAGAGGTGTATCGGAGGATGAAGGAAGAGGTGAAGAAAAAATGGACGTCGTAGGTTTTTTTTTTTAGGAAATGTAATTTTTTTTATTTTTCGGAAATGTTTTTTTTAGGAAATGTAATTTTTTTATGTTATGAAATGAATTTATTTATGTTGTATTTTTTAATTTTTATAAAGTTTTTATTAAGTTAATAAAAAAAACTTAGAAAATTATAAAATATTAAGGTGGGGTAGGCCTCATCCTTCACCCCCCTCAAAAGTGAAGGAGACCCATCCCCCATGAGCCGGTGATGTGGCGCCTACGTGACGGCTCATCCTCATGGGGATGGGCCTCTAACATACCCTCTCGTCTAAGGAGTAGAAAACTGAAAACCTTAAAATGAAAGTTCCATGGCCCTTGGACTTTCAACTCTAATCCCCCAACCATGATCCTCTTTATCTCTCTCTACTTCCTATCTCACCTTATCGCCAATTTTTCTCACGGACCCACTCTAAGTAGAGGGTTGGGGACAAAATTACTAAAGAGGTGGTTATGATAAAATTGATTATGTAGTTATTTATTAGCCATCTAGTACAATTAAGATCTTATATATCTAAATACCGATACCGCGACAAGCCAACATCTAGGGCCGGACTTGGGGGTGGGCGAGCCGCACCCCTGGCCGAAACCTATTTTTTCCGAGGGCAAGTTTTTATATATAATATTTATAAATATACTAGGTTATATTCAGGAAATTTTCCAGGTATGAAATTTTAATTTACAACAAATAAAAGTATAAAAATAACACTTTTAACCTCTAAAGTATGCTCTTTCCCTTTTCTTCACCATAAATTTTTAATTCAGTTTCTTAAACTTTTTCTTGTTGTAAAGAGCCATAAAAACATACAAAAGCAAGAATGTAAAGTACGCATCTATATTTAGAGCATTTACATTGGAGCCTCTATTCTATATTATATAGAGAAAATAATAGAGGAAACAACAAAAATACCATCACATTGGAATCTCTATAATAGAAAAAATTAAAGAAAGTAAAGTACACCTCTATATTTATAGGGTCACATTCAACCCTCTATATTGTTATTGTGAGTGTGTAAAAAAGAGAAAAATATAATAAAATAAGTTTTTGTGGTAAGAAATAGATAGAGATAGAGAGTTGGATGTGAGATGTGTTTTAAAAAGTAATAAAATCTAGAGAAAGATGTGTTTTTATATAGACGGAGGTGGAGGCTCCAATGTGAAAGAAATATAAATGCAGTATTTGTTAATAACCTCACACTAAAGAACCGGCATAAGATCAAATAACACTCTCCGCAATCACCTAAACTTTAAGTCAACAGAAAACACTACTAAGTAGCTGATAGCACCTGGAGGGTTTAAACCTAGTCTCTATGATATACTCAGCACATATGCCTTAGTGACAGACAAAGAGTACTCTTTTATGCACAACTGATTTGGATTTTGTTGCAAACTTCACATTACTATTATACTATTTCCAGTACAGCAGTACTTGCTATTGAATTCAATGCAGCAGTAAGTAGTTCCAAAACATTCAAAAATCTGTGTTGGTGCATATTTGTGACAACAGCTTAGATTTAGTCTTTGGATATCTTGTAATTAGTAAAACGATAAACAGTTAGCGAGTTTAGCTTTGTAATAGTTAATTAAGAGTGATTGGGCCAAACCAAACCCACATAGGGGGATGGTAGGCGAAATGGGCCTAGCCCATGACCTAGCCCATGTGCAAAGCTTTGTCCTATATAAACAAAGCTTAGCATTAGGGTTTAGGTTAATCTTCTAATCACCTTAATCATCTTGGAGAGAATTCGTGAAAGAAAAAGGCTTGGACGAATTAGGATCTTGATTGATTGTAATCGTTTGAAGATAATCAATAAAGATCGGGTTTATAGTGATTTCGGTTTTCTACACATTTTCTGTTAAATTTGATCTAGAGAATTCCACACTCTAGGTTAGATCGACGATTCTGTTACGATCCGCACGGATTAAGGGACCTACAATTGGTATCAGAGCGCTAGGCTCTTGATTGGCTTGGTTCAGAATCGTTTTCTGTAGCAAAATCGAAGTTTCGGGCGTGTTTGAAGGCTGTTCTACGGTTCTGCTGGTGATTTCGGACAAAACTGCAAGGATTTCGGATTGAAATCAAGTATTTCGAATCAATTTCGGATCAAAAGGCTTGTGTTTCGGACCAGAAACAAGCATTTCGGATCTTCTGCTTACATTTCGGATCATCTGGACTGCATTTCGAATCATCAGAATTGCATTTCGGATTAAAATCAAGCATTTCGGACCAGGAACATTTGATTTCGGATCAGACATTACCATTTCGGATTAGATTAGTTTATTTCAGACAATTTCTGCCAATTCCGGATAAGCATTTTGGATCTAGGACCATTTCGGACCAGTTCTGCACATTTCGGAAGGGGTGGAATTTTTGTTGGCTTGCGTAAGAAAAATTTCGCAGTTTCGCGTTTAGGAAAACATCCGTAACTAATCTCAGGAAACCGTCTGCACCGTTGAATTCCTTGGATTTTTAGGACAAAAAAAAAATCTGGAAAATCCCGAAATAGGTTTTCGACATTATATATCATTGGAATCGTAATCTCGAGACGAATCTAACGGTATAACTTGGTAAAAAACAGGTTTCGGACTAAAATTGTATGGTTTCACCAGTCTGCTTAAGTTAAAATGTCGAACATGTCTAAACTGAACGAACTCTTAAGGATGGAACATGAGGTAGGCACAACGAACAAACCACCTAAGATGATGTAGGTGGAGAATTACTTGACATGGAAGGATACGTTTCAATCCTTTGTTGAGTACCAGGACACTCGTATGTGGATTTGTATAGACGATGGGTATGTGAACCCAACCCATGAGTTTGAGGGAAGACAACGTATAACTGCTTATGTTGATATGGATGCCGAACAAAAGAAAATGTATGAGGCTGAAAAGAGAGCCTTGGCTGCCATTAAAATGTCTTTACCTGATGGCATCAAACATACCTTTAAGAAGTATACTACTTCAAAGGAAATGTGGGATGCGCTAGAGAAGAGATATGAGGGAAATCCTGATGTCAAGAAGAACAAAGTTGATCTATTGAAGAAGCAGTTTACTGTATTCAAGTTTATGAAAAATGAGTCTCTTGAGGACATCATCACTCGATACTACCATCTGATGTCAGAATTGGACAATTATGATGTAGATTGCTATACTGACATAGAGAAAAATGACAAGCTGCTTGATGCTCTGCCTGCTAAATGGGATATCTACACTCTCATGATCAAGGGAGAAGCAGATTATGACACAAAGGAGCTAGAAGAAGTAGTTGGAAAGCTAAGAGCTTATGAGCTCAGCATGAAGAAGAAGGACACTGGATATGATCAGGTTCAAGATCCAGGGATTTACAATGGGCTTACATCTTTTTCATCTCATGATGCTTCTAGCGACTCTGCTACTGCTTTTCTTTCATGTGAGAATGAGCAGGTCACAGTGAATGACGATGGTGATGTGTGTTTTGTGGCTGCATCAGGAGGATCAACTGGAGCTAAGAGAACATCAACTGCTAAGCAAAGTAGTAGTGTAAAGTCGATGCCAATGAGTGTGAAGTCTGCTGAAGAACATCTTGCTCTACTTGCTTCATTTGTTGCTTCTTATGAGAACTACATTCAGGGGAAGATATCTGATCCTGCTACTTTAGATGAAGATTATGATCAGCTTGACCCTGATGATCTAGAAGAGATGGATTTGCAATGGCAGATGGCCATGATTTCGAGACGTGTGAAGAGGTTCATGAACAGAACTGGAAGAAATTTTGTAGGAAAGAGTGTTGGTTTTGACAAGGCCAAAGTCAGGTGCTTTAACTGTCAAAGTTATGGTCATTTCGCTAGGGAATGTCAGAAACAAAAGCATGAGACTTCGAGTCAGAGTTCAAACAATAGAAGTTCATCAAACAACTCTAACTCAAGGGCGTTGATCTCTACTGCAAGAGAGGGTTCATATGGCTGGAGTATTCACTTGGAAAATGATGAGAATGTCACTCAGGCATTCATGGCAGAGATTGTGCCAGTTGATGAAGGTGAAGCTACAGTAGATGATGCTAAGGTTGAGAAGAAAAGTGAAGCAGAGATAGATAAAGCTGATCAGACAACAGATGCTGAAAAAGAAAAGCCAAAGTCTGAGCATGAAAGGGAAGATGAAGCAAAAGATGAGATCATCAAAAGAATGGAAGCTCAACTTGTTGCTCTTATGGCCAACTCAGACAAATCGACAGGAGAGGTAAGTAACTTTGCTAGTTCTGTTTGTTTAAAGTGTCATGAATTACAGGGTGAAGTTGACAGGTTGTCAACTCAAAACAAAAGTCTGGTGAGCGAGATGTCTAACGTAAAAGAATCAAATTTCTTTGCTAAAAGAAATGAGTCATCATATTTGAAAAAAGATAAAAGGCTATGAAGCTGAAATTGAAGTTTTAACCTGCAAATTAAACGAAAAACTTCAAGTCGTAGACTTAGCTCATGACATGATGGCTGAGAAAACAAAAGAGATTTCTGAAAAATGCAAAGAGTTGTCAGATGCACAACTCAAAATTGTTGAACTTGAAAAGAAATTAGGTCAATTCAGGGATTCTACTTTTGTTATGAAACACATGATGGGTGGGTTAAAGAAGAGTAATGACAAGACCAGTGTGGGATTCAAGGGCTTCAATGAAGTCCCACCTCCTCTTAGTCATGACTATTCATTCCTACCTGATGAAGAAGAGTTCACAGACTTTCTGTCAACATCACCAAGTAGTTTCACATCCAGTCAAGGTGATGTGTCTGCAAATAATGATGCTAAGAAGGATAATAACAAGGAACCATTTTTGAAAAAGAAAAACTCACCTCCTAAACAGAAAAATCAAACTTTTGTTAAAAAGGTTAATTTTGTTCAAGGTAGTGACATGAAAAACGAAACCGATGTTATTGAAAATGAATCAAATGTAGAGTTTGCTAAAAACAAAAACCTAGAAAATCTTGAAACTAAGCAAACTGAACCAAATCCTTCTAAGGCATCATCATCAAAACCAGAATCTAGTTCAAAGGCTTCAGTTGAGAAGTCTTCGAAAAAGAGATCGTGCTTCAAGTGTCACACAAAGGGACATGTAGCTAGCTGTTGTCCTAATAAAAAGACTGAAGCACAAGTTAGTGAGAAACAAAGAGGGAAATCACCAGAGAAGAAAGGTGATAATGAGGAGAAAGTCTCAAATTCTCCAAAGAAATCTGCTCCAAAGCAACAACAGGGTGTTGCTGGTGGTGTAGATAAGGCTGAAAAAGGAACTCCGCAAGTTCCTCGTTTTCAAAGAAATCAACCAAGGTTTCAGCCTGAATCTACATCAGGCAGATATGAAAGACCTAGAAGTAATTCACCAAGAATGAACAATCAAAATTCAAACAATTTCAGAAGCCAAGGTCAATATCAAAATCGATACCAAAATAATGGTGGTCGAACTTTTTATAACAATGGCTTTAGAAATTACAACAATCAAGGTTCTTGGAATCAAAATCAAAATTTTCAAAGGTCACATAGTCCAAACACAAATAGGTACCCTCAGGACCAGAGACCTTATGGAAATCAAAACCCATTTCCATCAACAGGTCCAAGATCCAAGACTCCAGTTAGGAGTGATGGATATTGGATGGATGTTCCTGTAGTTGGTGAATTTGGACGGCCCAAGACCATTAAGGCTTGGGTCCCCCAATCTAACTAATCTTTTGGTTGGTGTGTGCAGGAGCTGCTAAGGAGGATTATCAACTTATGGTATGTTGATAGTGGCTGCTCCAGGCACATGACTGGGGATGCGAGGTTGTTTTCTGAATTTGAAGAGTATGATGGAGGACATGTAAATTTTGCTGGTGCTAAAGGTGGTAGGATAATTGGACGAGGAAAAGTGACGAATGGGAAGATCACTTTGGACAAAGTGAACTATGTTGAGCAGCTTAAACACAATCTGATGAGCGTGTCACAAGTCTGCGACAAGGGTCACTCGGTCCACTTTACTAATACTGAGGCATTGTTGTTGAAACCGGGTTTGGTCATTCCGGAAGATTGGATAGTAATGCGTGCACCAAGGAAAAATGATACTTATGTCATGGACATGGGTGCCAAGGATCCAACTGCTGCGGTGGCGTGTTTGCTATCAAAAGCATCTGAAGCTGAATCTATGTTGTGGCACAGACGCATGGCCCATATTCACTACCGCAAAATGAACTATATCATTAAAAATGAGCTAGTGAAAGGGGTTCCATTGCTGAGGTTTCAAGTGGAAGATAAATGTCTTCCATGTCAAAAGGGAAAACAACACAAGAAACCTCATAAGTCTAAAACAGTAAATTCCATTAATGCCCCTTATGAATTACTTCACATGGATTTATTCGGTCCAGTGAACGTGAGGAGCATAGGTGGAAAGTACTACTGTCTAGCTGTCACTGATGATTACTCACGTTATTCATGGGTTTTCTTTTTAGGTACAAAAGATGAGACAGCAGAGATGCTGATAGATCTTTTTACAAAATTGGAAAACGTCCATGATGCAAGGATCAAGAGGATAAGGAGTGATAATAGCACGGAGTTCAAGAATTGGATTCTGGATCTCTATTGTCTTCGAAAGGGAATAGAACATCAATATTCTGCTCCTTACACTCCTCAACAGAATGGAGTTGCTGAGAGGAAAAACAGGACGTTGATTGAAGCCGCTAGGACTATGCTTTCATATTCAAAGCTACCAGTTCTTTTCTGGGGAGAAGCTGTGAATACAGCTTGCTACGTCCTAAACAAAGTTTTAACCGTTAAACGTTTTAACAAAACTTGTCATGAGTTGATGTTTAACGAAAAACCAAACTTAACAGGCTTTGAACCGTTTGGATTACCCTGCACCATTGTGCGAAACAAAAATAAACAAAAATTCGGTGAGGTGGCTGACGAAGGCTACTTTCTAGGTTACGTGCCTGGCACACCGAATAAAAGGGTTTTTAATCTCAAAACTGGTAAAATTGAGGTTGTTTTTAATGTGGAAATTACTTCCTACAAACCTCAACAATCAACGAGTGGTCCTGCTATATTATATGATTATGAAAGTGTTTTTAAATCATTTAATATTCCTGAGGTTTCTGATGCAGATGATTCTCAGCTGATTCAAACAGTGGTGTGTGAAGATGATGAAGGCGAATTCATCCCTAGATCGAATGTTGATATGTCAGATGCTCCGGAAACTTCCCAAGGTGCTGCTGATCCTGATTCAAGCGATAGTGAACCTGAACCAAATCAGGGGGAGGATTTCATTAATCCGTTTGCAATTCAGAATATTCAGGGGAGGTTGGATCAAACCTGGGTGATAATCTAGAAGTTGATGCTGTTGCTACTACACGAGCAAATAGAGATCATCCGGTTGACATGATACTTGGAGATCCTATTGCAGGTGTTCAGACGAGAAGAAGCATAGCTGCAAATTCTGGATTATTTGTTTCGATTGAAAAGACTGGGATAGTGAACGAGTGCTTGTATAGTTGCTTCATTTCCCAAGAGGAGCAGAAGAACATTCATATGGCTCTTAAAGACAATTCATGGGTTGAAGCGATGCAAGAAGAATTGGCCCAGTTTGCGAAGTTGAAGGTTAGTGGATCTTCCGAAAGGTGAAAGAGAGATTGGCACTAAATGGGTATTTAGGTGCAAGAAGGATGAAAGAGGTATTGTCACGCGCAACAAGGCTCGGTTGGTTGTCAAAGGGTTCAATCAGCAAGAAGGAATAGATTACAATGAGGTGTTTGCACCAGTGGCAAGGTTGGAGGCAATTCGTTTGTTTCTGGCTTTTGCTTCATTCAAGGGCTTCAAAGTTTTTCAACTAGACGTGAAGAGTGCATTTCTTTACGGAAAAGTCCAAGAAGTGGTGTATGTCTCACAACCAGATGGGTTCGTTGATCCAGACTATCCAGATCGAGTGTACAAACTTGATAAGGCTTTGTATGGGTTACATCAAGCTCCCAGGGCGTGGTACGAGACACTGTCTACACATCTGATAAAGAATGGTTTTGAAAGAGGTCAGATTGACATTACACTGTTCATAAAGAGAAAGAAGGAAGATTTTCTGCTGGTACAGGTATACGTGGATGACATCATCTTTGGGTCATCTGATGAAAACATGTGTAAGGAATTTGAACAGGTGATGAAGAGCAAGTTTGAAATGAGCGCTATGGGTGAGTTGTCTTACTTTTTGGGATTACAAGTTGAACAGAAGGAGGATGGGATGTTTATTCATTAAACGAAGTATGTGTATGACATTTTGGATCGGTTCAAAATGAATGATTGCTCTACTTTCAACACACTCATTTGCGAAAATCACAATCTCGGCCCAGATCATGAAAGCACTGAAGATGTTTATCCTACTCAATACAGGGCGATGATTGGTTCTCTAATGTACTTGACTGCTTCAAGACCTGACATCATGTTTGCCGTATGCTTGTGTGCCAGATATCAGGCGAATCCGAAAGAGTCACACATGAAAGCAATGAAGCGTATTCTTCGTTACTTGAAGGGGAAACCTAAACTTGGGTTGTGGTATCCAGCTGATAGTGATTTGAGGTTCGTTGCTTACACTGATTCAGACTTTGGAGGATGCAAATCAAACAGAAAGTCTACAACAGGTGGTTGTCAGTTCTTAGGAGGCAGGATCGTGTCTTGGCAATGCAAGAAGCAATCCTGTGTGTCTACATCTACGTGTGAAGCTGAATATATTGCTGCGGGTAGCTGTTGCTCTCAGGTTCTCTGGATTCAACAGCAGATGCGTGATTACGGTTTGGATTTCACTCGTACTCGTATTATGATAGATAATAATGCCACTATATCAATCACAAACAATCCCGTAAAGCACAGTAGAACTAAACATATTGACATCCGTCATCACTTTATACGGGATTGTGCTGAAAAGAGACTCATTGAATTACACCGAGTCGACACACTAGATAACCTTGCTGATCTTTACACAAAAGCTTTTGATCGAGCTCGCTTTGAACACTTAGTCGAACTCAACGGGATGAGAAATCCTGAATAACTGGTTTTTCATAAGAATTTTTGTAAATAGTTTACTGCTTTCTTAAAAATAAAAAAATACAAAAACACTGAAAAATAAAAAACATAAAAAAAATAGAACATCAAAAATGAGTTTTCACTGTGAGAAAAAGTAGAAATGATAGTACATCAGCAAGTTAGACTGTCACACTCAAACTGAATTAAAATGCTTAAGTGTGATAGCAGCTTCATCATATGATATACCAGTAGGCAAAAGCATGAAAAAATCAACTTACCAATGTGATATAAACCAAAATACACTGAGTATGAGTGGGGAACACATCAGTGGTGTATGGTTTAATGACCTTAAATCTTGCGTTGATAGATTGCCAAAATCTGAAGTTTTGGGTCTTTATACTGTTATTTCATCTGGGGATATCAGGGGTGTCCTTCTGCTGCATCCAGATACATGCTGACCTAGACACACCCAGGATATCTTAAAAGAGCTAAAAATGCCAAAACCCTGAAAATGAAGAAGCTCTCATAGAGAGTCATTCAAAAATGCAAAATGCATAAATCGTACCAAAAATGGTATTTGTCTTAGCCCTCGTTAGATATTTTGGTCTCTCTGCTGTACGGAAGTACTGACCTGTTCACCAATTATCTAAACGTTGAAAAACAAAATGGATGAATTCAGTATACTCACCTACTACGATGAATCTTTGTGCATACCTTGATCGCGGGGGTATATCCTGAAGTGGGACACACTAGTATATCAGAATTAATATTACCTTAATGTATCATACGGTAATGGTACTTGAAATGTTCATGCATTTTGTTTAAGTGGACAAACATACTGGTAATCGTCTTGGACTGCTTTTCACGGAAAATTAAATAAAGAATTATCTAATAGTGTGAAAACAGTTTGATTGTGCTGATATGATCTTCTTACCGGTGATTCTCACAAAAATAGAGTGTTTATTGCTTTTCGTAGTTATTTGCTTTCAGAAAATACAAAAATACAAAAATAGTGTCTTTTTCTGTTAAAATTCTTAATGTACGAAAAACTGTTATTTCTGGAGGAGTTGTTACCGATAGGGGGAGACAATGTTAGAAAGTGGGTTCAAAATTTTTAAATCATGCAGGTTATAGAGTGTTTGTTTAAAATTTGTGCATGTTGGTGTTGAATTGGAAAGTGCTTAATCTGTTATACAATTTAACTAATCTCTTGAATAATAATAATTTGTTTAACTTACGTTGAAAAATTCTTATGGTTTCTCGAGATGTTTGTTTTATAGCATACAGATTGAAGCAGTGTGTTGCTGAGAAGTTGCTGTGAAGATGAGAGTTTGATTGGATGCATGGTAGAACCTCCTTTCTACATTGTAGACAAAGTTGAAGAGTTTGAAGAGTGCTATTCAAATGCTGACCTGGAGTTTACTTAAAGTGCTAACATTTTGAAGATTTGGTGATTGGATGCATCAGCTTAGGGGGAGTACCATCTGTTGCTGACAGAAGCTGTTAAAGCTGAAGCTATCCAAAGACCAAAAGACTTGGAGATTCTGAAGACTGAAGTTACCTTTGCGAGCTATTGTCAAGGGGGAGTTTGTTGGTGCATATTTGTGACAACAGCTTAGATTTAGTCTTTGGATATCTTGTAATTAGTAAAACGATAAACAGTTAGCGAGTTTAGCTTTGTAATAGTTAATTAAGAGTGATTGGGCCAAACCAAACCCACATAGGGGGATGGTAGGCGAAATGGGCCTAGCCCATGACCTAGCCCATGTGCAAAGCTTTGTCCTATATAAACAAAGCTTAGCATTAGGGTTTAGGTTAATCTTCTAATCACCTTAATCATCTTGGAGAGAATTCGTGAAAGAAAAAGGCTTGGACGAATTAGGATCTTGATTGATTGTAATCGTTTGAAGATAATCAATAAAGATCGGGTTTATAGTGATTTCGGTTTTCTACACATTTTCTGTTAAATCTGATCTAGAGGATTCCGCACTCTAGGTTAGATCGACGATTCTGTTACGATCCGCACGGATTAAGGGACCTACAATCTGTATAAATTCATTTTAAATGCAGAGTTAAAACTTAAAAGCATATCTTGTATCTAGTTGCATACTTGTTCATCCATCATAGTTTTTTGATCTAACAACATGCACCACCTCTGTCTCAGAACAGTTTATAACTTAATCCTAAATTTAAGAATAACACACAATTATCACAATCAACATTAAAGAAATTACAACTCTTTTAACAAAGACTTAAAGTTTTGTGAAATAAGCTTAATTTCAATCCATACACCATGCCCCTTCAAATTCAAATTATGTATTAAATTAAAAACCCCTTAATAAGCATATTAGCTAAACACAATGCACAACACTTACATAGGCCTTATAGGTGGTTGTTGAAGAGTAGTTGCAACATGACCCTGCTGTATCACCGGTATCATCGGTGTCAGTGTCGGTATCGGTGTCGGATGCACTTGTTGTTGCGGTTGCAGATGCGGCTGCACCAGCGGCCTTATCGATGAAGCCGCCACCATAGGCAGCGGCGACTGCTGCATCTGTACAACTGTCACTCTCTAACTATTCTCTGGCAACCCACCCGCAGCCGACCCACCACCACCAACACTATTAAAATCCAGCTGCCTTGCCAGCTTCTTCGTCGCCGATAAATCCGTTGTAACGCCCTGCGTTTTGAATGTTTTATCTTTTGGCAAGTCCCGTCCCTGTAATACTTAATGATACTTAATTGAGTCCTAATTATGTTAACCTATGTGCTTTTGTGATATGAATCTTGACACTTGTGAATCTTGACTCTTGTGATACTTGATTCTTGTGATACTTTGAAACTTGACTCTTGACACTTGTTATGCTTAATACTTATTGAATGAGAAACTTGATGCTTAGTTGAATGGGAAACTTGACACTTATAGAACGAGAGACTCTGATTCTTTATTGAACGAGAGACTTTGATACTTGATACTTATTGAAGGGATACTAGCTTAAACGCAGACTCAAAACACGAAAACTTTTGTGTTAATTATATAATAATACCATGTAATAGTTACTCATAATAATACGCAACGCAATGCTTGATCTAGCACGCAAAACGAACCAAAGTCGGAAAACTAGCAAATGGGTTTTGGCTGTCCGAATGGACATCCGATCGGATAGCCATTCGACCGAATAGCCATCCGACCCCTTGCACACTTGCACCGCCTTAGCTGTCACTGTCAACTATAAATAGGGTTGTTCACCCTTCATTTCACACTTTTGCCTCTGTCATTCGACCACACACACTCTCAAGCACTTTAATCAAGATCCAAGCCTATTCCGTAAGTATTCTTCCCAGATTCTTGTACAACTTTCATCATTTATCACTTCTACACAACATTCTTCATCAAAATCACATGAACACTTCAACTTTTTCATGAAAACCAACTGATTTGGGTCTCTTGAAGATGGTTTTCACTCAGTTGTTTATACAAGCTGTGGTGGAGCATCATTTAATCAAGATCGGCCCAGATTTAAAGGGATTTTCACAACTTTTATACAAAATCTAAAGGAATCTCACACTTTTACCTTAGATCTGATGGAATGTCACTTGTTTCCGGCTCAGATCTGAAGAACATCACGCTTTACAACTGATTTTCAGACTTTCTTCAACTTTTATACAAAACAGTGGCGAAATCAGACTCAAACTGACTTCTGACTCTTTCTTTAGTTAAAAGCCGGCTTGAGAACTGAATTTCATCGGAAAACGGGCCGATTGACGGGTCCAAACATGAAACCTCACCATAAACAGTTCGTCGGTTCAAGAAGGGGTGGTTCCCAGCCGACCGAACGAGCTGGGCTTGGTACATTTCCGTTGTTTGACACGTCGTTGCACCGTCTCCGTTAACTCAAAACTTAGCAAATTCCACAAAAACTACACTCACTGACCATCTGTCCGAATGGTCATCCGATCGGATGGCCATTCGTCCAGATGATCTGATTATCATGACACTTATTTGTTTTACAGGACACTATGATCACAACATTTGAAACTTAACAGTTCGCAAACATCCACTGTTCGAATGGCCATCCCTCCGGATGACCATCCGTCCGGATGAGCATCCGCTCAGGTATTCTGTCAGACACTTTTACTCGATTTTCACACCATTCGACACTCTGTTCCCGACCTGGTCAGCACTTAAAGGACTTATGCTCTGTTCCCCGCACGCAGGCTGATCCAACGCTCCCTTCGATCCAATCTTAGCAGTGTTTGGTTTAAGCACCCACTGCGAGTATACTCGATCCCTTTTTGTTTTAAACACTTTTGGGATGCAACATGTATTCTATATCAAAAACACTTGACACTTGACACTTGAAAATTATTTGAAACGTACTCTATCCATTTAACATGAAACATGAAACTTGTGATACTTGAGACTTTTATGCTATGTGAACGTTTAATCCTTGTGTGTAGTTCCGTCTTAACAATGGTAGCGCTATAGGGGTAATGCACCTCCCCGTTAGTCTTTGGGGTATTGTTAGGATGAGACATATACCCTCCCGTTAAACTCTGGGAAAGGCACTTAACGCATTAGAAACTTGGGCTATCACTTGGACTGCGTAAACTAGCATGGAGAAACTTATTATATGTTTTAATGTTGGGTGAGAGTTTTTAAACTATTATGCTATGTATTCAAACTTGTATGCTCGCCAACATTCTTGTTGATAGTATTTTAATACATGTTGCAGGTTGATAGAAGCTGGGAAAATCAAGAAACAAGCTAGTATGATGCTTAGAAACTCATCTTAGATAATCTAGGCAATTTGAACAATTTTTGGATCCTGGTGTTATTTGATACTTATTATGGTTGTGGATGGTTATGTTTGACATTTTAGACAATTTTACGAATCTTGAATTAATCTATATTGAAACTATTAGTGTTGTGGATTCTCTTGAGTAATCTGATTCGCTTAGTGTCGCGCCCCGATGTTTCCGCCATCGGTTGGGGTGTGACATCTGTCACCGTTGCTACTGTCGTCGTCGTTATAGCCGCCGTTAGGTTATTTTTTGGAGGGAAATTCAAATCCCCACCGCCATCACCCTTCTCCATACTTATCAAAATCAAAACTTTTGAATTATTTTCTATCTGGATAAACATCTAAAAATTCTATTAGTATATATCTATCTATCACTCAACAAACAAACAAACAATCAAATTCCACCACTAAATTCCCCAATTCAACAAAAAAACCAACAATAATTCAAACAAATAACAGATACCCAGATGAACAAATCATCAAAAGATTCTATCTTTCAACTAACAGCTCAGATTCACACCTCAAAGATCCTAAATATAACCCAAATTGGAGCCAAAAAAAAGGGGTAAAATCGTAAAAAAAGATGGGAATTTGATTGCTGGGTTGAAGAAGAAAACGAAAAGGGGGAAAAGGTTAGCAAAATAGAGAGAGGCTAAAATTGCACCTTTTTCCAAAAACAAATGCTACTTGAAAGAAATGAGAATGCTTTTTTACAACAATAAAATGAAGCATTTAAATGATATAGAACTATTGTTTTGACAACACTTAGATGCAGCTAGAGCTGTACTTCTGGATGACGTTTTAACGCATAAAAAATTGCATAAAGCTGGGTATTTTTTCATCTTTCGACAGGAGCCCAAACCAAACTAATGAACATGAGTTCAACTATGAAAGTGGTCTCGTGCTGTTGAAAAAATGAAAACCAAAACACATTTAAGATGGGTCAAAGGACTCGCAGACATACTGTTTCTTGAAAACAGGTTTCCACGGCTTCATAATTCTTAAGAGATAAGCATAAATACAAAAGGTTATTGCATTACTCTTATCTTGAACATCATCACTCGCCTTATCTTTTTAATTTGTGTTGTTTTTGCCAAAATCGTGGATCTTTTCTTTGAATAGAAAAACCAACAGATAGTCTAACCCCATCATCATCATACTAACAAAGGCCAAGTTGATGAACAAAATTTAAACAGCAATGTTGTAGTAAGTGAGCAACCAAGCATGCAACAAGACTTATGGGTTTAGACATTTAAATAAACACTTGGTCTACATGATAAAAAAACCTATAAGCAAAAAAACCAATTTAAAAATGAGGCAAGTAATCAAGCATGCAACAGGACTATTTGCTGATGTTTAATTGAAAGAAATCTAAATAAAACACCTGGTTAGCATCAAAATACCCATTCGTAAAAAATGAAATTAAAAAAAAACAAGACACATGAACAAAACTTATAGACAACTACACAATGTGGAAAACTAAAATCGCAGCAGAATGACGTCCGAGCAGCAACATTCCCTCGAAGTTGCAAATTTTAAGGGGATATCATTCTAACATACACGTAATTGGTCATTGGTTTCAACTTTCAAATCATTATAAAGGAAAAACAAACCTTATTGTTCTACTTATGTTAGAGAAGTTGTTGGACTTGGGGCGATGAGGGGTCGGACACAAGTTCCATCATTGGTTGTTGCTGCAACTGTGGGGTCCACTGCTGCGGATACTGTTGTACCGACTGAACCTGTGGCTGCATTGAAAACTGTAAGTCCCAAAACTATCAACCGGATATCAAAAGCACAATCAAAAGTGCGGAATACTGATGAAAGTGATAAGAACAAGAACGAAATGGATTGAATAATAAGTGCACACGGTTTCTAGAGAACCGTCTGGTACACAAACCAAGAATTCGAAAACTAACAAGAAGAACAATAAACTGAACAACAACCTTCTAATGAACTAGGTTCACCCTATTTATAGTTACATAGGGTGACCTAGTTACAGACTTGGCCAAGCCAACATGCACACTCTTAACTAAACAAGCCCAAATCACTAATTAGCCCACATGGCTTATTCTAATATTATCTAACCCACTACAAGGATAAGCCCAATAGCCTATAATTGTGTTTGATAAAGATAAGCGTAAATCTACACTGTTATATGGCCTTACAATATCCCCCTAGGTTTATGCTGTCTTTATCAAACTGCAGTCTTCATCATGTGGGAAGATACTTCATGTATTCATTCTGAAACTTGGGCTCTTTGTTCTTCTTATCACGATCATCTTTGCTTGAAAATCTTGTTAAAAAGAATGCAATAGGAGGAATCTAAGCAACTCTTTTCTTTGTCAATGTCTTCTCTTTCAAGCAAGTTCACATGTACTTCTTCAAACGTACTATCACTGTCAGACGATGACTCATATCTGGTTCTTCTGACTCAGGCACATCTTGTTGTTGTGATGCTTCATGTTTTGTTAGCAGCCAACAACATTCCAATCTTCAACAACCCCTGTTTCTTGATTTGAATCAAATTCTGCACATGCTCAAAAATTCATAAGCAAACATTTCTAAGCAACAGGGGGAAAGTACCACATGAACACTTGGTACATCCAAGTATTTGTACCTGGATTTCACAATTCAAATTTCTTTCAACTTATGATGATCAATCAGATCTTCAAGAACGGTTAAATTTTTAATAAAACAAATAAACACTCTATTTTTTGGTTTTTGATTTTATAAAAACTAACAATATAAACTAAAACACAAATAAAAAAAGAAACTAATATACAATTACAATTGCAATGAGATCAAATCACAATGTTTCAGTCTAGACCACACTTATCAACACTAATTTACTTTGGGTGATCTGAGCGATTGCCAATATATTTGTCCACTTAAACTTATCTCCCTAGGCCTTTTTCATGTAACGGTCTGCAACTTATTTATTATGTTTTTTCAATTCAGATGATATGAACACTCAATTTAATCACAATTAAATCCTGGAATTTTAATCAGAACACGCTATCATACATGCAGTTTCCTACCACATATTTCACAAGCCCGTTCTAGGATTCTGAAACCTTGTCTGGGACTAGATTGAGAAAAGAACAAAATAGATCATGTGCAGAGATGGATATAATACACAGATCAAATGAGTTTTCTCAGTTTGATATAGGTTTTTCGGGTTTCTTTTGGGCACTAGAGGGCCTCTTTCGGGTGTATTTGATCTATAGCGCGACAACGTACAGCTAGGTCTTTGCTCACGCAAAACAGAATCCGGCGTTGCCTAGCACCTCCAGGTCTTTGCTCACGCAAAACAAAGGAGATACACAAGTTGGTCAGAAAAGATTTCAGAATTAAAACGAAATTGTGTGTATCGGGACATCACACACACATTCAAATAGCCATGTCCTAATTCCAAGTGACGTTCTTTCCTGAGGTCATAGAATAAAATTAGTGTTCTACACATAACTAGTCTAAGAATCCAACCATCATGATAAATCCTACCAACATATCGCTCTAGAGTCAAACCATTTCAATATTGGTCTTACATGATTCAGCCTTAATCCACATAGTGAAATTATTTCATTTCCCGTGTATGGAACAAAATATTTTTTGATTTTTCTGTTTTTCAAATGTTTTTGTATCTTCTCATTTTCTCAATTTTTTAATTTTAAATATATTTACAGATATCTCATATCTCTGGATATCCCCCCTAAATTTGTGCGTGAATCTTACGCGCAAATTTACCTAACAACGAAAACGCATGTACAAAGAGAAACACAAAAGAAAATGAAAATATTTTTGTTGTTTTTGCTTAACCGTTCCATCATAAGATTTAAGACTAATCAATATCAAAATTAGAATACGAAATTCAAATTTGTACCTTTTCGCTGATCTTGTGTCACCTCTCTTATCTTCTTCAAACGAAACATATCAACTGTAAAAGAATATACCTTTTTGCAATAGTGAGATGTTATCCGTTATGTATCTGGAACAACCGCTATCAACATCCAAGGATTGTCAATAGCTCCTCCTTGGTTGTCCCTGAAAAGTAAGAAGATTAGTAAGACATTGGTACCCAGACCATTGTGGTCCTGGGTATTAATGAAGCATCAACATAAGACACTTCTCGAAAGCACATGTACCCTTTTGATTTAAGGACTGGTGATGTTGCTGCATTATGTTTTGCCTTCCAAACTTGTTTAGGCTTCTCTAATTTCTTAGGTGCCATGGGCAAAACAGTTTGCTTTTCAACCTTTTTATTTTTCAGAACTTGTTTAGGTTTCAAAGCTTGTTTTCGTTTAGTTTTCACAGCATTCTAATCCCCATCAGATGGTTTAACCTGGGGATGCTTATTCATCATTGCCTTAGGCTGTTCAACCTTCATCAACTTACAATAAGATTTGTCCCTAGATGTAACCTTCTGATGCTGTGTGTAGTGTGGCACATAGGGACTATGTGTGCAATTCCTTGCAACGTGACCGGGTATGCCCAAGTTGTAGCATGTTTGCTTCTTTATGAAAGTAGCATATCCCGATCCATCTGATCCAACCAATGCTGAGTATGAGTTATACGATTTGTTGGGTGATTTGTTTGCAAACCGTTCAGACTTTCTCCCCTGCTTCTTATCTCCCTTTTTACAACAGTTAGAACATTTACTGTTAGGGTTAGCATTTTCATTTCTAACTGTTTGCTTTGGAGGCACATATTTATTTGACGGGCCTCCCAAAGCTGGCTCAGAAACACCCATTCTCACATATGGAGGAGTATCAGCAGACAATTTGATGTTTTAGAACAAACATCGTCAGCCTTTTGGCAAACAATATCATCCCCCTCACCCAATCCTCTACTTTTACCTCATCTGCACATGAAGTAGAAGCATCAGTAACATTCACACAATTTAAATCAGGGACTGGCCTTGTTGTTTCAATTTCAGATGTTGTAGGCTCAGTCACTGTATCACTGCTTGATTCAGCTGAACCACTTGAGTTACATTCCTTTTGTAGTGGCTCCGCTAAATCTTCTTCTGCTGAGCCAGCTGCTCCAGAAGATTCACAGTTAGATTCACAAGATTCAACTGATTCCAATTTCTCAGAATCAGTTGCTTCAGGTGATTCACATTTGGAATCAGATGGAGCAACTTGCTCAGTTGGTGTATTTGCCGATTCTTCATTTTTCTCAAAACTCAATGTCTCTGTTTGCTTAGAGACATCATTTGATTTTACAAAGACAGGTGCAGATGCTGGTTCAGTTGTCTTTGTTTCATCTCTTTTAGGTTTTGAGATTTTAACTTTTGTTGATTTTAACGGCTCAACCTTGATGTCATTGGGTTTTCCATACTCTATTTTAGGCAGATTATCTATATCCTCTTCAGTCATGGGAAGTGAAGTGTAATTGTGATTGTATGGTGGAGGTATACATACAAATCCCAATCCCTTATTCCTCACTTCCTTCTTACTGTATTTTAACTGTTGATTAATCATATTTTCAACTTTTTCACTTGATATATCAAACTTTTTAAAATTAAACTCTGTGTTTTTAAAAGTTGATTTTAAATCATTAAGTTCAACAGTTAATTTTTCAGATAATTCTTTGAAGTGGAGATATCTACAATTTGCTTCACTCAGATCGTTATGCAACTTACGGATATCAAGCTTTTGCGCATCCACCATATCCCTGTACCCGTTTAGTTTCTTTTTAATTTCATAATTATTAGATCTTGTATATTGAAGTTGCATAACGAGCGAGTCTGCCTGCTCTTTGAAGCCGTTAACCTTTTCCCTACATTTAGGAGTACAACAGATATTGTCTACACATACCTCTTTGATTGTGGGAGTGAAGTCATGAATTTGAATACCTGTACAGCAACCTGATTCTGAATTTTGTGATGAATCAGCAGAAGTGGATGAGCAAACTACAGCAGGCAATGGAGCAGTAGGAGTAGGGGTGGGTGAGCAAACTGCATCAGATGTGTTGCCTTGAGTAGACTGCTTGTCAGCATTGTCATATGATTTGATGAGTGAGATCAGCTCATCCGGCTTCATGTTAAGATAGTTGGTTGTCAAGATGATCTGATTCACATTCCAAAACCAGCTAATATTGGGTTGATCTGGAATCTTTTTCAGAACATCTAGAAGCCTTTTGTTGCTCATATGACTTGGCACCATAATTTCAGCCTTCTTCATATCAGTGAACAGTTCAGCAAATTTGTCAATCAATGCTTCTACAGATTCACCAGGAAAGTATCTAAAACCTTTAAGATGTCGCTTAATCACATCATCCTTAGAAAAAATTTCTAAGTTGCTATACTTTGATCCCCCGAAAATGTGCGTTTTATTAACTCAAACCCTTTACCACACGCACGAACCAACTTTTCTGTACCGCACCTCCAAACCTGTTAAAACTTATAACCAAACAATAACAAACCCCTCTTTTTATTTTTAAAAGAAATTAATAAACCTTTTTTTTAATATAATGATTTTTTAATTAAACTCCTTTTTTAATACTAAAATAGGTATTATTATTATTATTATTATTATTATTATTATTATTATTATTATTATTATGATTAATATTATTATTATAATTATTATATTATTATTAGAAAACCTAAAATGATCAAAATAAAAAAAATGAGGCTCCTGATCTTCTTCTTCGTCTAAACGACTGGAACCAAAACCCTAATTTTAAATCTCAGCCGCCGTGATGTGATGATGAACGGAGAAGAAGCAGCGACGGAGAAGGTGAACGGATGTCGGACGGTGCTAGTGAACGTGATGGTGGTGCTCCGGTGGGTGCTAGTGATGACGACAAACCGGTGGGTGATGTACGATGATGACCAGGGTGATAATGGTAGTAGCTGTGAATAGTGATGGTAGTCGGAATCGAAGTGAACAACGGCAGTCGAAGGAGGTGGTGAAGATGTCTTGAAGATGAGGATGGTTGAGTTGCAGGTTTCGGTGATCGGTGTACGGTGGTTTTCAGTTCAACAGGGTATGGTGGTGTGGAGGAATGATGGTGGCTGTGGTGAATGTAGAAGATATGGTGGTGCAGTTGGTTGCCCGAGAGGATGACCAGAGACGAAACCGGAGACGATGGTAACGGTTAAACGGTGATGGTGGCCGGAGGTCATGTTGGAGAAGATGAAACAGGTGTGGTTATGGAGGTCCGGTGAGATGATGGCGACTGATATGGTGTCGAAAGGTGGTCCGAAGAAGTCGTTTGGCAGTGATGGTGTTTCACGATGGTTAGTATGAAGAAAATGATGATGTTGGTCGCACAGAAACAATATGGTCGCACAGTATGAAATGATGTTGAAGATGATCTACGATAATGATCTGATGTTGATAGATAATGTTGCACACTAGATAATCTGAAACGGCGGCGGTGAGGGTCGTTGGCGGTGACGATGGTGTACGGTTCCGGTGTGCGGGATCGGTGAGGAAGATGATCGGAGATGTTACGGAGATGAACGGTGAGGATGGTTAATGGTGGTGAGTAACGGTGATCGTTGATGGTGATGTGGGAGTTGATCGTTGATGATGAAGGTTGCAGGTTGTTGTACTGATGAAGATGTGTTGTTGTTCTTAATCGCATACTCCAACTTTGAACGTGAAGATGATGATGATAAAACAAGTCGCACAGTTAATCGTACAATGTTCCGAGGTCGCACACTTGAATAAAGTCGTACAGTCAAACTTTATTGGAAACAATTACGTAATTTGTAATTGGTTGCAAACTGAATGATTCTCGTACACTTGAATATCTAGTCGCACAGTAACCAAAATTTAATGTGAAGATAATGATGATGTCTGATGATAAAATCACACACTTTTTCTTCGTAACAACTTCCTTGTGAAAAAATTATTAACAAAAAGATCCCGAAAATCAAGGAATTGATTTTGAAATCCAATCTTCAATTTATTATTTCCACCAATAATTTCCGAAATAATAGCAAACACAGTCTCTCTCTTTTCCCAACAGATCAAAACACAAATATTTGAATTATTTTTCCAATCTTTAAACTGTTCTTCGTGTTCTTCAATTTTTTTTTAATTCAAATCAGCAAACAGCCTTCGTTCTTCAATCTTGTTCTTCGAATGATATCCAACGAAACCGAGCCTTCGAAAGACTTCTTAGGCTCTGATACCAATTGTAAGTCCCAAAACTATACAATCGGATATCAAACACCAAACAACTAGCGGAGTTACAAGTAAGATGTGGAAGATCGAAAAGCAAATGTATTGATTCAACAACTAGAACACACGAATTCCTTGATCCGTCTGGTATCCTAGTCGCACAAAAGGCACAATGTTTGCAAGTTTCCAAATAAATGATGATGACATTGAGTGTTGACTATGGTGGTCGCACACTTGGTAGGCAGCACATTGATTTGAATGTAGTGGTACAGTAACCCAAAAATTCACACACCAACTTTCAAGCTCGTACACGTCTATGTAGATAACTTTATCAATCAAATCCTAAAAATAAGGAAACAAATCAAAATTCAAAAATTTTGAAATCTTTCCACCAATGAACTCCAAGAAATCAGCAAACACTTCGACTTTTCCTCAAAACGGATCAAATACAATAATTTTAATTGTTCTTCGTATCTTCAAGTCTGTTCTTCATGTTCTTCGAATCTGCAAACAGTTTCTTCGTTCTTCGAATGATATCCAACGAACCGAGCCTTTCGAAAGACTTCTTAGGCTCTGATACCAATTGTAAGTCCCAAAACTATCAACCGGATATCAAAAGCACAATCAAAAGTGCGGAATATTGATGAAAGTGATAAGAACAAGAACGAAATGGATTGAATAATAAGTGCACACGGTTGCTAGAGAACCGTCTGGTACACAAACCAAGAATTCAAAAACTAACAAGAAGAACAATAAACTGAACAGCAACCTTCTAATGAACTAGGTTCACCCTATTTATAGTTACATAGGGTGACCTAGTTACAGACTGGGCCAAACCCACATGCACACTCTTAACTAAACAAGCCCAAATCACTAATTAGCCCACATAGCTTATTCTAATATTATCTAACCCACTACAAGGCTAAGCCCAATAGCCTATAATTGTGTTTGATAAAGATAAGCGTAAACCTACACTATTATAGCCTATAATTGTGTTTGATAAAGATAAGCTTTTCACCTTGGGGCGCGCTTGTTCTATTTGTGAAGAAGAAGGATGGATCTTTCCGAATGTGTATCGATTATCGTGAGCTTAACAAACTCACCATCAAAAATCGATATCCCCTTCCTCGCATTGATGATCTCTTTGATCAGCTTCAGGGTGCTACCTATTTTTCGAAGATTGATCTACGTTCTGGGTATCATCAGTTTCGTGTACTCGAAGAAGATATTCCCAAGACTGCTTTCCGCACACGATACAGCCACTATGAGTTCACTGTTATGCCCTTCGGTTTAACGAATGCTCCTGTCGTCTTCATGGACTTGATGAATAGGGTTTGTAATCCTTATTTATACAAGTTCATCATCGTTTTCATTGATGACATTCTGATCTATTCCAAGACACGACCTGACCACAAGCAACATCTCCGTCTAACAATGGAACTCCTAAAGAAGGAACAACTCTTCGCTAAATTCTCCAAGTGTGAATTTTGGCTTAAGGAAGTTAAATTTTTGGGACACATTGTCAACGAATAAGGTATACATGTAGATCCCGCCAAAATCAGTGCCATTAAGGAATGGGATACACCTACTACTCCTACCGTGGTTCTTTCATTTCTGGGTCTCGCGGGTTATTACTACCGCTTTATTGCAAACTTCTCCAAGATTGTGGTTCCTCTCACAGCCTTAACTCAAAAGAATAAACCTTTTGAGTGCGGACCCAAACAAGAAGAAGCTTTTCAGACCTTGAAACAAAAACTCTGTGATGCTCCTGTGTTATCTTTACCTGAGGGAAACGACGACTTTGTCGTATATTGTGGCGCATCAAACTTAGGCCTTGGTTATGTTCTCATGCAAAGAAACAAAGTCGTAGCCTACGCGTCAAGATAGTTGAAGATCCACGAGAAGAACTACACGACTCATGATCTTGAGTTAGGCGCTGTGGTTTTTGCTCTCAAGATTTGGAGACACTACCTTTACGGAACAAAATGTGTGGTTTTCACTGACCACAAAAGTCTCCATCACATCTTCAATCAGAAAGAACTAAACATGAGGCAACGACGTTGGGTAGAACTTCTAAATGACTACGACTGTGAGATTCGCTACCATCCTGGTAAGGAGAATGTCGTAGCTGATGCGTTAAGTCGAAAAGAAAGAGTCAAGCTTCATTGTGTTCAAGTTCGATCTAATATTCAATCCTGCATCTTTCAAGCTCAACGTATATGTGTAACCCAAGGCTTGTTGAAAAATGAGCTACCGCTTAATCTCGAGCTTCAACTCGAAATGAAAGACAATGGGTTTTTGTGAAACGTTTGTGGGTTCCAAGTCAAGACAATCTCCGCATCTTATTGATGGATGAAGCTCATAAGTCTCGTTAATCAATTCATCCTGGCGCAGAAAAAATGTATAAGGATCTTCGAACCCAGTATTGGTGGTCGGGGATGAAGAAAGACATTGCCTTATACGTATCCAAATGCCTTACTTGTCTCAAGGTTAAGGCGGAACATCAACATCCCTCTGGATTATTGGAACAACCAGAGATACCGGTTTGGAAATGGGAAAACATTGCCATGGATCTCATTACCAAACTACCGCGCACTAATAGAGGTCATGATGCCATTTGGGTAGTCGTTGATCATCTGAAAAAATCCGCGCACTTCTTGCCAATCCGTGAGGATTTATCTGCTGACAAGCTTGCCAAGATCTATGTAGATGAGATTGTATCCCGACATGGTGTTTCTTTGAACATCATATCTGACTGAGATGCTTGATTCTCATCTCACTTTTGGAGAACCATGCAATCTGCTATGGGAACCCAACTCAATTTGAGCACAGCTTATCATCCTCAAACGGATGGACAATCTGAAAGAACAATCCAGACACTAGAGGATATGCTTAGAGCTGGTGTGATCGATTTTGGTGGTAGTTGGGATTCGCATCTACCGTTTATCGAATTCTCCTACAAAAATAGTTATCACTCCAACATCAACATGGCTCCTTTCGAAGCTTTATACGGTCAAAAATGTCATTCACCAGTCTGTTGGAATGAGGTTGGTGAAGCTCAGCTCACCAGACCTGAACTCATTCTAGAGACTACAGACAAAATCAAGAAAATTCATGACAACCTCTTAACAGCTAGAAGCCGTCAAAAAAGTTATGCAGATAGACGACGCAAGCCTTTGGAATTCCAAGTCGGCGATCGCGTCCTACTCAAGGTATCCCCTTGGAAAGGCGTGGTTAGATTCGGAAAGAAAGGAAAACTTGCACCACGATATGTTGGACCATTCGAGATCGTTGAAAGAATCGGAAAAGTGGCCTACAAACTTGAGCTGCCTCCTGAACTTGGAAATGTTCATCCAACTTTCCATGTGTCCAATCTTAAAAAGTGTTTGGCTAATGAAAACCTCCACATCCCCCTTGATGAATTTTTTGTGGATAACACGATGCACTTCGTCGAGAAACCTGTGGAAATACTGAACCGTGAAGTCAAGAAACTCAAACGCAAGCGCATACCGATAGTCAAAGTTCGCTGGGAATCCAAACGTGGCCCAGAGTTTACTTGGGAACGAGAGGATCAAATGAAGGCGAAGTATCCACACCTTTTCTCACAAGTTTCCTCTGATTAAATTTCGGGACGAAATTTCCTAAAGTAGGGGAGACTGTGACAACTGTGTATTTTAATCCTTGTACAATTTCGAACAACTTTGTATTTAATGAAATATGGTGTTTTAATTCCAATATTTGTTTAATTATTTGTGACATTAGTACGTTTTTAATCATTGTTCATTTACGAACTCTCAAATCTTTTCTGGAAGTGAAATCGTAAACTGTTACGTAAACGTAATCAGTATTAACGCAACGTACACTCTGGAACAATGACATAAGCTAAACATACCCTAAATACCCTTTACATAACTTAGAAATAAGTTTTGAAGGATTCAGTATGACAAAAACATGTTTATTCGAACTTAAAAACTATTTGCGACAAAATTGCGAAACGAACGTTGGTGACCGCCCGGAAAATATTTAAATCCTAAAAGTATTTTTTTATGATTAAAATTCTATTTTTAATCATGTTCGTGTTGAAAAATAAATTAAAACGCTTAAAAACGTTATTTTTCAAGTTTAAGCACGTATCGCGTGTTACTGCGCAACATAGTGCGTATACTGCGAAACGCGGACAGTCTAGGCAACTGATATTTATTTCAGTAATAATTTGGCGAGTTTATTTTTATAGAGTGATAAAAATAATTTAAAACGCCATAAACCGGGATTAAAACGCTAGATAAAATACCCGGTATCCAGTTAAATACCTGTTTTTTAACCTATATATATCATATATGTATTATGTGCATGTATATGTGTGTGTTGTCATGTGTTTAAGAGAGAGAAATGCCACCCTTCACCTTGTCTTGCCACATGTTGGCTTGCATGCAAATCCTTGGAATCTACAAATCCACCATATCTTCCATAAATCCCCACAAACCAAGACACAAATTTCTCACTCCTCTTTCTCTCTCTCTTAAACTCGGCCGAACACCCCTCTTTTCCCTTTCATTTTCTAAATTTCAACCATTTCTTCAAGATTCAAGTCCCTTCCAAGGTGTTTCCAAGCACTTTTGAAGATCCTAAGGTGATTTGAAGGTGTTTCAAGCAAGAACCAAGCTCCATATCATCACACTTTGTCAAAAACCCATCAAAATCTTGAAGGTATAAAAATTTATTTTAAAATCCTTGTTCTTGATTTTTGGTGATATTGATGATGATAGAAGTTTCTCAAGGTTCTTGGATTATTCACAAACTTGAAACTAAAAAGAAATAGGTTTTTACACAAAATAAAAATGGTAGTATATATGTGTGTACATATGACCATATATATATGTATGTGTATGTATTTGAGACTTAGTTTGATTTTTGATGGATAGTTGTTTGATTTATTCTTGAAAAATGAATGCATGTATGATAAAAAAGGTGTTATATAAAAGTCCTTGTGATTTGTATTGATTATGTGACAAAGGAAATTTTTGGAAACATATATATGTATGCATGTGTCGTATATGTATATGTATGTACATGCACATGTGAATTTTTGCTAGTTAGTAATAGTATGTAACTTGTGCGCGTTGCGGCGCGAGAGACCGAATTGTTCATAACTCAAGAAAACAACAAAAGCGGCCCTTTCAGCTTTAACTTGGAGCGTGATACATATAAAACCACATATCAAGTTGTTCTGATATTTAGGTCTCGCGCTTTGCGATGGGGGATGTTAAACCGAACGATAAGTAAATGTAAAAACGTTAAACCATACCATGCACACCCGTTGCGGCGTGCTAAAACGCAAAAATTAGACCGAATCGTAAAAAGATATAAAAATTACAACCTAACACAAATATAAATCTATTTACACAAATTTATCTATATAATGGGAGGTTGTTGTACAACACAACCTAACACAAATATCAATTTTTTTTATTTAAAAGGTTTATCTATTAAAAATATGGCATTCCACCATCGCATTGTTGGAAATTTAAAATAAATACAATAGCAATGCAAAGTTAAAATTATGTCCAAATCACTTTCGTAGACCAAAATGAATACAATACCTAAGCAACTATTTTGAAATATAACTCAATTTAGCAAGTATGTATTATGTTTGTATATTTATAAGTAAACGAAGCAAAAAAGGGTTTATATATATATGTATATATATATATATGTATATATATATATATATAGGGTAGGGTTCCAGCGTGAACAACCTCCCAAGAGTGAACTGCGTGAACAGATCTTGACCCTTGATTTCCTTTTTAGTTGTTAAGGGTAGGATTGTAATTATATAAAAAATTAGATTTAAATCATTATTTTAATAATTGAATTAAGTTACATCTTTCCTAATTTAAATTCATTATCCACATTATGTTTTATTTATTAATAAGATAATTATCAAAACAAACAACAAATCACCAGATTTCAATTTTAATTTTTATTTCATATTTCATCACCAGAATTCAAATTTTGATTTTTAAGATCCACGTAACCTTCATATTTCAACGGTATACACATGCGTACTTGGATATAAATAGAACAATACACATGTGTACTCAGCATCGTACATATGTGTACAGTAATTCACAGGTGTACATCAACATTCAATACAAAAAAAAAATTCTGAGATATCACAAAAACAGACGATAGACACATGTGTACATCGCATTAAAAATAGGGCAAAATCAGAATACACATGTGTACATCACATTTAAACAGATCAAAATCAGAATACACATGTGTACATTGCATTAAAAAACAGAGCAACATCAAAAAATTGAACAAAAAAACTCAGCCCTCCTAAGAACTTGGTGAAGACGATCCGAAAGATTAATGGGAGCAGAATCCTTGATGCAGCCCTCTTCGGAACACAATAAACTGATCGCCGACCGTGGCAATGCATCTTGAAGCCCGTAAGGATATCCTCTGTAACTGAACCAAAAATCCATCCAACCTATTTTGCAAAAACAAATTAGTTATATTAATTTGATGAGAATGACTCAAAAGTCCCATGTAGCAACAAGCAGCAAGTGTTCAGTATAACATCACTGGGATTCCAAGCTTTTGTGCAGCATCGACTGTGAAAACTGACAAGAACCCATCAGAAATAATACAAGTTGGAGGATCTGGAAGTTTGGTTACAACTTACAAGTTCAATAAAACGACCTAAGAAATTGGTTTAAATGGATTGCATTAGTAGGTCTCTAATGGTGACACCGCTAGCTTTCAGACTGCGAAGAACACCATCCGGAATGGTTTTGAAACGAAAAAATGAGTCGAAAACTTACAGATCTGGTGTTATCACGGGTTGTCGGAGTTCGTCGAGACCCTAAAACCTCGCCGCCGCTGTCGGCACTCCTCTCCGCCGCGAGCCACTGCACCCCTGTCGTCATCCATCACAATCACAGCACCACCGAGCACCCCACTGCCCCTCCGTCTCCCACACAAACAGCCGCCACCCCACACGCTAAGCTACCTCCGCCGTTCTACCTGCTACCCCCAAGAAACAACACCACCCGTCGGAGCCCAAATCCGGCCATCAGTTTTAGTGAGAGAGATAGAGAGGAACGGGAGGATAGAGAAAGAGAGAGATGAGGATGAGGTCTTGTTGAAGAAAGTTTCTGCGATATGATGAAGGGGAGAGAGAAAGTTTGATGTTGATAAAAGTTTGAATATGATGATTTGTGAGAGAGAAACGGGATTTATGCAATCAATTCAATATGGAAATTACATATATACCCTTTTTGTATTTAATTAATTGGAAAAAATTAACCAAATAATTACCATCATGCCACTCACTTTAATCTCAAGATCATAAAAATCAAGGGCCCAGATCAGTTCACGCAGTTCACTCTTGGGATTTTGTTCACGTTTGAACCTAATCCTATATATATATGTATATATTTATAAAACCATCTTTGTAAAACTCATATTTTATTCAACATTGTGTATACAGGATATTATTAAAACCATAAATATTTAGTAAACTGTATACAATATATAAGGAGTTATAATACAATTTTAGAATAAAAGTATTAAATCACTTTATATATGGATGAACATAATCACAAGTTTAATATATTATATATACACTCGTCTTCTTCTTTTTTATTCAAGTACTGGTTGCCTGAAACAAAGCCGATTTATAAAATACATTAATGATGATAATTGCTAAGAGAATCGAGAACAGGGTTGGATCGTTACCTTGGATTCCAGTTTGTTTAAATGTTCTTAGCAAGGAAAGATCACGTTGCTTATTCTACCTACATCTTCATTAGTCAAACAAACTTTGTTTGTTCTTTAAGTAACGTTGATGTATCAAACGATATGCAATTCAATATTTGGACATACATATACACAATAATTGATGCTCCTTTGGTTATGCTGAAACTAAGAAATTTATTTACAAGCTGTAACGAATTTGTTGGCCCTGATTACCAAACATGTTTGCTTAAATCCCAATCCTATATGATAAGCATCCATTTAGAAAGAGATTAACGGATGTTATACATGATTGCCGTTAATGTTGTTCTAAAGAAAGAAAATTAATGATCTATCCATGTGCCATACATAATGAAATGTTAAATCATCGACATTGTATCAAATTGTAGCCATATAGAAGAAACTATATGTAATGTAATTGAAATATGCAATAAGTTTGTTCAAACGTAAAACATTACATATTTTAACTAATAAGACAATGTATCATCTATGATACCCGGCGACGGTTGGGTCCAATTCAAACAAACAACGAAGACGGTGGCGGTTGTCAACGGTTGGCGTTGGTCATTACTCGTTAACAGGGACATGTTTTCAAGATGGGACAACAATTTAGTGAGTGAGTATGTTCCAAAACAACGAACAGAAAGGTCTGTTGGTTTGCAATTTGTGTGCTTGATCTTTGTGTAAAAAGGAGGTTTATATAGTTCTAGATTCCGTCGATTTCAAACAATACAATGGCTTTGGTTTAATTAGATCAGTTTTAGTTTTATTAGGTTTTAAAACTTTGAACTGTTTCGTAAACCCCATAATCATGTGTCTTGATTATCATTTACTTGCTCTTGATTGGGTGCTTTAATGGTGACAAGCTTTGAAACGATTTCGGCAATGAAGAAAGAGAAATTTTCAATTAACCCCCTTATGATTTCTCAAATGAGTCTCTTTAAAAATTTGTGAATAAAGAGTAAGGGGTAGAAATGGATGAACATGACAAAAGTAGATTTGTTCTTAACCTTTGGTATGTCATCTTAAAAATTTGTGCAAATTACCCTACTTAAGAGTTTCTTATAATTAATTTATGAAGATAATTAGTGTCATTATTAAACTTTTATTTTAATTTAATTCAATTAATGTAAGACATAAGTGAGCATGGATTCCAAGCATCAAATGTCTAAATTGCCCTCAAAGTGTCTTAAAACTTTGGACAATGTCCAAGTTTCCCCCCTCTAAAATGGCTTGCTTCATTTGTACATGGTGCTTCAAGATTTGTACCTATGGCAAAATTACGAAAAGGGTAGAAAACTCAGTTCTCTTAATATAGTATTATAGATTATAGATAAATTAATGTTGCATGCAATTATGTCTAGATGATTAGATGATGATTTGATGAACATGTCATGGATTGCATGAATTTATTACATGTTTGATGCATTTAAGTTCATATGAAATGATGATGATATGATAAGTGTGCTTTAGATACTTGTACATAAGCATGCATGTTGATTAAATGATCAAGAAATGATGAAAAATGATTGTATGACAAAAATGTTTTAAAACAGATTATAAACATTAAAAAAAAAAATTATTTGTTATATTATATTGGCAAGAAACTTTGTCATAGGTTTGGTAGCTTTGCATGTATATGTAGCTTAGAAAGTGGTTAAATATGTGAAATTTGCATGATTTATGTGGTTTACATGAGAACTGCACTATCATGAGTATAACCACTATTTTATTCGGTAAATAACATGGATTATGTTAAAATATCAAGTCGTTATAATTTTGGATGGTTATGGTAACGTTTGATGCAAAATTATGCGGTAAAACGGTTAAAAATCGGCTTTTCGAAGGATTTTTATAAAACTGTTTTAGATCAGTAACTAAACTGATATTTTTGATATAAAAATAAGTATTTTAACTTATATTAAGTATCTTTGGTGTTTGGTTAGTCATACGTGACTTCCGACGCCCAAAAACGATACCGAATCACTAAAATACGCGTTTTTCAATATACACTAGAATGGATTGTTCATGGGTAAACTTTATGGGTTACAATGTGTTATGTGATTTAGAATATGTGTATGATGATATGCTAAGAGTTGACAAAATTATGTGTATTACGATATTAATTGTATGTCACGTTTGAGTATATATATTACGACGCGCAAATCGTAGATATATTGCTTAAACGGGTGTGTTATCGATTATAACGTAATGAGGATCACCAATATAATCATTCAAGTCGCAAAGTTCTTAATATATATATATATGAACGCATATATATATATATATATATATAAATACTACAACATAATAAAAAATAATAACTTTTCGAGAAAATCTCAAAGTTATGTGAAAATTCTAAGTATTTGAGAAACTTAGGTATTTTGTAAGCTTTTGATTATTAAATCGTTCTTACTTAATTTAGGATGAATAAACAATTTGAGGGATTGTGTTAACACATAAAAACGCACCCAAATGTGAGTACATAGCTCCCATCTTTTACTTTTTCAAATGTTTTGGGGTGAAGCAATGTGCATAACTTTACTTTTCGTTTTTCATGACATTATACATATTTTGTTACATAGTACATATAATACATTATTTCAAAGACATTTTACTTGGCATATTGACTTAATATGCCTTATACATGGTTTTATAAAGACATTATACATGACATGCTTACATTGAAAATGACATTTGGTATGTTTAACGGGACAATAATATATTCATTAACATTGATCACGCCGCTCGGTAGTATGTAGTGGTACCATAGGACTTGACAAATCTCGTTCCCGCTTCCGAGGCTTGTTTGGAAGTGTTAGGGAATGACAGAATCCGAATACATTTTTGATAAATTTTGATCCTGATAAGGGTTTATCCGACAGTCTCAAGGCTTGAGTGTATGCGATAAACAAACCACTTAAATGTTGTATCAATAAAAGCAATGGTTTTCATGACATTATACATTTGGTTTGAGTAAAGACTTTTAACTTGCCATACAGGGCATTTGTTTATACATGACATTATGCATTTGGTTTGAGTAAAGATTTTCTTTACTTGCCATACAAGACATTTGTTTATACATGACATTATGCATTTGGCTTGAGTAAAGACTTTTTATTCGCCATACAAGACATGGTTTATACTTGACATTAGACATTGTTTACACATGACATTTGATATTTAAACAAGATATTATTTGATGGTTATTGATAAGTGATTTAAATAACGAGACGTGTGTAATATGATAAAGTATGGTGGATACACCGCTGGTACTTCCTATATATAAGTGCTTTTATTATATTGCATATCGTGGCGTTATCTAAACCACTTCAACAAGGACAAGACATGACATATTTTATACAAATTATTTTCATTTGGTTATTTATTTAACCATACATCATTCTTTTATATCATCTGATTTTCATATTCATTTTCTTATGATTTTATAAAAGAAAACATTTTATAAGGTTCATGACTACTTTTCGTTAAACATTTCTTTTAACATTCAAAGTCATGAATCTTCAACACTAAACCTATGTTACTCACAAGCATTTTTATGCTGACGTATTTACTTTCACATATGTTTCAGGAGCGAATGTCTGATGTGAGCATGCTTCACTTAGGGAGACTTGGGCATTAGCAACCTAAAATCAAGAAAGTTATTATCTTTTATGTTATGTGTTCCGTTTGAACTAAGACAATGTAATAATGTTAATTTGTAAAACTAAACTTTAAATATCATGTGTTGTGAAAGAATAATTCTGTCGCATGACTCCCCGATGTTTTCCGCCGCGGTTTGTTGTTTTACGCGGTTGGGGTGTGACAATGGTTTAGATGAAAATGACAAAAAATGCCGAAGGTGAATGGCTATTTGGCACAAAAAAAATTTTTTGGATGAAACTAGCAAACAGACCTAAACCTCAGGGACGATTGTGGCAATTTACTCTATTAAATATAACAGATATTTATCGTAACAAAAGATAATCATATAAGCAATTTGAATATATCTTTTGTTTTACTTGAGATGTTGTATCACACTTTACTTATTGAATTAAATAAATACTCTATAGATGCTCTGTTTATTTTAATTAAATAAATATTGTTTAAATATAATTGTATTTGAATTAAATGATATATTGAATGTAATAAGCAATTTTAAATACTCTAGATGATAAACAATTTAAATTTTAAATTAAATTCAACAACTTCAATATTTAAATGATATAAAGATAATTAGACCATGTGTAGTGTTACACATGAGTAATGCCCCCACCCTTTGGCATTATTCGACACATGGTAGTCCGGTCATCCAAGGGGTATTGTTGGGCGTTTTGAAGAAATGAGTGTAGTGGGATAATGCCCCCACCCTTGGGTATTATGCGACACGTGGCAGTCCAATCATTACCCAATTATTATTTTTTTTAATTATTAAAACTAATAATATTTTATTAATTAAATAAAAATTACAAAAATAATAAAACACATAAAACATAATATTTTTAAAACTAATAATATTTTATTAATTTTCGTCTTCGAATTCACCATTCCCGTCATCTTCGTCTTCCTCGTCATCTTCGTCTTCCTCGTCATCTTCGTCTTCCTCGTCATCCGATTCTTGTTCTCCCTTGTTTGGAATATGCCGAGCCGACCACGCGTGTTCAACCAAATCAATCGCTAACGCATAATGTGCGGGTCCAGACCGCATTTCATGTGCATTCTTCACTCTTTCTTCCATTGTTGCTTGAGGATACTCCTGAACGTCTTCCGGTACATAGTTCTTGGATATTGCTCTTCCTTCGTCTTCCAAAATCATATTATGTATGATTATACAAGCGTACATAATATCTCTCATTTTTTTCTTTGCTCCATTCACAACAAGGATTTCTCAAATAATGCCACCGTTGTTGAAGAACCCCAAAGCATCTCTCAATATCCTTCCGCGAAGACTCTTGAACCTTTTTAAAGTAAGCTCTTTTTTCATCGTACGTGTCCCTGAACGTGTTCACGATAATCGAATACCTAGGATAAATTCCATCGCACAAATAGTATCCGTGCGGGTAGTAGTTCCCGTTTGCCTAAAAAGATGCTCTCCCAGCTCTACCAGAAATATAGTCCTCTACCAATGGAGACTTCTCGAAAACGTTTATATCATTGCATGACCCTGCGACACCAAAGTAAGCCAACCATACCCAAAGGTCCTGTGAGGCAACCGCTTGAAGAATAATAGTTGGTCCGTCTTGGTCACCTCGTTTGTGTTGACCTCGCCATGCGGTCGGACAGTTATACCATTGCCAACGACGACAATCCAGACTCCCGATCATGCCCGGTAAACCATGGAAATTAGAATGGACCTCGTAATTTGTTGAAGGTCGTACCATGTGGGCTTTTTCAGATAACAGGGACCGTACAACTCTATAATACCTTTAAAAAATATAACTTTAAGCTAACTAAAAAAAATAACTTTAAGCTAAGTAAAAAAAATATGAATGCATGTAATATTTATAGTATAGTAATGTACCTTCACAGAAATGCTCCAAGGTACCTCGCGTTGTTTTCTCGGCCATTTTTAAATATTCATCGTTGATGTCCGTCGTGTTTCCGTACGCAAGGACTCGTAGAGCTGAAGTACACTTTTGAATACCAGTGAATCCTAGTGTCCCTCTCGCATCCGCTTTTCTGTTTAAAATAATCATACGTGTTTTCCAAGTCTTCAACGATGCGTAAAAATAAACGTTTACTCATCCGGAAACGACGCCTAAAAACTTTGGGGTTTGGATAAGTAGGCGTTTCATCGAAGTAATCTTTCATCAACCGGTCGTTTGCCGCTTTTCGGTCTCGTTGAATATATTCTCTTGGTAAAATCTCACATTGAGGCTGGCTACAATGTTTCATATACCGAGCTGCTAGTTCGCATGCACTCGTAACCGCCTCTTGCTCGACCTCCTCATCGGTCGAGTCACCCTCATCCGTTAAAAATTTTTTGTAGTAATAATTTGCAATGGACGACGAGGAGCTAGGGGAATCCATTTTTTATAAAAAAAAAAGGTGTATAAAAACTTGATGTTTGATGTTGTAGGTGAGTGTTTTTGGATGTGATTTGTATAAAATGGGTGAAGATTGTTAGGTATTTATATAAAAGTTAAATAAAAAAAAAAGGAAGTAGCCGTTTCATGACCGTTGCCAACGGTCCATTAGCCAATTTAACTCTTCAATGGTGTGGATTAAAGAACTCTGCAGACCAATTTTAGCTCAACAACGCCCAGTGGCAGTCATCAGGGCGTTTGGGGGCGTTTTTTTGGGGATAAAACGCCCAACCCCCCTCCCCCCACTACACATGGTCTTAGGCTCTCATGTCCTCAATTGTGTTCATTCTCATATCCAATCAATCAGAGAACATCTCCATCGTTGCATTTAGAAATCTAATTTCGGAATCTATTTTTAAATATAATTCTATTTGAATTAAATGATATATTGAATGTAATAAGCAAATTTAATTACTCTAGATGATAAATAATTTAAATTTTAAATTAAATTCAATAACTTCAATATTTAAATGATGTAAAGATAACTAGGTTCTCATGTCCTCAGTTTTGTTCATTCATGGGTTCGATCAACCAGAGAACATTTCCACCTTTGCATTTATAACTTTAATTTCAGGATCTAGTATCAAAACGCATATCGGGATTTCAAAATTCAAAAAACAGTTAATCTCAAGCTATCCATGTTCATCTAAATGTCAATCAATAAACATCACCGCTAATAACAATTTAACTTTACCAAAGCATAACAGTTTACCATTTCTATTAACATAACATACGACCACTATTATTCTTCAATATTTCAGAAAATCTGGATATTTTCATAACAGAGTCATACTTGCTACGAACGAAGTTGTACAAAAAGTAAATGATCGACTACTTCATTGTTTCCCGACAAAGAAAAATAATACCTAAGCTATGTAAATTGGTGTATGTATAAAAATAATTCACTTATGTAAATTTATACAGACATTGTAAAGTTACATTATTTCCAATTTTAAATCCGTGTAATACATAATTTAGTTAGTAATGAATTGAAGGAGAAAATGTCATTTGACATATTAATTAACAATTAATAATAATATTATTATTAATGGAGTGGATGAGAAAATGTCATGTAGCATTAGTTAGAGTCTTTTATTAGAATTAGAATAATATTAGAGTAAATTGTCATTTTAGTCCCTGAGGTTTGTCCAAATTTGCCATTGTAGTCCAAATAGTTTTTTTCTCCTCTGGGTCTCTGACTTTTCCCTTTTGTTGCCATTTTGATCACATTGCCTAACTCCATCCAAAAACCCCATTTTTAACCAGGGGTATTTTGGGGATTTTCAATTTAGATGGGCGGTGATGGTCGTGGCGGTGGTGAGAGGCTGACGAGGGTAGTGATGGTGGTGGGTGGTGATGGTCGTGGCAGTGGTGAGAGGCTGACGAGGGTAGTGACGGCGGTTGCAGTGGTGGGAGTGGTGGATGGTGTTGATGGTGGTGGTGGCTGGTGTTTATGGTGGTGTTGGTTGGGAGATGTAAATTGAGGTGAAGGTGTGTGTGTATATATATATATATATATAGAATAAGTATAATGTACAAAACAGCTTATCCTACGTTATCATACGCGACAAGGAGTATAACGTGCGTAATTTCATTTTTTGGTCAAAATAACGTGCGTGATTTTCAATCTTATGCGTGATTTTCCCAAAAAAAACAACCCCCATGCGTGATTACATGTCCAAAGCGTGATTACATGTCCAAAGCGTGATTATGCATCTGATCGGACGGTTACGCTTTTTGCGTACATGATGTACGATAAGGTTTTTTGTAGGTTAACCTCCCTCTATATATATATATAGAGAGAGAGAGAGAGAGAGAAAGAACGGGTTTGATGAAGAAGGGGAGGGTAGGGGTGGGTCCCACTAATTATATATTTTTCTTTTACCTTTTAATATAAAAAAATGGATCAAAATGACAATTTGAAAGATTTAAATTGAAAATCCCCAAAATACCACTGGTTAAAAATGGAGTTTTTCCGTATTTATTGGGGGTGGGATAAGACTTTGGGACCAATAGGTCCTGGGTTCGATTCCCAAAAGGGAGTTTTCCATATTTATTGGGGTTCCTCCTGAATTGGTATATAAGTATTATGCCTAGTAGAGATAGATATGATCGAGTGGTTCCGTTGGTGGAACGATGATACTCCAGTGGTCTGTCAGTGATTCAAATTTGTCGTTAAAAAAAAAGAATAAGACTATTAGATTTGACTATAGATTAATATTACTAATTAATGATTACTAGTAATTGTACCCGCCGCGCGTTGCGGCGGCGTCAAAACATACAATAACTCGAATTTATTCCGTCGAATAAAAACATATTTATTTGACCTGACTTGTTTCCGAACAAAATTTACGTCAAAACGTAGATCAACTGAAAACGTACATAAAAATAGGCATGAAAACGTATTATATTTGACCCTAGTCGTTTCCAAAAAAAAAATGATATTGAAACATAAACCAATTTGAATTTATACCTACACGTACATAAAAATAAGCACATAAGAACATAGTTTTTAAGTTAAAGAATGAAAGTACAGGGAATAAACTTTAAACTTTAAAACTCAAGATAGTTAAATGACATTTTACAAAATTTTTAAAAATTAAAAGAGGTGTAAATATCAATATTGAAAGTTGAGAGAAAATTAAAAAGGGTGAATACTAATTCACACCTTTTAACATATATTAGTTTTATTAATAATGACATAACCATTTTTAGTTGAGCATATGAGACTTACAAATTGCTAATAGCAAAAATAAAAAGAACAGATCAGGGATCGAACACCTGATGTCTAGTTTATTATTAATACGCTCAACCAATATAGCAGACTCCTATTTTGTTTGCTTTTCGCCAAAGTTTAATATATAAGAAAGAAAAAGTGGGTGTAAGTAGAAAGCCACCGACTTTTAGTTTTAATATATATATAAACATGTGTGGTGGCATCGTACGCGACATGATAAAATATAGACTAAAATCGACCCAACTCTTTTCTAAACTAAATTTACGTCGAAACATAGTAACTCAAATTTATCTCGTCGAATGAAACGTATTACATTTGACCTGATTTGTTCCCGAACAAAATTTACATAAAAATAAAACATTTTGTAACTGAATCGACTCATTTTCAAAAAAAAAAAACGTTAACGCGTAGACGAACTCGAATTTATACTGACCCGTACATCAAAATAACAACGTAAGAAATTAGTTTTAGGATAAACTCAATACTTTTGAAACTTGAGAGGTCAAAATGACATGTATAAAATTAGAGGGTTAGTTTTGTTATTACAAAAAGTTTAAGGGGTAGAAAGGGTTGGTGGTATTTACCACCGACCTTGTTCTTTAATAGTATACTAGTGGGATTCAGCCCGCGCGTTGCGGCAAGACGTGGCGAGAATTCGTGCGGTATCGGTTGAGTTCATTACACGCACACGCTAGATCAAATGTAAGAAAAAACCTTAAGAATAAATTATAATATGACCGAAACGATATATACGTGTCACGTCAAAATACAATTACATGGTTTTTTTTTTAAAGCAAATTTCTTTTATTCTCTACTGTCTTTGGGACTTGAACCCAAGATTTCCCCATCTTCCAAAGTGTTTAAAGATTTTACCTTTACCAATGAACCACCACCTCATTCGCATACAATTACATGATAATTAATAGAAAACATAGTATAGAACCGTGTGTATTGGTTTTGAAAGAAGGCTTACATTCCATATTTTAGTTGGTTGGTACACCATGCTTTTTTAATAGTAGTTTTCTACTAAATTTGGAACCACCATGTTAACCAATGAATGGGTTTAAATAATTCATGTGGATATTATATTTTTTGGATAAAGTTGTTATAATTTTCTTTTATAAATAACCGATTAGTTGTTGCTTATTCTCTTTAATAAATGAAAAAGATTGTTATATTTTATTTGATCAAAATATAACCACGATTAATCGAACTAATATTTCCAATACTTGAATTAACCGAAGGTATTATATCTCCATATGATCGATTTGGACCGCACGTTTTCATTTTTACAAATATTTGGTCATCAACTCACCGGTGTGAATATTTCAATGGCTATTTCAAATTATTCAAGGTAAATAAACCAAGTACTATCGTACATTCTCTCTCTAACTAATTACTTAAGAAAACCAAAGGCCGCCTGTCACACCCCGATTTCTACGTGTCACCGGTGGGCCCGGTGGGGAGTATCGTGACGTGGTTGACAACATAATAGTCAAACAACACAATATTTAATATGCACAGCAGAAGCAAATGAAAAATATAATTCAACCGAATATCATATTGTAATATCAAATATCACAACTGTCGATTGTTTATCCACAGACGGATCGAAAATAAAATGGAAACAATAGTTCAACAGACTTTAGGCATCTTAAGCTTGCGAAACTTCTATTGATGCTAAGGAGAAATCTCAGCCAATTACGCTTAGTACCTGCATTTAATCTTTTTGGGAAAATACGTCAGTTTACACTTGTAAATACAATCAACTGGCTCATTTTAAAAATGATTAAAATTGATTTGGATGCACGTGGCATAAACGTTTCAGTAGCCCGGATCGTGTCCGGGTTAAAGATCAATAGACACACCACATTATTCTTTTGTGCACTGACGGGTGTACGCCTACACCCCGCGCTTAAGTCGTGGCCATTTCGTAAAATGATGCCAAGGATATCCGGGACATGGTCATTAACCCCCCAAAGGCTTTAAGTAAACAAAACATATTTAAACGGGCCGATCAAATTATTCAATTAACCACCCAACGATGGAAGATTTGATGTCCGACAAAGCGGTATTTTATATACCGTAACCCAAGCCCGTATAGGGAAAATAAGTTAAAAGTATTTACCTGAGCAAAGTAATAATCACAATAAGCAAATGCAAATAGCTTTTACTGGTCCTCCTAATCTGGAACGAAGGTTTATAACAACCTATTAGAATCCTAACGGGTCTTTAATTAAGCTTAAGCTTAGACCAGTTAGTTTCAAAGATACGGTTCGTACGCACGATTAAGCGAAGACCGGATAGAATGTGATTTAGACCCGACAAGTTCGGAGACTTGCTTAATATGGGTATTTCATACACATTCTGGATTTTGAGATAAAACCGATAAGGTTTGACCCGTTTAGGCTAATTTATGTAAACTAGTTACATAAACCGAACCGAACGCGTAATAAGCGTAACGGGTATTCATGAGAGCCATATACAGGTTTCCTAAGTTAATATGCTTCAAATATGTTCTGACATCAGTAAGTTGTCTTTTATTATGCCCGAAACGAATTTAAACACAAACTATGCCCCGTAGGGGTAGTTTGGTCATTTAATAGGTTATAAAAGAGTTTAAGTATTAACCTGAGTTACAGGTCTGATATAATCAGCAAAAATACTTAATTTGATACGTTATAACAGTAGGGTAGAGTATATATGTGAAATTTATCAATTATAACCAAACTATGCACCGTAGGGGCATTTTGGTAATTTCACATAAGCCGTAAAGCTCAAAACTGAAGTCTGAGTTAAACAACTTTTGATTACTGTTAAAATATTATAATTTACCTCAAATATCAGTAGGTATCAACCCTTGTATGTTTAAAATAGTTATAGTACATACTATGCGTTAAAAACGCTTAAAAAGGCGATTAGAAGCCATTTCCGGGTTCTATACATAAAGCTGATATTTTTATCATTTCAGTAGGATTAAAATAATTTATTTATCATTTTTAATCAGTAGCAAAAGGTTTGGAGTCGATTAGTGATGTGTTCAAAATGCAACATATAAATTTCATCAAATGAGGCATAAAACTAACCCTTTTTTAGTACTAATGTTGGAAAAAGTGTGCTTTTGTCTTCCTTTTGTATTTTCAGGATTAAATGAGATCAAATTAACAAAAGAAGCAAAAAGACATCAAAATCTAACATAAATACAAGAAAAGGAACAAGACATGACATGCCCGACCCCACGACAGCATCTTCCCAAGCAAAACAAGAGATTAGAAGCCTGAACACGCCCCGTGCTCAGCCAGCACGGGGGCGTGCCCAAGTGTCAGCAGAAAAGACAAAGTGGTAGAAGCTTCTATTGCCCACCACGGGGCCGTGCTCAGCGGACACGGGGCCGTGGTCAACTATAAGATTCGCACAATCCAGCAAATCTGCATAGTACAAAGATTCTTCTACACCACGGGGTCGTGCTCAACGGACACGGGGGCGTGGTCAACTAAAAAGACAAAACTGCATTAAATGAAGAAAGAGAAGGATGTGGACACGGGGCCGTGCCCGAGCTTCTGTTCAGCCTATATATAAATAGAAGTGCTTGGCTCAAGCTCAAACCATCCCTTGGCACACCACCTCTCTCACACTTCACCCACCACCCACCACCACCATAACACCATCATCCACCACCATCATCCATTGTCCATCGTAGAGTGTGTGAGTCGTCTCGGGATCCAAGATTGATCGTAAGAGTTCTTGACAATCAAGGCCATGTTTGCCTAAGTCTCTTACATCACTTGGTGAAGACAAAGTGTCTAGTGTAATACTTTTTATTTCTAATCTTTTGCACTTTTTACTTGGTTTTGTATTAATGACTTTAATAACTAGTTGCTTATGTTGAAGGTGATCTTTCCTTATCGTTTGTCCGTGGTGTCTTGGCATTATTTTACTGTCTATATAAAATAAAAGATTTTCACCATTCATATCTCCACGGTCTATATGGAGGTATGTTGGCTATCTGGTCGGGGGTTAAGGGAACGGTTTGGTAAAGGTCTTGCCATTGTTCAGCGTTTAGAGGTCCTGCAATGGACCTGGGTCAAATTTAGTAGGACCTCCTTCAATACTTAACGGTATTGGATGGCGGGGGTCCAAACTCTTTGATCCCCTCATAAGTTAACTACTATTAATACTATAACCCGGCTATTTAGGACTGTATCCCTGCTGACTCAGACTACTTAGTCGAGGGTAACGTCACCTCCAAAAGAGGGGCCTACCATAATTTGCATTAATAACTTAATTAATTATCTTCCAATAATCCACCCTTTTAGGATTGTATCCTTGCTGACTCAAACTACTGGGGTGAGGGTAACGTCACCTTCAAAAGAGGGGCCTACTACAATAACTAAGATAATCTCTTAAATATGTGCAAAAGTGCGGGAATAATCAAAGGTTACACTAGATACGAGTCGGAACCAAGTGATTCATCTTGTCTATCTGTTTTTCTTTTTATTTTCTTTTTCAGCATTTTTAGTTTTTATTTTTCTTAGTTTAAAACATTTTTCTAAACTTTTATTTTTTATTAGACGTTGAGGATAAACCGGTACTAAAAGCTCTTGTGTCCTTGGACGACCTCGGTATCTTGCCAACACTATACTACGCTCACGATGGGTGCACTTGCCCATATGTGTGTTTAGTGTTAGTAAAATATCGTGTTTTATAAATTTAAAAATTGGCTAAAAATAAGTGTTAAAGGGGCTTAAAAATATACACCTAATAAATATAACACTTCACACGCATCAAGTTTTTGGCGCCGTTGCCGGGGACACAAGGATTTTAAGAAAGTTAGGAATCAACGGCCTAATCGTTTTTCTGATTTTTCATTTTTTTAGGATTTTTTTTAGTTTTTCTGTTTCTGCAGAGCTCAGCACGGGCCGTGCCTGGTCGGACACGGGCCGTGCCCAGCATCATCACTGGCAGTTTTTATTTTCTGAGTTACAGAGAGCTGAACACGGGGCCGTGTCGTTGCAACACGTGGACGTGTCCAACTCCCAGTAACAGGGATCCAGAAAACAATCACTGTATCTCTGACCACGGGCCGTGTTCACCGAGCACGGGGCCGTGGTGAACACTCTGACCAACGTTCTTTTCTATTTTTATTGCAGGACTTGGAACCCAGGCGCCACATTTGAACCTCCTACATAGTGCATGAGCTCCAGTTCTAGTAGAGACATAAAAGAACCTCTAGAAGAACCCGAACGCTTTCTCAGAAAAAGACTTAAAGCTAAAAATCAAGAGAAAGTTTCGGGGGACCCACTTCCAATGGCGGACCAACGTACCCTCATGGATTACCTACGGCCCACCGTAGGTAATCTCGGCGCCGCTATCAATGCACCGAATGTCGAAGCCAACAACTTCGAACTTCGGCCACATTTGATACAAATGCTCCAAAACTCCGCAACCTTTCATGGGCTTGCGGACGAGGATCCCCATCTAAATATTACTAATTTCTTGGAAATATGTGATACTTTTCGGATCAATGGAGCATCAAACGACGCCATTCGCCTTAGGATGTTTCCATTTTCACTAAAAGACCGAGCTAAGGCTTGGCTTAACACCCTCCCAGTTGGCTCGGTAAACACCTGGGATGAACTAGCCCAAAAGTTTCTATATAAGTATTTCCCCGCTGCTAAAACGGCTAAATTAATGACTGAAATTAATACATACTCACAAGAGGATGGGGAATCCTTATATGAAACTTGGGAAAGGTTCAAGGAGCTTCTAAGAAAGTGTCCTCATCACGGTCTAGCGGTGTGGCAACAAGTATCCACTTTCTACAATGGGTTGTTGCCACACACAAGACAAACACTTGATTCAAGCTCCGGGGGACTTTTAGGTAATCGTCGCCCAAATGAAATATATAATCAAATTGAGGAAATTTCTCAAACCAATTTTCAATGGAACACTCCCCGAGGTAATAAATCTATTGCCCCGGGCGCCCATAAGGTTGATGAAAGCACCTCTTTACAAGCCCAAATCGAGGCCCTCTCTTCGAAAATCAAAAGGCTAGAAATGACAAAAACGGCCTCGGTTATAGCTTGTGAAGGGTGTGGTGGGTCACATGAAAATTGGAGTTGTATGAAAGAATTAGACGAACAAGCAGAAACGGTAAACTACATTGATAATAGACCTAGGCCGTCGGGTCCTCCAACGGGTACCTACAACCAAGGATGGCGTAACCACCCGAATCTTGGTTGGAGAGATCCCGACAATAGTAGTAACCAACAAAATCAACGAACTAATTTTCAACAACCACAAAATTTCTCTCAACAACAAGGTGGAAGAGAAAGGCTTGAAGATACCATATCTCGCCTCATCTCCGACACCGAAAAGAAAAACTCGGATCGATTTCAACAATTGGAATCGAATTTTAGAAATCAACAAGCTAGCATTCAAAACGTTGAAAAACAATTAAATCAACTAGCTCAAAATTTCTCCGAGAGACCACAAGGCGCGTTACCAAGTAATACCGAAACCAACCCAAAGGCGCAAGTACACCTCATCACGTTGAGAAACCGAACCGTGGGTCCCGAGGATGCGCCATTACCACCAGTTGAAGGAAGTCAACGCCAAAGCACTACTTCACCCACACCTCAACCAGAAAAGGCTCCTTCACCAAATCAAGAGCCCACCAAGACTCATCCAATTCCGTACCCCGGTAGGTTAAATCGTCAAAAGACCGATGAGCAATTCGCAAAGTTCGAAAGTTTACTAAAACAATTGCATGTTAATATTCCTTTTATTGAGGTCCTAACCCAAATGCCTAAATATGCAAAATTCATGAGGGATTTCCTCACTCACAAAAGAAAATTGAATCATTGCAATTAGTTAACTTAGGCGAAGAATGCTCCGCTTTAGTACTCAACAAACTTCCACAAAAGAAAATCGACCCCGGGAGCTTCACAATTCCTTGCTCGATTGGGAAGTCCCCCGTCCGTAATGCATTAGCCGATCTTGGGGCTAGCATTAACCTCATGCCCACGTCAATGTTCAAGCGACTCGGCCTAGGAACAACAAGCCCTACAAAGATGAGCATACAACTCGCCGACAGGTCCGTCAAATTTCCACAAGGTGTCGCTGAAAATCTGCTGGTCAAGGTTGACAATTTCGTTTTTCCAACCGACTTTGTCATCCTAGACATGGAAGAAGACACCGATGTCCCTCTCATCCTCGGGAGGCCATTTCTAGCCACCGCCCAAGCAGTGGTGGATATGAATGACGGAACTTTAACATTGAAGTTTGGGGATGAGGAAGTGAAGTTTGAATGTGAAAAGAAAGTAGAGGAAGAAGACCCGGTCAACTACATGAAGGTCATAGACTCAAGCTTGGATGACGCTCTCCGACGGTGTAACATGGGATGCAATACATCCCACTTGGGTAACATGTGACCAGGCTTTGGGTCTAGCCAAGGACCCTTATAAACGTGGCGCACCACGGAGGCATTCCGCGGAACTATCCCTAGTTTAGTTTAAATTAATTTTCTTGTTTTCTAGTTAGTTTTAATTTTCAGGAATAAAACACACTTGAGATGGCAAAGGATGCAAGGGAAACTTGAACCAGCACTCTATGCAGGAAAACAAAACCGTCCGACAAATTTCTTCGTTTACAGTAAGTTCGGCACGGGCCGTGTCCACCCAACACGGCCCCGTGCTGCACAGTCTGCAGAAAAAGGCCCAGTTCAGGTAACTGGACACGGGCCGTGTTCACACAACACGCCCCCGTGTCCAGACTTCTGTTTCTCTTGTTTTAATTTTGTTACTGACACTTGAACACGGGGCCGTGCCCGGACAACACGGGGCCGTGTTAAGCGCCCAGTAACACAAAAATTTCGCTTTTTACACCTTTTTACACATTCAATCAACCTAAAAACTTATTTTTGGGACACATTGAGGACAATGTGTAATTTAAGTGTGGGGGGGATGCTAAAACCTTGAATCTTGCAAGTCCTAAATACAAGCCTTACACAAAACTCTATTGGAACCGCTAATCACCCCAAAATTTTTTTCAAAAATTTTCAATTTTTTTTTACTTGTCTAGGTTTAACTCGGGAAATTCAAGTTCTCAAAAAGGTTATATTTTTACAAATTTACAACCGATAGCGTCGTGATAAAAAGAACCAACATAAGAAAATTATGAAAAGGCATGACAAGCTTAGTTAAAATTTGATTATATATACTTGATCACATAAAAACCCATTCCCACAAAAGTGAGTTTTGAGCCTTTATTGAGCATACAATTACATATCATTAGAACTAAATGCTCATTTTTCGTTTCTTGTGTGAATAGCCGCTTGGTTCTTACGAGTCTAGAACTTGCCATGACGATACATTCCCGGTCCTTACCAACTTAAACCCGAGTAAGTAAATGACGGAGGCATTAGGACTAACCCTTTTTATTTCTACACCATTATTTTTTTTTACCACCTACCCAAAATCCCCCTAGTTAGCCCCTTTGAGCCTAAACCTTTTCATTTCATAACCCAAACTAAACACCCTTTTTACCCACCAAAACCCTTTTCATTTTTACCCCTTTGTTTTAGTAACAAGTTCGATTTTTCGTATGACTTCTCAAAAAAAAAAAAAATTGTTGATGATGAAGCAAAAGAAAATAAACAAACAAGTTCATCAAAAATAACTTTGTTTGAATAATAGCTTCATCAAAATAAAAGTTACAAAAATAGAAAGTCTTACGAAAACCGACACTTGTTACGCTTTTCGCCTTTTTTTTTCTACTAACCACTAACCACCAACCCAACCACCTACCTTTAACCCAAGCCTAACCCATCACCCACAAAGTCCTCTTAATATTTACAAAGGTATATAAGTTAAAAAGGAGGAGGATTGATTGCTTGGCAAGCCTATGGTAGGAGAAAGTTCCATGCCGCTCTCGAGTGATCCACAAAAATACATTTTCGGCCGAGTGTTGAGTGATCCCCGTGAGGTATGTGAACTTGTATATAAATAGAATTTTAAAGAGGCATGTTATGCCCTAATAAGTAATTTATCTTATGAAAAGTTTTAAATAAATCATGACGAATATGATTGTAAATAAATAAAAATAAAACTAAATAAAGAATCTTGGAAATCCCGACACTCTACGACAAGCCCAAAAACCTTCTTTTCTACCCATTCCATTTGGGAGTGTAATAGCCACATATTAAAGAGTTTTGCTTGAGGACAAGCAAAGATTCAAGTGTGGGGGTATTTTATGTGTTCAAAATGCAACATATAAATTTCATCAAATGAGTCATAAAACTAACCATTTTTTAGTACTAATGTTGGAAAAAGTGTGCTTTTGTATTTTCAGGATTAAATGAGCTCAAATTAACAAAAGACATCAAAATCTAACATAAATACAAGAAAAGGATCAAGACGTGACATGCCCGACCCCACGACAGCATCTTCCCAAGCAAAACAAGAGATCAGAAGCCTGAACACGCCCCGTGCTCAGCCAGCACGGGGGCGTGCCCAAGTGTCAGCAGAAAAGACAAAGTGGTAGAAGCTTCTATTGCCCACCACGGGGCCGTGCTCAGCGGACACGGGGCCGTGGTCAACTATAAGATTCGCACAATCCAGCAAATCTGCATAGTACAAAGATTCTTCTACACCACGGGGTCGTGCTCAGCGGACACGGGGGCGTGGTCAACTAAAAAGACAAAACTGCATTAAATGAAGAAAGAGAAGGATGTGGACACGGGGCCGTGCCCGAGCTTCTGTTCAGCCTATATATAAATAGAAGTGCTTGGCTCAAGCTCAAACCATCCCTTGGCACACCACCTCTCTCACACTTCACCCACCACCCACCACCACCATAACACCATCATCCACCACCATCATCCATTGTCCATCGTAGAGTGTGTGAGTCGTCTCGGGATCCAAGATTGATCGTAAGAGTTCTTGACAATCAAGGCCATGTTTGCCTAAGTCTCTTACATCACTTGGTGAAGACAAAGTGTCTAGTGTAATACTTTTTATTTCTAATCTTTTGCACTTTTTACTTGGTTTTGTATTAATGACTTTAATAACTAGTTGCTTATGTTGAAGGTGATCTTTCCTTATCGTTTGTCCGTGGTGTCTTGGCATTATTTTACTGTCTATATAAAATAAAAGATTTTCACCATTCATATCTCCACGGTCTATATGGAGGTATGTTGGCTACCTGGTCGGGGGTTAAGGGAACGGTTTGGTAAAGGTCTTGCCATTGTTCAGCGTTTAGAGGTCCTGCAATGGACCTGGGTCAAATTTAGTAGGACCTCCTTCAATACTTAACGGTATTGGATGGCGGGGGTCCAAACTCTTTGATCCCCTCATAAGTTAACTACTATTAATACTATAACCCGGCTATTTAGGACTGTATCCCTGCTGAATCAGACTACTTAGTCGAGGGTAACGTCACCTCCAAAAGAGGGGCCTACCATAATTTGCATTAATAACTTAATTAATTATCTTCCAATAATCCACCCTTTTAGGATTGTATCCTTGCTGACTCAAACTACTGGGGTGAGGGTAACGTCACCTTCAAAAGAGGGGCCTACTACAATAACTAAGATAATCTCTTAAATATGTGCAAAAGTGCGGGAATAATCAAAGGTTACACTAGATACGAGTCGGAACCAAGTGATTCATCTTGTCTATCTGTTTTTCTTTTTATTTTCTTTTTCAGCATTTTTAGTTTTTATTTTTCTTAGTTTAAAACATTTTTCTAAACTTTTATTTTTGATTAGACGTTGAGGATAAACCGGTACTAAAAGCTCTTGTGTCCTTGGACGACCTCGGTATCTTGCCAACACTATACTACGCTCACGATGGGTGCACTTGCCCATATGTGTGTTTAGTGTTAGTAAAATATCGTGTTTTATAAATTTAAAACTTGGCTAAAATAAGTGTTAAAGGGGCTTAAAAATATACACCTAATAAATATAACACTTCACACGCATCAATTAGATATGAAAAACTCATTTTATAGCCCGTTAGGGCAAAACCGACAATTACCGGATTAAGCCTACGACTATAAGTTATGCTCCGCTTAAAATTAATTAAAAATCTTCAAAAATTCCAAAATAATATATTACATCAGTGGGTAATAAGTTTGATATCAAAAAGTATGTTTAAATAGGCTAAATGCTAATTATGTCGTTTAATTGCTAGAGAAGCTTCTAATTACGCTAATGAGCATAACTCTCAATCTACACCTCCAACTGATGTCAAATTTTGGGTGCAAGTTTATATATCAGTAATTAAAGTTTCTACTCTTTTATATTTTCAAAAATCACGTTTTAAGGGGAAAAGGGCATAATGGTCAACACATGAGCAATTAACGGAATCATGCGTATTAATTGGTTAACTAATGAACCATGGTGTATAATCACAGAGGGTTATACTAGCATGTAACCTGGTCCAAATAGAGCTTTAAGGTATTTCTAAAACATACCAAAACGGGTCAGAACTGAAGTCAAATCAAAAGTCAAAGTTTTGCGACCTTCGGTTCCGAACCGGGTCTAAACAGTAAATTGTCGGGTTGAACATGTTTAGACATGTTCTTACACTAATTACCAAGTTATATTAATGATCAAACAGGTTGTATGTGTTCTACATTGCTAATTATGCATAAATTAGAAATTAAGTATCCTGTTGACTTTTTAATAACTAGTTTGACCCGACATTTGACCTAGTTAGAGTGGGAATCATGGGGAACCCTTTTAAGGGTTTATTACCCACATAATTACCAACTTATAACTACTTTCAATTTGACTAATCACTGGACCATTGGTGATTAATCGTTAAGTCAACCGTTAATTACGACGGTTTGACTTTTAAGCTAAAACTAAGCAAAAACTTAACTAAGAAAGGTTAAGCATATTTACTGAAGTCCTATGCTTGATTAGGAAGGTCTTGTGTCTGTTCTTAAGCTCCCAAAAGCTCTAGAATTGCACAAGAAGTGAATGATCAAATGGTTGCAACTTCATGGCCTTTTATAGTGCTCAAGAACACTTAGATTGTTGACAAACAACTCTAGCAATGTTCCCTGATCACTAACACATGTCCCTAATGTCTAGGAGCCATTTAGGGGTCGTCCAAATATGAGGAAAATCGATTATAGATCAGTTATTGCGTTTAAACAGCAAACAGCTAAAAATCTGTCGCTGGGCAACTCCTTGCGCACCGTAAGGATATGCTTGCGGTGCGCAAGCCTTCTTCAGCAGCCAAAAACTCTTGTTCTTTCAGGCATTCGAAGAGGCAACTGATGTGTAACGATTTTGGCCATGTTTTATCAGTAAGGGGCCTCTAAAATGTGCCTTGAACAGTTATATACCCTACCACTTTGAAGTGTTTACTTGAATTCTTTTGAAAGTGCCATAAACGAAGGTTTACCGTAGAAATTCCATAGGATCCTATCTTGCACTTTGAATTCAATTATTGTCAACAATCCACTGGATTTAAGGTATATTAGATGTTCATAATATATGATTGGGTCTTGGGATTTATAAACGAGGTCGTTCAGAGGTAAAATTAACATGACGACACTTTTAAATCCTGCCATACATCTTTAATTATACCCGGGTTTATATCACTCTTGTCTTATATGACACGTGTCGTTATTTCATTGAACACGAATTTTCGAGGTGATACACCGCCGGAGAGCTCGACGAAGAGGGCTTATCGGAATAGCGTGGGAGGAATCTCGACGGTGTGTCTTGAGTGTTCCTCTTTCCCTATTCCAGATTAGTTTCTGATTCCATTCGCATCTGGGGCTTGGTTAGACCCGTTGTCAAGGTCCCTGGGGTATACTCGGTGGCGTTTTTTTCCTGATTTTGAGCGCTTAGTAGGTCTGTGATTGTTCGCGGCTATTGTTATAGTTCAGCTAGAATGGTACGAATCCTATTAACAGTTTAAAAATCAGCATTAAAAGCCATTTGAGCGATATTTGAGGGATGGAGGAGTATGACAGAAAGAAAGCGGGGGAACACGGAAAAACTACGAGGTAGCCGGAAATCGAAAAAACATCAGAGGCAAAGGAAAGCAAGGTACTTTCTGACGCAATAGGGGAGATGCATGGGGTAACTATTTCGACAAAATCAAAGACTTATGGAGACTGAAACAACAGGAGCAATAGAAGATTGCAAAGAACAGTTATCAAGACAATGGAACTTGGGGGGAGTATAAGTCCAAAAGACAGAAGAAGGCTGAGGCAAGAAGTAAATGGCGGGAGGAAGATCTTCGTCGTACTACTACCTTTTATATCTCAAACCTACCGGAGAGCTGTGATTCTGACCGATTATGGGACGCGTTCTGTATATTCCCTAATCTGGCCGATGCATATGTGCCTGTCAAAAAGGATGGGCTGGGCAATCGCTTTGGTTTCATTCGGCTCAGAAATATAGTGAAGACTCGGGATTGGTTATTGGAGCTGGCTAAGGTGAAGATCGAAGGCGCTGTGCTGGGAGTCAACGTAGCGAAGTTTCAAAAAGACGGTTCTAAATCTAGGCATACTGAATTCAAAGATGCTGAGATTCATCATCAGAACCAGGACGTAAACGTGAACAGACATGTGCAACCAGAGGGGTCTTGTGGGGGTGGGGCCACTGGGGCTTCATTCAAAGATGCACTGCTTGGGATTAGAAGAGGACAATCCGAACCTAAGAGGACGGTATTTATGGATCTGGGGGATAGCTCGACGATCAAAAGTTGGGAAGGAAACTCGATGGTGGGCGAGACTCATAACGTGGATAGTCTTAAGTCTCTCAAGAATGAAAAATGCCATGGGAAGTTAGGAGGCGCGGAAGTTAGGAGGCACGGAAGTTCGTTATTTGAGCGGTGTTAGGGTCCTCCTCACTTTCAAATCGGAAGGTGCGGCATTGGAATATCTTTCAGAGCATAAGAGCATTTGGTCCAGGTGGTTCGCCACGTTAAAATTATGGAAAGGCCAAAGCCTTGAATTTCAAAGAATTTCATGGTTGTCCATATCAGGGGTTCCCATCAATGACTGGAATGTTGAAGTGTTCAACCAGATTGGTAGGACTTACGACAAAGTTGTGCATGAGTCCAAGGCATCCTGTATGAATGGGACTCTAGCCTCGGATCGGGTGGGTGTGTTGGTTCATGATGGGTCAAAGATCGTGGAGGAGGTTAACGTGGTTTGCGGGAAAAGATCATTCAACGTATGGATTCACGAGATGGAGGAGGATTGGGTTCCGGATTTTGTGGAGCTTTACGATGATACGGCTGATATCCCGGTGGAGTCGGTAGCCGGAGATTGCCCGAACTCTACACGGTTTGGTGGGAATTCAGACGGACTCAAGGAATCCAAAAGGCCAGAAGAGGTTTCCAATGATCTGGGAATTAGGAACAGTCCTAAGCAGAAAGGTGGCAGGACAGGTGGTGTGAGTATTCCCGAGAAGGCAGTGGATTGTCTTGACATGCAAAATAAGAAGATTGGGTCATCTCAAGTCTTTTTCTTTTCTGCGGGCTCAGGTAAGGAGATCAGGAAGCCCAGAAAGGAAAAAGGCCCAATAAACACTAAAAAGGATTCTGGTGGGCCGGAAATAAGTGTTGCGGGGCCAGATTCCAATAGCGAACCATTTAATCTCATGGAGATTATTAAAGAAAGCAGCCACTTGAAGACAAAAAAAAAGGAAAAAGAACACTAAAGAGGCTTTCATCCCTGTGGATTATCTCTCTTCAAAGAAGCAGCGACTGAGATCGGAAGATCAAAAGTTCGGCCCGGTGGGGAAAAAGGTGAGAAACTTTGATCTTAACTTGGAATTCACAGAAGATTGGGAGTCACAGGAGAAGCTAGGGGTTGAAGATAACACCGATGAGGTAGCCGCAACTCTGGAAATCGGTAAGAAACTCGGAATCAATTTAGATAATTTCCAGAAACAGGTGAGATCCTTGGTTGAGGGTGAAACGGGTTCAATCTTGCATCCATGAATTATTTAGCTGTCAACATCAGGGGGGGCTGGAGGGTTGGAGAAAGCCAACTGGGTAAATAGGTTGATTAGAGAGAACAGGATTTCCTTTCTGTGTATCCTGGAAACCCAAATGTCAGGATTAGGAGAGAAGGAAGTTCGTCGGTTCTGGGGAAGTCGTTTGGCTGGATTCGAATGTGTAGATGCCCTTGGTAGATCTGGGGGTCTTCTATCGATTTGGAACCCATCTGAATTCCAGCTATCTAAGGTCTTCAAGAATGACTCGGTCTTATTGGTTTCTGGCCGGCACGAAGCCTCTGGGGGAGTTAATTAACATCGCCAATGTATACGCTTTCAATGATCCCTCTAAGAAAAGAGAATTGTGGGGTGTCTTACTAGAGTTAAGATTTAAATTTGAAGGGGCTTGGTTGTTTTTCGGGGACTTTAACGAGGTTAGGGAGGTTGACGATCATTTGTATTCCAATTTTAATACAAACGGGGCCTCTATTTTTAATGCTTTCATCAATGAGGCTGGGCTGAATGAGTACCCTATGGGGGGTTGTAGATTCACGTATATGCCGGAAGACGGATCACGTATGAGCAAGATTGACCGGGCCCTTGTCTGCGATCAGTTCATGGAGAAGTGGCCATGTGCGAGGTTCGTTGCACTGTCCAGATTCCTATCTGATCATTCCCCGTTACTCCTATCTTGTTCTCAGCTAGATTTCGGAGCGCCGCCTTTCCGTTTTTTCAACAGCTGGCTGGATAAAGAAGGATTGGATGGGGTAGTTTTGCAGACAGTTATGGTCAATGGGTCGAACACAGATAGGTTTGCCGCTCTGGCAGGGCTTCTGCGGAACCTAAAAAATAACATCAAAAAGTGGAGATCAGAGGGGAAGTTACTGGAAGAAAGAATCAGCCTAGAAGCAAACAAGGAGGCGGAAGAGAGCTGGAAAATATCGCAGTGACAAGGCCACTGTGTAAGGAAGAAAAACAAAGAAGAGCGAGATGCCGACTTCAAATAAAAAAATTTGAGAAACATAAGGTGGCCGACTTAATTCATAAGGCAAGGTTAAATTGGGCAAAATTAGGAGACGAGAATTCAGCTTTCTTCCACAAATACGTGAATATCAAGGCGGCTAGAAATAGAATCAACTCGTTAGATGTGGACGGGGGTAGCGTGTTCCGATCCCAAGCTTATTAAAAAAAGGTGAAGGCTTTTTTCAAGAAACAGTTTGCTGAAAGGAAATCTAATAGACCAATCTTATCAAATGCCGACTTCAAGAAATTGACGGAGGCTCAAAGCGTAGGTCTGGTGTCGAGTTTCTCTTTGGATGAGGTGAAGAAGGCGGTTTGGGATTGCGGTGGGGATAAAGCACCGGGGCCGGATGGGTTCACGTTTAGGTTTATTAAGAGATTCTGGCATGTTTTCGAACCATTCTTTGTCAGGATGATGGATCAGTTCTATAACGCTAAAACTTTACCACACGGTTGCAATTCTTCGTTTATCTCTCTAATTCCAAAGATCCGTGACCCACGACATATTAAGGATTTTCGACCAGTATCCTTAATTGGAGTTATATACAAAGTCATCGCCAAAACGCTTGCAAACCGATTAAAAGTAGTCGTCGGGGAGTTGGTCTCTAGCACCCAATCGGCTTTCATCGAAGGTAGATCGATTTTGGATGGCCCGCTAATTGTGAGCGGGATCTTTTCTTGGGCCAAAAGTTCGAAAAAGAAATTGTTTGCATTTAAGGTGGACTTCGCAAAGGCTTACGACTCGGTTAACTGGAATTTCCTACTTTCCAATCTTAAAGATATGAATTTCCCGGAAATTTGGAGGAAATGGATAAAGGCGTGCCTCAAATCGGGTCGAGCGTCGGTCTTGGTTAATGGATCACCAACAGAGGAATTTCAGCTTTATAGGGGCCTTCGCCAAGGCGACCCTATGTCCCCGTTCCTCTTTATTTTGGCTATGGAAGCCCTCGAGGCCATTATGCGGAAAGCGATTAGCAACGAAATCTTCCGGGGTGTTTCGTTACCAAACGAAGGGCCGGTTGTCTCCCATTTTGTTATGCAGACGACGTGATCTTCTTGGGAGAATGGTGCGAGGAGAACATCAAGAATTTAAATCGAATTCTTAGGTGTTTTTTCTTGTGCTCAGGATTAATGGTGAACATGGCGAAAAGTTTCCTCTTTGGGGTGGGCGTGGGAAAAGAAGAAGTACAACGGGCGGCTATGAAAATAAATTGTCAAGTGGGTAGCTTTCCGTTTAACTTCTTGGGACTACCTATTGGAGCAAATATGAAGATGACTAAACATTGGAAACCAATAATCGACAAATTCAACGCCAAGTTGTCGAGTTGGAAGGCAAATTGTTTATCTTTTGCAGTTAGAATAACGCTTGCGAAAGCCGTGTTAGGGGCCCTTCCTAACTATTATTTGCATATCTTTAAAATCCCGGTGAAGGTGGCAAAAACGCTCGAAGAAATCCGAAGGAACTTTGTCTGGGGTTTCAAAGGTGGGAAAAAGAAAATTAAATGGATTGACTGGAAGAAAATTGCAGCTCCTAAGCGTCATGGCAGGCTTGGGATCGGAGATATCCGTTCAATGAACTTAGCTCTCCTTTCTAAATGGTGGTGGAAACTGAAAGAATTTCCGAGGGCACTGTGGGTCAGAGTGGTTAAATCCATTCACGAAAATCAAGTGGTCAAACAAGCGTTTCCATTGAAGCCGAGAACGGTGGGGATGTGGAAGGATATTATTGCCATTAGGACTGCCTTATCGGATCTCAACATATCGATAGAAGACAATCTGTTGGGAAGGGTGGGTTGCGGAGACAACACTCTATTCTGGCAGGATAATTGGGTGGATGGCGGGCCGCTTCGGTTCCGATTCCCTAAATTATATACACTATCTAGAAACAAAGGAGCGGTCGTACAAAACTTCTACTCGAATCAGAACGGAGGGATCAAATGGACTTGGAAATCGTACCGAGAGCCTAGAGACGAGGAGGAGATACAGCAGTTAGCGGCTTTGCAGGATCTATTGGCCGACATTAAGTTGGGCCAGGGTCGAGACGTATAGGGCTGGAAAACAAACAGAGATGGATCCTTCTTGGTGGCCGATTGTAACAACTGTGTTTGTAATCACTATGAACAGTTCTATTATCAATAAAACATGTTATTTGATCCCAATGTTTGTTTTGTTATGTTTTACATTTTTCATGTTTTGACTTTTGTTCAATTCCAAACTCTACATCACTTTCTGGAGAGTTATACGCAAACTAGTGCGTAACCGTACTCAGTTTAATGAGAGAAATACTCCGAAACATCAACATATACTCAACATACCTTAAATAACCTTTACATAACTTAGAAATAAGTTTTGAAGGCTTTGGTATGGCAAAAACAAGTTAATTCGATTACAGGGACTAAATATGACAAACTGCGAAAGTATGTCAATTTGAACTGTAAATGAACATTCCGAAACATAACCATAAGTTAAACACACCTTAAATATCCTTTACATATCTTATAAATAGGTTTTGAGGGGTTCGGTGTGTTAAAATAAACTTTTGGGTCATTCAGGGACTAAAAGTGTCAAAAAGTGCACAAGTTTGCATTTTCGCGCATAACTTACGTTCTGAATACATCTGGACATCCAAAAATTTATGTAAGCATGACTATATTATATTTTAGTGTTCGCCATAAGAAAAATCCATTCGTCGCGTCATTTGGATCGTTTTTCGCGCTTGTGCGCATTTCGTCGTAATTAAGCGAACATCGCGTTCGTACGGCCAAACGAACCAACATCAGACATATTTCTGAACATGTTTCATGTCCACAATGTTTAGGCAACATTTTAGGGCCTTAAAGATGGCTTTACGGGCCTTGGAAGTGTCGGAAATGCCTTAAAACACGTGCAGGGACCAAATCTGTAACTTCTGAAACTTAATTCTGATCTGCAACTGTCAGGCGGCCCGCCTGAGCTTCTGGTAATCCTGAAGCGGGCCGCGTCCGACTTCTGGACCAGATTAAATGTTTTTAACAACAGATTTCAGCTGGTTGATCCTCCACCACATGTTCTAATTAGTCTAGTCAGCTGATAAGGATGGAATTTTAGTCACCATAAGGTTCCAACACTTGTACGGCTTGGATTAAGGCACGATATTCAACAAACGATCTTAACGGTTACCCGAAAACTATAAATACCCCACCCCCCATTGTTCATAATCACTAGAAATTTGATTTGAGAAACTCTAAGTTGAAACATTAGTTTCATACCTGAGATTTTCGAATCGAGTTTAGCATTCGGGGACCCTTCGTAAGTATTCTTTTGTTCTTTTCCTTATTTTACTGCTTTTCGAGTCAGAAAGTCAAACTTTGTTTGACTTTCAGCGTTGACCAGTAATGGTCAATGCGAAGTTCGTTAGAACTTCGCAACGTGATTGTAATCACGATGGTCATAGTCCCTTGGGACTATGCCTACTGATTACCACGTTGTCTAGGGTCGTAGGGTAAGCGATCTGATAAATCGCTTATACCTCGAACCCGACCCAGTTTGGTCGATCATTAGGATCCGACCAAATACATTAGGTGACCATAGTGTAGGGAATAACCTTCCGAGGTTATACCTTATGGTCACGACGTTTAAGTAGTTGTATGATAGGTAGTTTATATGCCTTAGGTAAATTACCAGAATACCCTTTTCATACATAATTGGTAATTTAGCATATGTAACCTAAATTTTTGTCATGTAACTGATTATGTAACATGTTTAGGCATATAATACTTGTCATAGGACTAGTTAGGCGGTCCGAACGCGTTTCACGCGCACGATGCGTTAAAGTAGCGTAAGCTACCTAAACGGATCATAATGGGTCAATAAGACTTAGGTTAAGTTTCATTTAGCATGTAGGCTTTGTTAAACCATATCACGTGAGTTCCTACACTCATTTGGTTTACAAACCCTAATGCTACTCAGTCTTCTGAGATAGGTCCGGTTTATTAACATAGTTACCTATACTAGGTGCCGTTTGATTCCGAGATCTCTAGCATTACTCGGTGATTATCTTTAGACATCTGAGCAATCACAAGTGAGTACATAGACCCCTCTTTTACTGTTTTCCAAACTGTTTTGGGGTGGAACACATGTGCCTACTTGTTACTTTCATGCTTTCCTGTTTTCACATCATATACATGCTATGTTCGTTAGTACATTACTTAGTACATTGTTTTACATTACATTTTATGCTAGGTGTGCCCATTGTGTGCATTACTTAGTACTTTGTTTTACATTACATTTCATGCTAGGTGTGCCCATTGTGTGCATTACTTAGTACATCGTTTTACATGACATTTCACGCTATGTATGTTCATTTGATTACATACTTAGTGCATTATTTTCACATGCTTACATTTTGGTATGACATTTGGTTTGTTTACATGGGACAATACATTCATTAACACCGATCATGCCGTTCGTTAGTAGGTAGTGGTACCATAGGAATTGACAACTCCCGTTCCGGACATCCCAGGGAAAGGGGACAGAAAGGAATGACCGAATTCGATGATATAAGACAGATAGACCTTTAATTTGTTTAAAGGGTTTATCACCACAGTCGCAAGGCTTGGATGTATGCATTTTCACAATACCGCATAAATGTTCATATTAAATAGTTGCACGCATTTACACAAAACATAGCTTTGATTTAAACCAAGTTTTACTTCAATACTTTGTTTTTGTGCATATGGTTTAGTTGAGACATTTCACTTGCCATACATGACATTTGACATAGACATTTGACATGGATATTTGACATAGACATTTGACATTGATATTTGACATAGACATTTGACATTGATATTTGACATAGACATTTGACATGGATATTCGACATAGACATTTGACATGGATATTTGACATAGACATTTTGACATGATTTACATTTGACACAAACACTTTTGACATTGGTTTTACATACTACATGATTTACATCTTGACATGAACACTTTGACATATTATTCAATACATTTTGACAATTGGTTTAAACATAGACTTCTTACATTGGTTGGTTTGGTTGATTAAGTGATTAAGTAACGATGCGTGTGTAATATGATACAAGCATGGTGGATACGCCGCTGGTACTTCCTATATATAAGTGTTTGTATGGTATTATATGTCGTAACGTTATTTGAATCATTTCAGTTTGAGACATAGAACATTTTATACAAATAACATACTTTTCACAAGACATTTATTTACAAACAACTTATCTTATACAAACACATTTTTACATGGTTATTTATTTAACCTGACATTTACTTATACATATCATCTGATCTTATTGTTTCCAAATAATTTACATGACAAAGTAAATTACAAGGTTCATGACTAAACATTTTTCTTAAACATAAGTCATGAATCCTATTTTCACAAAACCTATGTATCTCACAGGCATTTTTATGCTGACGTACCTATTTTCACATGTGTTTTCAGGTGCTTTTCCATAGGACGTTGATCATGATACTAGGGCGGACCTGTGCCTTAGAGACTTTAAAAGAAGATAGACTATGTTTAATTGTGTTCTGAACTCTTTAAATTCCTGTTTGAAACAATGTAACACCTTTGTTTATAAATAAAATACAACTTTGTATGCCATGGTTATGAAACAATTAATTCTGTTACGACACGCCCCGATGTTTCCGCCGCGATTTGTTGTTTTACGCGGTCGGGGTGTGACAGAAGAGTTGGTATCAGAGCCAATGGTTATAGGGAATTAGGTTATTAGTAATGCTTTGACCTAGACTATCACTTTTCTAGGAACCTAACACAAGTTATCTTGTGTTTAGATCTTAAAACATGTACATCACCTATCCTTAGGTGATTATCAAAACAAGAACCAAATTTTCCAAATCGATTTTTGAAAAACAATCATCTGTTTTTGAATGATTTATTACAAGGTTTTGAACCCTCAATTGTAAGGTTTTGAACCCTCTGTTATATGGTTTTGAACCCTTTTCAGTTTGGTTTTTGGCCTTGTGCCTTCTAATTTTCAAAATCCCGTCAAACGTTTTGGGTTTTAAATAATGTGAACATGTGCAAACTGGAAGGGTGAATGCCTGTATTCTGGGTTTTCTGTCTAGGCAAGCACTTCGTATATATCTCATCAGACGCGAGACCAGTTGTGCTTACCTGGGAATTCTTGGGATGAGTGTTCACTTATAGGCGAGCATGTCTTCATTATACATTATTTTTGACCCATTTACTTTGATTAGTCACTGTGATTCGTTTGTTTGCTTGGTAATGCGGACGAATGATCACCATCTTTGCTTTTGTTGATTTTGTTTCATCTCATTCTTTTTCATCCAATCATCTCACTCGTTTCCTTTCATGTTTTCCTCTTTTAGAATGCCTCCTCGACGCGACAATCTGATAGCAACTGCCGAGCTGGCAGAAATTATTGCGCAGCAGATGGCTGCTCAATTTCCAAATCTCTTTGCTCAATGGAACCAAGCCAACAATAACAACAACAACAATGTTCCATGCAAATACAAGGATTTTAACCAGGCTAAACCACTCAAGTTTAGTGGTTCTGAAGGAGCGACTGGGCTTCTTCAGTGGTTCGAAAGCATTGAGAATACTTTTCGCCACGTGCAATGCCCGGATAATCGCAAAGTCGAGTTTGCTTCGAGCGTATTTCAGAAGAGGGCTTTGACATGGTGGAACGGGATTATGAGAGACAGGGGTGCAGAAGTTGCTCTTGCACAGACATGGGCTGAACTTAGAGCCCTTATGATGAGGGAATTCTGTCCTCGCCATGAACAGCGAGCGTTGGAGAAAGAGTTTGATGTTTTGAAGCAAGATAGTGGTGAGCACAGGGCTTATACTGATCGATTTGAAGAGTTGAGTCTGCTTTGCCCAACAATGGTCACCCCACTTGACAAGGCTATCGAAAGATACATCGACGGCCTACCTGACTCGGTACAAGACATACTTACTGGTAGTGAACCTGCCACACTCCGTCAGGCGATCGAGTTATCAGCGACATTGACTGAGTCGCAGATTAGAAAGGGAAAGCTACATGATGTATTGCAAAATACATTCTTATATCGTGTATAGTTTGTACGTTTTATCGTTATTTTTAGCTTAGTTTAGTTTAGAATTGCGTGCTATTGATAAATCTTGCGTTTTCCAGGTCTTGATACACGAAAATGCTGAATAAGGAGCAAAATCGAGCTAAAAACGCTGAACGTCAAGTCCCGGAATCATTGGAAACAAGTGTTAGAATTATTTCAGAGATTTTGGGTTTTAAAGCTGAATTTCGGAGAAACATTCTGGTCAAAAAACGTCACTCGCGTAGCGCGAGCATGAAAGGCAATCCAGTCGCGCTACGCTACAGCAATGAACAAAAAGCGCAGATAAGGGGGACGCGCGCGGCCCGCGTGTACTTACCCATAACCTTGAGGCGGGCCGCGAGGAAGCTGGTTACGCGCACAGATCGTGAATATCAGCAGAATTTAGGGTTTTCAAGGGGGATTTCTGATCATTAACGAAGGAGTAACCCTAGTTACGAAAAAAAGGACATTAGAGGCGATTTTGGAGCATTCTTGGAGCATAATCGGAGATCGTGAGGCACGGGAATCATTGGATCAAGTTCAAGACGAAGAATCGAAGATTTCTCGGGTTGTAAATCCCTTGTTTGGTTGATTTCTTTCTTGAAACTTTTTACCATGAATTCTAGTTTGATTATCTTTGATTTGTTTTCGTGTATAGACATGCTTGGCTAAATATTTAAACCACCTAGACTATGATGAATGGATTGATATAAAGATTTTACCAGTTTTGTTATTTGCACGATGTTTATGGATTGATTGTGTTTAGTAAAAGGTTTGATTTAATGATTTGATGTGTATGCGTGCTTTGATTTGGTTTGTTATTGTTATTTGTTTCATATGATTCTTAGTGACGGTCTATATCACAACGTAGAGTCATATTAGGGTTTAGGGTTTCGGTGAGTGTCTATATCACATAAGAAAACCTTCACTCTTTAGGGAGAATCGGCCGATAACCTCTAGAAGTAAGTGGTAATAATTTGCTAGATCTTAGTGCTCTACTAGTCCTAATACCTGGGAAGTGAGGGGCTATTGGTAGGTCTTACCCGGCGAATTGCTTTAGATAGGCCTTGGGAAAGGTTATGTCTTGGTTTACCTGTCGGTCTTATTAGTCTATCAAGTCAAATCTATTACTTCAAACTACCCTAGACCTAGGACTGGGAAGAAATAGGTCAACAGTAGGGTACTTACACAATAATTAGAGGACTGGGAAGAAATCTAATAACCGGTAGGATTAACGGCCTAGGTAGGTCCACAGGTTTCTCCTTGAGAAGGGTCGAGGGGCCTCGATGGTTCTTAATAGGTTTAGTATCAAAAGATCCCGGTTCCATAACTCGTGCATTTAACTTAATTGGTAATTTCTTAAAAAACAATCCAGGATTCTTGTCTAGGTGGTCTCGTTCTCACATAAGAAAAGTTCACAGTTTTCGTTCGTCTTTAGTCTAGTTCTAGTTAATTTAGTAGTTTAATATAGATTTCCTTAGTTTTCCGTAACCCCCCCCCCCCAAAAAAAACAATTAAACATAGTTTGAGTCGTGTCTGTCAGAGTCTAGTCAAAGTCTAGTATACGTGATAAATAGAGTCTCGTGGTTCGATATCCGGACTTCCTAGGTTATACTACATTGATCGGTACACTTGCCGATTGTGTGGTTTTAGGTCGAGTCTAGAATTAAAGCTTTTTAGTGTCTATCTTAGAGAGTCTAATTTAGTTTGTTTTTAATAGTCTGTTTAGCACACATCAAGTTTTTGGCGCCGTTGCCGGGGACTCTTGGTAATTGCGTTCATTAGCTTTGATAGATTTACTTGACAAATACGTGCTACGTGTTTACTTTGTTTTGTGTCTTTTGTTTTTGTCTTGAGTCGTAGTAACTAGTCTTTGCTTTTCTTGTGTTCAGGTTTTTGCTTGTAGTGGATGCCACATCTGCGCTCGCACGGACCACCACCACCAGTCAAGCAGTCATCATCTCAGGTTACTTCTACATCTTCATCTCGTTTCCCCGAGTTCGATTTCACCCCGCTACCCACCCCACCGCCCACACCACCACCTTCGCCTAACCATTCACCTAAGGATTCACCACCCGGTAGCCCTACTTCTAGTACTTCTAGTAACCTAGAAAACTTAGAACACATGGCTAACCCTAGGCAAACCGTCCATCAGCAGGCCACTCAGAATTTCACCGGCCTAGCTTCACCCATCACCGTTCCACCCATAGTCAATGACAATTCATGGCAGATTCCGTCTTATGCCATGCAGGCCATCACCAATAGTATCCAATTCCATGGCCGAGACGATGAGGACGCCCCGGCCCACATTAACCGTTTCTCTAGGATGCTAGCTACCTTTAGCCTTAGCGGTGCACCCAACGATGCTACATACCTACAGCTTTTCCCATTCTCCTTAGCCGGCCGTGCGGCTACTTGGTTGGACTCACAACCAACCGGTACTTTTACCACCTGGGCGGGGCTTCGTCAAGCCTTTCTGAATAAGTATTTCCCGCCCGCTAAAGCTTCACGGCTTAGAGACGAGATCCATTCCTTCCGCATGGGGCCCGACGAGCCTTACTACCTTGCTTGGGAAAGGTTTCAAACCCTTTGTGCTCGTTGCTCCCAGCACGGTCTTTCCGATTGGGCTTTATGTGAGAAAATTTACAATGGACTTACCCAAGAGACTCGTGATAGGTTTGATACAAATGCAGGGGGGCATATGATGGGTATTCTTACAGTTCCTGAGTGTCTAGAGCGTTTTGAGGCGTTTGCACAGTCTCAATCACAATCACGATCCGATCAGAGATATCAAAGGGGTAATTCAAATACCACTACTAGCACACCCTCTCAAGGGGTGAACCATGTCACTATGGATCCTAGTTTGGCCTCTGTTTTGGAAAATATGGATAGGCAACTTAAGGAGATTAGAGCTAAGATTGATAAGTGTGAGTTTTGTCGAGGAGGTCACGATACGAGTGCGTGTCCTGTGCTAGTCGGTGAGGAGCAAGTTGATTTCGTGGGAGGAGGTTTTGGTAGAAATCAATCTAGTGGGTTTGGAAATAATACTCTTGGTTCGGGTTGGCGAAGTAATACTAATAACTTTAATAATAATAACAATTTTCGCTCAAGTGGACCTTCTAATTTTCAAATAGCTCAAAATCCAAATAGGGGTTTAGGTTCACTTTTTAATGGGAGTTCGAATGGGCAGGTTCAGAATGGAGGGTCGAGTAGTCAAGGTCAAATAGGTCAAAGTTCAAGTTTCGATGTAGGGGGTAGCATGGAAAGAATGGAGGCCATGATGAGTCAACTAATTTCTAGGGATCAAAGTACCCAAAAGAGACTTAGTGAACATGACCTTTTGCTTAAGAATCACCAAGCTGCGGTCCAAGACCTTTCTAGGGTAGTGAGTGATATGTCTAGGAAGATAGATGAAAGATTACCCGGTCAGTTTGCAGCTAACACCCAACCTAACCCGAACGCTTATGTAAAAGCCATTACCACTCGTAGTGGCAGAACAGTAGGGAACCCGAGAGTTGTAGAGGAAAGAGAGGTTGATGAGGATGGTGATATTATAGATGAAGTGATAGAGATGGAGACTCCCGGCAAAGTGCAAAAGAGGCTAAGCCCAGCAAGTACCGCACAGCCCGGTGAGTCTCAGGGTGAGAAGAAAGTTGAGAAACAGCCCATAGATGTTAGACCCTCGCCTTATGTGAATCATGAGTATGTTCCGTTTCCCTCACGCCTTAAGAATCAGAAATACTCGAGGGAATACGGGCAGTTTCTAGATATCTTCAAGCAATTGAAGATTAATCTTCCGTTTATAGAGGCACTCCAGTCCATGCCTAAGTATGCAAAATTTTTGAGGGACCTTCTTAGGAATAAGGAGAAGTTAGGGGAGTTGTCGAATGTACCATTGCATGGAGGGTGTTCGGCCATTGTTTCAAATAAGCTTCCTGAAAAGCTTACCGATCCGGGTGTGTTTACTATTCCTTGTCTATTCGGTAGTAACACAAACACTAGAGCCTTAGCTGACCTAGGTGCTAGCATTAATTTGATGCCCTTTTCACTCTATGAGAAGCTAGACTTAGGCGAGCTTTCACCTACTCGGATGACGTTATCTTTAGCCGATCGGTCCGTTAAGTACCCGAGGGGAATAGTTGAGAATTTGCTTGTGAAGGTAGATAAGTTTGTTTTTCCGGCCGATTTCGTTATTCTAGACATGGAAGCCGATGAAAACATACCGCTAATTTTAGGTCGCCCATTTTTAAACACCGCTAAAGCTTTAATAGATGTCTCTTTAGGCACTATCACACTTAGAGCGGGCGAGGAAGCGGTAGTGTTTAACGTCATGAATTCGAGAGGTTCGAGTGGTAAAGTGGAAGAAATCTCGGTAGTGGGAGAGTGTGAGAATGAAGAGAAAGATGTGAGAGATGTGAGTGTAGAGAAGGTAATAGGACTAAAGCGTGGGGATCCACCGGATAGGAAGTTGGTAGAATTAGAAGAGAGGGTGGTGAGTTTAGAGTCTAGGTTTGAGACATTGAGCAAGGCTCAGTGTGGGGATAAGTATAGAGATGATACTTTTAGATTCAAACCACCAGATGATGAGTTGAGAGAATATGAAAAAGTTGGGAGTGATTCGGGTAGTGGTAGGAAGGATAGTGCTACAGCCCGTAAGGTGAGGGCGATGTTGGAGGGTGAGCTGCGCTTCCATGATCCTCCGTAAGTTTGTGAAAAGTTGATATTCGTTTGTATTTTGAGAGTCTTTTATTTTGTACCATGAGTCTAAGTAGTAGTTTTTGAGTCTTTTCGTTTTTAGAGTCGGTACTGCGTTGGGTTTTGTTTTGTTTTGATTATGCAGGTTTGGATTGTACCACCCGTACTCAATTGCCATTCGGGTGATTTCGGACTTGCTATATTGATAAACCCGAGCAGACTAGTTAACGATCGCGAATGAAATGCTATACGATCGTTCGGGGGATTCAAGATTCGTACGGCTGGCACTGACTTTTGTCCTAACCAGCTAAGTCGTTTCCCTTTTTGTTGTTGTTGTATTTTTATTTCGTTCGCAGTTTCTTTTCGTAGGTAGTTGTTGAGTCGTATTTTCGTTCTTGCATTAGGGACAATGCAATCTCTAAGTGTGGGGATGGGATACTTGTAAATATTTGAGTCTTAAATATGAAAAACACAAAAAAATTAAAAAATTTGAAAAATCCAAAAAAATTGAAAAATTAGAAAATGTCTTTCGAATTAAAAAGAAGTTTGCAAATAAAACGGAAAATGATAGAAAAGGTGATTTGTTGCTTGGTTTGAATAATAATAATATGAGATGATAATAAATCGAGCTTGCGTCTAGTTTGGGATATGTGGATAGGCCCGGGTTTGGTTTTAAGTCCCTTTGATCTAATATACCTTAATTGTCGGTCCGCTAGTGGGTTTTCGCCTGGGAAATATGGGAAATCAAAACTGCCGATAATAGTATAAGGGGCACCGTTATAAGTTAAAACTGTTAGAGTTTGTGATCATGCGAAAGAAAAGAAAAAAAAATAGAATAAAAGTGAGCTAGAAACTAAATGAAAGTAACACAGGCCTACGTATTCCGAGTTGGGGATAGCGACTCTACAGCCGGTTTGCCTCTGGGATGTGTGAAATCGATTTGCCGAATAAAAGTACCGAAACCTATGTAATCTGTGATTGGGGATAGCGACTCTACAGTCGGAATACCGCTGGGTTAAGGGAAAGCATCGTCTAGTCTCACGAATTCGAAAATGAAAAAGGAAAAAATATGGAAAAGAAAAAAATGAGAAAAAAGGAAAAAAATAAATGATTGTTTACTCTCTTGGTTTTGATATAAAACGGTTAGGAATTGGTCCAGTGATCGTTCTTTTAGTCCTATAAGCTTGAGGTGGGAGTAGATGGACCGTAAATTCTAGTGTGAGACCCTAGGTGGATTGACCGCACTTAAATTAAATTCACATGATAAGGGCTTAGGATTAGATTTGGGTTTAAGAGGATCAGTATATTCGCAATCGCAGCTAACGCAAGCCTTGGTTTTAATTAAATATAAATATGCCTTGATCCAAGTAATGAATTATCTCTGATTCCGTTGCACAATTCTTTTTCGGGGACGAAAAAAGTGTAAGTGTGGGGATGTTTGATGTATTGCAAAATACATTCTTATATCGTGTATAGTTTGTACGTTTTATCGTTATTTTTAGCTTAGTTTAGTTTAGAATTGCGTGCTATTGATAAATCTTGCGTTTTCCAGGTCTTGATACACGAAAATGCTGAATAAGGAGCAAAATCGAGCTAAAAACGCTGAACGTCAAGTCCCGGAATCATTGGAAACAAGTGTTAGAATTATTTCAGAGATTTTGGGTTTTAAAGCTGAATTTCGGAGAAACATTCTGGTCAAAAAACGTCACTCGCGTAGCGCGAGCATGAAAGGCAATCCAGTCGCGCTACGCTACAGCAATGAACAAAAAGCGCAGATAAGGGGGACGCGCGCGGCCCGCGTGTACTTACCCATAACCTTGAGGCGGGCCGCGAGGAAGCTGGTTACGCGCACAGATCGTGAATATCAGCAGAATTTAGGGTTTTCAAGGGGGATTTCTGATCATTAACGAAGGAGTAACCCTAGTTACGAAAAAAAGGACATTAGAGGCGATTTTGGAGCATTCTTGGAGCATAATCGGAGATCGTGAGGCACGGGAATCATTGGATCAAGTTCAAGACGAAGAATCGAAGATTTCTCGGGTTTTAAATCCCTTGTTTGGTTGATTTCTTTCTTGAAACTTTTTACCATGAATTCTAGTTTGATTATCTTTGATTTGTTTTCGTTTATAGACATGCTTGGCTAAATATTTAAACCACCTAGACTATGATGAATGGATTGATATAAAGATTTTACCGGTTTTGTTATTTGCACGATGTTTATGGATTGATTGTGTTTAGTAAAAGGTTTGATTTAATGATTTGATGTGTATGCGTGCTTTGATTTGGTTTGTTATTGTTATTTGTTTCATATGATTCTTAGTGACGGTCTATATCACAACGTAGAGTCATATTAGGGTTTAGGGTTTCGGTGAGTGTCTATATCACATAAGAAAACCTTCACTCTTTAGGGAGAATCGGCCGATAACCTCTAGAAGTAAGTGGTAATAATTTGCTAGATCTTAGTGCTCTACTAGTCCTAATACCTGGGAAGTGAGGGGCTATTGGTAGGTCTTACCCGGCGAATTGCTTTAGATAGGCCTTGGGAAAGGTTATGTCTTGGTTTACCTGTCGGTCTTATTAGTCTATCAAGTCAAATCTATTACTTCAAACTACCCTAGACCTAGGACTGGGAAGAAATAGGTCAACAGTAGGGTACTTACACAATAATTAGAGGACTGGGAAGAAATCTAATAACCGGTAGGATTAACGGCCTAGGTAGGTCCACAGGTTTCTCCTTGAGAAGGGTCGAGGGGCCTCGATGGTTCTTAATAGGTTTAGTATCAAAAGATCCCGGTTCCATAACTCGTGCATTTAACTTAATTGGTAATTTCTTAAAAAACAATCCAGGATTCTTGTCTAGGTGGTCTCGTTCTCACATAAGAAAAGTTCACAGTTTTCGTTCGTCTTTAGTCTAGTTCTAGTTAATTTAGTAGTTTAATATAGATTTCCTTAGTTTTCCGTAACCCCCCCCCCCCCCCCAAAACAATTAAACATAGTTTGAGTCGTGTCTGTCAGAGTCTAGTCAAAGTCTAGTATACGTGATAAATAGAGTCTCGTGGTTCGATATCCGGACTTCCTAGGTTATACTACATTGATCGGTACACTTGCCGATTGTGTGGTTTTAGGTCGAGTCTAGAATTAAAGCTTTTTAGTGTCTATCTTAGAGAGTCTAATTTAGTTTGTTTTTAATAGTCTGTTTAGCACACATCAAGTTTTTGGCGCCGTTGCCGGGGACTCTTGGTAATTGCGTTCATTAGCTTTGATAGATTTACTTGACAAATACGTGCTACGTGTTTACTTTGTTTTGTGTCTTTTGTTTTTGTCTTGAGTCGTAGTAACTAGTCTTTGCTTTTCTTGTGTTCAGGTTTTTGCTTGTAGTGGATGCCACATCTGCGCTCGCACGGACCACCACCACCAGTCAAGCAGTCATCATCTCAGGTTACTTCTACATCTTCATCTCGTTTCCCCGAGTTCGATTTCACCCCGCTACCCACCCCACCGCCCACACCACCACCTTCGCCTAACCATTCACCTAAGGATTCACCACCCGGTAGCCCTACTTCTAGTACTTCTAGTAACCTAGAAAACTTAGAACACATGGCTAACCCTAGGCAAACCGTCCATCAGCAGGCCACTCAGAATTTCACCGGCCTAGCTTCACCCATCACCGTTCCACCCATAGTCAATGACAATTCATGGCAGATTCCGTCTTATGCCATGCAGGCCATCACCAATAGTATCCAATTCCATGGCCGAGACGATGAGGACGCCCCGGCCCACATTAACCGTTTCTCTAGGATGCTAGCTACCTTTAGCCTTAGCGGTGCACCCAACGATGCTACATACCTACAGCTTTTCCCATTCTCCTTAGCCGGCCGTGCGGCTACTTGGTTGGACTCACAACCAACCGGTACTTTTACCACCTGGGCGGGGCTTCGTCAAGCCTTTCTGAATAAGTATTTCCCGCCCGCTAAAGCTTCACGGCTTAGAGACGAGATCCATTCCTTCCGCATGGGGCCCGACGAGCCTTACTACCTTGCTTGGGAAAGGTTTCAAACCCTTTGTGCTCGTTGCTCCCAGCACGGTCTTTCCGATTGGGCTTTATGTGAGAAAATTTACAATGGACTTACCCAAGAGACTCGTGATAGGTTTGATACAAATGCAGGGGGGCATATGATGGGTATTCTTACAGTTCCTGAGTGTCTAGAGCGTTTTGAGGCGTTTGCACAGTCTCAATCACAATCACGATCCGATCAGAGATATCAAAGGGGTAATTCAAATACCACTACTAGCACACCCTCTCAAGGGGTGAACCATGTCACTATGGATCCTAGTTTGGCCTCTGTTTTGGAAAATATGGATAGGCAACTTAAGGAGATTAGAGCTAAGATTGATAAGTGTGAGTTTTGTCGAGGAGGTCACGATACGAGTGCGTGTCCTGTGCTAGTCGGTGAGGAGCAAGTTGATTTCGTGGGAGGAGGTTTTGGTAGAAATCAATCTAGTGGGTTTGGAAATAATACTCTTGGTTCGGGTTGGCGAAGTAATACTAATAACTTTAATAATAATAACAATTTTCGCTCAAGTGGACCTTCTAATTTTCAAATAGCTCAAAATCCAAATAGGGGTTTAGGTTCACTTTTTAATGGGAGTTCGAATGGGCAGGTTCAGAATGGAGGGTCGAGTAGTCAAGGTCAAATAGGTCAAAGTTCAAGTTTCGATGTAGGGGGTAGCATGGAAAGAATGGAGGCCATGATGAGTCAACTAATTTCTAGGGATCAAAGTACCCAAAAGAGACTTAGTGAACATGACCTTTTGCTTAAGAATCACCAAGCTGCGGTCCAAGACCTTTCTAGGGTAGTGAGTGATATGTCTAGGAAGATAGATGAAAGATTACCCGGTCAGTTTGCAGCTAACACCCAACCTAACCCGAACGCTTATGTAAAAGCCATTACCACTCGTAGTGGCAGAACAGTAGGGAACCCGAGAGTTGTAGAGGAAAGAGAGGTTGATGAGGATGGTGATATTATAGATGAAGTGATAGAGATGGAGACTCCCGGCAAAGTGCAAAAGAGGCTAAGCCCAGCAAGTACCGCACAGCCCGGTGAGTCTCAGGGTGAGAAGAAAGTTGAGAAACAGCCCATAGATGTTAGACCCTCGCCTTATGTGAATCATGAGTATGTTCCGTTTCCCTCACGCCTTAAGAATCAGAAATACTCGAGGGAATACGGGCAGTTTCTAGATATCTTCAAGCAATTGAAGATTAATCTTCCGTTTATAGAGGCACTCCAGTCCATGCCTAAGTATGCAAAATTTTTGAGGGACCTTCTTAGGAATAAGGAGAAGTTAGGGGAGTTGTCGAATGTACCATTGCATGGAGGGTGTTCGGCCATTGTTTCAAATAAGCTTCCTGAAAAGCTTACCGATCCGGGTGTGTTTACTATTCCTTGTCTATTCGGTAGTAACACAAACACTAGAGCCTTAGCTGACCTAGGTGCTAGCATTAATTTGATGCCCTTTTCACTCTATGAGAAGCTAGACTTAGGCGAGCTTTCACCTACTCGGATGACGTTATCTTTAGCCGATCGGTCCGTTAAGTACCCGAGGGGAATAGTTGAGAATTTGCTTGTGAAGGTAGATAAGTTTGTTTTTCCGGCCGATTTCGTTATTCTAGACATGGAAGCCGATGAAAACATACCGCTAATTTTAGGTCGCCCATTTTTAAACACCGCTAAAGCTTTAATAGATGTCTCTTTAGGCACTATCACACTTAGAGCGGGCGAGGAAGCGGTAGTGTTTAACGTCATGAATTCGAGAGGTTCGAGTGGTAAAGTGGAAGAAATCTCGGTAGTGGGAGAGTGTGAGAATGAAGAGAAAGATGTGAGAGATGTGAGTGTAGAGAAGGTAATAGGACTAAAGCGTGGGGATCCACCGGATAGGAAGTTGGTAGAATTAGAAGAGAGGGTGGTGAGTTTAGAGTCTAGGTTTGAGACATTGAGCAAGGCTCAGTGTGGGGATAAGTATAGAGATGATACTTTTAGATTCAAACCACCAGATGATGAGTTGAGAGAATATGAAAAAGTTGGGAGTGATTCGGGTAGTGGTAGGAAGGATAGTGCTACAGCCCGTAAGGTGAGGGCGATGTTGGAGGGTGAGCTGCGCTTCCATGATCCTCCGTAAGTTTGTGAAAAGTTGATATTCGTTTGTATTTTGAGAGTCTTTTATTTTGTACCATGAGTCTAAGTAGTAGTTTTTGAGTCTTTTCGTTTTTAGAGTCGGTACTGCGTTGGGTTTTGTTTTGTTTTGATTATGCAGGTTTGGATTGTACCACCCGTACTCAATTGCCATTCGGGTGATTTCGGACTTGCTATATTGATAAACCCGAGCAGACTAGTTAACGATCGCGAATGAAATGCTATACGATCGTTCGGGGGATTCAAGATTCGTACGGCTGGCACTGACTTTTGTCCTAACCAGCTAAGTCGTTTCCCTTTTTGTTGTTGTTGTATTTTTATTTCGTTCGCAGTTTCTTTTCGTAGGTAGTTGTTGAGTCGTATTTTCGTTCTTGCATTAGGGACAATGCAATCTCTAAGTGTGGGGATGGGATACTTGTAAATATTTGAGTCTTAAATATGAAAAACACAAAAAAATTAAAAAATTTGAAAAATCCAAAAAAATTGAAAAATTAGAAAATGTCTTTCGAATTAAAAAGAAGTTTGCAAATAAAACGGAAAATGATAGAAAAGGTGATTTGTTGCTTGGTTTGAATAATAATAATATGAGATGATAATAAATCGAGCTTGCGTCTAGTTTGGGATATGTGGATAGGCCCGGGTTTGGTTTTAAGTCCCTTTGATCTAATATACCTTAATTGTCGGTCCGCTAGTGGGTTTTCGCCTGGGAAATATGGGAAATCAAAACTGCCGATAATAGTATAAGGGGCACCGTTATAAGTTAAAACTGTTAGAGTTTGTGATCATGCGAAAGAAAAGAAAAAAAAATAGAATAAAAGTGAGCTAGAAACTAAATGAAAGTAACACAGGCCTACGTATTCCGAGTTGGGGATAGCGACTCTACAGCCGGTTTGCCTCTGGGATGTGTGAAATCGATTTGCCGAATAAAAGTACCGAAACCTATGTAATCTGTGATTGGGGATAGCGACTCTACAGTCGGAATACCGCTGGGTTAAGGGAAAGCATCGTCTAGTCTCACGAATTCGAAAATGAAAAAGGAAAAAATATGGAAAAGAAAAAAATGAGAAAAAAGGAAAAAAATAAATGATTGTTTACTCTCTTGGTTTTGATATAAAACGGTTAGGAATTGGTCCAGTGATCGTTCTTTTAGTCCTATAAGCTTGAGGTGGGAGTAGATGGACCGTAAATTCTAGTGTGAGACCCTAGGTGGATTGACCGCACTTAAATTAAATTCACATGATAAGGGCTTAGGATTAGATTTGGGTTTAAGAGGATCAGTATATTCGCAATCGCAGCTAACGCAAGCCTTGGTTTTAATTAAATATAAATATGCCTTGATCCAAGTAATGAATTATCTCTGATTCCGTTGCACAATTCTTTTTCGGGGACGAAAAAAGTGTAAGTGTGGGGATGTTTGATGTATTGCAAAATACATTCTTATATCGTGTATAGTTTGTACGTTTTATCGTTATTTTTAGCTTAGTTTAGTTTAGAATTGCGTGCTATTGATAAATCTTGCGTTTTCCAGGTCTTGATACACGAAAATGCTGAATAAGGAGCAAAATCGAGCTAAAAACGCTGAACGTCAAGTCCCGGAATCATTGGAAACAAGTGTTAGAATTATTTCAGAGATTTTGGGTTTTAAAGCTGAATTTCGGAGAAACATTCTGGTCAAAAAACGTCACTCGCGTAGCGCGAGCATGAAAGGCAATCCAGTCGCGCTACGCTACAGCAATGAACAAAAAGCGCAGATAAGGGGGACGCGCGCGGCCCGCGTGTACTTACCCATAACCTTGAGGCGGGCCGCGAGGAAGCTGGTTACGCGCACAGATCGTGAATATCAGCAGAATTTAGGGTTTTCAAGGGGGATTTCTGATCATTAACGAAGGAGTAACCCTAGTTACGAAAAAAAGGACATTAGAGGCGATTTTGGAGCATTCTTGGAGCATAATCGGAGATCGTGAGGCACGGGAATCATTGGATCAAGTTCAAGACGAAGAATCGAAGATTTCTCGGGTTTTAAATCCCTTGTTTGGTTGATTTCTTTCTTGAAACTTTTTACCATGAATTCTAGTTTGATTATCTTTGATTTGTTTTCGTTTATAGACATGCTTGGCTAAATATTTAAACCACCTAGACTATGATGAATGGATTGATATAAAGATTTTACCGGTTTTGTTATTTGCACGATGTTTATGGATTGATTGTGTTTAGTAAAAGGTTTGATTTAATGATTTGATGTGTATGCGTGCTTTGATTTGGTTTGTTATTGTTATTTGTTTCATATGATTCTTAGTGACGGTCTATATCACAACGTAGAGTCATATTAGGGTTTAGGGTTTCGGTGAGTGTCTATATCACATAAGAAAACCTTCACTCTTTAGGGAGAATCGGCCGATAACCTCTAGAAGTAAGTGGTAATAATTTGCTAGATCTTAGTGCTCTACTAGTCCTAATACCTGGGAAGTGAGGGGCTATTGGTAGGTCTTACCCGGCGAATTGCTTTAGATAGGCCTTGGGAAAGGTTATGTCTTGGTTTACCTGTCGGTCTTATTAGTCTATCAAGTCAAATCTATTACTTCAAACTACCCTAGACCTAGGACTGGGAAGAAATAGGTCAACAGTAGGGTACTTACACAATAATTAGAGGAATGGGAAGAAATCTAATAACCGGTAGGATTAACGGCCTAGGTAGGTCCACAGGTTTCTCCTTGAGAAGGGTCGAGGGGCCTCGATGGTTCTTAATAGGTTTAGTATCAAAAGATCCCGGTTCCATAACTCGTGCATTTAACTTAATTGGTAATTTCTTAAAAAACAATCCAGGATTCTTGTCTAGGTGGTCTCGTTCTCACATAAGAAAAGTTCACAGTTTTCGTTCGTCTTTAGTCTAGTTCTAGTTAATTTAGTAGTTTAATATAGATTTCCTTAGTTTTCCGTAACCCCCCCCCCCCCAAAACAATTAAACATAGTTTGAGTCGTGTCTGTCAGAGTCTAGTCAAAGTCTAGTATACGTGATAAATAGAGTCTCGTGGTTCGATATCCGGACTTCCTAGGTTATACTACATTGATCGGTACACTTGCCGATTGTGTGGTTTTAGGTCGAGTCTAGAATTAAAGCTTTTTAGTGTCTATCTTAGAGAGTCTAATTTAGTTTGTTTTTAATAGTCTGTTTAGCACACATCACTACACAGGAAGGGTGACAAGGGCAAGAAGCAGTCGGCTGACAAGGAAGATAGCAAGAAAGGTCAAAACTTGAATGGAAAGAACTCTGGTTCTTCGAAGAGGTCAAGGAAGCGTAAGGCTTCCCAAAATTTTGCTATCACTGCCCAAGCTAATCAGGCAGCTCTCAACCAACCCGCACAGCTTCCAGCAAAGAAACCCTATACAGGGAATGCACCTTTGTGCAATAGATGCAACAGTCACCACCAACCGCAACTTCCATGCCGTTTCTGTACTAACTGTGGGAAATCAGGCCATCTCGCCAATGTTTGTCGATCTGCTCAGAATCCCGCGGTTCAGAACCCGGCTCAACAAGTTGCTCAGCAACAGGGTCAAGCTGCAAGACCGCAATACCCACCTGGTGCTTGTTACAATTGTGGGGATCTGACCCACTACAGAAACCGGTGCCCAAGGCTAGCCAACCAGAACCAGAACCAGAATCAGGCTCCGGCTCGAGGCCGAGTCTTTAACATGAATGCCCAAGAGGCACAGGCTGACGATAATGTGGTGAACGGTACGTTCTTTATTAATAATCAGCCTGCATCCGTTCTTTTCGATTCTGGTGCCGATAAGAGTTTCGTGTCTTTGTCTTTTGAGCAAATGCTTCGCGTGTCTAGAACGAAACTAGGCAAATCTTTGACAGTAGAGGTTGCTAGTGGTGAACCCATTATTCTTGATTCTGTTCTTCACAACTGCCAGTTGAATCTTAACGACCATCTTTTTCCTATTGACCTCGCGCCTATGCAACTTGGAAGCTTCGACGTTATTGTGGGAATGGATTGGTTATCCAAGCATCACGCAGAGATAGTTTGTTCTAAGAAGATTGTTCGTGTGCCGCTTTCGACAGGCGAGATCCTGCAGGTTCAAGGTGAGAAGCCTACCGGTGGTCTCAAACTCATGTCTTGTTTTAAAGCTCGGAAGTATCTGCAGAAGAACTATGTGGCTTTCTTAGCACAAGTTACAGAAGATAAAGGCAAGGGTAAGTCTATTTCAGATATTCCTGTCGTTCGGGATTATTCTGAAGTGTTCCCCGAAGATTTACCTGGTCTACCTCCAACACGCCAAGTCGAGTTTCGCATTGATCTCGTACCTGGTGCAAATCCCGTTGCCAGAGCTCCATATCGTCTTGCACCGTCTGAGATGCAAGAGTTGTCCAAACAGCTTCAGGAGCTCTCTGACAAAGGTTTTATACGTCCTAGTTTTTCACCTTGGGGTGCTCCCGTTCTTTTTGTAAAGAAGAAGGATGGATCCTTTAGAATGTGTATCGATTATCGTGAGCTTAACAAGCTTACCATCAAGAATCGATATCCCCTACCTCGCATCGATGATCTCTTTGATCAGTTACAAGGCGCTTCTTATTTTTCGAAGATTGATCTGCGATCTGGATATCATCAACTTCGGGTGCAAGAAGAAGACATTCCGAAGATAGCGTTCCGTACTCGTTATGGGCATTATGAATTCACAGTCATGCCATTCGGTGTGACTAATGCTCCTGCTGTTTTCATGGACTTAATGAATAGGGTCTGCAAACCTTATTTGGATCAGTTCGTCATTGTTTTTATTGATGACATCTTGATATACTCTAAGACGCAAGCTGACCACGAGCAACATCTTCGTCTTACCCTAGAACTCCTAAAGAAAGAGCAACTTTTCGCCAAATTCTCCAAGTGCGAATTTTGGCTTAAAGAAGTTCAATTTTTGGGGCATGTTATTAACGAACGGGGTATTCATGTAGATCCCTCCAAGATCAGTGCGATTAAGGATTGGGATACACCTTCTACTCCTACTGAAGTTCGTTCTTTTCTTGGTCTAGCGGGTTATTATCGCCGCTTCATAGAAAATTTCTCTAAGATTGCAGTTCCTCTAACTGCTCTAACTCAGAAGAAAATGCCCTTTTACTGGGGATTCAAACAAGAGGAAGCTTTTCAACACCTGAAGCAGAAGCTTTGCGATGCGCCTGTTCTATCATTGCCTGAGGGTGATGATGATTTTGTCGTGTATTGTGATGCATCTAAATTGGGTCTTGGCTGTGTTCTTATGCAAAGGAACAAAGTCATAGCTTATGCATCAAGGCAGTTGAAGATACATGAGAAGAACTACACCACTCATGATCTTGAGTTAGGTGCAGTTGTCTTTGCTCTCAAGATCTGGAGACACTATTTGTACGGTACAAAATGTGTGGTTTTCACGGACCACAAAAGTCTTCAGCATATCTTCAACCAGAAAGAACTCAACATGAGGCAACGACGTTGGGTTGAGCTTTTAAACGACTATGATTGCGAAATTCGCTACCATCCTGGTAAGGCGAATGTCGTAGCTGATGCATTGAGTCGTAAGGAACGTACTAAGCTTCATTGTGTACGTGTTCAATCTGATATTCAAGCTCGATCCGATATCCAAGCACGCATTTCTCAAGCTCAACAATCTTGTGTTTCACAAGGTCTAATGGATAAGGAATTTCCCTATCACATAACACCTGCTCTGGAACTGAAGGACAATGGATCATATTACTTCATGGACCGTTTGTGGGTCCCAAGCCAGGATGATCTTCGTACCTTGCTTATGGATGAAGCCCATAAGTCTCGTTATTCTATTCATCCGGGCTCAGATAAAATGTATAAGGATCTTCGTATTCACTATTGGTGGCCTGGTATGAAGAAAGACATTGCCTTATACGTGTCAAAATGCCTTACTTGTCTTAAGGTTAAGGCTGAACATCAACGTCCTTCGGGTTTATTGGAACAACCAGAGATCCCAGTTTGGAAATGGGAAAACATTACTATGGATCTTGTTACCAAACTTCCACGCACTAAGAAAGGTCATGATGCCATCTGGGTAGTCGTTGATCGTCTTACAAAGTCAGCACATTTCTTGCCAATCCGCGAGGATTTTCCTACTGACAGACTTGCTCAAATCTATGTAGATGAAATTGTGGCTAGACATGGTGTTCCTTTGAACATCATTTCTGACAGAGATGCTCGTTTCACTTCTCATTTTTGGAGAACCATGCAATCTGCCATGGGGACCCAACTTAATCTGAGCACAGCTTATCATCCGCAAACGGATGGTCAATCGGAGAGAACAATCCAGACTCTGGAGGATATGCTTAGAGCTTGTGTGATTGATTCTGGTGGTAGCTGGGATTCACATCTTAAATTGATTGAATTCTCCTACAACAACAGTTATCACACTAGCATCAAAATGGCTCCTTTCGAGGCTCTCTATGGTCGAAAATGTCGTTCACCAGTCTGCTGGAATGAGATTGGCGAGGCTCAAATTACTGGACCTGCCCTCATTTTAGAGACAACTGACAAGGTCAAGAAAGTTCGTGATAACCTTCAGGCAGCTAGAAGCCGTCAGAAGATTTACGCGGACCCAAAATGCAAAGCCTTGGAATTTCAAATCGGTGATCGAGTATTACTTAAGGTCTCACCTTGGAAAGGTGTGATCAGATTTGGAAAGAAAGGAAAACTTGCACCTAGATACGTTGGACCATTCAAGATCGTCGAAAGAATCGGAAAGGTAGCCTACAGACTTGAGTTACCTCCTGAACTTGGAAATGTTCATCCAACTTTTCACGTGTCCAATCTCAAGAAGTGTACAGCTGATGAGAACTTCTCCATACCGCTTGACGAAATTCGTGTTGGCAAAACACTGAAATTTGTTGAGAAACCAGTGGAAATCATGGAACGTGAAGTCAAGTGGCTTAAACGCAAGCGCATTCCTTTGGTCAAAGTTCGCTGGGAAGCTAAACGTGGACCTGAGTTTACTTGGGAACGCGAAGATCAAATGAAGGCGAAATATCCACATCTTTTTCCACGAGTTTCCTCTAAATAAATTTCGGGACGAAATTTCCACAAGTAGGGGAGACTGTAACAACTGTGTTTGTAATCACTATGAACAGTTCTATTATCAATAAAACATGTTATTTGATCCCAATGTTTGTTTTGTTATGTTTTACATTTTTCATGTTTTGACTTTTGTTCAATTCCAAACTCTACATCACTTTCTGGAGAGTTATACGCAAACTAGTGCGTAACCGTACTCAGTTTAATGCGAGAAATACTCCGAAACATCAACATATACTCAACATACCTTAAATAACCTTTACATAACTTAGAAATAAGTTTTGAAGGCTTTGGTATGGCAAAAACAAGTTAATTCGATTACAGGGACTAAATATGACAAACTGCGAAAGTATGTCAATTTGAACTGTAAACGAACATTCCGAAACATAACCATAAGTTAAACACACCTTAAATATCCTTTACATATCTTAGAAATAGGTTTTGAGGGGTTCGGTGTGTTAAAATAAACTTTTGGGTCATTCAGGGACTAAAAGTGTCAAAAAGTGCACAAGTTTGCATTTTCGCGCATAACTTACGTTCTGAATACATCTGGACATCCAAAAATTTATGTAAGCATGACTATATTATATTTTAGTGTTCGCCATAAGAAAAATCCATTCGTCGCGTCATTTGGATCGTTTTTCGCGCTTGTGCGCATTTCGTCGTAATTAAGCGAACATCGCGTTCGTACGGCCAAACGAACCAACATCAGACATATTTCTGAACATGTTTCATGTCCACAATGTTTAGGCAACATTTTAGGGCCTTAAAGATGGCTTTACGGGCCTTGGAAGTGTCGGAAATGCCTTAAAACACGTGCAGGGACCAAATCTGTAACTTCTGAAACTTAATTCTGATCTGCAACTGTCAGGCGGCCCGCCTGAGCTTCTGGTAATCCTGAAGCGGGCCGCGTCCGACTTCTGGACCAGATTAAATGTTTTTAACAACAGATTTCAGCTGGTTGATCCTCCACCACATGTTCTAATTAGTCTAGTCAGCTGATAAGGATGGAATTTTAGTCACCATAAGGTTCCAACACTTGTACGGCTTGGATTAAGGCACGATATTCAACAAACGATCTTAACGGTTACCCGAAAACTATAAATACCCCACCCCCCATTGTTCATAATCACTAGAAATTTGATTTGAGAAACTCTAAGTTGAAACATTAGTTTCATACCTGAGATTTTCGAATCGAGTTTAGCATTCGGGGACCCTTCGTAAGTATTCTTTCGTTCTTTTCCTTATTTTACTGCTTTTCGAGTCAGAAAGTCAAACTTTGTTTGACTTTCAGCGTTGACCAGTAATGGTCAATGCGAAGTTCGTTAGAACTTCGCAACGTGATTGTAATCACGATGGTCATAGTCCCTTGGGACTATGCCTACTGATTACCACGTTGTCTAGGGTCGTAGGGTAAGCGATCTGATAAATCGCTTATACCTCGAACCCGACCCAGTTTGGTCGATCATTAGGATCCGACCAAATACATTAGGTGACCATAGTGTAGGGAATAACCTTCCGAGGTTATACCTTATGGTCACGACGTTTAAGTAGTTGTATGATAGGTAGTTTATATGCCTTAGGTAAATTACCAGAATACCCTTTTCATACATAATTGGTAATTTAGCATATGTAACCTAAATTTTTGTCATGTAACTGATTATGTAACATGTTTAGGCATATAATACTTGTCATAGGACTAGTTAGGCGGTCCGAACGCGTTTCACGCGCACGATGCGTTAAAGTAGCGTAAGCTACCTAAACGGATCATAATGGGTCAATAAGACTTAGGTTAAGTTTCATTTAGCATGTAGGCTTTGTTAAACCATATCACGTGAGTTCCTACACTCATTTGGTTTACAAACCCTAATGCTACTCAGTCTTCTGAGATAGGTCCGGTTTATTAACATAGTTACCTATACTAGGTGCCGTTTGATTCCGAGATCTCTAGCATTACTCGGTGATTATCTTTAGACATCTGAGCAATCACAAGTGAGTACATAGACCCCTCTTTTACTGTTTTCCAAACTGTTTTGGGGTGGAACACATGTGCCTACTTGTTACTTTCATGCTTTCCTGTTTTCACATCATATACATGCTATGTTCGTTAGTACATTACTTAGTACATTGTTTTACATTACATTTTATGCTAGGTGTGCCCATTGTGTGCATTACTTAGTACTTTGTTTTACATTACATTTCATGCTAGGTGTGCCCATTGTGTGCATTACTTAGTACATCGTTTTACATGACATTTCACGCTATGTATGTTCATTTGATTACATACTTAGTGCATTATTTTCACATGCTTACATTTTGGTATGACATTTGGTTTGTTTACATGGGACAATACATTCATTAACACCGATCATGCCGTTCGTTAGTAGGTAGTGGTACCATAGGAATTGACAACTCCCGTTCCGGACATCCCAGGGAAAGGGGACAGAAAGGAATGACCGAATTCGATGATATAAGACAGATAGACCTTTAATTTGTTTAAAGGGTTTATCACCACAGTCGCAAGGCTTGGATGTATGCATTTTCACAATACCGCATAAATGTTCATATTAAATAGTTGCACGCATTTACACAAAACATAGCTTTGATTTAAACCAAGTTTTACTTCAATACTTTGTTTTTGTGCATATGGTTTAGTTGAGACATTTCACTTGCCATACATGACATTTGACATAGACATTTGACATGGATATTTGACATAGACATTTGACATTGATATTTGACATAGACATTTGACATTGATATTTGACATAGACATTTGACATGGATATTCGACATAGACATTTGACATGGATATTTGACATAGACATTTTGACATGATTTACATTTGACACAAACACTTTTGACATTGGTTTTACATACTACATGATTTACATCTTGACATGAACACTTTGACATATTATTCAATACATTTTGACAATTGGTTTAAACATAGACTTCTTACATTGGTTGGTTTGGTTGATTAAGTGATTAAGTAACGATGCGTGTGTAATATGATACAAGCATGGTGGATACGCCGCTGGTACTTCCTATATATAAGTGTTTGTATGGTATTATATGTCGTAACGTTATTTGAATCATTTCAGTTTGAGACATAGAACATTTTATACAAATAACATACTTTTCACAAGACATTTATTTACAAACAACTTATCTTATACAAACACATTTTTACATGGTTATTTATTTAACCTGACATTTACTTATACATATCATCTGATCTTATTGTTTCCAAATAATTTACATGACAAAGTAAATTACAAGGTTCATGACTAAACATTTTTCTTAAACATAAGTCATGAATCCTATTTTCACAAAACCTATGTATCTCACAGGCATTTTTATGCTGACGTACCTATTTTCACATGTGTTTTCAGGTGCTTTTCCATAGGACGTTGATCATGATACTAGGGCGGACCTGTGCCTTAGAGACTTTAAAAGAAGATAGACTATGTTTAATTGTGTTCTGAAATCTTTAAATTCCTGTTTGAAACAATGTAACACCTTTGTTTATAAATAAAATACAACTTTGTATGCCATGGTTATGAAACAATTAATTCTGTTACGACACGCCCCGATGTTTCCGCCGCGATTTGTTGTTTTACGCGGTCGGGGTGTGACAGAAGAGTTGGTATCAGAGCCAATGGTTATAGGGAATTAGGTTATTAGTAATGCTTTGACCTAGACTATCACTTTTCTAGGAACCTAACACAAGTTATCTTGTGTTTAGATCTTAAAACATGTACATCACCTATCCTTAGGTGATTATCAAAACAAGAACCAAATTTTCCAAATCGATTTTTGAAAAACAATCATCTGTTTTTGAATGATTTATTACAAGGTTTTGAACCCTCAATTGTAAGGTTTTGAACCCTCTGTTATATGGTTTTGAACCCTTTTCAGTTTGGTTTTTGGCCTTGTGCCTTCTAATTTTCAAAATCCCGTCAAACGTTTTGGGTTTTAAATAATGTGAACATGTGCAAACTGGAAGGGTGAATGCCTGTATTCTGGGTTTTCTGTCTAGGCAAGCACTTCGTATATATCTCATCAGACGCGAGACCAGTTGTGCTTACCTGGGAATTCTTGGGATGAGTGTTCACTTATAGGCGAGCATGTCTTCATTATACATTATTTTTGACCCATTTACTTTGATTAGTCACTGTGATTCGTTTGTTTGCTTGGTAATGCGGACGAATGATCACCATCTTTGCTTTTGTTGATTTTGTTTCATCTCATTCTTTTTCATCCAATCATCTCACTCGTTTCCTTTCATGTTTTCCTCTTTTAGAATGCCTCCTCGACGCGACAATCTGATAGCAACTGCCGAGCTGGCAGAAATTATTGCGCAGCAGATGGCTGCTCAATTTCCAAATCTCTTTGCTCAATGGAACCAAGCCAACAATAACAACAACAACAATGTTCCATGCAAATACAAGGATTTTAACCAGGCTAAACCACTCAAGTTTAGTGGTTCTGAAGGAGCGACTGGGCTTCTTCAGTGGTTCGAAAGCATTGAGAATACTTTTCGCCACGTGCAATGCCCGGATAATCGCAAAGTCGAGTTTGCTTCGAGCGTATTTCAGAAGAGGGCTTTGACATGGTGGAACGGGATTATGAGAGACAGGGGTGCAGAAGTTGCTCTTGCACAGACATGGGCTGAACTTAGAGCCCTTATGATGAGGGAATTCTGTCCTCGCCATGAACAGCGAGCGTTGGAGAAAGAGTTTGATGTTTTGAAGCAAGATAGTGGTGAGCACAGGGCTTATACTGATCGATTTGAAGAGTTGAGTCTGCTTTGCCCAACAATGGTCACCCCACTTGACAAGGCTATCGAAAGATACATCGACGGCCTACCTGACTCGGTACAAGACATACTTACTGGTAGTGAACCTGCCACACTCCGTCAGGCGATCGAGTTATCAGCGACATTGACTGAGTCGCAGATTAGAAAGGGAAAGCTACACAGGAAGGGTGACAAGGGCAAGAAGCAGTCGGCTGACAAGGAAGATAGCAAGAAAGGTCAAAACTTGAATGGAAAGAACTCTGGTTCTTCGAAGAGGTCAAGGAAGCGTAAGGCTTCCCAAAATTTTGCTATCACTGCCCAAGCTAATCAGGCAGCTCTCAACCAACACGCCCCGATGTTTCCGCCGCGATTTGTTGTTTTACGCGGTCGGGGTGTGACACCGATGTCCGAATGCAGATTGCAGAAGCTACAAGGATGGAAGACGCAAACGAATGGAGACATTGGAACAATATGGTTCCGTCAAAAGTAAACTTGTTTTGTTGGCGAGCTGAACTTAATAAAATCCCAACAAAACGAGCGTTGGCGAGCCGCGGTGTCCCATTGTACGATTTATCATGTAACAGATGTGGCGTAGTGGAGGAGGATGCAGATCACGTCATTGCTCGATGCTTGTTTGCAAGGGCTATTTGGTGGCAAATATGCAGGTGGATTAAATTACCGTTTCCTGAAGATGGTCTATCCACTCATGGATTGATCAACTTGGTGAAAGATGCGAAAGGGTCAAAGGAGTGGAAGAAGGCGATAGGGGCAGTGATCATGACGGCCATGTGGGAGATTTGGAAATCTAGAAACGAGAAGGTATTCAACAACCGAAGTATAGCTATCGAAAGAACGGTGGAGCAAATAAAAGAGAACTCTTTCTTATGGATTAGGTGTAGAACAAATCTGTGTAACCTACTTTGGGATAGGTGGTGTGATTTTAATATTCGGGACGTTATTATGTAAGTGGGTTTCAGTTTCTTGCTGGCCTACAACCTTTTCTATAATTTTTATAGAAGTTTCGCCGTTCAAACAAAAAAAATAAACAAACCAAGTACTGACTACATGCATTGATTAAATAATATTGTATGTGGATCAACGACAGAAAAAGGAGGGTTGAGATCTTGCACATGTCCCGATAAATTTATTTATGGTTGATTCGACCCGATGCTTCAAATTTCCTCATTTTAGGAAAACAATTCATTTTTTTAATCCTCTCCTTACGTTTTCCGTCTCCGGTGATTCATTCACCAAATTGGACTGCTGACAACGTCCTTTGGCTCTGTTTTAAAGAAAATTAGAGCAGTCGTCGTCCTAATCGAGCCTCCCCCTCTGGCAACCGGACCCTCAACCGCCTTATTTACTCAATTTCACCCATAGATCTTCCAGTTCCTCATCGCTGCTACCATCACCATGCACCACATCTTTGAGCTGTTTTACTCCACTTACAATCTCTACCCTTTTTCTCCACCGTTAGTCCATCCCCATGTTTACAACCGTGACCTCTGGGGATCCAAAATATTAGCTAAATGATGGATGATAACTGCATCTGGGTTTACATCAGCGAATGCGTAGACTATTTCCGGCATTTTAAGGTCACCACAGTTCTAATCTAGCGTTGCATGTGCTTATCTCGCCTGTGTCGGCTAGGTTTCACGGTAAGCTTTTGACCTCTTTTTTGATTTTCCAGCTACATTTTTTCTTTTCCGGTCTTTAACGACATTCCCGTTTTATTATGGATTATGTTAGCAACGACGAAGTGGGTTTCACAGCTGTCGTTGACTCTATTGCCATGCGGTGTGTGAAGACGGTGGTTGTCTGCACCTGGAAAGTTGTATGGCAAAACAACGCTATGTGAAGACAATGTTTGTGTGGATTACTAGACATGTAATATGTGTCGTACAAAGAAAAACCACTGAAAGGAAGGTAGGAAATTCTGTAATTTTAGAAAAGGCAAAACTATAATTGCGTCAAAGAAGGCAGTGTTTTGTTTGTCTGTGCGCCGACATTTGTCTTTAATATTATATAAATAAATTAAGAAATAAAAAATGTGGCATTTTTTTGAATCTTAAAATAAGTGACTTTAAATTAAAAAATAAAGCGATGTAAATGTCTATATTACCCTTTTACATTATCCTTCTCACCTTAAACCCTTCTTCTCCTGCAACCAAACCAAAATGAAAAAACCCTGGAAATGGCGATAGCTGTAACAAGGTTCCTCTCTCTGTTCGAAACCACCGCCGCCGCCGCAAACCTCCACCCATACCGTCCAATTCGATTCCCCCCTAAACCATTAACCCTACGCTTACGCCGCCGTTACTCATCATCCTCCGTTTGTGTAATAACCGATGAAATCGCCGCCGTTGGTGAAATAACCGGAGAATCTCAACAACATCCGTGGCTTGAGTGGGTGACTTTCGTTGACCGCTTGAAGTCAAAAGGGTACATTAATGAAGAAGCTGGAAGTGATGTGTATAAAGATATGAGTGTTTTGAAGGAAGCTTGCCTTCGTTTTGGTCGTGATCGATTTGATTTGTTCAAGTAAGAAATCCTTCATGTCTGTCTAGGGTTGGTTTACAAATCTCAATGTATCTTAGTATTTTGTAGGCAAATTGGGCATAAATACATAGTGTTAGGCTGATTAGATTGCTAAATAAGAGAGTTTGGTATGTTTATAGTTAATTAGGCATAAATATATATGGTTAGGCTTATTAATTAAGGATCCTAAAAAGTATGTTTTTTATTTAATCACATTGCAGGTCACTATCTATGCAAGATATTCAAACTCTTGTAGACAAGGGTTGTCCTAATATTAACCGAAAGACTGTTAATTCAGGGAAACGTTTGAGAGCACATCTACAGCTCGATGAAGGAGACGTAAGCTATTTTCATACACCATTTTTTCATATTGATTAGTTTACATATTAAAAAACATAATTTTGTAATTGATTTTGGTTTATCTACATTTTGAGTGTAGGTATGTGGTGCATGTGTTTTCCGAGGATTATGCGACAGGGCCTATGTGATACTAAAAGACAATGAATCGGATGCAAGAACTGTAGATATTGTGCGCGTTTTGTTAAATTATGCTCTTGATCCAGCTGTTGATTCTGATAAGAAGCCTTCAGGGGCGGAAGTTGTTGAAGCATCTGCCAAGAAGTTGCTTTTGGAGTTGATCGAGCTTAGTGACACGAAAGTTGATCCTGAATTGCAAAAACCAGCCTCAACAGTTGCTAGAAAGGCACGTTCTTTTGAAGTTATGGAGAGGGATTCATCACGATCGCAGAATGTTGAAATGAAAAGAGGAGACTGGTTGTGTCCCAAGTGAGTATATGTTGAAATGTTTCTTTATAGTTATCTACCTTTTAATAATTGAAACAATTTTTATATTATATAATATGAGGTACCTGAAAATAGAGTATATTAGTGTTACTAGTGTATTGGGTTTAAGCATTTATATACCTAAGATTGATCTAAATTTAGAGCAATATGCAATTCAAATCACTTGTCTACACTGAGCTAAATAATTCTATAACTTGTTTACGTTTTCTTGTAGGTGCAATTTCTTGAATTTTTCTAGGAATAAAAAATGTCGGGAATGCAACGAAGATGGTCCTCAAAAAGCTGGCGGTGACAATGTTGAAATGAAAAAAGGCGATTGGAATTGTCCTCAGTAAGTTTGTCAAATCAGGTTTTGTGGTTATAAAGCTTTCAAATTTAGTTTTATCACTTTCCACATTTATATTTTTGTATTGGTTAAATACAAGTCAAGTTTAAGAGGAAAAATATAAATCTCCAAACTTAGGTCATATAAAATATTTCGTGATCTCAGTAATTATTAAGTTCAATAAAAGACGGGTCAAGCGATTGTTCACTTGATGCATGGGGTTTATCACTTATAGTTGGCGTAGTGCTTGTATATTTAACAACAAAAATGTTTTTATTGGTTTTATTTTGCAGATGCAATTTTATGAATTTTTCAAGAAACATACGGTGCCTAAAATGCAAAACTGAGGGACCTAAGAGGGTTGGAACAAATGATGTTGAAATGAAGAAAGGAGACTGGAACTGTCCACAGTAAGAAACTTATACACATCTCTCTCTCTCTATATATATATACACACTATAGTATATAGCACTCTCTCATAGATAAACACTGCAACAATTGATTCTTATATCAGGTTTAAACCATTAATGTTAGGTTTCATTTTTTTTTATTATCACCAAGTAGGGTTAGGTCAATTTACCTTTTTGTTTAATATTGTGATGTGACCTCGTTAGTTGTATATAAAAACTGTTTTTAACCTATGAACTTCGGTATATTGTGTTTAGGTGTCAATTTATGAATTTTGCCAGCAACACAAAGTGTTTACGATGCCGAGAGCAACGTCCCAAGAGGCAACTAAATCCCGGAGAGTGGGAGTGCCCCTCGTAAGTCCCTCGTTTTCACAACAATGCCTATTTTTTGAATTTTACATACTTTAATTGCTTAAATAAGAAGAACTTGCCAATAAACACTACCGGCCATTACAACAAGCACGCCTCACTAACAGGGCATGACTTGACAAGAAGTTAAATGGGTTAGGGTCATAAACTAGTCAACACGTAAATTGCCCACTCAAAAACATGTCTAAACAAGTTCAAACTGCCTAATCCGTTTATGATACGCATAACACATATAACTAATTGTGTTAAATGGGTTATCGGGTTGCCCTGACACGTTTAAGACCCACTTAGCTAATCGTGTAATTTTTTATTGTTTGTTAGCCATGATAAGTGAGTTATGTTGATAAGCATACATATCGTGGCATTCGTATTATTGAATAGTTTATATTTAGTTGTGTTAAACAGACCATGTCATTCGTTTAATTAAACCGCTTATATATAATTGTGTTAAACATGTCATGTAACCCCGCTTATTGAACTTGTTATATCTAATAATATATCTTTAATTGAATTTGGGAAAGGTGTGATTTCTTCAACTATGCTGGAAATGTTGTATGTCGGAAGTGCAATGGTGAAAGGCCGGAAGATGCAGAATCTAAATATCAAGAACAGATGTGGAGGAAACAGTAACTTGTAGTGGGTCAAATGCAACTGTAATGTCATAAAGTTGCAGTTAATTGTTATGTAAAAAGGTGGAAAATCATTCACAGAGAATTTAATGAGTTCAGTATGTGGACATAATCAAATTGTTTGTTCATCAACCAATTTACGTACTAACCATATAGCCAGCCATATCATCAAACAATTCACTTGAATTTTAAATCTATAGAAGTATTAGATCTGCATGCTTATAATCAATTTAGTGGTTCTATCCCAGAATCATTGGGAAGATTAACAGGTTTAACTCGTTTGAGTATGCAATATTCTTTAGGAGTGGTTTTAGAAGCCCATTTTGCTAACCTCTCTCTCGACGTTGAATACAAGTGCTAATCATAAGTTGATTATTATTAGTATCTCACATGAGTGGAAACCTCCATTCCAACTGAGGAGTGTTGGACTTGGTTCTTGCAATATTGTAAATGGATTTCCACAGTGGTTGCAAAATCAAAGGAAACTTGTGGATCTGGATTTGTCTAATGCTATGAACAGACGCCGGTGAAGTGGGATTGATTTCTTCGGCCGGTGAAGCATGGAAATCTCAATTTACCCTGATTTCTCCGGCCTGGCGAACCATGTAATTAGGGTTTCCCTGTATGGTCTACAAAGCAAAACGAACTCAAATCAAAACTTCAGTACATGATTAGTGAATAAACAATATGAACAACCTTAAAACCAAATCAAACCGCTAGCTCTTGTGTAGGCAAATTACCCTTATTTTGTAGGCAAATTGGATTATTATATTTTTATTATTATTGACCCATAAACCATAGAGATTGTACCAAACAATTATGGCCAAATGAATGTGTACAACAAGTTGATGAATGTACATGTTAATGATTAAATCAATGAGCAAACGGTCACATTTTCTTTTTCCTACCTTCGGCTAATAATTTACGAAACAACACTCAAACCCGAAATCATTATGAGTTGTAAATAATAACGCTACAAACCAAGTTGTATTTCGACATGTTCTCGTGTTTCAACCGTTCCCTTCCTCATCATTGTCACAAACTCTTCATAATTGATTGTTCCATCCTGCCAGAAAACCGAATTGTGAAACCAAAGTGTCAATTAACCCGAAAAGATTAAAGAATTTAAAAAAATGCAATATTAAGGGTGAACCGGGTGGGCAACTTTCCAAAACGGGTTAGGTGAACCGGGTCGTCTTCATACAGGTTGATAGGCTGCGCCTCGTTAAGTTTACCCGCTAGCACTTTGTCATTTGTTATAAGGAATCCGTTATTTATGATTATCAAAACAATAGTTTTACAATATAATTAGAATTTAACAATGGGTTTATTCAACCTCTTCCACTCACTTTCCTTTGCTAAGTTATTTTTATTTGTCGCGTTTAAAATAAAATAAAACTCTAAATCAACTTAAATGTCAAGAATAACTAGAATTTTGCTGATTGTGATGAATTTCTGTGGTTATGATTGTTGCTAACCTTATCAGTATCTACATCATCAAGGAGTTCATCAATGGTTGCTTCATCTCCCATTCCATATTGTGTCATAGCATGTTTCAATTCGTCTCGGGTAATAAATCTGTAACAGAGCTTATGTTAAGCAACAAATTATATAAATACTTGAAATGACCAAAAAAGATTTGTATGAACAAACCCGCTATCATCTTTGTCGAAGAATTGAAATGCTCTGTACAAATTTTCTTCCCTTTCGAGTTTGTGTCGATGCATTGTTGCAGTGACAAACTCTATGTAATCAATTGTTCCATTCTTATCAACATCAGCCTGAAAAATGATGAGAACAAAGCAAGTTTAGCTATGTTTGACTTTTTAGGTCAAATGAACCAGTTATTAACTTTGAAATTGATATGAAGTATTTGATTCTTCTAAGAAAAAATATGATGAAACGTGATTACTAATGGTAAAGAATATGTCAACTTAAAATCAAATTAGAAGCTATATCGATTTTGAATTTAAAAATAGATAGTTTGACCTCACAAGTCAAAGGAAGCATGCGGTTAATAGCTTACAGCATCCATGAGTTGTTGTATTTCTGACTCCACAAGTCTAGATCCAAGCTTTGATAGTCCTGCTTTAAGTTCTTCATATGTTATGGAACCACTTCCATCAGTGTCCATGTTGCTGAACATTTGTCTCAAGCCCTTTATCTCTTCTGTTGGTTCTAGGTTTTCCGCGATAACCTTCAACAAACAACTACTTGTTACGACATTATCAAAATATTTAACAAACTTGTTAATAGACACAAAGGTTGTGGTTGGATGTCAGTAACGATCATGTCAGCAAGGCCACACTGTCACTTACAATATGTAAATTTCATTTGTCGAACAAAATGAAATGGAAATGTTTTCTTAAGAAGCATACCTTCAATGCGAGCCTTTTCAACTTGTTCATCGCTCTAAATTGTTTCATTCGAATCAAAACCGCACTGTCCATAGGTTGTTCTGATGCTTCGCCATCTTCTTTGAGCCATGGGTGCTCTAAGATGTGAAAAGAATTTAAGATTCAGCGTTACAACTATACCTTTTTGGATGATCATTGTCTCTTCGATGTACCCATATGCCATGAATGTACATGCGGACAAATGAGTACGTATGCACCATTTGCTCCCCGATGGATTATGGGTACCTTGCATCTGGAGATGCAATGATCATCTAAACAATGTAAATATGAACATTCTTTTGGACATACTAACCGAGGGCTTTGTCTGCGGTGATACGTTTCTTAGGATTTTTTGTCAACATCTTTGAGATTAAATCTTTAGCACTAGGAGATATTGATGGCCATGGAGGACTTTGAAGATCAAGACTACCTTCTAATATTTTTGCAAATATGCCCCTTTCATTTTCTGAAACAACCATCATACCTTTTGGTTTCAGACAGACAACAAAAAGACTTTGACTTTTTAAGTGATAATCTTACAAGAACTTATTATATTTGTAAACCATATAATTGAACATAAAATTCAAAATATTTTATTTTTAAATGAAAAGAGATATAGATTCAACCGGCCCAGAAAGGAGGGACACCGCTAAGAAGAATGTACAAGATAACACCCGCACTCCACACGTCTATCTCCTTCCCATAACGTTTTCGTAACACCTCCGGTGCCACATAATATGCACTTCCAACAATCTCCTTATAACTTTTTCCTGAAATTTTTTTAAGAATATAATGTGAGATACCATATGTTTCTAAAATGTCACAACTGATGAAAATAAAGTTAAAGAACAATAGTCAAACATCCTCAAACTGTTGCAAGATATATATGAAATAACAGAGAAGATAATGTGGCTCACTGCCTCACTCGATCTATGTGATCGGGCCATGCCCATAGCCGAACTAGAGAAACTTCCACCTTTATTGATTTAGGACCAAAAAGATTGATCTCATGCAGAGTTGTTTATATAGAAGTCAGATTATAGTTTATGCACTTGTTCTCAACTTTGCACAACCAACTAAAAAATCAGGCCGAATAACTAAAAAAAGGTGATAAAAACCGACAGACTACCTTTGTAGGGCTCAAGAATATGCAACAGCCCTAGCTAATATCGGAGAACCAGTAAAAGACAAGGATCTCGTTATGTTAACTCTTGTAGGGCTTCGAGAAGAACATAATGGTCTTAAGGGTAACCTATTGGCTCTGTCACCCCGGTCTCTTTCAACGATATTCATGCCCTTCTTTGTGACCATGGTTACCTCATTACCACCACCCTCAACACCAATACGAAGGCTTTCTTTGCTGCACCACGATAGTTCTCAGCTCCTGCACAACAGTTCTCGGCTCCCACACAACATTTATCTTAATCAACTACAACAGCAACATCAGAACATTCCGCTAATGGCCTCTTAATTCGGTCCACAGCTAAATCCAAGACCCCAATCTTATTATGGATCTCGGTCTTTCAACAACAATCACACTGGTCGGAACTCCCGTGGCTATTCACGTTGTGTTCTCGTGGTGCTTTCAATCCACGTTCGAGAGATAATGGTGGTACACGTCAATTCTCATAGGCCTCCAATCAAAACGTGGTCTATGGTCATTGCAACCGATGTGAAATTGGTCACCTACCCTCACAGTGCCCAAACCAGCAGAATCAATCTCGCCATGCACCACAAGCCAATTTTGCTGCTTATTCAGATGTTGGTTCTTCTCATGGCACTGTTTGGAAGCCTGATACTAGTGCCTCTCATCATGCCACTCCAGATCTATCTAGCTTGGACAACTCTAAGGCATACTATGGTAAAGATTCATTACTTGTTGGTAACAGTACTTCAATACCCATATTTCATATTGGTTCTTCCAACATTAACAAAACCTTTAAACTTTCTAACATTCTTCATGTTCCTGAACTAAAACAAAATCTTTTATCTGTTAAAAATTTTTGTCTTGATAATGATGTCTTCTTTAAATTTCACTATTCTTATTTTGTTGTGAAGGACGAGTCTACCCGAACTACCCTTATTACGGGCCCTAGTGAGCAGGCTTATACTCCATCCGCCTTCCACAATTCAAGTCTCTACCAAAGGTTGCCTTCACTGCTCTCAAAGCTTCTTCGAATATTTGGCATCAACGTTTAGGACATCCTCATGCTCAAGTTTTTCGTTAAGTTGTTTCCCATTGTTTTTTACGTGTTTTAGACAAATTAAATAATGAATTATGTTCTTCTTGTCGAATGGGAAAATCTTCCAAATTATCTTTATCTGATTCTACTTTTCGTAGCAATAATATTTTAGATCTTGTTTATTGTGATGTTTGGGATCCTTCTCCCTCACCGTCTCTTGATGATCACCGTTATTTCTTGTTATGTGTTGATCATTGTACTCGTTATATGTGGATTTATCATTTAACATAAAAACCTGATGTTTATATCACCATCACAAACTTCATCACCATGCCTGAACGCCAATTTAATACCAAATTAAAACGCATCCAATCTGATTGGGGCGGGGAATTTCGACCTCTTACCAACCTGTGTCACAACCTTGGCATCATTCATCGACGTTCTTGTCCACACACAAGCGAACAGAATGGCATTGTTGAACGTCGTCACCGTCATGTTGTGGAAACTGGACTGTCTCTCTTGGCTCATTCCAGTCTTCCTCAACGTTTCTGGCATTTTGCCTTTGAAACAGACATATACTTAATCAACCGGCCACCCTCTCGCGTCTCCTCCAACAAATCTCACTTTGTCTTTAAACGTAGACCTGATTACTCGTTTCTAAGAGTCCTTGGCTCTCAATGCTTTCCTTATCTTCACCCGTATAACCGTCATAAAATTGAATTTGGTTCCACTCCTTGTGTCTTCCTAGGCTATACCCTTTCTCACCATGGTTATCGGTGCTTTGATCCTTCCACTGAACGCATCTATATAGTTCGACATGTTCGCTTCAATGAACAAGTTTTCCCCCCCATCAACCGTCACCTACTCCACCACCACAACCTGCTTCCCCATATATCTCCATTTTTCCCAATTCTCCACCTGGCTTCCCACCAAAACCCACCCAACCTTCACAACCACCACCGGCTTCATCTCCAACACCTCCTCCCTCACCAAATTCGCCACCACCTCCACCTTCTACCCAATCACAGCAGGCCCCATGCACCAGGCCGTCTAACCTTTGTCCCAATCCAAAACAAACCGACCGTTACAATCCTGCTGCCTATACAGCCACCACATCTTCTTCTTCACCTATTGAACCGACCAGTTTTATCGTTGCTAACAAGTATGCTGAATGGCGCTAGGCTAGGTCTGATGAGTTGGACGCGCTTCATAGAAATGGCACGTGGACACTTGTGCCCCCTGTATCTAATGCTAATATTGTTGATTGTAAATGGGTTTACAGGTTGAAACAGATGAACATGGTAAGATCAACAGGTACAAAGCCCGGCTTGTTGCCAAGGGTTTTCACTAACAACATGGTGTGGATTATCACTAACAACAAGGGTTTTCACTAAACAGAAAACTGTTTCTCGCTCTTCAACATAATTTGAGTACAAAGCCATTGCGGATACAGTTGCAGAATTAATTTGGCTAAAGTCTCTTCTTCGAGAACTTGGTTTGGATAGTGAAGCACCAACACTTTGGTGTGATAACCTTGGAGCAACTTATCTCACAGCCAATCCGGTTTTTCGTGTCAGAACAAAACATGTTTTAATTGACTATCATTTTGTTCGTGAACATGTTACTCAGGAAAAGCTCAGTGTCAAGTTTATCTCCATAGAAGATCAAATAGCCGATGTCTTTACAAAGCCATTATCTTCTCAGAAATTTGAGTTCCTCAGATCCAAGTTGTAGATTGCTAACCAACTTGCGGGGGAATATTAGACTATGTCGGCTAATGGTTTACTTACTTTATTAATATTCCTAATTGTCTAGGGTATCAAGATGTAATTAGTATCTTTATATATTTGGTTTTCTTCATCATTGAATATACAAAACCTTTTTACATCATGATTCATTTTATATATTTGGTTTTCTTCATCATTGAATATACAAAACCCTTTTACATCATGATTCATGCCAAGCCTATAATTACAGTTTTGTTGGACGTGTCATAAACGTTGAACGTAACAATCGACTTTTACTAGTTCTACATTGACCATCCCAAAAGCCAACTTAGTAAAAACATACAAAATTAACTAACGCCTAAGATAACCACCACCTGTAGTGATTAGCGCTCAAAGTTATTTTAGTGTAAGCACCCTAAACCGATCAGGCCAACCCCAAAATTGGTTATGATATGATTATACTTTTCTAAATCCAGACTCCATCATAACAATTATAATAAACATGCTCACATTTCATCCTAGTCATAATTGTTTCCTCTTAATCATACATACAAATAAAAATTTATGACTTGATACATTCTTGGTTATAAACAACCCTTTAGTATACTTGATAGTTGATACCTAACTCAATCCGTAACAAGGAAACTATTCATATAAATGCCACATGAATACAACCAACTCTTATTTGATACATTATGCTTAGCTGTATTCTTTTAGGTGTGTTAGTGTGGCCCATGGTCTATTTACGCAAGATTGCAAATTGTTAGCTAGGGTCTAAAGTTGACATTAACAACATCATGTTGATAGGGCCATATTGATTATTAAGACACTTTCAAGGTCACAACGACAAAGCTCGTTGACCTGACCTTATTCGTGCAGTACCTAGTTATATAAAAAACATGTGTGGATGATGAATATTGGTTCTGAAAACCTGAACAAAATCGTATGATGATCAAGTGATGCAATCTCATTCACTCACGATAATCTACTAGCTAGAAATATATATGGTTAGAATTATGTTATCACCATTGACTTGTGGACCAGATGACCAGATGTACATAACTCGTTTTTACTAGTCATTCCATTGATGCTTAAATATCTCCAAATGCTTTCTTATTCTATCAAATTAATTTGAAGTTTCTTAAAAACCTTCCAACATATAACTTGATTTGTTAACTAGTTAAAAGGTTTAATTATTAGGGGGCCGATGTGGTACAAATAATATGCACTATGCAAAGTGTACGTGAAAAAAGGGACGTAATAGTATTTTCGTAATTTTGATGATTACATTATACATCAAATAATTACTCTACAACCAAGATTAACTAAAGTAATAATAATTACGCTATAATTATTACATTATAACATGAATCGGATAACTAATGTGATGTTAGCTTACTTGGTAGAGGCTCTAGCCTCTTAGGGGGCGGTTTTGGGTTCACTCGCAAGCATGGTGTACGTAGATTAGTCGTACGTCTGGTGATAATTAACATTTAAACTAGAGGTGCACAAATCGGGTTAGGGTTTCAACTTGAACCGGGTTCAAACCAGGTTGGGGTTAGGTTAGGATGAAAATATTCAAACCGGGTTGGCACTCAAACTAGATTGGGTTCTAACTGGGTTAGGATACAAGAGAACTGAACCCTATGAAACCAATTCGAGTTGGGTTCTCAAAGTGGGTTCAACCCTATTAATATAAAATTCTTAAAAACAACTAATATACATAAATAACTTAAAAATTTATACTTTATTTTTTTTATAAGTAAACTAAAACATAATTTCATGAGAAAAAATAACACATTACGACACGAAATGCAATTTTTAAATTTTTTACATTTTTTGTCAGTCTTTGATAGGTTCGGTAAAGGAATAACCCATATTGACAGATGAATGTCCGTTTTCGATTCCGTAGCGTTTTAGGAGCGTTTATTTATTATTATTATTATTATTTTGCCTTTTTTAGTGTTGTGATTTAACCAACACCTTTTATACATATGTATGCTAACATTTTGGATGAAAAAAATCCAAAAAATCGACATGAAATGTACTATAATGGTATCACAAAGCCGTTAAATAGCCATTGGGTAATAGCTAGTACCATGTATATAGACGGGTTCTTTATATCGGGTTCAAACCTGGTTGAGTGATCGGGTTGTCAACTGTCGGGTTGAAACCGGTTTGACTGTGAAATACCCAAACCGAGTCCTACGCTACACGTTGAAACAGATCCAAACCGAGTTGACTATAGATCAGGTTCAAACCGGGTTCAGGTAGGATAGGGTTGTCAGGTTCAGTTTCTAACCCGGTTGAGAGTTGCACCTCTAATTAAGACGGAGTGGAAGACCCCGTGGACGAATGCCCATGATAATGAATGTGAGACGAAAAGACGTCCGTCAATAAAGATGGGGCCATTTGTAGGACATGCCGTTGCAAATAAATACCCTCATGCCTTTTTTGAGCTAAAAGGAAGGTACCAACAAAATATACCTTTGCAACGGGTTGAAGCTTAACAGATCAAATGGTTATGATGGGTTCTAGTCACAGCGGTAGTAATTATAAAGATTTGTGAGCTTGTAAAAAGTTGGGTTATGCGTTAAAATATTTTCTAAGAAAATAAACATAAATGTAATATGATTAGTTTTTTTTTTTTTAATGACGAACACAAATCTCTACTCCTAAGATTGTCTACTTTATGACACGTGCCACCTTAAATAGGGATGAACACCTGTTACTACTATTACCAAAACGTCAGGCAATTGATATGATCTATCAAGAAAGAGATCAATGAATCTAAAACTAACCTTCTTCAATGAAGACAGAAAGCCCTAAATCAGTAGCCTTTAATGGAGCCTCTTCATCTTGACTAACCATCAAGAAATTCTCAGGCTTCAAATCTCTATGCATAACCCCCATGAAATGACAAGCATGCACCACATTCACAATCTGCCTCCCGATCTTTGCTGCCTCTTTCTCAGAATAACTCCCTCTTTTAGTTATCCTATCAAAAAGCTCACCACCACTACACAACTCCATCACCAAATGCACACTAATTTCATCCTCATATGCCCCTTTAAACTCCACAATATTCGGCTGTCCGGTCAAATGTTGCATTAACATAATCTCCCTCCTTACATCTTCCATTTCCTTCGTCGTCACAAGCTTCCTTTTCGATATCGATTTGCATGCATACTTCAATCCTGTGGCCTTTTCAGTGCAAAGATATGTGATACCAAACTGCCCTCTTCCTAGTTCTTTCCCAATATGGTAAGTCGCCTTTAGGTCAACATACCCCTTTCCTAAAATAGATCCATCTGCATGGGGTTTCATGGGTTTTTGTGGATCAAACTTGCTTGAAAAAGGATGGTATGTTCTTTGATCATCAGGGAGATTATGAGTATGTGATGGGGATGATATCGGGATTTCGTTGCTTCGAGGTTTTAGTAAAGACCAACATATGCCCATTTGAGATTGAGGTGAAATGTGTTTGTGTTAGATCAGGGTTTTTTTCTGAAGATTTTGAAGTGGATTGGGTTGATGACTATTGAAGGTACCTTGCTTTTGGTAGTTTTTTTTTTGTTCTTTTTGATTGTACACGTCTTTGTAATTGGTTTTTATATTTGAAGTTGCTTTCCGATGTGATTAGCCTGCCTAGCTTCTTTCATATCTATATACGGAGACCGTATGGTGTACGCCAAGGCTGTGTGTTGGAATAATTCTGAATATGTTTTAATTATTATCCGGGTAAGTTAATTGGGTATTTTCAAATGGGTCACTCAGTTGGGTATTTTAAATGGGCCAGTTAATTAGGTCAACCGACCCAGTCTAGGTCAGCTCTGTTTTCGCAGCAAATAAGGAGGAGCTCTCAACGGGTGTGAAGAGCAGGTCTCTCCAACGTCTATTTCCCTTCCAGATCGGCGATTTCAGTTTGATTTCATAGCTATAAATTGCAGCTTATTGTTCAATTGTTTTTATCACTTTTCCACTTTCAATTTGTCGAAGGGCATGTTTGGCTAAGCTTATTAGAGTTAAAAAGGACTTTTGGGAAAAGGACTTTTGGGAAAATGACTTTTTGAAAAGGAGTTTTTAAAAAAAGTGTTTGGATTAGCTTATTGATGTAAAATGACTAAAATGGGTATTCTTTTAGATATAAGGGGCCATGCCCATAGCCGAACTAGAGAAACTTCCACCTTTATTGATTTAGGACCAAAAAGATTGATCTCATGCAGAGTTGTTTATATAGAAGTCAGATTATAGTTTATGCACTTGTTCTCAACTTTGCACAACCAACTAAAAAATCAGGCCGAATAACTAAAAAAAGGTGATAAAAACCGACAGACTACCTTTGTAGGGCTCAAGAATATGCAACAGCCCTAGCTAATATCGGAGAACCAGTAAAAGACAAGGATCTCGTTATGTTAACTCTTGTAGGGCTTCGAGAAGAACATAATGGTCTTAAGGGTAACCTATTGGCTCTGTCACCCCGGTCTCTTTCAACGATATTCATGCCCTTCTTTGTGACCATGGTTACCTCATTACCACCACCCTCAACACCAATACGAAGGCTTTCTTTGCTGCACCACGATAGTTCTCAGCTCCTGCACAACAGTTCTCGGCTCCCACACAACATTTATCTTAATCAACTACAACAGCAACATCAGAACATTCCGCTAATGGCCTCTTAATTCGGTCCACAGCTAAATCCAAGACCCCAATCTTATTATGGATCTCGGTCTTTCAACAACAATCACACTGGTCGGAACTCCCGTGGCTATTCACGTTGTGTTCTCGTGGTGCTTTCAATCCACGTTCGAGAGATAATGGTGGTACACGTCAATTCTCATAGGCCTCCAATCAAAACGTGGTCTATGGTCATTGCAACCGATGTGAAATTGGTCACCTACCCTCACAGTGCCCAAACCAGCAGAATCAATCTCGCCATGCACCACAAGCCAATTTTGCTGCTTATTCAGATGTTGGTTCTTCTCATGGCACTGTTTGGAAGCCTGATACTAGTGCCTCTCATCATGCCACTCCAGATCTATCTAGCTTGGACAACTCTAAGGCATACTATGGTAAAGATTCATTACTTGTTGGTAACAGTACTTCAATACCCATATTTCATATTGGTTCTTCCAACATTAACAAAACCTTTAAACTTTCTAACATTCTTCATGTTCCTGAACTAAAACAAAATCTTTTATCTGTTAAAAATTTTTGTCTTGATAATGATGTCTTCTTTAAATTTCACTATTCTTATTTTGTTGTGAAGGACGAGTCTACCCGAACTACCCTTATTACGGGCCCTAGTGAGCAGGCTTATACTCCATCCGCCTTCCACAATTCAAGTCTCTACCAAAGGTTGCCTTCACTGCTCTCAAAGCTTCTTCGAATATTTGGCATCAACGTTTAGGACATCCTCATGCTCAAGTTTTTCGTTAAGTTGTTTCCCATTGTTTTTTACGTGTTTTAGACAAATTAAATAATGAATTATGTTCTTCTTGTCGAATGGGAAAATCTTCCAAATTATCTTTATCTGATTCTACTTTTCGTAGCAATAATATTTTAGATCTTGTTTATTGTGATGTTTGGGATCCTTCTCCCTCACCGTCTCTTGATGATCACCGTTATTTCTTGTTATGTGTTGATCATTGTACTCGTTATATGTGGATTTATCATTTAACATAAAAACCTGATGTTTATATCACCATCACAAACTTCATCACCATGCCTGAACGCCAATTTAATACCAAATTAAAACGCATCCAATCTGATTGGGGCGGGGAATTTCGACCTCTTACCAACCTGTGTCACAACCTTGGCATCATTCATCGACGTTCTTGTCCACACACAAGCGAACAGAATGGCATTGTTGAACGTCGTCACCGTCATGTTGTGGAAACTGGACTGTCTCTCTTGGCTCATTCCAGTCTTCCTCAACGTTTCTGGCATTTTGCCTTTGAAACAGACATATACTTAATCAACCGGCCACCCTCTCGCGTCTCCTCCAACAAATCTCACTTTGTCTTTAAACGTAGACCTGATTACTCGTTTCTAAGAGTCCTTGGCTCTCAATGCTTTCCTTATCTTCACCCGTATAACCGTCATAAAATTGAATTTGGTTCCACTCCTTGTGTCTTCCTAGGCTATACCCTTTCTCACCATGGTTATCGGTGCTTTGATCCTTCCACTGAACGCATCTATATAGTTCGACATGTTCGCTTCAATGAACAAGTTTTCCCCCCCATCAACCGTCACCTACTCCACCACCACAACCTGCTTCCCCATATATCTCCATTTTTCCCAATTCTCCACCTGGCTTCCCACCAAAACCCACCCAACCTTCACAACCACCACCGGCTTCATCTCCAACACCTCCTCCCTCACCAAATTCACCACCACCTCCACCTTCTACCCAATCACAGCAGGCCCCATGCACCAGGCCGTCTAACCTTTGTCCCAATCCAAAACAAACCGACCGTTACAATCCTGCTGCCTATACAGCCACCACATCTTCTTCTTCACCTATTGAACCGACCAGTTTTATCGTTGCTAACAAGTATGCTGAATGGCGCTAGGCTAGGTCTGATGAGTTGGACGCGCTTCATAGAAATGGCACGTGGACACTTGTGCCCCCTGTATCTAATGCTAATATTGTTGATTGTAAATGGGTTTACAGGTTGAAACAGATGAACATGGTAAGATCAACAGGTACAAAGCCCGGCTTGTTGCCAAGGGTTTTCACTAACAACATGGTGTGGATTATCACTAACAACAAGGGTTTTCACTAAACAGAAAACTGTTTCTCGCTCTTCAACATAATTTGAGTACAAAGCCATTGCGGATACAGTTGCAGAATTAATTTGGCTAAAGTCTCTTCTTCGAGAACTTGGTTTGGATAGTGAAGCACCAACACTTTGGTGTGATAACCTTGGAGCAACTTATCTCACAGCCAATCCGGTTTTTCGTGTCAGAACAAAACATGTTTTAATTGACTATCATTTTGTTCGTGAACATGTTACTCAGGAAAAGCTCAGTGTCAAGTTTATCTCCATAGAAGATCAAATAGCCGATGTCTTTACAAAGCCATTATCTTCTCAGAAATTTGAGTTCCTCAGATCCAAGTTGTAGATTGCTAACCAACTTGCGGGGGAATATTAGACTATGTCGGCTAATGGTTTACTTACTTTATTAATATTCCTAATTGTCTAGGGTATCAAGATGTAATTAGTATCTTTATATATTTGGTTTTCTTCATCATTGAATATACAAAACCTTTTTACATCATGATTCATTTTATATATTTGGTTTTCTTCATCATTGAATATACAAAACCCTTTTACATCATGATTCATGCCAAGCCTATAATTACAGTTTTGTTGGACGTGTCATAAACGTTGAACGTAACAGTCGACTTTTACTAGTTCTACCTTGACCATCCCAAAAGCCAACTTAGTAAAAACATACAAAATTAACTAACGCCTAAGATAACCACCACCTGTAGTGATTAGCGCTCAAAGTTATTTTAGTGTAAGCACCCTAAACCGATCAGGCCAACCCCAAAATTGGTTATGATATGATTATACTTTTCTAAATCCAGACTCCATCATAACAATTATAATAAACATGCTCACATTTCATCCTAGTCATAATTGTTTCCTCTTAATCATACATACAAATAAAAATTTATGACTTGATACATTCTTGGTTATAAACAACCCTTTAGTATACTTGATAGTTGATACCTAACTCAATCCGTAACAAGGAAACTATTCATATAAATGCCACATGAATACAACCAACTCTTATTTGATACATTATGCTTAGCTGTATTCTTTTAGGTGTGTTAGTGTGGCCCATGGTCTATTTACGCAAGATTGCAAATTGTTAGCTAGGGTCTAAAGTTGACATTAACAACATCATGTTGATAGGGCCATATTGATTATTAAGACACTTTCAAGGTCACAACGACAAAGCTCGTTGACCTGACCTTATTCGTGCAGTACCTAGTTATATAAAAAACATGTGTGGATGATGAATATTGGTTCTGAAAACCTGAACAAAATCGTATGATGATCAAGTGATGCAATCTCATTCACTCACGATAATCTACTAGCTAGAAATATATATGGTTAGAATTATGTTATCACCATTGACTTGTGGACCAGATGACCAGATGTACATAACTCGTTTTTACTAGTCATTCCATTGATGCTTAAATATCTCCAAATGCTTTCTTATTCTATCAAATTAATTTGAAGTTTCTTAAAAACCTTCCAACATATAACTTGATTTGTTAACTAGTTAAAAGGTTTAATTATTAGGGGGCCGATGTGGTACAAATAATATGCACTATGCAAAGTGTACGTGAAAAAAGGGACGTAATAGTATTTTCGTAATTTTGATGATTACATTATACATCAAATAATTACTCTACAACCAAGATTAACTAAAGTAATAATAATTACGCTATAATTATTACATTATAACATGAATCGGATAACTAATGTGATGTTAGCTTACTTGGTAGAGGCTCTAGCCTCTTAGGGGGCGGTTTTGGGTTCACTCGCAAGCATGGTGTACGTAGATTAGTCGTACGTCTGGTGATAATTAACATTTAAACTAGAGGTGCACAAATCGGGTTAGGGTTTCAACTTGAACCGGGTTCAAACCAGGTTGGGGTTAGGTTAGGATGAAAATATTCAAACCGGGTTGGCACTCAAACTAGATTGGGTTCTAACTGGGTTAGGATACAAGAGAACTGAACCCTATGAAACCAATTCGAGTTGGGTTCTCAAAGTGGGTTCAACCCTATTAATATAAAATTCTTAAAAACAACTAATATACATAAATAACTTAAAAATTTATACTTTATTTTTTTTATAAGTAAACTAAAACATAATTTCATGAGAAAAAATAACACATTACGACACGAAATGCAATTTTTAAATTTTTTACATTTTTTGTCAGTCTTTGATAGGTTCGGTAAAGGAATAACCCATATTGACAGATGAATGTCCGTTTTCGATTCCGTAGCGTTTTAGGAGCGTTTATTTATTATTATTATTATTATTATTATTATTTTGCCTTTTTTAGTGTTGTGATTTAACCAACACCTTTTATACATATGTATGCTAACATTTTGGATGAAAAAAATCCAAAAAATCGACATGAAATGTACTATAATGGTATCACAAAGCCGTTAAATAGCCATTGGGTAATAGCTAGTACCATGTATATAGACGGGTTCTTTATATCGGGTTCAAACCTGGTTGAGTGATCGGGTTGTCAACTGTCGGGTTGAAACCGGTTTGACTGTGAAATACCCAAACCGAGTCCTACGCTACACGTTGAAACAGATCCAAACCGAGTTGACTATAGATCAGGTTCAAACCGGGTTCAGGTAGGATAGGGTTGTCAGGTTCAGTTTCTAACCCGGTTGAGAGTTGCACCTCTAATTAAGACGGAGTGGAAGACCCCGTGGACGAATGCCCATGATAATGAATGTGAGACGAAAAGACGTCCGTCAATAAAGATGGGGCCATTTGTAGGACATGCCGTTGCAAATAAATACCCTCATGCCTTTTTTGAGCTAAAAGGAAGGTACCAACAAAATATACCTTTGCAACGGGTTGAAGCTTAACAGATCAAATGGTTATGATGGGTTCTAGTCACAGCGGTAGTAATTATAAAGATTTGTGAGCTTGTAAAAAGTTGGGTTATGCGTTAAAATATTTTCTAAGAAAATAAACATAAATGTAATATGATTAGTTTTTTTTTTTTAATGACGAACACAAATCTCTACTCCTAAGATTGTCTACTTTATGACACGTGCCACCTTAAATAGGGATGAACACCTGTTACTACTATTACCAAAACGTCAGGCAATTGATATGATCTATCAAGAAAGAGATCAATGAATCTAAAACTAACCTTCTTCAATGAAGACAGAAAGCCCTAAATCAGTAGCCTTTAATGGAGCCTCTTCATCTTGACTAACCATCAAGAAATTCTCAGGCTTCAAATCTCTATGCATAACCCCCATGAAATGACAAGCATGCACCACATTCACAATCTGCCTCCCGATCTTTGCTGCCTCTTTCTCAGAATAACTCCCTCTTTTAGTTATCCTATCAAAAAGCTCACCACCACTACACAACTCCATCACCAAATGCACACTAATTTCATCCTCATATGCCCCTTTAAACTCCACAATATTCGGCTGTCCGGTCAAATGTTGCATTAACATAATCTCCCTCCTTACATCTTCCATTTCCTTCGTCGTCACAAGCTTCCTTTTCGATATCGATTTGCATGCATACTTCAATCCTGTGGCCTTTTCAGTGCAAAGATATGTGATACCAAACTGCCCTCTTCCTAGTTCTTTCCCAATATGGTAAGTCGCCTTTAGGTCAACATACCCCTTTCCTAAAATAGATCCATCTGCATGGGGTTTCATGGGTTTTTGTGGATCAAACTTGCTTGAAAAAGGATGGTATGTTCTTTGATCATCAGGGAGATTATGAGTATGTGATGGGAATGATATCGGGATTTCGTTGCTTCGAGGTTTTAGTAAAGACCAACATATGCCCATTTGAGATTGAGGTGAAATGTGTTTGTGTTAGATCAGGGTTTTTTTCTGAAGATTTTGAAGTGGATTGGGTTGATGACTATTGAAGGTACCTTGCTTTTGGTAGTTTTTTTTTTGTTCTTTTTGATTGTACACGTCTTTGTAATTGGTTTTTATATTTGAAGTTGCTTTCCGATGTGATTAGCCTGCCTAGCTTCTTTCATATCTATATACGGAGACCGTATGGTGTACGCCAAGGCTGTGTGTTGGAATAATTCTGAATATGTTTTAATTATTATCCGGGTAAGTTAATTGGGTATTTTCAAATGGGTCACTCAGTTGGGTATTTTAAATGGGCCAGTTAATTAGGTCAACCGAC